>OW679197.1:10749302-11357476 GCA_940337035.1 Agriotes lineatus
GTAAATATTTGCCAATTTTGCAAATTAGTTTCAATAACTGAGTAGAACACTTACAAGACATTTAAAAATGCTCCAGCATCTTGTAACTAACGCGCAGTAACGTTTTGCTAAATTTTACTATGTTTTCAGCAAATATAATGTTAACTCTTAAGCTTTTATTAAAATGTAATTAACATTTTCAGAAATATTCCGGTGAATCTGTAGCACACTTCATGTACTCTAGTCAGTCTGCAGTTAGTAACCAACATCGATTCCACAAAATTTTTAGTATATTTTCAAAACGTCGCAGTTGTAACTTTGCAGTAAACTTTCAGAAATTTATAGAAAATATTTCCAATAATTTGTAAGAAAATGTGCAATACATCTAGATAAAAATTATTATTTTATAGTGAAAATTTAGAGAAAAATATATTAAATTATTGGCAAAGCTTTTGTTAAATTTCATCCAGTTTGGAGTAAATATTTAACAAACTTGGCTTTAATTCTAGTAACATTGCAATAAATTATCAATGTGTTTATAGCAACTTTTCAACAAATTGTCGGCACGTTTGCTGTAAATTATCAGCGATTTTCTAAAAGCGTTTCAGCAACTTTGCAATAAGTATGTAATACATTGTTAGCCAGTATGTCTTCAAGTAATTTCAAATTAGTTTCCAGTAACTTTTCAATGTTTCCACAAATCACTGCTTAATTTCAACAATCTTTTAGGAAATTAAAAACAAATCTTAAGTTTCCAGCAATAAAAAGGATATAAATGTTTCAGCAAGTTTGTGGTAAGTTTACAATAAATTATCAATGAGTTCGTAATTACCTTCAAGAAACGTTTAATAAATAACTACACAACCTGCAATAAGTTTTCCCCAACTTTGAACTAGATGTTTTTTGGATTTGCAATGAGTTTATAACTATTCTCTAGTAATTTAATGGTAGGTAAGTTAGCAGAAATATTTGAAACGGGCATTTGGTCCACCTTTCCTAGAGTGTGTATTTACATATATAACCAGTGTGTCTTTCTGGGTTTTTATTGTTAATTAGATTTAATCATTTTAAATTAACATAATGAAAAATGCGCGAATACGGGCCGGTGTTAATGCAGGCATCTCCAAAATTTATGTGTATTTAGCTGGATCCTTCGAACTTCACGTGTTCGAGGAAAATTTCAACTTAAACAGCAATAGTGCGCTGCCTCAGCCCAAATGCGCATATCTGGAAGCGGCTCCCAGTGAATTATGCCTATTGCGAAATAAATGGAAACGGCTAGGAAAGCCTTTTAATGTTTAAAGTTTTTTACATAGCTGCGTAAGCAGCAAGTAGTGTTTGTGTTTCAAATTAATGCGGTTGGAATCGTGAATATGATAGATATACACTTGAAGAGCAGCCAAGTAGTGGTGTCCATTTAATTACGTGACGTCAGCCAACAGAGCGGCAGCGACTGCTCCATCAACATCCCGAGGAATTCACATCCGAGATGTTCACGGGATGACGTAATTTAGGGCGAGTTAAATCCGCGACACAGCAGTTTCCAGGCTCAAGCATTAGAAGGTAATCTGATACAGATCATAATTGCAGCTCAAGGGATAAGCGTTTGCTCCAGGCTATGTCGTGAAAATTTCGAGAGCACAAAGGAATGCGTTGACGTATGTAAATTGCGAAGGTTCTTTATGTATTGAATTGCGACGCCGGTCATCTATGCAATTTAATGCTAGTAATTAATAATAGTTTATTTATCAATGTGTTAATGTTTTTTAAATGTAAATGCGAGTATCTACGAGCACGTAGATTGTCCATTCTTAATTGACACATATTAATCTATTCTTTTATTGTTTTGCGTGTGTTTTAGAGGTTAATATATCTACGTTTGTGCATACCAGTTCTCTTCTATTAATTATTCATATTGTTTAAAGTTAGTGTCAGTCTGAAAACAATATAAGTGCAGGTCAGGTTACCGTTTTCAGCAGATGTTGCACTTCATGGCCATGATTTGGGAAAAAGTGAGAGTTTCATGTATGCTGAGCTAGATAAGTAAACGAGGAGGCGCAAATTAATTTACAAATGTACGGAGGCGTACGAAAAGACACATTTAAATTTAATGGTAGCACTACCAAGCGACTTCTTACAAATATCTACAAGTTTTAACAATTGTTTCAATGAATTTGCAGCAAGCATTCAATACGTTTTTAGTAATATTTCACTGATGTCAAAAACCCTGTTATTTTTCAACAAGCTGCTAGTGCAATTTTGGCTAAAACAAAATTAACAAGCTTACAGTAAATTATCAATTAATTTGCAGTACATCTTTGACAAGTGTAAAGTTTCTTCTAGCAACGGGTTAGTACATTTTATCAACGAGTTTGCAGAAAATTTTTAATAAATTTGCAGTAAATTGCAGTAAATTATCAGCGATTTTATAGGAATTGCTCGAAAAGGTAAGTTTGCAATTCTTGGTAAGTCTGTAGCAATTTTTGTATGTAATTTACAACAACCATTGAGTTTATCGTAAACTTGATGCCAGGAAGGTTTCGAAAATGTTCTAATGAATTATGCTAGTTGCAAGCGCAATTTTAGCTAGAATTTAGCAAACTATTAGCAATACTACAATACACTTTCAGTTAACTTACGTTGAAATTTTGGCAAGCTAGCAGTCTAATAATGTTGTAGTAATCAGCAATTTTCTACAACCTTTTCCAAAAGTCTGTAGTAAGTTTACAATAAATTTTCAATAAGTTTTCAGTGATCTAGGGTAAGCATTTAATAAGTTTCCAGGTTCTCCTACCTCATCAGAAGAAATTTTACAACAAAGTTGTAATAAATTACATTCGATTTTCTAGAAACCGCTCGAAAAGTCTGTACTTACTAAGTTTTTCATATAATTTACAGTAATCATACAATGCATTTTCAGTAAAGTTTATAAAAGTGTTCAAAAAATTTTTTGGGAATACTCGTAAGTGAAATTTTAGCAAGCTTACAGTAATTTTTCAGAATATTTCTGATAAATTTTTGATAACTGCACACTTTGTAGAAAATTATCAACGAGATTAGAGGAACTTTTCAACAAATTTGCAGTAAGTTTGTAATAAATTATCAACGATTTTTTATAAACTGCTCGTAAAGTTTATATTTCGTTTGCAATAAATTGTCAGTAAGTTTCTAGTAACTTTGATCTACGTATCAATAAGTTTGCAACAAAGTTAAAAAATACTAGCATAGGTATTAGTTTCAAGCGCAATTTCAACAAGAATTTATCAAGTTGTTAGCTAGCTTATAATACATTTTCAACTAATTTATAGTAAATATTTGACAAGCAATTTTTCAAATATTTACAGTAAATTATCAGTATTTTTCTAGACATTTTTCGAAGAATTGTAGTAAATTTGCATTAAATTTTCATCAAGTCCGTAATATTTTTTTCAACTAATTTTCGGTACGTATTTAAGTTTTCAGATGCTACTACCTAATTTGCAGCAACCTTTTAGTAAATTTTGCAGTTATCAGCAAACTTTTAGAAAAGTTTGATCAAGTGTGCAGAAACTGAGCTTAAATAAACATCGAGTTGATACCAACTTTTTAGTAAATTTGCGGGGAGTTAGCAAGTTCCCAGTAAACATTTTAATATTTTAGAGAGAATTGTTATCTAAGTTGCAGTAAATTTTGGAAAATCGGTAGCAAGCTTGCAGTACAGCTTCTTAGATGTTTACTGTACAGCTGTAGAAAATGCAACGTAAATTTTTGCCAAAATGTTAGTCAATCGTTTTTAGAGAATTTCTAATAAATTATTCAGCTATTTATAGTTGAAAGCTAACCTTCGCAATTTTTCACAATGCTCCAGTATTTTTTAGCAATGTTGCAGTACATTTTTAATAAATATTTAGAATGTTTCCAGTAAGTATAAAGTAAATTTTCAATACATGTTTATCAAATGTTCAATACACCAATACACCAGCAAACAATTAGCAACTGCTCAGGTAACATTTAGCATCCTTTAAATAACCTGCAATTGCAACTTTTCCGTCAACTTTCAGGCAGTTTGCAGTAATACACCAAGTATGAAAGACTTTTTAATATAATTTATTTTATCCTATTATGTTACTATGTTAATAACTCCTTAGCAGTGGATTGCGTTAAGATGCATTTAACAGCACTAGTCTTGTTAAGAACAATAACATACCGCTACCTTATTAGCATTTAATCCCATGTTGGCAGTAATGACGTGTATTGTCGGTGGCACTATCAGTCTATGTCAAATTCGATGTTAGTATGTTAGGTTTTGTTTGTTAATTGACACAGATTGACGCAAAACTTTACCTGTTAATCTTGAATTTAACATAATCTGTCAGTGCTACCAACAATACAGTATTGAGTGACTTATGGTTTTTATCTTACTAGTGATGCCACCACAGCCATGGCAGATATATGTCTCGCTATTGTGTCATTAATAAAAAAAAATCTTCTTTTTTGAAAAAATTAGTATTTTAGGATAAAATAAACCGTGTTACGATATACGTAACGTTATCTGCTTTCTACATTACTCGAGAATTTTAAAGAACTCGCTCCTAACGTCGCTCGTTCATTCAAACTATTTTCTCGTAATGTAAAAAGCTTGATAACGTTACTTGCATCGTAAATTACTATTTCAGAATTTTTTCTAAGTCTCCATGAGCTTCTAGAAATTTTACAGTAATCACAGAACAATTGCAGAGAATTAAAAATAAATAGGAAATTCGTGCGATATGAATATTTATTGAGAGTCTAGTCAGTAGATGCCGATTTTTTTAAAACTTAGATTAATTGTTCTACAACTATGAAGCAATTCCTTATAAAAAAAAATCATCAGGAAGTTTGTACTCACTCTTTCGAGGAAATTTTCAAGAAGTTTGTAATATATTTTCAGCAAGCTTATAGTAAGATTTTAGTAAACTTGCAGTAATTATGCAGTGACTTCTCAACAAAATCGTAATAAGCGATCAGTGAATTATGAGTTTTAATATGGAAACTGGCTATGCTACCAGTAAGTTTAGAAACATGGGCATACAAGGTAACATTATTTTAAACAAATCTTCCTTTTATTATATTTTCACCTACAAATTCCCACAGCTAGTGTGAGACTCAAACGACTGAATGTCGCCGTAACTAACATCTGTAATCGATACGTAAGCCGAGGCTTTATTTGATGGGTAAACGAAAACCATAGCATGGTTGTTATTCACCTCTCGCGTGCTAAAATACTACAGATTTGCCAATGTTATTAAATGTAATTACGAGGACGTGACGCTTTTGCTGCAATATCGAAACCCGAGTTTCTATCCAGGAAAGCAAGATCGTCAACAATGCAACCCACTACTGGCTTTATTGGAACTAGCTTGCAACAGATTTTAATTTTCTGCTTTTTCCGCTACAATCTGTTTAAGCGTGTAACTGCCGCCGGTTTATTAGCAATCGAATTGCATCTCGTCTGGCTTATTTGAAATCAAAGGAAAACTCGTCATTTTCTATTTGTTAATGTATTTGAAAGGTATTCGGTGACTGCCAGTAAAAGTTTTTATGTTGTTCGGGAGAAAGTTTGTAGGCACATTGAAAGTTTCTGTTTGTTCTATGCAGAGAGGTGCCTTTTATACAGATATTATTAAACACAGAGCTTCACTTGTCTAATGCTACAACGACTATGTAAATTGTTTATGGTTTATCTTGGCGGCAACATTTTGACTTTGATCGAGGTTTCACTTTTCTAATGACGATTTGAATATGTTTGAAACCAGACACTAATTTGTTACATTACTTTGTCAGCTTCAGATGAAGGACATCTTTAAAATTGATGTACGCTTGAATCTTATAATAATTCTAATAGTTATTTTAAAATTTGTATTTTTATGGCTACTCAAAATGCTTCTACGAATATAAACTTTGGTTTAAAAATGTTTGTGCACAAACACTGTTTGCGTAAAATGACCTCAATTATATTTTTACTATCGAACAATGCAATGTGTTTATTCAGATATTATCTTCTTGTAGGTACGTTATTTGCATGTAATATAGGAATATTGGTTTTTAGGTGCTCGTCTTGCATATTGATTACGACACCAGAAGTTGTCCTGCACCAATAGGACATAGAGATATAAATAAAGCACCTCGGTAAGGTCTGACTCATCAACAGCTCTTGTACTGCTATGAAGTTTTGCAGATGACCTCCTCTAATGCAGCTGGGTTCCGCAAATTGGCCAAGCACTGCCGCGCGCACGAACTTAACCAATGGACATTCTTATATAAAACTCCATTTAAATCACTATCAGGTTTATTATAGGGTGTCTTTACACCTTGTTAGCTCTTAATTAATTAATTATCTAGCAACTAACAGTTCATAGGTATATTTTTTATATCCACTTACTACTAGATTCGATTTTTTAAATGCTTTTAAATATCACAACTTGACAGTTCACTTAAACATATTCTACTGATTCTCATCAGTTCTCCTCAATCTGGCTTGGAGGTATCTTGTTTCTTATTTCCTATATTCAATTACACAATATTTATGTCATTCATGTGCAAATCTGCCTTGTAATCATTTACGAGCTTTATGTGATTACCTTCATCTTCTTTTAAACAACTTGTAATTCAGAATTACTTTTGATTAATAATTATTAAGCATGACTTTTATGGTCATTTCTACATAATTTTCTTCCATTAGCATATTGAGTGTTATATCATCTTGTATTGATCTAAAGCAATCTGTTAACATTTCTATTCATTTACTAGTCTCGCATGCTCTGAATTTAAGTTTATCATGTTTACCCTATTTATCTCTTATCTTGACATACTTAATATTCATCGTTTTATTACGCCTCCTTTATTTTATCTAAAATTATGTTTTTTACGATTAAACGATAACCAATTCTTTTATTATTTATATTTAATTATTTAACTAATGGATTAACCCTTAAACTACCCCGTAGGGTTTTCTTAGGACCACAGAAACAGTTTTCTGCGTTTCATTTGCTTAATATTTTTTTCTAAATTACTTCCACTTATGTACATTTTCTTTACTTGGTCCTTGACGTACGCCCTGTATAAAGTTTACAGTTTAATATATGGATCGAAACATATTTTTAAGTGTAAAATGAAACCTATATCTAATATTGTCAAAATATATTAGAAATTTCACTGAGGTCCTTCTAGTACCTACCTCACGCTGTAATTTATGGAATCTCTTACGCCTGGTAGTTTCAAAATTAAACAGAACCTTTTGCGAGCACAATATTACAGCCCCATTTAATTTCTATATAAAGTCTAAAGCGTTTCATATTTAGGCGTATATTAAATGTAATAAACTGTGGTAAGTGATGGTTGCCTGATTTCAGCGTGATCGATTCTTAGAACGTAACGGTCTAGTCAAACATGAGAAGAAGAACGAGTGATATAAATTCATACGGCACTTGTTGATTCTCCCAACGACTAAAATTGTTTGCACACTTACTAGAGTAATAGCAGATAGTCACACACAATATCGCAAAGTTAGAAACCAAATAAATGAGAAAATTACATTCTAGAATTGAAAACCGATTACTGGATACACTCTTCCAGTGACACTAAGCACGATTTATACGATTCCAAAAGGAAGATAAAGAAAATTGTTACGCAATATCAGTCTCTTGGATCGTTAATGCCTTTTTGGCTTCCAACTTTACTCCAATTATGCTATCTTACGCTGCTCAACGCTAGGTGAATGGGTGAATCACTGATTAAGAAAAAAACGTTATTGGTGCTAGAGCTATTAGCAGAGCCATGTGCCCAGTTCCGAAATTTCAGCCAAGTTGGTGACATTGTCAGATTTATTTCTGACTTGCGAGCCATTTTCGAAGTGCCTTTGATGTACTAAATCATTGAGATAATTGCGTGGGACACTTTACCTGGAACTACTTTGGAGTTGTCTATCTGCATGCGTCTTTGCCTTCTACGCATCAATCCTGAGGCAGCGCCCGTTGGACATAACGGCCTGTCTCGCTTTCTGCTGGTTAAGGTCAAAGCCTCTAATATCAGAATATCTAAAAAGGTCTGCCTGAACATTTTCAGCTAAGAGCTAAAATTTTATACGACTTTCTACCGAACGTTCCGTCGTATACCAATTGAATGAAAAACCGGTATTATTGTCCAACCATATTAATGAAAGACAAGGAGGATCCTATATATTATGAAGAACAATCACACCTATATGTATAAGTTATATATCAGGCACACTAAAGAAAGAAGGTAGTACCAGTAGAAATATATAGCAAACGTAAAAACACAATGCAAACACGACAGGGAGCATCAGCTTTTTGTGTAATATAATAATTCACATAATCATTACTTAAGTAAAACCAGTGATAAGGGCAAGATATTCCAATGACGTGGCGCTAACAACAAATGAACAAAGCAACATACAAAGAATAGTGAATGTATTGTTACGGTCAAGAAGCGCCCCTCTACAATTTTCCCATCCTTCGCGTGCTATATTTGTTAATTCCGTTTTGTGCCTTGGTGGCTTACTTTTCTAGATCAGCGAACTCGTTTGGAAACGTTCAACTTGTACGAGGCAAATTATCGATCCGTTGGTATGACGTAATTAGGTCATGTCCTCGATTGTTTGAAAATGCTTTTTACAGATATATGATGTATTTTTTAATTGCGTGCTTGGCTTCCTTTGAGCGTCTCTTGAACTGATCGCAAGCATTATTTTGTTGTTGACCATTGACCATGTCCGTTAGTTCACTCGCGTTATCGCATATGTTTATGGGTTAATTTAACGGAGATGATTGGATTTTGTTTACTCATCGGACTTGATTCCGTAAGATATATGTGCGCTTACGTTCTGTTGCTCATAATTGCAAGAGTCCTTAAAGGTTGTGCTACTAGTTTCGGGGCAAAACCACTGCTGAGACCCCATTGATCAGTAGAAGCTTTTATTGTTGTTTCCCATTTATTGCCGAAGCCGTAAGAGACGAGTTCCACAATTTTGCAGCTGTTTACGAGACCTCGTCGCATATCCCAAAAACCTCCGTTGGTAGCAGAACATTACTGATTTTGCTGTTTGCATCTCGGTGCGGTCTCCCATTATCCTGAGAGTATTTAAACACACACCTCTGTTACGTATACATAGATCTATGTACATTACTCTTTTCGTAAGCCTGAGTTTACTAGCTAAACCTGAATCACCCCCGAGTCTTTGTTAAAATTTTGCTTGTGCTTTCACTGAACATATTAAATTTAGACTATTGTTGTGATAGTTTGTTAACATTCTGCCATGATTGGTTTCTAGCGTCATGGTAAAGTTATAATAGTTTGCTCATTCAACTTGCCTACCTAATACGAGTAAAGAGAGACTTCTTAGCAGCTTATTAACTCTGTTGTGTGGTATGTTAATAAAATTGTTTGCGTAACCTTTTTTCGTTGCGATTTCTGTCAACTCATCGCTGACGCTTTAAAGCTTTTGTAATTTAGGTTCTAACTATATAATTGCCTGTATTCCTAGCTTTCGCATGTAGCGTTGCTTTACCTGTAATTTAAGCTAATGCTAGTAATTATTTTGTTGTACCAGAGTCACCGTTCTTAATATAAACCTTCTCATATTAATTTTGGCTTTATGTATGGCTAACGCAAGTAGTTTATGGGTCAAATCTTTTTGGACCTGTTTCATGTCGTAGCGAATTACTTTTTGTATTGAAATACTCTTTGGCGCCTCTTGGTAATTTAAACATCCTTTGCTAATTTTAGAAAGAACTTGACGCCGTCTTCAATGTAGCTAATCGGTCAGTTGATTCATACATGTAGTCTGAATGTTTGTTTGATACGATTTGGGGCTGGCCATAGTAATGGAGTCTGATTAGTCTGGGGCCTAAGTCTAAAATTTGTTTGCTGTTCATAGCATTTGAAAATGTAGCAGGAGATTATAATATGAAGATTTTAAAGCGAAATGGTTTTATTAACATTCCCGCGACAGTGTCAACTAGTTATCGACTTATAAAGTTCAAATAGCTCGAAATAAAATGACAAGCTTTGATCTAAGTATAAAGTCCTAGGATAAATGAAGAAATCTATAGAAATATCTAGAGACCTCCCACAGAAATGCAGAATAAGACAGGTACAAATGTAAGGAAAAACCTCCTGCGTACAGCAGAAATGTCGAAGGATAATAAGTGGAAAAATTCTAACAGGTACAGTATCCGATTTAGAACTAAAATGGGAAGACAACTCGTAGAATGCATAGACAGATATATAAAACCTACAAGACCAATGGAAGTGTGGAAAGCTAGCTGGGCATCGAGGTGCTAAGATCAATAGAATGGAACAACGTATCGATGGTTTAACATAATAAGAAGGAACTTCTAATTAAACATGGTTATATAGCCCACTTGGTATTACGTTGTGTCTACATGACGAGTTCTAAATTGGTCGAAGTCGAGCAGCGAAGGCAACTTTAAACTGTTAACAGGCAGCATTCACACAATTTTCACTTTTGTTCACGCTTGCTATTTGAGCTATACTAATTTAACTCAATAAAGGTTCGGGGACTACTCGCTAAGGTAAAAACCGGATCGCTTAGCCACACACAAGTGGAGAAAAAACGCACCACACTCCACCAAGGGATTCTAGATTAATTTATAATAGACGCTTTACCCAATGTTACCTAGTCCATCCGCTGAAATGCAATATCGCAACGTTGCCGATTTACAATTTTTCATGTTATCTACAATTCGTTTTATAAGAATTCATTAATTATTGCACATGATTTTGTTTTTAGATTCCAAAACCGTACTACTTTTTCTAATTATATTGAAAATATACTATGTTTTATTAATTAATAAACAATTTAATATGAGCTAGTTGTTTGAGCGTGGCAGTTTCGCAAACATTACTGCTGTAACATCACCATCAGCCTTGTTTCTAAGGTTCTCATTCCTGGAGCGCAGATTTTTAGGTCCCACGATTACCAACACTCGAGATTTACCACTGAGCCACCCGCAATTCTACTTCATGTCATGGGCTAAAATAATTACGAAATGTACCTTGCTGGTTGCCATAAGAAAAGTCCATAATACCTACTATTGCTGTAATATTTATTTTTGTATTCTTTGATTGGTTTGAAAATATTCTATCGTTTTATTTGTATTCGCATAATTATGGGCATTCGTCTAAAGCAACCACTGAAATATGATACGTTCTAAATTTAGCACAGAATCGAATCGAGTCCATGTCCATATGGAACTCATGTGCATGGGCAGTGTTGCTTGTGGTAGTTATGCGGATTATCAGAAAGGAGTGAAATAATAAAGTCTGTAGTAGATATTATTGCTTGAGCAGCTTTGCAATGGAGGTTTCAATAAGTTTTATTGTGCAGGCGAGCTGAACACTATTTACCGCTGATATTGCTGCTGTTGGATCCCAGTTGAAACTGCTTTAGTGCACTATGTACTTGAGGTTAAAAATTATCCGGCGCGATTATTAATAACCCTCGACCTGATAGGCAATTATCAGTGATTCTGGCTGCGCACCTGGATAGTCCGGGATGCTCATTTCCCACAAATGTCTTGTGATCTGGACCCTTTGCAGTTCGGAGGAGGATTATTACAGGTACATTATCGGAGCTGCATTCAAGAGTATTCCTGAACGAGGACCTCTCCTAGATACTACGTAGGAACACAGCGGGGGGCCACAAAAATCCCCTGTAAGTATTATGAGAACGAACATTTACTGCTAAATATTATAATGTGTGTTTATTGTTGCTTGCATGTTTGGCTTTGAAAGTTGTCTGGCTTTATGTTCGTGAACGATTGCGTGTGACCATATGCAACTTGAGAGGGCCCGCAGATTGCCTAGCTCTCCCCCGGTGTCATGTATCTGACCTGCAACCTTTAAGCCAAAGCAGGGTAATGGAATTTTCTAAATCCAGAAAAAAGTAAATTAGCTCGGGACACCCTACACTATAAAAATGAGAAAAACGAAAATGTCAATAAATTACATTTATGTCCTACCACTACATTAATTGAAATTAATGACTCTATTTTAAGGTATCTTAGATACAAAATAACGCTCCAGGGCAATTATTTTCTTCATAAGAACACTAGGGTTATTATGAAAAATTAACAGTATTTGTTTCCATGCACCACTATCACAATGAAAATTAATGACAGCTTAGCTAATGTCACAAATCTAACTTAGATCAGCTAACTAGATCAATCTTAAATACTATATCATAGTAATTATATGAATTGAATATGAATTAGGTAAGAAAATTGGTAGGACATAAAACCTTGAAGGCACCACGGGCATTATGAGCTAAGAGCCCGCGATTGTTGTACACTAACAATCTTGGGCTCTTATTTTACTCATAATGCCCTTAGTACCTTAATAACTATAAAAACAAACAACCCAGGCAACGTATTACTGAATATAAAGCATACGGTAAAGGCTGCAATATCGACTCTACAAAAAGGAAGGGCGTTTAGATTTGGGGGACAGACATGTCAATTCCTTAGAATGACATGGTGGAATTGTAGATTTTCCGATTATTCAATTATTTCGAACGAGGGAGACGCCTGTTATACATTTTTGCCGTAGCTGAGATATCGCTTAAATTTCGAAGCGCAAAATTAAGCACTTGAAACAGGAACCAGTAAAAATTAGTTTTGTTAACAATTTCCTACAGTAGAAATTCGTATCTAGATATAACAATGACGTTGTTATTTCGACAAAACAAGACTGAAATTTAGCTTTACACTTTCGCTAAACCTAAACACGTGGTGTTAATGACAAATGCTTGATTTTGTTTTAACTTGAACCCTGCTTTACATGTCGTTAATTGGAGCTACTTCAGCGAATCGCGATTTCAGTTCCATTTGATTCAGTCAAATTAAACATAATTTATCTCGGCAATAGCAAATATTTATGTAAAACTTTATTTTCTATTCATAGAATGTGTTCTTAGCTATTCAGGATTTGTTTGTAGTTTATCCTTGGTAAACTTCGTACGTTAATCGAATGTATTTCATAAATTGAATCAGTTGATTAGAACGGTTCGTATATATTTGTTAAGATTCTTAAATTATCTCTGAGCTGAAAACGAATTGCTATGATTATTACACACAACTGTCACATGATTGATATCATCCAACGAGAATCATGCATTTTTTGAAAATCGACCAATCCCGAACTGATTAGCTGATAAGCGCCCGTGGGCTGCTTACCAAACGATAAGCTCCCTAGGGGTGATTATCGATCCCGTGAATAGTGTCATAATTAGAAATAGAAATGCAAGAAACAAGCAATTTGAATTTGTTGGCATTATTAGATCAATTTTAAATCATAATTCGTACACGGGTTTTGTGTAATAATCTTCAAAATATAAACGAGGGCAACATACTTACATATAATTTAGCCCTTGCCAAGAGTCATCGTGCTGATTGCCCTTAGAAAACCGCCCTCGGGACAGTTTTCATTGCAATCAGCACTCGACTCTTGGCGTGTGCAAAATTATCGGTCCTATGTCTCGCCCTTGTTATATTACTATTGAAAATTTTTGAGATTAGTTTAAAATTGGAGCAAGGGCAAAGCAGCTTCTTGAAATAATGCATTTATATAAAAGCCCTACTAACACTGGCAAGATTTATCTCCTGACGTTTTCCGTAAGAGGATTTGATCGCATTTAAGTATGGCAATTTTCAACATGATCCCAGTAATTTATCTGACGAAAAGAGAATGTAAAATGAGCTCAAGATATTTTATTATTAAGTACAGGGCCGGAGTTGGATAATGTCTATTAAGAGAACAGAATAATCGGGCAGTGGGCTACAACAGGTTAATTCCAGTGCGAACTCTCATTTACTGTATTACCAGAGTAACACTTAATTATTGAACCTAATCCATCTGCGAGGAAACTTCTTTATTCTAGGAACAGTATGAAACAGCAGTGATAAGGATTGTTAGAGAAACCAATTAACAGCTCCGCCTTAATATTAAAGGAGGTAGGTAGATTTGCATAATGCATTCTACAAATAATGTTTGCGTTACAGCTAGTTACAGCAAATTGCACGTTATCAAGGCCCACTATTTCACTGGTAACGACGTCATGAAGCGATACTGAAGTCTTGCAAGATAAGCTTCACCGAGCCCTGCCGTTAACAATTTCAAGCATTGTTAGAGCCTCTTTCATAACGTGCTGTTGGAGCATCGCCGTTTCTATCATATGGCTTTGTTCCGGTGCACCGGAACACAAGCACAAGATACCTTTAGATAGCCGTCACTTTTGACGTCTGCTTCCGGCGCATCAAAAAGTGCATACGCAAAGTCAGCGTCGTAGTTTACAGCTTCGCGATACGAGCTTTAAGTACAGTTTTGTGCAACATAATCTTTTGTACCCGTTGCTTTTAAAACCTAAAGAAATTGCCATTTCAGGTTGGTACTCATTTAATGATGTTACTGTAGAATTGAATGAATTAGGCACCTTGGCAGTTACTTTTACTCTAGATGACTGTCAGATTTTGGTATACCTTAAAAAAATCGTTAGGATTTTTCATTACCAAACTTTAGAGCTGCCTACTTACTTATTTGCTGAAAATTGCACGTATTCAGCAGCATTGTTTACTGTAAATCTTTGGTCATATTTCTGAAAGTTTATTGATAATAATTATAAAAATCTGACACTTGCTGCAAGCTTGAAATTTGCTGACTTTAAAGTAGCTGACAGTAAATGCAGCAGATATTCAAACTTTGTTGTAGTATCTCTTTAAAACACATTAGTATAACTATCTGCTGGAAGCTTGACGAATGCGCTACCCGTATTCTAGAAAGTGTAAATTTGCTGGACACCTCTTGAAAAATTTTATTGAAAATGGTGTACACAAACCTTAGAATTTCAGAAAATCTGCAAACTTACTAATCATCTGCCGACGAAAAGATACTAAAACTTGCTGCAATCTTATAAGTGCACTGCGAATTTCGCAGGGATTACAAATTGGCTACAAGCCTCTTAACATTTTATTTAAAATGTTTAACGCAAATCTTGCTCTAAACATTTCAAGGGAACTGCAAAACAACTAAGAATTTGCTGCAAGCTTC
Organism: Agriotes lineatus; assembly: GCA_940337035.1. Classification (NCBI taxonomy): domain Eukaryota; kingdom Metazoa; phylum Arthropoda; class Insecta; order Coleoptera; family Elateridae; genus Agriotes; species Agriotes lineatus. The sequence goes on from OW679197.1 coordinate 10,764,384, forward strand.
TTGAAGATTTCATAGAAACTTCTCTATACAAACTTTCCTGTAGAATTTCAAACATATCTGTAAAATTACTAACAGTCTGCTGAAACGTTATTAAAAATTTGCTGAAAGCTTACTAAAGACTCTAGGGATACACTACACATTTCCCAGAAACTAAATATTTGCTAGAAAGTTCTTCAATATTTTACTCGAGATAGGATACACACTTGTTGTAGAATTCTAATAGAATCTGCAAAATTACTATAACATTTCGACAAAATTACTAAAAACTTGCTGAAAGTTTTGTGAAAACTTGCTGATGACACTATTAATCAACTAAAGCTTACCTAGATACTTACTAGAAACTTGCTGTAAGCTTCTTAAATATTTCACTAAGAATACGATAGAAAATTCTTCCTGTATAATTTTAAAGATACTGTAAAATTTCTAACGATCTGATGCAAAGTAACTAAAATCTTGCTCCAAGCCCTTTCAAAACTGTACATATGCACTAAGGCTTTTAAAGGAGCTAGAAACTGGCTGCAAGCTTTTTCAAGGTTTCACTTTCACAAGCCCTGTTGCTGAAACTCTGCTGAAGACTTTACAGTTCGCTGCAACCTACTAAAACTTGCTGACATTTTGCTAAAACCTCGAACTGTCCTATAAAGATTTTCTAAGACTTAAAATTTCCTAGACGCTTCTTGAAGATTTCATTGAAGATATTCACCACAAACCATCCAGATTTAATTTAAATTAATTGAAGTATAGAATTTTTAAAATGTCTACAAATGGCTAACGTTCTGCTACAAAGTTACCAAAAACTAGCTGAAAACTTGTTCAAAAATTTACGAGTGCATCACGGACTACCTAAAAGCTAATTACTTTCTGCAAGCATCTTAAAGATTTTACTGAAAATGGTCGATGCAGAACTTGCTGTCGAATATTAAAAATCAGCAAACTTAGTAACAATATGCAGAGAAGTAATTAACTACTTGCTGAAAGCTTTCTGAAAACTAGCGAGTATATTACCAATTTTCTAGAAACTAGGATCTCATTGAATAAAGTCTACACTAAGATTACCGTAGAATTAAAAAAAAAATCAGGACTTGGGAGCAATCTGTTAAAACATTACTAATTAATGAACGTTTGCTAAAGACTACGCATTTTACAAATTTTGCTGCAAGCTTCTTGATGATGTCACCGAAAATAGTCTACCCAATTCCACACGAATCTGCAACCTAACTATAAATCTTCTACAAACTCGCTAGAAACTTGCTGACAGTTTGTACCAATTTACTAAATATTCTTTACACAATGGAAATTTGCTGCAAGCTTTTTTGAGATCTTTTGACAAGTCTGTCTGTCTACCTTGTTTTGGATTTACAACCAAAGGTAGAAAATTACCAGTAATCTGCTATAGTCTAACTAAAAACTTGCTGAAAGTGTGTCGATTACTTTACGAGTTCACTACGGATTTTTTCGAATTCAGTTGTGTGCTGCATTGAAGATCATTGAAAATAGTTTACACAAACTTTAATCGTGAGTTCTTTCGGGTTATGAGGTACTCGTCATTTTAAACTTGCCATTGAGCTGCTCATGCTGCCAGCTTCTTCAGAAGTTTTCTAAAGCCTGCAGAAGAACCTACCATTATGAAGAACGGCCGTGATAGCCTGCATTCTACTACAGTAACCTTAATGTAGAATTGGAAATAATCTACAGACTTCGTAACAATCTGCTGAAATGTTACTAAATAATTTCTGAACATTTTTCTGCAAGCTTTGAACATTTCATTCAAAATAGACTACATAAACTCTGCTATAGAATTGAAAACAAATCTGCAGCAATGCTAAGAACCTCCTACAAACTCGTTAAACACTTGTTGAAAGTTTTCTGACAAATTAACCAACCGACTAAACATTCTCTTCGTAGCAGAAATTTGCTACACGCATTTTAGAGATTTTTGCAAAATAGCAATACACCTCGTTGTAGATTTGCAGCAAAAGATGTATTACCAACAGTTTGCTGCAAAGCAACTAAACATTTTCTGAAAGCGTGATGAAGACTTTGCGAATGCAATGCGGATTTCCTAGGTTCTAGAAATTTGCTGCAAGCGTGTAGAATATGTCGGCTCAAACCTTGCTTTAGAATTTACAAAAATCTCAATCTTTTGGAAAGTTACTAAATACCTACTGAAAGCTTGCTGAAAACTATGAATGAGCTACGTATTTCCTAGGTACTAGAAAGTTTTGTAAGCTTCTTAAATATTTAATTGAAAATAGTCTACACTACATTACGTTGTAGAATTGTAAAAAAAATATTAATCTGCTACAAACTTCATTAAGTTGATAAATTTACTAACCCACTAAACGTTCTTTCAGAACTGACAGCTTTTTTGGGCGTTTTTTTAAATAGGCCACAGTAAATATCGCTGTAGAGTTGCAACATCTACAGAATTAACAACAATCTACCGTAAAGCTATTAAAAATTTGGACAAAGCAGATTTTTTGCAAACCCGGTATAGCTTCTCTGTATAATCTTCAAAAATTTTTTTAAGCTGCATAATTTCAAATTTTTGAAAAATTGTTCTAAAGATGCTAAAATTGTAATGCAAACGTGTTATTTGTCCGCATTTAATCAAAATATAGTAATTTGTGTACCAAGGCCAAAAAGTGATTTTTTTTCGGACGAGTCTGATTTTAATGGCCGAGGCGAAGCCGAGGCCAAAAAGCAGACGAGGACGAAATAACACTTTTTGGCAGTGGTGCACACAAAATTTTTTAGGCGACCTTCATTATAAAATTTACGAATTTGTTAGATTTTAGTTTATGATTTATTGATATAATTATTTATAACAACTGAACAATTGTACATACTTATGACTCCTTCAGAAAAGTTTATATTTTCTTTATTTACACTCGAAGTAATTTCGGTATGTATAGCTTCATTACTTGTATGAACAACCTGTGTGCTCTTTGATGTTGCAGCAGCAGTAATTTTATCATGATTATTTTTACTATTATTATTGCTATTTAAAATCTTGTCAGCAATTGATAATTTATTGGACAATGAGTCTTCAACATAATTTTCAGCCACCGTTGAAGACCGCCATCCTCCATGACGCTTCAAAGTTAAGATATCAGCACCTGCATCAGCTAATAAAGACGCTGATGTTCTTCTAAAGCAGTGTCCTGTATAGCTGCTTGTATTTGGAAGATTTAAGTATTTAGCAATAATGCTTGGCACATTAGCAAAAGTGTAGTACTCCGACAACTTGATTACAGCATTTGTCTTTACGATAATTAATTAAAAACGTTTTATGATTTACATAAATAGGTCTCAGATTTGCGTATTTGTGGTAAATTTGCAACGCGCTTACTCCATCGCAAATTTCATCTGTGACTGTAACCATTCTTGGTTTTCCTGTTTTTGAATCAGGTATTTTAATTATAAGGATATCATTTCTGTCATCTATATCATCAATGTTAATGTTTCGTAACTCTTAACGGCGACATGCCCCGGCTATTCCAATTATTAAACAAACCTACAATATAATGCCCGTTATAAAAGTAGAATTCGATAAATTTTATATAAACAGACTAACCTTATGCATAAGATGAAGATCATCGGGCGCTTCAGATCTTGAGAATACCATGGCTTTTTTAGGTTTGTAGCCCTTCCCCTGTCTTTTTAAATACGCTATTAGATTTGAATAAGTACCAATGTTCACATTGTTTTTTGCAATTAGGGTCGCTTTTATCATGGAAAACATTGACCATAATGTCGACGCTTTATAGTTCTTCGCTTTAGTGGAAAAATAAGCGAGTAGGACATTTTCACTGTATTTGTTAATTTTCTTATCATTGCACCACTGCATGAACATATTATCATGTTTCTCGTACAGTTCTGCCGATTTTCTAGGCAGCAAATCTAACCTAGCAGCGTTGGCTTCATTTATTACTTCGGGAGGGGTGTTGGATACTTCCACATCACTTTCGTCACTGCTGGACATGTTTATAGACAATAATTGTTAGAAAATTCGACTACCAACACGTATTTACTACAGTTTACACTGTTTACAGCAAGATTAGCAGTTTGTTTACTCTGTTATTTTCAGAGATGTTATGACATTGTCGGTAATGTCGGTATCATGATATAAGGTGGAAAATTATAGATAGATGGCGCCACCCTAAAACGGACAATAATGAATGCGGCAAAAAAACGGTCATTTTTTGGCCGCTTTTCAGTACTAATAATTCAATTTTTTGTTAAGGTCGCCTAAAAAAGTACTTTACGGCCCTCTAAACGACACTAAGCGGGCCGTTAAATACTTTATGGCCCGCATACATTGTTTTGTATGTCAGTTAGACAAGCAGTGATATCGTAAGTTACCGAAGTTGATAAAAATTATAAATCTGGTTTTAATTGTAAATTTCACACTATACAGGGTGAGAAAATTTCGATGTTTTCATACGAAATCTCATAAGTAATAGAAGATATGAAAAATTAATCTCCATCCTCGATCTCTTTTTTCGGGAAAAGCCTAATGGGAAAAGCCAAAATTGGATATCATTTATTGATTTCGAGTTATTAACAAAAGTTTGTTTTTTCGACTTATCGTCTAGTGGCTATACCTTGCTTATTTATTTAAAAATAGGGAAACTAACTTTTTTTATGAAAATGCAGTGTCGCAGCCAGTTTTTCAAAAAAAGTTACGAATTTCGAGTTAGATCACAAAGTTATATTATGAAGCTTGTAGTTGACTATGGCATCATAGAAAAGCGGATTTTGTTTGCATTACAGCGATATAAATATCATAATATATAACATAATATACAGTGTTCGTTATACATTTGGATACACATGGAAACTTGTTTCATTATTCAATTATCAGAAAATTTTATTGTTAATAAAAGTCCCTCCATCTTCTCAAACCAAAAATACACTTGGCAAAATTTGAACATCTCCTTTCATTTATGGGAGAGGTTCGAAAATATGAAAATGGCTCAAGAATAACGTATCCTTATTTTTCGAAATACACAAAAATGTTAGTCACAAAAGTTGTTGATAATTAAAATGTGTTAAATATGAAGTCAGAACCACATATTCGAAAAAACAATTTTAATTGGTTTTTCCAATGTTTTTCTTAGCACCCTGTGTATTACGGAAAATGAGATATACTTCAAAGTTATTATTGGATACGATAAATATGTATTTTCGAACTTTAGTTTGGCTCACTTAGCAACCAGAACATTAGGTTAATCAAAATTAGCTAAACGATCTTTTTTTGTGTCCAAACATCAATAGCAATTCAGAACAATTATAATTGTTAATCGAAATGTCATAACAAATAATTACAAATAATATTTTTGTGTGTTTTGAAAAATAAGGATACTTGGGCTTTTTGAGCCATTTTCATATTTTCGAATCTCCCCCGTATACAATAGGAGAAATTGACATTTTGCTAAGTGCACTTTTAGAAGATGTATGGGCTTTTATCAAGAATAAAATTGTCTGATAAATGTCCATATCTATGACAAACAATGTGTGTAACATTATAAGCAACAATTAAACGTGGTTAATCCTGTCAATAAAACGGATGGCATTGTACAACTCAATGCCAGATACTTTGTTTAATCAGGTATATTGGCCCTAAACTTTTCAACTGTGTTTCGATGGAATTACAAAGAATTTATAATTATAACCTGTTTTCTAAAAAACTTACTGCCTACACTTTGGAAAACTACACTCAATTCAAAAGTGCATTAGTCATTATCAACTAATTTGATTGTACAACTCCTTCTCTTCCATATCTTGCCGAGGTTGTGCATGAAGTTCGCAAATAAATTATTGTTTAATTTTGAATAACTGATTATTGTTTTATTTTTTAATGCTTTACTGTTTTATTTGGTTTAATGATTTATTGTTTATGTTGTCTAATTAACCGCTGATGCTATGCGAGCACATGTAGAAATACAGACGTTTTTTCACTAAGATGCACAAAACAATCCCTCGCGGGATTAGGTGCTATTATGGTTAATTTATAAATGTACAAAATATTATGTGTATTCTAACATCAATAAATTTATAATTATCTATTATTATTATTATTCTCTGAATGGCACAAGCCATCAACCAGAAAATGAAGAAATATTAAAAACTAGTTTGAAAATTGCGAGTGTTTGCTATATTGTAAGCCTTCTCCTGGTGCCACAGATAACAAACTATGAGTTCCATATAAAAAATACAACTTTATGGTATAAAGCGAAAGTCTAAACCTTTATTGAAAAACTGACTACGCCACTGAAGGTCGTAAAATTACTTTTATCTATTTTCATAAATAAGTGAGATATAGCCAGAAAATCGAACTTTTGTTTATAACTCGAAAACAAAAGACGATAGCCAATTTTAGTTTGCATCATTATGCGATTCTCTATAAAGTTTCCTCGCCCTGTACATCAAATGATGTATGCAAATACGTAACTAGTATTTATGGCTCTTGTCATGCTAGACCCCGCAGCTAAGCCTTGGCTGTACTTTTCTCGCCGCGGGCCTTAAACATCTATCACACCTTTGGTATATTGCAATGGCTTACTGCCCACAGCAATTCTGGATGTCTAACTATCACGAAAATGAATAATTTCAAAATGAGCACAGTATGAATATTTTGTTTATTGCAAGACAAAGTCAATATTTTACACTACTAAATATACATGATATGATTAGCACTAATTACAATTTGATTGAGAAAGGTTGGCATTAGATAAGGCAGAATCAAAAAGGTTGCGTTTAAAGTTTTATTCATAATTGATGTTCGGAATGGCAAACGCACCTTAATTTATGTATCTGGCAGATTTGATTTGGTTACGTCAATACAATAATGTAAATTTAAAATGATACAGAGATGGTTTGTGAAGTTACAAAAATTATATGAGCGTTAGTATTAACAATTATATCACCAACAAACGGAAAAACAGCTGGCGGGTAGAGAAACGGTGCACGGAAGCAAAGATTGCAAAGAGCAATGATAAGGCGACCTATTATATGACACATAAAAGAGTGAAGTGTAAATTATAAACTTGTGAAACAGTATATTTAAAAACTAATTGTCAAAAGGCACAGATTTAAAGTTAAAGTGCTACGATTGACAACTTCCAAGAAAGAGACAGTTTAGTTCTTAAATAAAAACATTATATCAAAACTTATTTTATGAAATAGTTCTAAATCTTGGATGTTAGGATATGAGACATTCAATTGTTAAGAATAACGAAAACAAATCTTGTAAAATTTGTTCTTAGTGCAAGAGGTGCTCCCATTATTTTGTTAATTTCCATATTAACAAGTTTTCTGTGTAAGCCAAAAAGTGGATTTTCATATTTACCAGTCTGCAGAGCATCTGTGTGTGTAATTTTCGTCGTTCAACCAATAGCGTCCGACATCCAGGCAAATTTTCAAATAGTTACAGACATCGGCCAGCTATAATTTTATGGGCAACGTGTGGAGCAGACCCTCATGAGTGCCCAGGTTCAGAAATTTGAAACAGAGGGTCATCACCAAGTTTGTAATTGCCGTGGCGTCCCTTCATTCTGAGAGCCGACATCGAAGCTGCCCTTGCAAGATAAATGTCGCAGGCAAGCTGCTGCAGAAGGCCCACTAACTTTGGGTTTTATCAAGATTAAACATCGTATGAGGTTGTCAACATGGTGCCAGCTGCATAGATTTATAGAGGTTTGGGTAATCGTGGTGACGTCCCCAGGAAATGCAGAGATTTGGAGAATTGCAGAAAGCTAAACAAATGCAGGTTTTGGCGTCCCTACGTCACTGATAGAAAACCAGGTTAGCCGGAAGTTACGTGAGATTAATTGCATTGAACGAGGGAAAGTTAGTAATTAGATCACAAAAGACTGTTACAAAAATACTCGGAGAAATACTTAGCCGAAAACAAGTTCTATTTTTTAACAAAGCCTCCACCTACATTAATACTTTTATCCCATTGCTTTATCAATGCTCAAATACCTGCTGCATAGAAGTATTTGGGCTGATGTCTCAGCCACATGCGCTCCTCACGTTCGACATCATTATCACCTGCGAAAAGTTTGCCGCTACGTTGTTTTTTAGTGAACCAGACAGATGGTAGTCACTAGGGGCTAGGAAATATTTCCGTATGGATATAATTTGCAGGAAGTCCTTTGTCCAGAAAAAAACAGACAACAGCACGCTGCTCTTTCACAGTACTTTTCCAGTACAGTCGCCATTTTAACACTGCCTGTGCACGCATGTTATTGGGACACTGCAGCTGTTACTTGACTATTATTAAGCTCGATTGTACTGCCACCTAATGACAGATTTGAAAATAGCTCACTGTTATATTCAAATATACCACATCAGTTTGTGACCTAACTACTGACTTTCCTCGTATTTTACCTTATGTGAATTTTGCTATTTTTGGTGTTTGAATTCAATTACACTATTTTCTTGTACCAGCAGATCATCTTTGCGTACAGTCAATTTTAAGGTTAAAGCTGTCAGATATAAATTCGAGCGATTGCCATACATGTTAATAAGCCCTACTCGAAAGTAATTGTAATACTGAGTGTTGAACCTACCCCTTTGGAAGAGAGTTTTTCTCATGCTAGACCGGAGCTTTAATTTATTGATTGCAAATGAATAAAATAGAAAGAGCAAGAACAAGCCCTGAGATTGACACAATATTGAATTCATAGATTAAAACTATTCTAATTTGTAATTTGTGGTGATTTGCCCTATATATTTATATTTTTACTAAAACCCTTATATAGTTAAAAGAATCCTTACATTTCGTGTGGTGATTTCGACTAAAGGAAATTGATAAAGAAGGCGGGAACTAATTACTGCAGACGAGATAAATAGATTTAGAATCGCGTCGATAATATGGTACGTTGGATTTTTTAAAATGTTATAGTAATCGAGAATTCAACTGGCGACCCTTGAGGGATTACAATTAAAATCGATAACTCAACTTCAGTCTGAATTGTCTATGTATTATGCACACAAAATAAAATGCAGACAAAAATCGACAATATAATTACTGAATTTTGCCTACTTTTAAACGGCATCGAATTGTTGAATTTCCAGGAAATTTTACAATACTGTTGCCCTGCACTGCCCCACTTTAGCCCCTTTCACTCCTAATATTAGGCGCTCTGACTGTTATAAAACCATATTTTCAGGTTAAAATCTGCAAGTCATGCTTTCAGAGTGGAGGTTTCTAAAGAATATAAATGCGATGTAAACCCGGCAATTCAAATCGTATCCGAACTACATAAATGGCGATCTGGGGCATTACTATAAGAGACGATCGCTCCGCAAGCCTTATATCAGATTTCATCCCTCCATTATCATTATTCGACCACTTATATTCACATTTCTCTTTATGCGAGCTTAATTCGTCGGTAGAATGGCTGGAAGTTCAGTTTTATATCACTTTTGATGTGGTTGGGATAAAAGTGGTAAACAGTTATTTCGTTGATCGATTTAATAAAATGCTTTAACTTAATTCAGTTTAATTATCCAGGTTATTCGATATGGTCAGTGTAAAAATTTAGAGGGTGGCGATGGCTAAAACCCGAAATATGGCATTCGATTTGGCTGAAAGGAGATTATAGCAAATAAAGGGATGTCTGCCGAACCGCAGATACAGAAAGGCACTTTATTATTTTGACCAACTTGTAGCCTTTCAGAATTCGTTACCGAAACACACTAAACACTAGCAATAAACCTACAGCTTATAAGTTTTTCCCCAGCGATATCTAGCTTGTTGACAGGCTCCTCTGAAAAAGGGGGATTTGGCGCAACAGAGCACTGTCAGCTCTGGTAATACCGCGAGCGTTCTTGCAAATATAGCAGTTAAAACCTGCAAAATGTTTACTTTGCGCCTCGGCGGAACAAAAACGGGAATGATTGATAACATTAAGCAGCTTGACTTGAATTTACAACTCCAAATCCGCTTATGCTTAGAACTACGTTTCTTTTCTTTGTCTTTGAATTTCCGCAAGAATATTTGAATAAATCGCCTTTGTCTAAAGCGCGGCTCGCGGCGCGTGAGCGCTTGCCAGAGCAAAATAAAAACGGTAACATCGTAATGAAGGTGCAAATTTCCGCCATTAGAATAAATAACGGGCCCTCACTAATTTCCACTTCTGCGTCTGGGGTACCGCTAAGCTTTGAGTGGGACGGGCTGAAATATTTAAGCCTCTAATGCTTGCGGCTGAAATGAATCTATTTTTCATGCGACTTAAGAATTCTGTTGATACGAGGGCGATTCAAATTTGACCTGCATTTTATTTTTTTCTGGTCCATACAAACTACAAATTAATATTATATATACACCATTTTTCCAAGTAATAACCCCCCTTTAAAATACACTTGTCCCATCGCTCCGGTAGCTTCTGTATTCCCGTCGAAAAAAAATCTTTTGGTTGACAACGTAGCCAATTTTGCACCGCACGGCATCCTTCACTTCCTCATTAGAGGCAAAGCGCTTGCCTCCCAATAGTTTTTTAAGGGGGGCAAAGAAATGATAGTCACTTGGGGCCAAGTCCGAACTATATGGGGGGTAGGCAGCACTTCCCAGTTCAATTTAATGTGACAAAAAGTAATCGCTTTCATACTTGTAGCGAAGCCGGAGTTCTCTGCAAACCTGTAATTTCTGCTGTTGTTCCGCGGATAATTGTTTTAAAACCCACCTGGCGCTAACTTTAGTAAATGTATGCTTGTCGTGGACAATAGTGTGAATACTACCAACACTGGCGTTTACAATCCCAGTAATTTGCTTCACAAATATTCATCTATTGCTCCGGATCAGCTGGTCAACTTTTTGAATGTTCCCAAGATTCACAGCAGACACTTGACGGGCAGTATGCAGCAAGTTCGATATGCATTCACGACCATCCTGGAAGAATTTACACCATTCAAAGACTGTTTTGAGTGATAAACACCCTTCTTCAAACTGTTTATGAAATCTCTGATGAATATCAGTCGCTTTTATACCTTCATTGAAAAGAAATTTAATAATTATACGTTGTGCAACAGAATTTAACACATTGTTTCACGAAATTGTTAATACAAATGAAAGTATTGACACAATCAAGTTGTAGTGGTTTATGGCGTTAGCTAACATGCCTACTTCGATGAATATAAAACCGCTTTACAGTATCTCTTCAATTATGTTCTTAAAAAAATAAAATGCAGGTCAAATTTGAATCGCCCTCGTATAAAGACAACGGCGCTGCTGTTAAACCTATTGATTATACACGCCCTCACGCTCCGGACGACTACGGGTGGTTATTTGAAGTTCTGTTGATTTCGAAGTACAATTGTTGCTGCGAGTGCAAAAGCTTTAGGTCTGAATTGCTGCTACAAGAGAGAAATTATATTTACTCGCACAAAGTTATATTGTTTGAAACACAGAATTTTTAGTTAGGTACAGCAATTGTTTGTCTTTGAGATCTCAAGATAACTTTATATAAGGGTGAGAAAACACAAATGTTCATATATCTATCTTAAGAGTACGTCGTGGGTGTCATTGCTACCCTTCGCCTTACGAAAATAGGACTTTGGAGGCGGATTACCGCCTAACTGGAATAAGTTATATCTAATACTAAATAATTTCTTATGCGGACACCAGCGCTTCGTAGGTACCATAATTTCACAATAACATACATCTGTTCAAGTCGATATTTTCATTAAATTTTACAAATTTATCATTGATTAAATAATCACAGACAGAATTTCTGTATAAATTTATGAATTTCACTCAACTCTAACATAGACAGAGATACTTATGTCTGTTTTCCAAAAAAAAAAAACGAACAAGCGGTATGAAATATTACAAAGAAGCTGTGGTGAAATACACAAAAAGCAATATTAACCTTCTCTAGCTAATTAAGTGAATATCCCCGGAGATGGTAATCAACAGCACGTTAATAGTATTTAACATTACTAGCTTGGTAAGAGGGATTTTATTGGCGAATAGAAGGATATTGAGCCAGTAAAATCTGTTACCTTGCGTGTATTGTTGAATATTTTATTTGTTCCTCACTTGTAAATCACTAAAAATTTACCATTTATTCAAAATGCCAAACTGGAAAGCAACTAAATTCTAAGGAAGACAACTCTGGTTTTGCACGCTATCGTTTATCTATGAGCACGCCTGTAAAACTGACAGTTAACTTGTAAAGATTTTACAAGTTAGTATCTTGTTAAAATAAACTTTCTTGGTTAATACAGTGACTTAATAAATTGATGTTTACAAGTGAGGAACAAATAAATATATATATAATGTATTGTTACAAGAGAAAATTGTTAGTAGCTAAGCAGTAGCGTACCCACCCGTACTCGTTGCATTGGGGCTTCCACTATATATTGCCACTTTTATTGCTTCAAACTGAAAATCTGATATTTAGATAGACTTACTTTGTAATTAAATTACTAATAAAATTCCTTGTTGTTGATTTGCCTTGGAATTGATTTGCTTTTCAAAATGCGGTAATTGTAATTGGTAATTGTCATTCTTGTTAAAAAGTACTTGATAATCACTTTCTGAAAGTAATTAATTACTAAATTCAATTTCCCAATTACTTTTGAGTAATTAAATTACTCTAAACTATTAAAATTACGTTGCAAGTACATATTTGATTTACTTGTGGTAATTGAAATAACTCGTGGTAATTGAATTACTTTCGGGTAATGCAATTACTAAATTACTGGTCTCGATAAGGTATTAAATGGCTAGAATGCAAAAAGTCTTATAGCAATATCAGTATAATTTATGAATTCTTATGAGTAGTCGGATAACAACTAGTTATCTGCAGGAGCAGAGAGATGCTTGGTGCAGACGCGTACGTTTGTAGATGAGATGCGTATGTCTTGTGTAGTGTAGGCTGTGCTGAATGTAGCTTTGTAGCTTACTAATAATTATTGTGCAAGAAGCGAAAAATATGTCTGCGGTAAGTGTAGAGTTAAGTTTTCCCATAACATTTGACAACAAATAGCTTCATTATACAATTTTAAGTTTACAATAATTATTTATTAATTTGTTTAAAACAATGTACTAGCATATATATATATATATCTAAATACTGCTAAATACAAACTACGACTAGGGTTTCCAACACCGGAATCCGGATTCAGAACCTATCCGAGATTCTACAAAGAAAACCAAGTCCCGGAACCACAGCCACTACAGGTGAAATCCCGGGACCATTTCAACATGTGTACAAGTATACGATATCAGAGAGTTAGGGCAGGCATTCGCGGGTGTCCGGCGTATTACTCATGCCTAGTGCACATTCTGCATTATTTACGTTTTGCGTAGACAAGAGAGGTACTATATATCTACCAGCGTCGAATCCGAGCGAGCCATTTCAGTGGTAGGATCTTTTTCTATCAACATCCGTTAGAAATTAGGGGATGAGTCCTTAAATGCCGTTGCAGCTCTAAGATCCTATTTTATGTCAAAGTAGTTTATTTATTAGTTATTTACACTTGTTTGCCACATACTATACTATACTAGCAATATGTGGTACTACCAATATATAAATAAAAATTACTTTATTTAACTTAAAACAATTGTTTCTCTTTCTAATTTGTTTTCAAGCTGAACACTATCCTTTTCGGGACCATTTTCGGGAGCTTCGGGACTAGTTCCGAGACTTTAAATTTAGTTCCCGAAAACACTTTTGGACCCGGTACTTGGAAACCCTATATACAAAAACAATTTCTAGTGAGTATTTTACGTTGTGCAATTACAATTGCCAAGTAATTGATAATTGAATTCCTATTTAATTTCAGTAATTGAAAATCTGGTAATTCAATTAGTTTATTGAGCGGCAATTGGTAATTGGTAATTAATAACTTTTTCAAAGTAATTTGCTCAGCTCTGTATATACTTTAATTCAATATTGTGAAGAAGCATTGATAAAATTTTCTGCCACACATGGGATATTGAATTATACTCATGCTTAGAGAATGGAGTATATGCAACTCATTGCTTTTAAAATATGTGCATATGTAAAAATCTGCAGAAAATTTTTGAATTATGCAGGTGCATACTATGTCATCTCATTTAATTTGAGCAGTATTTAAAGACGTTTTAATTAATGGATGATTAAGCATAAACCTATAATAAAAGGAGGATAATCCGTAGTTAACGTTTTGCTCTACTCATTTTAATCATTCTTACAATAATTTACTTCAGAATTAATAATAATAATTTATTGTCCAAAGCCAATACAAACTGGTGTAAGACTAACCAAATGACACATTAACAATTCAAAGTCACACATGATCAATACATAAATTGCGTGTATACTGTAACAATTTAAGAGTAGCTAATGGTCCAAATATTCATCTATTGTATAGAAATTGTACATTAATAGGTAATTATAAAGTCTTTTTCTGAATGTTGCTAGGTTCTTAAGCGTTTTTAGAGAGCTAGGCATCTTGTTATATAACTTTATACCAATATACCTAGGACTCTTTTCATATTTTGCAAGAGAATGTAATGGCAGAATTAGCTCATTGGCATTCCTCGTCCTGTAGTCATGGTTAAAACTATTGGTGGCAAATGATTCATAGCTCTGCTTTACATAACATAGTGTTTCCAATATAAATATACAAGCTAAAGGGAGTACCCGTAAATCATGGAAGAGTTGTCTACACGACGCCAGTCTTACAGCGCCAACAATACTTCTTACAGCTCTTTTCTGAAGTCTGAAAACTCTAATTGCATGGGGCGAGTTACCCCAGAAAATTATACCATATGCAATACGGGAAACGAAATTAGCATAGTAGTAAGACATAATTACTGTTCTATCTGCACAGTATCGCAGTCTATACAAAACAAAGCATAGCTGCGTTAATATTCCACATAGAACGTCAACATGCTTTTCCCAAGTCAGGTTTTTGTCAATGTAGACACCTAAGAACTTGACAAATGGAACTTGTTCAATTGATTTATTGTTAATTCTAAGCAAATTACTTCTGTTAGTTTCATCTTCGTTGTTTCTTAAGGAAAATTTGACAAACACTGACTTGTCCTCATTCAAAAACAACCTGTTTGCACTGAACCATTTAAAGATCCGATCAATAGTTTGCTGAGAATAACCTAAAACACCTGCAAGAGATGTGTCAGAACACATGTAGGAAGTGTCATCCGCGAACATTGTCAGATTTTTGGCATTAACTGCTGAAGGAAGATCATTTTTTATAAATTACAAAAATAGCAAGGGCCCTAAAACAGACCCTTGCGGTACTCCACAACTTATATTCAATTCATTTGAATTTAGTCCATCTATACACACAACCTGCTGCCTTCCAGAAAGGTAGGACTCCACCCAGTCATTTATTTTTCCTCTTAGGCCATATTTATTTAATTTTTCTATTAGATGTTCATGAGGTATCAGATCAAATGCTTTACTTAGATCCATGAATAATCCAATGCATTTTTTGTTTTGATCTAAACTGTTATAGAGATTATTTACAAAGTCCACAATGCCTGACTGGGTAGATCTACCCTTACGGAAGCCATGCTGGCTAGGTGTGATAATAGCATACTTGTTCAAGTATTTATTAACTCTGTTGAAAATTGCCCTTTCAATAATTTTTGATATTGCCGATAGTAACGATATTGGTCTATAGTTTTCCATACAACTTTGGTCACCCTTTTTATGAAGCATGATTACTTTTGCTATTTTAAGTATTTTTGGAAATGCACCATCTGCTATAGACCAATTTATCAAAAATGTCAAAGGAGTGATAATGTAAGGAATGATTTGTTTGAGAGTATTCACACTTATATTATCAAGACCACAACAATTGGATGGTTTCAATTTATTGACAATGTTGAATACTTCAGGCTCGCTCACAGGGTCCACGAACATGGTTGGATACTCTTTATCAGTTAATGTGATGTGTGTGGGTATATTTAGCACGTCTAATTTCTCATTTAAGTTTTTGGGAATATTTATCAAATAGCGGTTGAAATAATTCGATAGTGTTTGAGGGTCACCAACAATTTTATTGTTTATATTTATTTCTAAAGGTTTAGTTTCGATTTTTTTATTCGTGACTGTCTTATTTATTATACTCCATACTGCCCTTGATTTATTTTGTGCTTTATTGTATATATTTTTATTGCTCATCCTTTTGGCTGCCCTAAGAACTTTTTTATAAATTCTTTTATATTTATTATAGCACAAAATATTACTTGGGTGATTAGTTGTTGTTTTTAATTCATACAGGCGTTTTAACATATTGGATGACGTTTTAATCCCTATCGTGACAAATGGTTTAGTGTAAACTTTTTGCCTACGTTAACAAGAGGAAACGATAAGTCAATATAAAAAGATAAGGCATTGATAAAATTATCACATGAGTCATCCAGATTGATGGCAGTGTACACTTCATTCCAAACTTCTTTTCCTAGGTAATAATACAGAGTATTGTAATTTTGTTGATTAAGTAATCTACTTTTACTATAGCTATTTTTACCAGACTGATCACTGTTTTCCATAGCGGCCACCAGAATTTGAGCCGAGTGATCTGAGATACCGTTATGCGATACGCTACAAGATATTTTACCTATTCGCACTGCTAGATTTAAATTACGAAACCCGAAGCTCCTTGGCTGACAGACAATATCCGTCTACTCATCAAGTTACGTAACAAAGCTCTTCAGAAATTTAAAAAATCTAAAAACCCTAGTAACTGGGATTATTACAAAACTTTACGTAATTTCACCACCAGTGCTATCAGACGGGAGAAACGCGCTTATTTACAATCAATCTTGACCAAAAACAAAAATAATATATGGTCGGCTCTTAAAAAACTGGACCTTAATGTTCAACAAAAAAATCGTGTTATTCCCGCTACACTTTGTGACGCTAACGCTATTAATAATTTTTTTCTTGATGAAATTGCTACAAAGAAAATACAACCTGATCCCAATTTAAAAATATTTTATGAAAATAATTTAAAAAATAATGTTACTCGTTTGTTTGGCTTCTCTCTAGTTACAGAAAATGATGTGTTGGATTCCTTATGCACAATTAACTCAAATTCTGTTGGGGCAGATAACATTAGTATCAATATGATACAAATGTGCTGCCCTTTTATAATTAGATATTTACTTCATATTATCAATTGTTGCTTAGAAATTAATTACTTCCCTGATAGTTGGAAAATAGCACACGTCATTCCTCTTCCCAAAACCAACTCTCCTTCTAGCTTTAGGGATTTACGCCCAATCACCATTCTTCCCGCAATATCTAAATTATTAGAAAAAATTATGGAAAAGCAAATTCGGAATCATCTCCATTATTTTAACATTCTTCCTATTGTACAGTCAGGTTTCCGGAAGGGGTACAGCTGTGTATCTGCTCTTGCTTGTATCACGGACGACATATTTAATGCTTTGGAAAATAACTTGGCTACTATCTTGATTCTTTTAGATTACTCCAAGGCATTCGATATGATTGACCATGAACTAAGTAACTCAATTTCAAACGTGAAAGGTGTAGAGTCGGGTGTCCCGCAAGGTTGTATATTGGGTCCTTTATTATATATTATTTACACTGCCGATTTTATTAACAATGTAAAAAATTGTAACTGTCACTTTTATGCCGATGATACGCAAATCTATTTACCATTTAATCTCAACAACATCAATGAAGCTAACAACTTAATCAATACTGATCTCTCAAATTTAATAGCGATATCTGAACAACATTCCCTGCTTATCAATCCTATAAAATCTACTATTATGCTTTTTTGCAAACCAACAGACAGAGATAATTTAATACCGTTAGTAAATATTAACATTGCTGGGACAGCTTTAGGTGTACAAAACTCCGGTCGTAATTTAGGTTTAACTATAGACTCTAATTTAAGATTTGATCTTCATATTAGCAATTGCATACAAAAAGCGTTCAGCAACTTACAAATCTTGTACGTCAACAGACATTTTTTAACTCCAGATGCGAAGAAGACCTTATGCAATGCTTTTGTTTTGTCTCATTTTAATTTCGCTGATTTAGTTTATGGATCTTGTTTGGATAGTTCTGATGCCAGGAGAGTTCAACGAATTCAAAACTCTTGTTTAAGGTTAATTTATGGAATTAGAAAATACGATCATATTTCACACAAACTGCGAGACTCTAAATGGTTAAATATGGGTAATCGTCGCTTTCTGCACTCGGTCTGTTTTGTCCATAATAGATATTAATTAACAAAACACCAAGTTATCTTTCTGACAGACTGGCATTTAGAACTGATACTCATAATATCAACATCCGGAATAAAGGACTATTAACCATCCCACCTCACAGATCTGTATTTTTCGAACGTTGTTTTTCATATAGTGCTGCTAAAATTTATAATTCCTTGCCATCCTGTAGCAAAGATCTTTCTATTGCTTCCTTTAAACGATACGTGTCATCTCATCTTTTTGAACGACAAGACAGTGCTTGAATGAGAATAAAGGATAATTTAAAAAAAATCATTTTAATGTTTGACCAATTTAATATTACATAATATTGCCGGGTGCGTCGCGGATTCAATTTCAGACAATTATATTCAATTTTAGTTTTTAATTTTCAATTTTGAATTTTTGCCATTACAAACAATTTTTTTTTCGTACTTATTTTTTGTCGGTTGAGTGTAAGAGCAGATGTAATTTATTGCATCTGAACTCCGCCGTTGATACATAATTTTTTAAATTCTTATATCTGAATGTATTATTTATTTTTGTTTTTTTGGAAATAAAGTCCTTTATTTTGATTATTATTATTATTATATGATATTGTCCGATAACAAGTTAGTACATACATAATCTAAGCAATTAGAATAGCGAGTTGCCTCATTTCTTAAAATCTGCATGTTGTAT
This sequence comes from Agriotes lineatus, assembly GCA_940337035.1. Taxonomy (NCBI): domain Eukaryota; kingdom Metazoa; phylum Arthropoda; class Insecta; order Coleoptera; family Elateridae; genus Agriotes; species Agriotes lineatus. The sequence continues at coordinate 10,783,279 of OW679197.1, forward strand.
GAGTCTAACAGATCTATAAGCTCATACTTGGCTGCCGTTTCGGAAATGTAATTAACATTTAAATCTCCACATAAGATCACTTTTGTATTATTTTTTTCACATAGTTTACGCATGGCGATGCGTGTAAAAAATGTTTAAGTCTGCACTTGGAGATCTGTACACTGCTATTATTTTGATTTTTGCACCACCTCTGAATACAAGTTGCACTCCACAGATTTCGAAGATTTTTTCTTTAGCCGAAGTTTCATGTAAATAAGAGATATCTGTGATTTTTTGTAGAATATAGCTGTACCACCTTTTTCGTTAATTTTCCTACAAAAAGAAGAACATTTAGTGTAGCCGTTTACATTGATTAATTCTACTTCTTCATATTTTAAATGATGTTCGGTGAAACAAGCAATATCAATATTTTCTACATGTAACATATACTCCAAATGTTCCACTTTATTCTTGATACTTTGTACATTTTGATGATACACCTTAAATATCTTACTGTTTCGGGCTGTATTGCTGTTACCAGTCTGTGATTGCTACTTAGTATCAGAGGTATACTGTATGTAACGTTTTTGTGTTTCCAGCATTTTTTGAATACCGCACAATCAGGTTCAAAAATAGAATTATTTACTTCCAAATTCATTTTCAGTTTGGAGTTGGCTTCTACACAGTTGGCACATACCACCTCATCACTTTCGCAATCGTCCGGTGACTCATGATCCTTCGAACACTTCTTGCATCGTTTTTTATAAGGGCATGAATCACCCTTGTGATTATATCCCCCACATTGGAAACGTCTGAAAACACTTACATACTCAAATATCCTGCATCTTTACCATCCTATATAGAGCGCTTGCTGTTGCATAATCTTGTTGAATATTTCAGTATCACACTGTATAATTGCCATATAGTTGCTACGCATTTTCTTGATCGTTATAACTTTCAAAGCAGTTTCACAATTTGGTATCCATTTATTTTGCTTCTTAATTGTTTCTATTGATTCCTCTTCATCCATTTGATCTTCAATGTCTAACACTTTTACGCATGGTTTCTTTAATTCTGGAACTTCTATCTTATAATTTTTACTTAGTTTCTTCGCAGCTGCTTGCTTGGTTATTACTGCCTGACTTCGGTCGTTGCATTTGATGAGAATGCCGCCATCCTTAATATTCTTTATTTGAGTTTTTCTGTATTACTTCTTTAGTTTTCTTACTTTCTTGTTTCACGTTAGGCTTAATTATTATAACTTCTTTTGCTTGACTCGCTGCTGCCGCATAGCTTCTATTTTGAGTCTTAGATATTTGTAAATCCACTTTTGTATAAAAACTATTAAATGAAAAAGAGGTAATACAGACAAAATTCGTAAATTAATCGTCGTCACCAAAATCATGTTACAAGTAAATGATTTTCAAAATTGTCAAAAACAAACTTAATGTTTTCTATCTCAAAACATGTATTTTATAGCTTTCAGCGTCTACAGATATACAATAAGCATTTTCAGACTTTGCAATAACATTAGGGGCTACATCAAGGTACTCAATCAATTCGCCATTCAAAACCGGGCTTATATTATTCAAAATAGTATGACCAGGGAATTGCAAAAGAAATATTACTGCATAGCAGCATATATTGAATAAAAGTGTTCTTCGACCTTAAGGAAATATATACTGTTTTAAGACACAACATTTTCTAAATCAATTTTTTTTTTAAAGATCTGTAATGTTGAATTCCACCAAGAATACCTATAGTATATTAAAGAGCCTTCCTAAGTAAATGCGTACTACAAAAATTGGTATTACTTACAAATTTTCCCAAAATGTAGATATAAGTGAGTCGTACCTGGAATTAAAAAAAGCGCATGAGCATACAGAATACGTAATAAATTACTAAAAACATAGTCTGAAGAAATATATATGTATTCGTAAATAGTATATTGTTTGTTGCAAAAATATATTAAGATAACCAAAAAGCTTTCACAGATTATATTAAACATTTCTCTATTAACTTAATTTGAAAATACTGTTTTCCACAATGTAAACATGCAGTTGGTATACAAGACTAGACTTTTTCAAAGTAAAAATATGCAGTCGTTAGAAATGCAAAAATTCTGTGTATGTAAAAATATAGAATAGTAGTTCGCTTGAGGTAACATCAAATATGTGTGGTCTAAAAACAGAGGTTTTTATTTTATACCGTGTGTCAGAAACAATATACTGCCTGAACTCAGAAAAATACCAGCTTTTCATTTCTGATATTAAAATATATCCTTTCTATATAAAAACGTTAACGATAACGTCATAGCTCGTAGGGTGGTGGGGGTAAAACATATTTTCTGCAAAAAAAGTAGTAAATTAGAAAGTGAAATCTTTTTTGTTTCGGCTTTTCGAGATACGAAACGACTTGTTGCGGCATCAATAGCGTTCTTTTCCGTAGGTGACCTCAAGTTAGCAGCAAGGATGTAAGTATTGTCATTTCATAGAAGATCCTCTAATCCAGAATGAGTGGTTAATTCATTTTTGGCTTTGTTAGCGTTGTACAATTAGCTGATTGCGTCTGGCATGTCTAGCTTTCCCCCGGAAGCACTAAGGCACCAATTGAGCTTGTTTTAAGAGCCGTGCATATCCTTCATCATGTGAGCTCCATTTGCCTTTGATCTTCTTCACGTGAGCAATCCGCTTTGCTATTATTTCGCTTTCGACCTGGCGGTTTCCGCAAACACCGCCAATATGCTGCTAGCATATAGGCCAGTGGTTCCCAAACTTATTTGGCCTACCGCCCCCTTTTCAGAAAAAAAAATTACTCAACGCCCCACTGTTGTATCGACAGCCTTATTTTTGGCCAAAACTGCAAAAATTAAAACGTACAGTAAAAATGTCTAAATAATAATTCTCGATTGCTATAAGATCACTACATTAAATGCTAACTTTAATTTAGTTAAAATCAAGGTAAGCTCAGAGATACCGCTCGGCAAAGTTGGCTTTGCCTGTCAGTTGATCTAATTATTTTTTAATCACACATATTTTTTGTTGTGCTTCCACTTAGATTTCTCGAGAAGAAACAATAAACCCAAACTTTTTTACGATGGACCCCATAACTAAATGTAAGTGGAATATTTTAGATTGGAAAAATTACCTTACAGTTTGTGACTTTAAATTTTACGGAATAAATATTCAAAAATGCAAAAGATATATTAAAAAAAGTTCTGTTAAACTTTCTATTGGGCTACAAAAAAAAATGTCAACTCGAGTCATCCGTGGTTTTTGCGTCGCGATTTTTGCTGGAGTCTCTATTTTTGAAAAATCAATTTTTCTTTTGCCTTTAGCTGCCTTTTTGGTATATATAACGCCAATTACAGCAAAAATCATGGAGTCCTTAATTGTGGACAGAGTAGTACCTTTCTTACTGGATGAAAATATTTTACCTGTTCAACAACATGGATTTACTCCTGGTAGATCTGTAATTACCAATCTCCTGGAATGCATTAATGATTGGACAATGGCTCTAGACAACGCATCTCCCACTGATGTCATATATTTGGATTTTTCTCGTGCCTTTGATCGGGTACCTCACTCTGCCCTCTTAGCCAAGCTTGAACAGGCTGGTATACGCGGGAATCTATTGTCATGGATACAGGCTTTTCTTCAGGATCGATCCTTCTGTGTTCGTGTTGGAGAATGTTTATCTGACATCAAACCAGTGTTAAGTGGTGTTCCGCAAGGGTCGGTGCTCGGTCCCATCCTATTCGCAGTGTACATCGCAGACCTTCCACATATTTTGCGTAGTAGTTCTTCCTATTATGCAGATGACACCAAGCTATACGCCTCAGTGAAGCAACGAACTGTTTTGCAAGATGATCTTGACTTGTTATCGGTATGGTGTAATGAGTGGTGTTTGCCGTTAAATATTACAAAGTGCGTAGTGTTGCATTTAGGAAAAACTAACCCACTGCATAATTATTATATTTCGGGAAACCTGTTACTTTCCGTTACCAGTCACAAAGATCTAAGCGTAACAATTACCACCGACCTATCATGGTCTGAACACATCTCAGATGTGTGTAACAAAGCCAATAAGCTTCTGTATATACTACATAAAGCATTTAGGAACGTCTCCCCAACTACATTTGCCAAACTATATCGCACATATGTTCGTCCCATTCTGGAATTTGCTGGTCCTGTTTGGCATCCGGACTTAATTAGAGACAGAAATTTATTGGAAAATGTACAGCGGAAAGCAACTCGCCTACCATATGGTCGCTTGCGACCATCATACTACGAACGGCTTGAAGTTCTACATTTAACCACCTTCGAAATGCGACGCTCTCGAAGTGATTTAATTATTACTTTTCGCGCACTAAATAGACTGTTCTCTTGTGACGTCAGTTCTCTCTACATACTTAATGCCGATGACCGTCTCCGGGCCACCGTTTGAAATTAAAAAGAGAGTTAGCAAGATTAACGTGTAGAAGATCGTTTATTGTAAACCGAGTGTTTCATATGCGGAACAAGCTACCTGCCGATATAGTCGACGCTCCTACGATAAATACATTTAAAAACAGAATAGACATTTTTCTTTCCGTTTTTGTTAATAATTCAATTATGTTATAATTTTAAATGTAGATATTAGATGTCTTATATAATTATTATTGTTTAGCGTTACAAGTCATGAGTATAGTTTGTAATTCAGAGCTTCATAGGGCCTTTCCTCTGCTCTGCGTTTATTTTAATAATAATAATAATAATAATAATAATAATAATAATTTTCGATGTTACAAGCTTTCAAGTATGTGTGTATATCAGTTTGGGACAATTCTTGAAAATTATTTTTGTCTACTTCCACGTCTTTGATTGACTTAAATTCTGCACAACTATAATTTATGTAGTAATAAGATTTGGTGCCATTTTTATAAAGAAACAAAATGGCGGATCCAAGATGGCGGGCGATTTTGTAATTTACGTTCAATTTGTACTAAAATCTGTGTATAGGGATTTTAGAGGTGGCTGATTAGGAATTTAACGTTGAAAATTGAAACTTTAAAATAATGGATTCAAGATGGCGATTAAATTTTCATTTACGCCACTTCAAACCAAAATCTTTAGGTGAATTGGAACAGTTAATTTTTTGGACTTTTTAACTTTTTACGTAAGTTAGTCTTGGTGAAGCAGCGTAAAAATGATCAATAGTTTTTTGCATAATAACAATCCATTGTATCCAAGTAACTAAACTTTTTTTATTTTTCGTTTTTAGATGAATACCGCTTAGCAAATATGGAACTTTCTAATATTTGGGTTTCTGAAAAAAAATTCAATATCTAAAGACCACTGCTTTAGTCAATTTTTTTTTGAGTCGTAGTAAACCTTACCAAGATATTGAAGAATATTACAAGACTTTTAAACAAAATATTCATAATGTAAGCATACATACAGGGTGTTTGTAGATCGCTAGACAGCTCATAACTTTATTAATAATAGAGATATAAAAAGAAACTTTTTTTGTTTTAATTGCCAGTGCACAATCTATAAATTGACGTAAACCAATTTAAGCCATGGCCTGCTATTTTTTTTCTCAGTGATACACGACTTTGGTTTTTAAATGGAACACCCTGTATATTTTTAGATATTTGCAATCAGCGCTCAAGGTGCTTTATGATAGCGTTCTTAAATTTAAATTTATGAACTTACTATTTTTCAAAATGAATAAAGAGTGTTGAGCGAAAGAAGGCCATGAACGTACTAAAACAATTGAACTATGAAACTATGGTTTTTTAATTGAATAGTATGAGTTTCATTAACAATACCATTTATTTTTAAATTAATTTACGTATTTTTCATTTGTTAAAAGCTACTTCTAAACGAAATGGCGAATATGGTACACCGTTGCAAAGCCCATTTATTGTAGTTTTCAACTGTTTAATGAAACTCAGATTGTTCCATTTAAAAAAAAACATAGTTTTCAATTGTTTTAGTACGTTTGGTGCTATAATTCGGTCATGAGACATTTTTAGAGTCAAGTGGAGTTTGTTTTGCATTTCTTGTTGAATTATTAGTAATTTTACGTAATTCATGGCCTATTTGGCTAAAAAAAAATTTAATTCTGAAAAATAATAAGTTCCACAATGCTATCATAAAGCACTTTTACTGCTGATTACAAATATCTAAAAATCTACAGAGTGTTCTAGTTAAAAAAAAAAGTTGTGTATCACTACGTAAAAATAGGAGGCCATGGCTTAAATTGGTTTACGTCAATTTTTAGGTTTTATGCTGGCATTTAAAACAAAAGAAAGTTCTTTTCGATATGTCTATTATTAACGAAGTTGCGAGCTGTGTAGCGATCTATAAACACCCTGTATATCAACAACGTGGAAAAAAGTTGGAAGGAACAAAAACCGGTTTAAAAATAAGTACCCCCCTTAAATCCGCCAGTGTTTCGTTTACTCAAAATTTGTTGTATATAAAATGTTTGAATTTTTAGGTTGGTGTGCGCTCTTGCACAATTGTGTGTGAATAACCTCTTGGAGGGAAGGGGGAGTGTCACCCTCTATGTAAACAGTTAAAAAAAGATATAATACTTATTGTCTTGATGAATTAGCAATTTTTAATAGTAGTTGATTGGTTTTTATGAAAAAAAAAATTTGGCCAAAAAACTGAGCTTCTATACCATAGTGCGCCCCCTGGAAATCTATATTCTTTAAGCGAACAAACAGAAAGATATTAAGTAACAAACGACTTCCGGGATTGGACCGTGTCATGATTGAGATCGAAGAACTCAACGTTTTGCCCACTTTCGTAAGGGGCTTCATCAGGAGGAAAAAGCAAAAGAGCACGGTAACTCAACGTGTTAACCACGCCAGAGGCGAAACTCGGCTCGACTCGAGTCGTTTACATCAGGAGGAAAAAGCAAAAGAGCACGGTAACTCAACGTGTGACACACGTCAGAGGCAAAACTCGACTAACGGAAGGAGACACGGTCCAATCCCGGAAGTCGTTTGTTACTTAATGACAATGGCCGTGAAAGCCTCAGAAATCATCAGAAAGATATTGTAGTACTGATAATTAACTATAAAAGTATTTCTACATAGGAAATTATTTTGAAAGAATAAATTAATTGGCAATTAAAAATTACAAGGGGGTATTTACACATTAAAAGTACAACATAAACATTTGAGAATTGTTTAATGAATGGTACATTAGATACAATCACTGTTAAATTGTGAATAGTTTATTAAACAGGTGCGAGCATATAAGTTGATTTAGTTGGGCTAGTTGTTTGGTAACATCAGAACTTAGATTTTAATTTGCATTAGCTGAAAATCGGAATAACTAAAGTGAAAGCCAAACTCAAATGATTATCTGAAAAAGTGAATTAGGAAATGTTATAATAAAATACATCATATAGAAATTTGGTATAAATTATTATTGCTAGCGAAAATGATATTTTTAAAATAGCCAATTTTTTTTCGAATTTCTAACCTGTGTTTTGAGTAACAGCAAATTTGAATACGTAATAAAAAACCTTTATTATAATGGTATTTACTTTCTGGATGATGTATTAATGGGTGTGATAAACTAAAATTAAAGAAACGGAGAATAATAGCTATTTATAACCTCACTTCACTTTATAACACATGTGCTAAAAGTAAACAGCTGATTCCATTTTAAACACGCTAAATTGTAAAACGTCACTTTTAGTGAAAAAAGCTAGCGCTAAAAGGCCTACTTTTAGTGGTGGTCTTAGAAAAACGAATTTTAATAATGGTAAATATTTATGGAATAAATAAATCTGTAACTTGTATTTTGTGTGTTTATTTGGAAAATAATGTTACACTATATTACACAACACATGAAATGTGTATGAACGGTTTTTCTAAATCTTCGTATCTTCTCTTCCTTCTCTAAGCTTTCACCGCCCCCTTATTTTTATTCACCGCCCCCCCAAATGCACCCGAAGCTACTATCGCCCCCTTGGATTGTTTTACCACCCCCCAAGGGGCGGCATCGCCCACTTTGGGAATCACTGATATAGGCCATTCAGTAAACACAAAAACATTAAAAAAAAATTGAAGTTGGCATATACATACAATTTTTGTGCTAGGGATTCTGCATTTTGTTTTGCAAAGGTTACCACACCTGCATAAAGACGACTTAATTTATAAATAATGACAATTAATAAATCTCATTATTTCAGTGTGAAAGTACATATTATTCTGGAAATTCTTGCCTGAACGTTTATAAAATGTAATAAAAATACCTATTAATAAATGTTACATCAATAGTATCCAACACAGTATTGATTTAACATCCTTAAAAGTAGTTATGACAGATGCTAATTAAATGTCACACTCTTAACCTATTTGTTCTAGTAACACTCTGTAAGTACATTCCTAGACAAAAGATTAATTTTTAAAGTATACTCATGAAATTTAAGAAATCAAAGGCCACTTTGTGTTTTTATGTTTAGTGAACATACTGTAGCTGTAAGACCTTGCTTGGAGGCTATGAAACCATCTACTGCAGAAGCTTGATTTTCCAGATAAGCAAATTATGACCTACTATGTATAGTGCGCTGCCGAAAGCCCCTCAGAATTGTGCAAATATACCGCCTTGGCGTAGCGTTTTGACCTTCTAGTATAAAATGCATCTTTTGCTGAACTAATGGTCTAACATCTCGAGTAGTAGCTTGTGTGAAAAGTTTATGTGCTGACTATATTTTATGTCGGACCAATGCTAATTAAATATGTTATACTGCTAATGTGTTTTGTTTCGTTATTGCTAACTTTTGTTTTTCAAATATTTGAGTGTGTAAGTTTTTGACCTAGCTGAGTATATTTTTTGTGTACGTAAAGACCTGTTGGCGCTCATTATATTTGGTAATACCATCTTATAAAGAATTGCACCCTGTCTTCACTGAGTCTAGCTGTCGGGCCCTCAAGTACACTCGCGTACCGTTGCGATCTTTGAAGGTTTAGGAATATTGTGGCTATAAAACTATTAATACTATAGAAGATTTATCAACGCATTGCGCATTATTTCAGTTTAGAAAATAACCCATAAAAAAATTACTGAATTTTTTCCGCTACTGTGGCAAGATATTATCAAAACGCCTATGTGCCATGCAATCCTAGATATATACACAGTTGCGGAGTACAACGAACTGTTGCCTTAAATTGACAAAACTAGAAAAAAATGCCTGAAATGAACTCAAATTATTTAAGTTACGCTGTTGAAATCGCTGCATCCAACCTTTTAAACAGCAGTTTCCCTTTAAGTATGACAATATTTTACAATAAATTGAGCGTGGCCAAGAACCTAAAAAATGTTTGAAGACTAAATCCGTCTCACCATGTTTGCATTAAAATTTCCGTTAGAATTATATGCAGCATTTTTCTTTTCTCTACTGTGATGTTCTTGTTCAGCACTTGACTATTCAACTCTGATTTTCTTTCCGGAATAGAGATATTTTCAAAGTTTAGTTTTAACCATTTTTTACACTCCCCACTACTACCCGTATGCTTCATACATTCAAAAGCATATCTAATTCCAAAAGTTACTCTTGAATATTTGCAATACATAGGTTATGAAGGGCGACCCACCGTTGTGTTCTATGTTTTGTAAGTAAGTAAGTAAGTTTATTTCATCATAAAAAAGATGTTTATATACATAATAAAAAACGCCTAATTTTGTACTTACAACTTAAAACTTATTTAGTGTACATCCCCACCTCTTAATTTAACCTTACTGCTATATTTGAAACAGGTTTTTAACATATTGCGAGCAATTTTATTTAAATTGTTTCACATTAGTTAGTCGTTTAGCCTCGTTTGGGAGGTCATTATACATTTTAAATCCTTTATAATAGAAGCTATTTTGTGTAAAACTCTTTGTATTTCCTGGCAGTCGGAAATTGTCTACTATTCTAGTTCTACGAGTTCTACGTATAATTATGAACATCTTTATTATAAACTACATGATTACTCATGTAAGTAGGTAACATATTTCTTACCAGCTTAAAAATAAAAACCATCGTATTGAAATGTATCCTTTGTTTAACACTAAGCCACTGCAACATTTCTAGCATATTGGCAATTCTGGTCCGCCTATTACAACGCAATATTATTCTCATCGCTCTATTTTGTAACTTTAGAAGCCCTTGGCTTCCGTCACTAAAAATAGCACAGTGGAACAGTATTCGAGCAATTATACACTTAGAGCCGATTCTACAATGCAAGTATATACTTAGAATAAGCTATCCGAGGTATAATTGTCATAGTTTTCTTTGTTACAACAATCGTTTCTAGGGTATTTATTCCCGGGATAACTTTATTCTTGGATTGTAGAACCGGCCCTTATAAACTAAAATTCTAGACCATACATTTAATTTACTACTAATTCTACTAAACAACCCAATCTTTTTAGCCGTCTTTTTAACAATAAAATCTATATGACTCCTAAATTTTAATCTATCATCAATAACTACCTTTAGATATTTCATTTCGGCAACGTATTCTATATTCGCACCGTCTATTGCCACATCATCTACTGTCTCCGTTAAAGGCCTGTTTGTAATAATCATGGCCTTTGTTTTCATCATATTCAGCTTTAGTTTGTTATTTTTTAACCATTTTGACAATTTTATTGGCTCCGAATTCATTTTACATACAGCACTGTTAACATCACTATCACTCACTGTAATTAGGGTGTCATCTGCAAAAAGGTTTAATTTACACCTTTCGACAATTGTGTCCTTGTCGTTTATATAATAACAATAATAATAATGTTTATTTCTAGTTAACAACATACATGTAATATATAATCTTTTTTTACATTTTAAATTACCTAGAAAAACGATGGTGGTCAGCTGGTTCTTTAAATGTAAAGAAACCCTGTTATTCTTCACGACCGTGGATAACAAATTAAAGCTAGTCATAGTTATACAATCAGCCAAACGCCACTAAAAAAGCAAAGAAAACACCCAGCGAATTGCACAAAAGATAGTAATTAATAAGGGTAGATATAACCAATAGAAATTAGTAACCACTGAGGAGCAACTCAGTATTATCAGTTAGCCGCTCAAACACATTTCTCTTGAAAGAAGAAATTGACAGTTGCTTAAACGCTGAAGCAATCGAGTTGTACAACTTAAAAACGTTGTATGAAAACGAGCGCTTAAATAATTTCGTGCGGTGAACTGGAGGAGTTATTAAGCCTCTATGCCTTAACTGAAGATTGTCAACATCAGTGCGATATCTAATCATGTTGCAAAGATAAGGTGATGAATTAAATTTGATTATTTTATGATAAAACGTTAGAGTATGCAGAATAAGTCGGTTAGTCATATTAAGCCATTTGGTTTCTTTTATTTTATGCGTAATGTGCTCACGTCTTTTTATTCCATAAATAAACCGCAAGCAAGAATTTTGAACATTTTTGATTTTTTTTCACAGTAACTTGGTCAAGACACGGTCCGTAAATAACATCCCCATAGTTAAATTGTGACAGTACCAGACTATCGCATAGCATTATCTTGACTTTTCTAAAGTACATGCCGATTACTGTACAACAACTTTAAATTAGCATAAGCTCTACGCGTATAGCAATTGATATGCTCCCGAAACGTAAATTTATAATCAACATTTAATTCCAAATTTCTAATTACATCTGCGCAAGGCAGTAGATTATTATTAATTAAAAATGAATATCAGGTAAATAAACTTCCCTTTTAGTATATCCTCCAAAAAGCATAACTGTAGACTTTTTTGGGTTAATTCTAAGAGAGTGTAGCCACGAGTTTTTAACAAAGGCATCTAAGTCCTCATTAATAAGTTTACAAGCAAAATTAATCTCGGAAGGTTTAAACTACAAATAAATCTGAGTATCATCAGCATACTGATGGTGCAAGCAGTGTTTCAATACTTGACACAAACCAAACGAATAAATTGTGTAGAGTAAGGGCCCAAGAATTGATCCCTGAGGAACTGCGTGTTTAATATTAAGAAAGTTGGATGTTCTTTTTCCCAATACCACACACTGTTTTCTATCACTCAAATAATTTCTAAATAAAGATATAGCCAACTCGTCGAATCCAAAATGTTGTAATATTGCAAACAAAACCTCATGATTTATAGTATCGAATGCCTTGGAAAAATCTAGTAAAACCAGTACAGTAAGGTCACCATTATCCACTGCCCGCAAAATATCATCTGATATTTTTACTAGGGCTGTAGTGCAACTATAATTTAGTCGAAAACCAGACTGATACATGGGAAGTAAGTCAGTGAGTTGTAGATAATGTCTAACCTGCTTCTCCATGATTTTCTCCAAAACTTTCGACAGCGTACAAAGAATACTTATCGGTCTTAAGTCTTTTAATTCTGAAGGAGAGTTGGTTTTTGGAATAGGATGAATAATATCTATTTTCCATTCATTTGGAAATACACCTTCTACCAGACAATAATTAATAATGTGAGTAATATGAGGAATCAAATAAAGGCAACAAAGATCCAACATCAGTATGCCAATATCATCGAATCCAACTGCTTTAGAATTTATTGCCTTTAACCTTTCAGCTATAACTAACTCGGAAACAGATGTGAAACTAAACTTTGTTTAATATTTGGATGTAGATTATCATAAAGCTGAAATACTTGGCTACTAGGATTAACAATACTATTCTGCACAGATTCTTCAAAAAGGTTATTGATGCTGTCAACATCACTTAAGTGGGGGGGGGGGGGGGGGTTGTAGTTTTTTTACTTTTAGCATTGATTAACTAAGTAGAAGAAGATACGCAGCTTTACGGAGCTGATTGTGCTGGAGAAATGTAGCGACCTACAGATGGCGCGTCTCTCGCCGTTTTTACCGAAACTTTTTCAGTTTGCCGGCAAGAGCTGTCGTGTGAACATCTGGATCGTGCTCTGCAGGGCCCCCGCAACCGCGCGTGCAACGCGTGCGCCGCACGCGGGCGCCGCTCTAAAGGGGCGCCAAACCGGAGATTTGCATACAGTTTGAATTTTTATTTCATACTGATGTCAAAAACGACATTTTTCGGATTATTTATGGTACAAAAAATGGAACATTAAAATCCTAGTACTTTAAAGTAAAATTTTAAAATTCAAGTACGTGTTCCTGCATTCAATAGCTGGCCATAGACACACGTTTAAAACCGCCACGAATGTAGTACATCCGTGCAGGTTTTGAACGTGTGCATATGCGCAGCCATAAGCTGGGCATAGACACGCGTTCAAAACTTCCACGAAAAACTACATTCGTGGCGGTTTTAAACGCGTGTCTATGGCCAGCTATATAGTCAGGTTACAGCATATGCTGCTACAAGAGTATCGCCGTACCAATTATTGTAATAATAGTCCGCTGCAACGAATTGTAGGAACTGTTAATAAGACAAATAAAGCTGATATTATTGGAATACCATTTAACACTTTTATTAGGCATATAAAATCTTTATTTGATATGTAACCCAGCAACCCTGCATGCATGTTTTTTTTCGTTACTGTTATTTTATTTTCTTTATATGGTAAATATTAACTTTTGTTGTATTTGGCTGTTTTTTTAGTATAATATTGTAAATGGTATAATCCGTTGAATAAACATTATTATTATTATTATTAGGTATTATTAAAATGATACGTCAGTTGTTGACATGAAATTTGAAATGATTTACAACTTTTTATTTAAAATTCATTAAACTTGCAGTATGAAATAAACCGTTGTATTCACCACGAACGAAAAGTGTTTTTAAAGGTCCTCGCAAGTAATTCCAATTTTCTGGTCTTTAAAATGCCACTTTTCGTTCTAGATAAATAAACTGCTATTAATTTTTCAACAATTTCAAACGATTCCAATGAACAAAGCACTAAGGCACTAAAGAAATTATTTTTTTTTATCTCAATTCATAATATAATGTTCGTTGACATAATGACCTATTCCTATTGTGACAGAAAACATTATATTTTTGTAATCTAATAGCTATTCCTTTAGCTTTAATTATTAAATATAATAAAATCGATTGGTTAGTTAATTCTGTGTGCAATATGCAATACCCTGAATAAAAATTATGATAATCTTTTCGAGGAATAACTTGCTCAAGCTGGAAAACTAGCAGCCGCTCTTGACATAGAGCAAGGTTTTCCTCCGTTAAATACTGTTAGACGAAACCAAAATTGTTCGATTATGAACAGAGGTATGAGACACCTCAAGATCCAAAAACCACGCTTAAAATAAATTTATTTTTTAAAAATAATTGATCAAACACTAAGTTCTTTAAATAGTAGATTTGAAATTATATCTGATTATGAGAACGTTTTTGTTTTTTTAGTGATATTTTTAAATTAAATGAAGAGGATCTTTTAAAAAGCTGTCGTGCTCTACAACAAAAGCTAACTAATCAGAAAAAGAAGGAGACTGAAGTAGAAGAAAATGATTTATTTAACGAGATTAAAGCCCTAAGGTTGTTTTCATTACCTGAAGCGTCAAATCCTTTCGACTTCTACAATATATATTTGAAAACAATCTAACCTCATATCTACCAAATATTACCATTACATTAAGAATATTGCTTACTTTACCTGTGTCTGTAGCTTCTTATGAGAGATCCTTTTCAAAATAAGTAATAAAAAAAAGTATTTGCGGTCTACCATGTTACAAGAAAGATTATCTGGTTTGGCAATCTTAGCTATAGAGCAAGAGATCCTCCATAAAATTCATTTTGGCAATATTATAAAAGAATTTGCAGCAGCCAACTCCAGAAAAAAACCTATTTAATTTTTGGATGATTGAATGTTTTATTTGTTTATTGTTTGGTTTGCTTTTTCCTTTGTAACAAATTTAAAGAAGAATAAAATTTTAGTTTTTAAAATCTGTGTTGTTTCATTACAAAATTAAAATAAAATGTGTTTTTGCATTTCGCTCAAATGTTTAAACAGCTACAAGAATATTACAGCAAACCAGGAAATTTAAAAAACATATGTAACAGCTTAAAGTTTTTATGCTTCAAAATATTATTTATATAAGTACTACATACAGGGTGTTATGAAAATGAGTGCAAATATTTTAACCAATGATTGAGCTCACCAATTTCAACAACTTTTCTATTTATCGTTTTTCATTTAATCGCATATTTTTTCAATCATTTATCTCCCCTAAATTTGACAAGCCGCTTGGTAAGCAAATCTACGTTAAAGGTAAATGACACAAGGTATATTATAAAACTGCAAAGTTTTTGCGCAAAAAACATGCGGTTTAATAACTTACCTACCTCAATTGATAAGGTACGTTGCTGATCATATGTGAACTAAAGGTTTTATCAGTAACTATGCAGTTTTTACTGGTTTGCATATCAAAGAAATGTTTTTTGTGTTCTGTTCGATTAAATTGGGATGCGCAAATTGCAGGCTTTTAGAAGAAGATAGTTTTTAATTTTTTTAATTTTTGGCAGGTTTAAAATATATATATCTTTATCAGGAGAAACTAAAGCTGTAGTAAAGTAATAGGTCTATATTCTCTGATACTACGACTATGTTTTTATTTGATGCATTGGGAGTTGTTGTAACTATTAACCGATCAGCATCACTTTCAGCTTGAGAGCAGGGATATTATTTGCAGCTAAAGTTTCTTTTGAAAAATCAATAAAACGACATGAAAGACATTTGCCAGAAGTTTTTCTTGATACAACTTTAAAAACCTGTCTCTTTCAAATCGAATATCTGGTGCAGTTTTCGTTTTTAGACGTCGGTCTCTTTCAGCACATTTTATTCTATGTTTCTGATAATCGACAAAAACACTTGCTTTTTCGATAATTACGTACAATAAAATTAATTTATCTAAAATTGCACCATACTGTTGAACAAGTTGCCATTTGTTTTTATGTAATAACATTCCTCCGTCCGTCACAAACAGAAAAATCTATTAATTCAGTAATATCTATTGGAAATTCTACAAAGAGGTTGTAGAAAACACATTTTTAGGCGTTGGAATTTAAACGTATGTATTCGTATGTTATATTTAAATCTATTTAATCTATTTAAATTTGAGTTAATTTAACAATTTAGAATTTTATTTGTATATAATGTTTATTAAATAATAATAATAATAATCGTACAGAATAAAAATTAACCTTTTAATGCTATATTTATAATTACTGAGTAATTCAGAAATAAAGTTATTTTGCCGGTTTAAAGACGCTATTTTTAATTTTTGATAATTTTTAACATACAATTTGAGATCAGCGACCCAAAAAACCCTATATAGATAAGAAATAAAGTTCGAATAAAAAAATACGCTTTTTCGCCATCTTGGATCCGCCATTTTGTGTTTTAGTTGAGTTTTAATGTCAAATTCGTAATCAGCGACCCCAAAAACCCCTACACATCTAATAAAAATTTAAAAAAAAAATAAAAAATTAGACCCTTGACTCCATTTTGTAGACGCCATTTTTGTTTTTAGACCAATTTTGAGGCCAGATTTGTAATCGGTGAACCCCAAAACCTTATGTTATCAAATGTCAGGCAATGGTTTAAATAAATAACGAAGTTATATTTTTTTTAATTAAGAATATATTAAAAAACACTTATTTGTTAATAACAATTGAAAAAATAAAAAGCACACCTTCTCACATATGGGCCACTTTTCTATAAACTTTTTCCGAAATAATAAAAAAAAAATATTATGTGTTTTTCTCGTATTTGTTTACACTTGTCTCTTTTTCAAACTTTGACGTTTTTATACTATTGGAGAAATTACTTTCTAAATATTCGTATTGTGAACGATTAACCTGGGTTTTTCCAATAAAAATACGAACTCAAGTAAATGAACAGGGGAAACCAAATATTTTGGAAATTGATAGTGAATCTAGTTTTCCCATATTTCGCCGTTAAAATACAAATACCTACGAAACAAATAGATATTAACATATGTATCGTTGGCAACGCGTGCCGTATTATTAAAGAACGTAGGCGATAGGGTCAAAGCATTGTGAGTTACATTTATAAATGGCTTAGCGTCGTAATCTTTGTTATTGGTTTATATATCGTCGGTTTGGAAGAAGACCGTCACAACTCAAAATTCGTAAATTTTGAGGAGAAGCATTTGAAAATTTACATAGGGATAGAACATCCATATCCCGACCGGGGTTAATAATAGGAACAAGCGACTCTGTAAGAGAGTAGCAGGCATTTTAAGCTACATTTTGGAATGATAGTTTTGTATTTATGTACACTTGCACCCCCCCTTTTTCAATATGTGACAGTCTTCACAAAAAAAAAAGTTTTTTTTAAATTATATTTTTATTGAAATAATCTAGAAATTAAAGTACCTTGAGTATTTATACAGGAAATTAAAAGAAACAAAATAAAAAATATATTCTAAGTAAAAAAATACATTGTGTACATGTTCACTGCCTAACTGATAACACAAAGTGCAACTAAACAAAAGATAAACACACCGTGGCCAAAGAAAGGAAGTTGAGATATTTCGCGCGAACGGCGGCGGCGCCACGATATTGTGTATCAGTTGCTGGATGCGGGGGCCGCGGGTAGCAAGGAGATGCAGTACAGATTTTAACGTTGTGTTGCATATCTTTATACTTCTTTAATCAATGCTTTTAGTGTAGATTTCACATATTTTAAGATTATGCCAAAGAGAACTGTTTGATTCACACATATGCGTGCATAAAAACCTTTTTGCTTATAATTATTCATGTAATTCAAGTCATAACTGTTCTATCTCATTCAAAGGTCGTGGTAAAGTCAAATTTGCATCTTGCCGTATTTGTTTGCCTCTGTTAATATTGGAAAGGAATTTGTAAGCTTCCCTTAATGGCTTTTAAGCGGATGGATACACTTTCTAATAGGATTTAAGCCGACTTAGCGCATTTGGGACTCATGTGTTTATGGATTTCATTCAATACAATGCCTCATTGAGAGAGATTAGCATTAAGATTTCTTAAAATAAGCATTTATTCCTAAACAACGTGCCACGCTCCGATTGGCTACGCAGGATCGCCTCAGCCAATAGTGTTTGAGACTTCCCCTCCTTGTTGAATTTGCGAGTTCAGCTCATTGTCAATTCAGCTTCAGTTAGATTCAGAATTTCGAGTAAGCAACTTCATCTATGCTTTGTGCTGGTTTGCGGTCGGTCTAGCTCCCTGGTAAAGACGTTTCCAGGTTGTTTTGTGTGAAGGTTACGCGCAATTCGCTATTTTCGCGTAGCCAATCCAAGCGTGTCACAACAGTTGAAGCTATTGTAAAAAACCATCGGTCCATCAGTGACGTTTGTAATCGTTGTTACTCAATATACTCGTGTTTGTTAAGTCTTGTTTCACTCCAACAAATAACTGAACCCAAGTCAAGGGTTATTAAGTGGCAGTTCCGGGCAATCCCATTGAACCGGAATTCGCAGCTGATTAACTAGGAGCCCCATTCGTGGAGGCCTCTTTTCAAGTTAATCATACAAAAAACATTGGTCCTTCGAGCCGGAAAAAACCCGAGTGTACAAGTTTCCAGTAGCTGGTGGATGCAATTGCTCCAACATCATTTCGTCGGAGAGCGTCAAGAAGCTTCGCCAACACCAGGAAATTCAACCATCGAGAGCCTACACCGAGTCCAGGTCCCACGTCAAGCGGCAGCGATAGGCAGCGGGTTGGTTTTCTGTTCGTCAAGAAGTTACTACGTTCTCAAATCAAAAGTAAGTCCTTTTCCATTACACCTTCGTTTAGTGTTGTTTTTTGCTTGTGTCAGTCATGGTGGAAACTCGTTCGACATCAGCGGTCATGTCGGAAACTCGCGCTTTAACCACTCGTTGCAAATTCATAAAAGCCAAAGTAGATCGTTTCGAAACTCTATTTCATAGAATTTCTTCGTCCAGCCCCGTGAAGGCTCACGAGGTCGGCAACTTGTCAAAAGAGTTTAGTTGTTTCAAAAATTTGTTGGATGAGTATGAGAAGTCAATGGAGGGCCTAATGGAGGCCGACGCTAAACACTTTGATGAACTTTTCAATGAATTCGACTGTTTTATGACTCATTTTAGCGAGATTAGTAGCACAGTCGAGGAATTCTTATCAAAAAATAAGATCAGTCCGGGTATAAAACCGAATCTAGGTCAAAATTCTTTGCAAAGTGGCCCTTCAGGAGAGCTCGCTGGATTAAGATTACCACCCTTAGATTTGCCTTCCTTTTCGGGGAAATTCGAGAATTGGGTTCAATTTCATGACTCCTTTACGGCGCTTATTCATAACAACGCTAATTTGACCAACGTTCAGAAATTTTACTATTTGATTTCTTCCCTTAAGGGAAAAGCTGCTAGTTCAATCTCGTCGTTAAAAGTTACCATTGCTTGGGACATCCTAGTCAAGCGCTTTGAAAATAAGAAACTGATAGTAAAATCAAACATAAATGCGTTATTCAGTTTAGAGAGCGTAAAAAAGGATTCACATTCGTCTGTTCAAAGGCTGCTCGATAGTGTAGTTAGAATTTTGGAAATTTTAAAGGCGTACGGGAACCCACAGTCGACACCATACTAATACATATCATAGTTTCGAAGCTCAGCTCAGCAATGCAGACTGACTGGGAATTATACAAACATACGGGACAATTTCCTACTTTGCGAGAGTTGTTAGATTTTTTAGAGAGCAAAAGTCACTTATTAGGTTTGCTGGAAGCTGCGAAAATAGGTTCGAGTTTGGGAAATCAGGGATCCGAGCAAAAAAGTCATGCACGCGCTCATGTAGCCAGAGAGCAAGGTAATCACTCTTGTGATTTTTGCAAAAATAGTAATCATTCGATTAGCGCTTGCGAATCATTTTCAAAATTGTCGGTAAACGCTCGTATCGAAGAGGCGCGTCGTTTGAAATTATGCAACAATTGTCTCAAGCCCGGACATTTCGCGGTAAAATGCACATCGTCGAGATGCCGCGTATGCAGAAAAAAGCACCATACTTTACTGTGTTTGCGTCCAAAGCGCGACGCGCACGAAAATACTCCGTCGCCGCGTCCTGGACCGCCAGAAACCAGCAGCGACACACGGGAGGTCGGGGCCGTCGCCCCGAGCGAGGCACCCGTCGCATCCGTTTCAGCAGCCTGTAGCCGTCCTGCAATCGCGGCGCCAGCGCAAGTTTTATTGTCCACGGTTAGCGTATTCGTAGAAGGATCCTCCGGGTCATTTTCCCAGGCAAAAGCTCTTTTGGACCTCGGATCCCAACTTAACTTAGTTAGCGCCGACTTGTGTCAAAATTTGAAAATTGAGAAACGAGGTAATATCACCTCACTGTCGGGTGTTGGTGCCAGGGCTCTGAACGCTGAATTCAGAGCAAAAGTTCGAATCCGCTCCCGCAACGGGAAATACGAGGACATTTTGAGCTGTGTTGTTTTAGACAAAATTACGGACCCTCTGCCGGTCCTTTCTTTCTCGTTGAGGGATTTGAAGATCCCACCAAACATTGTGCTAGCCGATTCAGATTGTAATACACCGGGAAAGATTGATCTTCTATTAGGCGCGAATGTCTTTTGGCAAGTGCTCTGTCAGGGACAGGTGAAATTGGGCCCAGAGAAGCCATTCTTAACAAAAACTCTTTTTGGTTGGGTTTTAGGCGGAAACATGAATGTCGAAAATCGAGCGCTCATTCTTTCAAATAGAGTTCATTTAAGTGTAGCCGGCATCGAGCACGGCATTCAGAGATTTTGGGAAATCGAGGGGGCTTACGGTTCATCAGGCCGACTCTCTGCTGATGACAAATTTTGCGAAGACCATTTTCAATCGACTACGAAACGGGCGTCGTCGGAGCCGCGTAGGTTCATCGTGAGCATACCTTTCAGGAAAGATGCTCCATCGCTGGGGGACTCGCGCGGTATAGCGTTAAAGCGTTTCTATTCATTAGAAAACAAATTGTCAAAAAATACCGAGTTGAAAACCGCGTATTCCGCATTTCTCAAAGAATACGAGTCGCTTGGTCACTTGAGCAAGGTGGACGACGAAGCGAGTCTTCCTCATCCTCGGTTTTATTTGCCACATTTGCCAGTCATAAAGGAGGACAGTTCAACGACCAAACATCGCGTTGTTTTTGACGGCAGTTGTGCGTCCCCCTCCGGAGTATCGCTTAATGACCTTCAACATAAGGGCCCAGTGGTCCAGCAGTCGTTGTTTGCAATTCTTTGTCGCTTTAGGCAATTCAAGTACGTGCTGAAAGCAGATTGCGCCAAAATGTATAGGCATATCCTCGTGGACCCCTCGCAGACGCAATACCAATTAATTTTATGGCGTGACGACAAAACCTCAGCGGTAAAATGCTTCAAATTATTAACGGTCACCTACGGTACTAAATCAGCCTCGTACCTAGCAACTAGGTGCTTGATACAAATCGCCCAGGAAATCGAAGCATCGTTTTCAGAGGCCTCATTAAGAATTAGCCGGGATTTTTATGTAGATGACCTACTGACTGGTTTTGAAAATAGGGCGGAAGCCATAGAAACGCAATTCGAAATTAGTAGCGCTTTGTCGGGGTACGGGTTTGAATTGCGAAAGTGGGCATCCAACGACAGTGAAGTAGCTAGCGCCATTGGTGGGGATCGCGGTAGCGTAGAGCCCATTTCTTTGACGGAAGACGCCACGGAGAAAACTCTCGGAATTTTTTGGGATACTCGGCGGGACGTGCTAAGTTACAGAGTGAACCCTAGGTGTTGCAAATCACTTACCAAGCGGGCTATACTCTCTAGTATGGCTCAAGTATTCGATCCCTTGGGACTACTTGGTCCAAGCGTTCTAACTTTGAGACTTCTCGTGCAACGGGTTTGGCAGTTGAAGTTGTCATGGGACGAAACGGTGCCCATGGAGATGACTGGAGATAATTTGCGATGACTTAAATTCGATAGATCTCCACGGATTTGCGGACGCAAGTTCTGTAGCCTATGGGTGCGCCGTGTATATACGTTGCGTTGACGCGTGCGGTAATGTCAACACCAATTTGCTTTGTGCTAAGTCAAGGGTCGCTCCATTAAAAACAATATCCTTGCCTCGTCTGGAGCTTTCCGCAGCCTTACTGTTGGCTCGTTTGATTAAAACTATACTCGATTCCTCCGCATTTAAATTTTACCGCGTGTACTATTGGTCGGACTCCACCATAACTCTGCACTGGATAAATAAGGATGCGAGTAATGGGAAGACGTTCGTCGCGAACCGGGTGTCCGAGATTCACGAACTAAGCAATAGGGAAGAATGGTTTCACGTGCGTACAAATTGCAACCCGTCCGATATAATTAGCAGGGGAATGTTACCCCAGGAGTTACTCAACTCACGCTTGTGGTGGCACGGGCCAGAGTTTTTGTCACAGGCGGATTTAAAACCCCAGCCCGTTAAAATTGATTCGGGTGAGCTAGCACCCCAAGAGTCGCGCCCAGTAGTGGCCACTCTTCACCATCGCGTCCCAGAATTTGAATTTTTCAGGCGCTATTCCAGTTTCACAAAATTACAGCGCGTAGTCGCGTACTGCCTGCATCTCGCGAGAAACAGAAACACCGAAACGCGCTGGTCAGGACCTCCAGCCATTGACGAATTGGAGGACGCTGACTCAAGTGGAGGCGATACTAAATTCCCGCCCACTCTGTGTTCTCCCTACCGACGCCTCATTCCCCGAAATCCTTACTCCTGCCCACTTCTTGATTGGTCGGAAGCTGACTTCGTTTCCGGAAGCCCAACTCCAGGACATACCGGAAAATCGTCTCAGCCGCTATGGACTGGTCCAGCGGCTGTCCCAGCAGTTTTGGGATCGTTGGTCCCGGGACTACCTCCACCTCCTGCAGCGCCGGCCTAAGTGGAAGTCCTCCAGCACGTCTCTTGCCCCCCAGGTGGCGACGTGGTACTCGTCCACGACGAGGCATCTCCAAGCTACCGTTGGCCACTGGCAATCGTCTCGGCCACATATCCAGGAGCGGATGGTGTTGTGCGTGTGGTGCAGGTGCGCGATTCCCGAGGGAATCTCCTGAAACGCTCGGTGCGTAAAGTGTACGTCCTACCCAAAGACGATCATTGCGATCAAGGGCAATAAACATTGACTTTGCTCTTAGTTGGTAGTTTTCGTTGATTGAACATTTTGCTAGGTTTAGTTGTTTCTTTGCTTGTATTCATGCTAGTTGTAGGTTATCTGTAAGGCTCTTGGATTATCATCTGTCATTAGTTCTTGTTATGCATTTGATTATTTGGTAGTTTTAGATTTCAGTTTAATTTTGGGATTTAATTACGTCGTGCCATAGTCGGCACTTCGGGGGCGGCATGTTTGATTCACACAGATGCGTGCATCAAAACCTTTTTGCTTATAATTATTCATGTAATTCAAGTCATAACTGTTCTATCTCATTCAAAGGTCGTGGTAAAGTCAAATTTGCATCTTGCCGTATTTGTTTGCCTCTGTTAATATTGGAAAGGAATTTGTAAGCTTCCCTTAATGGCTTTTAAGCGGATGGATACACTTTCTAATAGGACTTAAGCCGAATTAGCGCATTTGGGTCTCATGTGTTTATGGATTTTGTTCAATACAATGCCTCATTGAGAGAGCTTAGCATTAAGATTTCTTAAAATAAGCATTTATTCCTAAACAACATGCGACGCTCCGATTGGCTACGCAGGATCGCCTCAGCCAATAGTGTTTGAGCCTTCCACTCCTTGTTGAATTTGCGAGTTTAGCTCATTGTCAATTCAGCTTTAGTTAGATTCAGAATTTCGAGTAAGCAAGTTCAGCTATGCTTTGTGCTGGTTTGCGGTCGGTCTAGCTCCCTGGTAAAGACGTTTCCAGGTTGTTTTGTGTGAAGGTTACGCGCAATTCGCTATTTTCGCGTGGCCAATCCAAGCGTGTCACAACAGTTGAAGCTATTGTAAAAAACCATCGGTTCATCAGAGACGTTTGTAATCGTTGTTACTCAATATACTCGTGTTTGTTAAGTCTTGTTTCTCTCTAACAAATAACTGAACCCAAGTCAAGGGTTATTAAGTGGCAGTTCCCGGCAATCCCATTGAACCGGAATTCGCAGCGGATTAACTGGGGGCCCCATTCGTGGAAGCCTCTTTTCAAGTTAATCATACAAAAAACAAGAACTGTAACTACCACGAGCCACTGTGTCATTTAAATAAACTCGCTTCTCTTGCTTTATAGAAACTGTGACCAGATTGCGCAGCCTTTAATTCCAATGTTCTGGCTTTTTGGACTTTTTGAAGCGGGTGAAAGAGCGATCTCGCAATTTGATCATCAACTTTATATTATCAGTAAAGCACGGAGGTGTGCGTTTACGAAATGTGCGAGTTTTAGATGGAGCAAAAATATTAAAGATACTATGAATATTTTGATTTAGGTAATGAAGCTTATCATTGATGTCAGGTATGGTAAAAACTCTTTGCCACTGAACCAACCTTAGACATTGTTGTAAGCCTTCACTATCTATATTGTAAAAATCTCTAAAAGTGTAGCTGGCAGGCTCAGTTTTTGGGATGTTGACGGAGAGTGTACAATGGATAAGCTCGTGGTCAATGTATGTAAATTTTTTGTGCCCGAGTTAACTATTTATTTGCGTTAGTTACAAGAATGTGATCAATTAGTGATTCCGTTTTTTCAGTAATTCTAGTGTGCTTTTTAATAATCTGACCGAGACCAAACGTATCTAACATAGATATATACTGCTTTGTTTCCACAGAATCAAATTTTAATAGGTCAATATTAACATTACCTGCACAAACAATGTCATCATAAATAGGCAATATATGGCAAAAAGTCTCCTCAAATCCACCGATGAAATTCTTATAGTTAGCTCTGTGTGGTAGATGAACTACGCCAAATGCAAGTTTTTGTTTACTTAATAAAATTTGTACCTAGTACTGCTCGTACGTGTGATTATCTGATACTGCAATAGGTTGAAAATTGAGATTTGATTTTACGTAAATAGCAACACCGCCTCCGCGATATGGACGATCTTTACGCAACACAGTATATTCCTCAATGGATACCATATCATTAGTAATATGAGGCGTTAACCATGTTTCTGTTACTGCAACAATTTGATAATTATTATCTATAACATGCGTTCTAAGTTCATGAAAATTATTTGAAAGTGATTGTGTGTTTATATGTGCAACAGTTAGGTGATTCATACCGATTTATATAATTTCTTGATATTTAGAAATGAAACAAAAAGCTTAAAAAGTAAGGATTTGATGATAAAAATTTATAAAGAAGGGAATGTATTGCTATAAGCAGCGTTGTAAAAAGTATACGCATGCCTTGCTTCGCAGGACACATTTATAAATTAATTAATTTAGAAAAATATCTATCTACACAAGTTTTTCTATAAGTACGTAAAAACAATTGAAATTAAAAATTGTGAATATCGAGATGAGATTTTGTAAATATTGTATTCCAGGTGCCTATCTAAAATTATTCTAACTTACAGAAAACTATTGTAGCAAAATGAGAGTTTTTATTATGCACTATATCAAACAAGGTCGAACGAAAAGCGTGCATGTTAAAAATACTCTATTTAAATTGTGCCTATCAACACTGCAAGACCACATAAATATCCTGGTAAAAACGGCAACTAAACATCTATAATATAATTTTCCTTAATGTGTGTTTGTCTGTGTGTCTGTGGCACAAAATAAAAACTCACGTTCCGGCTTCACAGATGTTTATATTTGTTTAGGTTTTGTTTTTCTTATCTTAGCGCTCGGATCGGAGCTTGACCTTTCGCGTATCGTATTTCACGTGCGCGCCGATTCAAGACTCGCAGCGCGTAGCGCGCGGTTTGCTTGTATTTAATAAATTCTGAGTCCCGCAAGTAAAACTAACACATTTTTAACGGCAGCAAGTAAACAAAGAAATATTCTTACAATACAAAATTTAATAGAAATTTCGCTAATTAATAATTATTGTTTAACTAAAGCTAATAAAAAAAAATACCACCTAATTTACTCAATCGTAATTCATAAAATAATTTAGTAACAAGTTTCTAACTTTACTCATTTAATGGCCTTACGGATTGTCCAACTTACTGGAGTCTTTAAGATATAACTTATGCACATCTGTGCGCAAGAAGATATAACCTTGTTGGCAAAAAAATACATGATTATACAAGTATTTCACAAATTATGAAACCTGCAAGTAAAAAACACAAACATTGGTAAGAAATAAATAAAAATACATTCAAAAGTAAATGTCATTAATGACCCGCAAATTCAAGTGAATTAATAAGATAGTGAAAGTTCACCGCTCACTTACAACCCATTAGAATATGTTAATAAGCCACTGTAATCACAATTTAACAAAACTCACCCCAGAGCCTTATACGAAGTCCTTTGGAGTTTTAATCGCAAATTTACCATTATTTTGTTGGAAAAAGGAGTTCCGTCCAAGGTCCAGACGTTCCGAATACCAAACTTTGCGATAACATTCTGCAGAAAGATAATCGTAATTTTGTGAGATCTTCACGGATTATGAGTCCTGTTGCTTTTAGAAATTTTTTATTTTGAAACACTTCTTGCTTTGTGATCCAGCTGTGGTTTTCTTACCCGTTCTGTGGCATCTATCGATGTGTGCGGAGCTGATATCTTTCAGATTACGTTTATGATGAATAACGTCAAGTACAGTAGCTTCAACATCTTCATTCGCCTCTTCTTTTACTCCATATAAACGCAAACACTGTCTCCTAGAGTATTGCTCTAAATTATCTATTTTAATCAGCAGTTCGTCGTTTGCTTCTTCTAGCTTATTTATTTTTTCTAATAGAGGGGTTGTTACTTTGTCGATGGTCTTCTCCATTTTTGCGTAAAGCTTATCCACAATGGCATTCATGAATTTGTCTTGCACCAGCAGATTAGCGTTGGTCATGTTTATTATTTCAGCAATCGCGTCTTTTTGCGATTTGGTTAGCACTCCCATATTATCTGCACTTTTGAACACTGACTTCACTTTTTGATAATATTTAGAATGAAGTATATTAATGTGCACAGCTTGCTATCGGCGACAGCATTCAGCAATACGTCTACTCACGTTGACTGCTCATACTCGAATATATAAAATAAAAAGAAGTGGTCCCAGTTTTGATTCTTGTGGTACACGTAATTTATTTTCTCTTGCTTCCGATTTGACTCCGTCATAGATAGTTACTTGATATTGTTCGGAGAGATAATCCCTAACCCAATTATTTGCACTGTCCGTAATTCCATATTTTTCCATTTGAGATAGAAGTATATCTCTATCTATAGTCTCAAATGCACGCTTTAAGTCCAGGAATACAGAAACTATTTTTTTGTCCTTCTCGATCTCCTATTTCCAATTAGCCAGCACCATATTTAAAACTGTTTCGCATGAATGATTTTTTCTAAACCCAGATTGTGTTTCTATTAATAATTTTTGTTTTTCAAGGTACTCTTGTAGTTGCTCTTTAGCTATTTGTTCTATTATTTTTTCTAATGTCGGAAGCATATTTATTGGTCGAAACTCAGAACACCTTTTGGTACCACCAATTTTTGGAATAAGTGTTATTAGTGCTGTTTTCCATATTGTAGGGAACACTCCTCTTTGAAAAGAGTCATTTATTATTTCTAGGAATGTACTGCCAATAACTGGAATAGCATCTTTAATAATTTCGAGTGTAATTCCATCTGTGCTTGTTTTATTCTTCATACTTGAAATCACTGCATTAAGTTTTGCCATATCTATTTGCTAAACACTCGAACAATTTTGTCCTATATTACCAAAATCTACGTTATCACTAGTGTTATCGAGACTTGCATGGATTTCTGTTATACTATCTATAAAGTATTTGTTGAAACTTTGAGCGAGATTAGGAGGATTCGTCTTTATACCGTCTGTAAACTTGATAGAGTCTGGAACGCTTTTGCTGTCTGTTTTGATCAAGTCTTTTAATTTTTTCCACATACTTTTGGAATATCCTCTACAATCATCTATCTGTTTCTGATAAAGTTCGTTATTTGGTAATTTTATGAGCCTATTATAATAATTTTTAGTCTGTTTATAATCGCTCCAATCCAATGGGTTTCCAGTTATTGTAGCCTTATTGTATAACAAATTTCTTTGATATTGAAGATTATTTAATTCTTTTGTAAACCACGAATTGTTTGAATTAATTTTTATTGTTTTAGTACGAATAAATTTGCTGACAGCAATTTGTAGACGTTTGACTAAAATATCTGCTCTGTAGTTTATGCTGAATATATTTATTTGGTTCCACTTGTATTGTTCCAGATCTTCTTGCGATTTAGTACTGTCGTATGCATTTTTGTCGAATACTGTAATGGTTTGCAGTTTGCGGTCATTTGCACTCGACCTTGTTTTGAAATCTAACACTAACATTTCATGGTCTGCGATACCGTTTATAATATCAACATCAGCATTTAACACATTTGTTATAACTAGGTCAATTTATGTTTTCGAACATTTCGTAATTCTTGTGTAACCTTTTACAATTTGTTGAAAAACGTACAATATCAGTCCTTCTCAGGACTAACCAGGAACACCTGAAGACGGAAGTAGAACAAAACTCCCGAAACGTTGTGTGATTTACAACCTAGACAGTGGAAAAAGTCGGAAAAACATATCATACTTTTACAATTTGTTTCATTCCTCAAGAGTTTATTAAGGTGTTTAGTTTTCTGCTATATGTCGTGTCTCTTTTCATACCAATGTTAAAATCTCCTACTAAAACACACAAATCTCGTTCATATATTGTGTTTTCATTCATGCCACGAGTCCAAGAATTCTATAAAATCACTATTACTTGAGTTTGGAGAATGGTAAAGAACTGTGTAGATTGCACTAGGCAATCCACTCATGATTTTAATACTTTGTATCCATGTATTCCTTTCCAAAGCCCTGTGGGAAAGCTTGGACCATTTTATAGCATTTTTTATAATTATTGAGGTGCCACCGGTATGTTTGCTGCTCGAGTCGCATCGGATCGTAGAATACCCTTTAAACTCCGTTTCACTTGCATTTATTTCGCTTGTTACACATGCTTCGGTTAGAAATATAAGCAACGGGTTGTAGTTATGGATTAATACCTACAATTGTTCCATACGATAATTAGAATTTAATAATTACAGTTATACTGAAAATATTCCCAAAGATGCCACATTATTTCGAGTTTTAATTTCTTTTACTGATATTCGTTCAGCCATTTTGAAGTTATTGACATTTCTTTCCGAAAATGTTCGGACACCCCCCACTACTTTTCCTTAAGAGATAGAGCAAAAACCTTTAACAAAAAAGAATCGAATTTATCTCAGCTTTAAAACGTTGTCCATTTTAGCTATCTGTAATATAAGAATATTTCTCAAAAAACGAGATTTAAAATTCAAGAATGCGATTACGCCCCCCTGGCGGCCATTCTAGAAACTTAAAAATAATTTCCAGCATTTTCTCTTGGCCGCTTTAGTCATAAATTTTTTACCCCAAGTCTTTACGACAATTACTTTTTGAGATAGGGCCGAGTGCCCTTCTTAATTAGCCACCCGGTACAGACATAGGTATAGAAAACAGCATCTCAGAAAAAAATTAAACTAGAAAGATCAGCATCTACATGATCAAAATGTATACACAAAGACTGCCAGTCATTAGATATATCTTAAAGTACAATTAAGAACAAAGCTTCAAAACAAAAATAAAGGGAAGAAGCTTTTATAAAAGATCTCAACTCGATCCATTATAAGAAGAAACATAGAATTTAAAACAAACAACTTTAACAACTTGAAAAAACCTGGAAACGTGTAGATAGGTTTGCAGTCTCTTTGTCCCATTTAGAAACGTAGGAAAGATTGAAGAACTTAATAAAATAGATGTTTTTACTGCATTTTCATGGAATTCATTCTCTCTGTCCTTTATTCTGTCATCTTACTACATGTGTTTAATTTTTATCAAAGGTATTATTTCAAGGTGCTACAATTATTTTTAATTAATGATATAACATTTGAGCAAATACCTCAAAGTCAAAAAAAGGCGAACTCGCGCAAAGCACGTCCTCCCTTAATTATATCACCCAGTTAACAGCAAGAGCACCAGTGTGTTGCTGCACTTATTCAAATGCCAACAAAACGAGCTGCGAGCAAATCGTGAGTTACTAATACAATTTGTTGCTGTTGTAGGAGCAGATCCCGAAATTGAATTTGTAATGTTGTGCAAGTAAGTACCTACCCGCGTTTATTTGAGATTTCAATCATTTAACAGCCCTTGACGCTTTCGCACACTGGATGTAGTTTCCGGCACGAGCTCGAGTGCTTGGGGTTGATGCATCCGAGCGGAACCCCTGCAGAATGAACTCGTACGTGCAAATCTTTGACGTATTTCTTATGTGTATCCTCTGAATAGGTGTACCCCTTCCAAACGGTTTGTCATATCAATGCCAGCAGAGAAGCCTCGTCCTACTGCAGCAGCTTATCCCGAATAGATAATTCCGTAATTATTTTATTCTTGGAATATGAATATAGCCGAGTAATTTTCATCGTTTTGTCTGCAATTAAGCAATACACGGCTGAATTTCGCTGAGCTAACTTCGATGACGGACATGTTTCGCGATGCTTCCGATTGTTTATGAGATTTATCGTCCTATAGGAATAAGTCAGTTTTTATATTATCACACCGGAATAATTGGCAACATAGAAGCATACTACAACTTATACTGCTGTAACAAGAAGCACATATTTAACTTAATATGTTCCATTTAACATATTATCAGATGGCAGTGAAAATGAACATCGACCTGGATGTAAGCTCTTACCTACAAAAAAGCTTTACTTGTAGTACGCTGTTAAATATTTATGTCGATTATTTTTAATTAGGTTGTAAGGTATCCTGTCGCAAATTACTTGAAAAAACACAACTAATGTGTTCAAAATTTGCACGTATCTAATCTCTCATCACCTTCGGCGCTTTTCTCCACCCTCGGATAGTGATAAAATTCTAAAGAAGGTAAAACGCCCGATTCTGCAAATGAAACAAACATCCTGGTAATTTACATACGCCCGCGTTTTTATCACGACAATGCAGTTTCCCTCACGCCGCTTCGGAAGATAGAGAAGAGTATCTAAGCGAGCCTCCTCGTTCCTGAAGATTGGACCTCAGTCCGCGGAGCAAACCCGCTAATTTGAAGCCGCAACCGTTCTCGCCGCTAGTCCAACGCTTTCAATCGGGACTTCCGTTTTCTTTAAGAGATCTCTCTCTCTCTACCAAACCCCTCATATTCCTGCATCGATGTTAATTAGGTGAATGTTCTCACAACCAAATTTCGATTAGAAATCACGACTGCAGTAATTGTTTGGTTGCATGACACCAATAGACCAGTTTCACCACCTCTTGCAACGCCGGAGGCACCTAGGGATTCGTTCAAAAGCCTCCACGTAGCAGGAAAGGGAAAGATTTACCATCACGCATTCTTTGCTAAAATAGTGTTGAGGTCTAACTTTCCAGTCAAAAACAGTGCCCTACGCGGTTGAGTTACTAACACAATCACGTTTAACGGGAGAAGCTTCATTGAAAATCATATTACAATTCTAAAATTATCATTAAAGCACGGAACTTGTCAGAAATCGAGCGGCCATTTTGTATACGAAGCGCCAATACTTCATTCAAATTCAAGATATGGCAAAATCTGCAACCCAAGTTACAATTATCAGCAGTAAGTTGATTTTATTAAACTTTAGATCGTAGAGATATGGCTTTGCTGCTGTCTTTATGAGTGTCAAAATGAATCTGTCAGGTTTTTAATATGAATTTTGCTTAAGGAAGCCATTTGCAACATTTTTTTATTCTCAGATCACATTCAGCAGATTTCAATTAGGTAGATATCGCACAATTTTCCAATTTCAAGCTTTGCAAATTTTACAAAAACTATAACCTCTATATTATACTACGTACATCCCATGATCTACATATTAATAAAATCAAGTTAGTAATCAACTGACTGCTGTTATTTGTCAATTGGGTTGCAGATTTTGCTCTATCTTGCATTTGGATGAACTATAGTTATGATCAATGCTTCAGTTTCAGGCTTCGCCTCTAAGTAGTCTTGTGACAGTTGGATAATCTAATTCCAGACGCCACCGCACCGTCTACATTAACACAGCTGCCAGTTTTGTGTCTTACCTATGCCTCCCAAGAGTGCGACATACATAACTTTATTGATATGTTTTTACTAAACATTGTTTTTATGGTTAAGTACTAATATTGTGCTACTATCGTTAAACATTTTTAAGTCATACTTTAATTTCCAGAACTTTTTCAAGCAGATTTGATGATGAAAAATGCCTATAATCTGGGACAGGTGTGACTCTATTGGTTTGGTGAATTACTGCATCCATTGGTTTACTGCAGAATTTGATAGCATGTTGGAAGTATGATACTGTTAATTCAACCCGAATTTAATTTGGTTGTCTTGGATTTCACTTGGTTTAACACAGCGTCGAATTAATTTTTTCAATGTTTCTACGAGTAATATCGAGATTACCCATTCTACTTGTTGAAAGTCCGTTGTTATCTTAATTTTCCGTGCTGAACCTTTCTTGCGCCCTAAAGTTGCCCTGGTTGAACTCAGTTCTGTCCTCTTAGTTAGTCAACGTTTGCAGTGGAATTCTTCGGGGGGTTTCGTTCCACGCGACCGGGAACCATCCAGGCTACAGCTGCGTTTTCCTGCCCTCGGCGAGCAGTTAAGCTTTGGCTTCCAATTCAGAATGACGTGCTTTGAGCGACAGTGTCTCGTGCTGATGCGGGCTTTCGGACTATGCTATGGCGAAGTTCGCTGGGGTAAAGGTCGCCGCAGGTTGTAAGGCTGATATGGGCTCGTGGATGTGGTATTTGCAAACATCACATTACCGCTCGATTTATTCAGATTTATCAATTTGGTTGTGAATATAAACCGTTGCGGTTGCGCATTTTCCTATCGTACCGTCATTATCGTGGATCCAGACGATCATTGCTATATAGGATACCCGTCTCGCGAGATTTCTCCATAGAAGCTGAC
The DNA here is from genome assembly GCA_940337035.1 of Agriotes lineatus. NCBI lineage: Eukaryota > Metazoa > Arthropoda > Insecta > Coleoptera > Elateridae > Agriotes > Agriotes lineatus. The sequence continues at coordinate 10,816,283 of OW679197.1, forward strand.
TAACGCAGCCGGTTCTTCCCTGTTGCATCTCACGATCCAGGTGCCCTCTCTTGATCGTTCGATATACAGTACCTTGTAAGGTTGGGGTTGATGTTTGGCTTGTTACAGTTTAAATTTATGGGCTACTGGATTTAAGTATTGGTAGCTCATTCAGGAAAAGTAAATGCCGCATTGGCCGTTGTTCATAAATTTTAAAAAATACTCCATAGTTTATATTTGTGTGACGTCATATAGGGACAATTAGCGTGATTATTACTAAATAGGCTTTCGTGTAACTTAGTGTGTTCATTATAGCGCTTTCAATCTTAGTTTCTCTTTCGTTTGTTATTCTGCTGTAAAGCAAATATGCAGAACGTATTTTTATTGTGAAATTAATAGCTGGCGGTCAAGGTAAGTGGACCGCTGTCCAATTCATGTGACTGCTGATGTTTCTTTAAAGTTGGTTTCTTCGAGGTCTCCAGACAACCCTATATAGTTTTAGTTCCCGCTTTCTATAGTAACACAGTGGGCGTGTAAAGGTGCTTCACGTCGCTGTTTCGCCCTCCAGTTGGGTTGCAGATTTGATGCTGGAAAACTCAGAACGACTTCATTTGTGAGCCCGTCCTAACAGCTATTAAGATCAGATTTGTCAGCAGTTTGAACCTATGGCGTCGTATCTCACGCCTGCTGCTACGAATGAAATACATGGCTTAAAGAATTATGTCCATTGTGGACATTATTTATCGAAGTTCCTAGTTTTCGTATGAAACTTTTCTAAACGGTAAACAACCACCACTTGCTTTCTAATTTAATTTGATTATAACTTTCTGACTAGAAACAACCATACGTCTGTTTTCTGATTTTATATAGTACCTTTTAATTGATAAGGATATGAAATGGGTAGTTTTACTGATATACATGCGCAACCCGCCAATTATGTAAAGAATATGATTTCTTCTTAATACGATCATTTGTACCATATCTATTTCTACATCCGTTAGGGAAGGCCTTTTTGCGCGACGTGATATATTAATGTATTAAATGGTTTTTTTTGGAGTCCCCGACGAAGCTCATGTCAATCTTGGTTTTCAACTTCTCTAAATCGATCCCGTACGGTTTTACCTAGCCAGATTCGTCTGCTTGTATATATTCGTATACTATTTTTCGGGTATTATTCATGTAATAATTGTTTTATTTTTCTACTTTCTGCTCATGACATTATATGGACGAGATTGGTTGCAAGTAAAATTTCTGCGAGGTCCCCTTTTATGAAATCAACAAAATAGAAGTATTTTATTGCTCTGTTTGTGCACTGAGGCAGATGTTTTACTACCGTTATAAGATTAATTTCCTAATCAATGCAGTAGTAGTGCTAATTGTTGGCCATCACCTATTATAGAAACGCCCAGACAATTCAATCCAAGCACCATTCATGACAACGCGATCTGAATTAACACCTCAAACGCTCCTTAAAGCGTTTTTAATTTCCCGGGAGCTAGCAGGCGTCAGCAAAAAACGGAATTAATTAGGATGGGGGCTACAGCTGGATGTTTAATCAACAAGATGGATCATTAACGGATTAGTTATTAGCCTCTGCTGAAAACAGCTGCTAATTTGGAAGTTATCTCGAAGTTGGCGCACTATTTTATAATTTGCGCCGAGGGGCGCCGTATATTCCAGCCCCAAACCGGTGCCACGGGCGCATAACTCACGTCGCTGAATCCGGAATTGTCCGATTTTTAGTAGTGCCAAACAGATGGGCAGCCGCGATGAAACTACGGCACTCGTAATTGGATTGTCAAAACTGAGCAAAACGTATTTAACTTCAGAGCGGGCTCATCCGTCGGCGTCGTCTAATTTGACCACCGTCGACCAACTTCAGCATAGGCTTGTGCTAATATAAATGCAAGGACAGCTAAGAGCGCAAACTATAACTTACAGAGATGGCTGCCCCTCGGCTTTAATAATTTAATGCACTTAGAGGCTCCAACTCGGCACCGGAGGAGTGAAAGCATGTGTAACTGGAAAAAAGTAAGGAAGAGGTTACAAACAGATTGTTGTGGTTCAGCTCTACCAAACTATTTTTAATAGTAGGCAATTAACCAGTAGACTTGTAACGTACTTATTAACCAAATATTTTATTATTAAGGGTAATTAAGAACGCCTCATATCGATTACTAATAGTATTCTATGTAACATCGGTACAATTAAAAAACAAGTTGGGGATTATCATAGATCTCAATGGAAATTGCAAAGTTCCACAACATTGAACATTTTGATTTGCAAACTGGACGCTTCTTAGGAAAAACCAATTTTGCCAGCCAAAGAGAAACTGATGTTATTAATTGTGGATATGGTGAGAATCTGCTTGTTGTTCCAGAAAGTGCTATTTGTTCTTTATTATCTTCTACATACGGTTTTTCATCAATGATGCACAACTTTAGTTACCGATTCTAATGAGATGCAGATCCCACGACTCCTTCCATTTCTGCGTGGTCGTCATACTACTCTCTTAAAATTGGATTTTTCGGTTTTGATCCACTTTGCTAGTCAGTCGTCTTGTACCTTATCTATATTTTCTCGTCGCTACCAACATCTGACCCTTGGCGATTGTACAATATCGTGACTGGCACAGTTTTTTCGAATGTTTTCGCTTATTTATCCATCCCCAGCGTAACCCTGGTTATAGCTATTAATTCGATCAATTTCACTTTGTTTAGACCTTTAAGTTCGAGCTCACGTTTCAACGGCTAGTAGAGAATCGGTTTTATGCATGTTTTGTATGTTCTTGCTCAGTTCTCCCTTATGAGGTAGCTATTACTTTATGTTATATCTGGAAGGTACTCAGAAACTGTAGCAGCTTTTCTGACTGTGATCTTCTGGTGCTAATTGATTAGAATCTTGTCGCATCAATAGGAATTTCTATACATTCAGTCTTCTTCCTAGATATTTTCCTGTTTTACCATTTTTTTATCATACGTACATATATAATCATTTCCTCTTCCGCCTTGTCAGCGTATATGTATTGCTGTCTTTACATATTTCTTTAATACATCGTCTCCAGACCTTTAGACAGTGCTGCCGCCTGGTTTCATGTCACACCATTTCTTTTCATATAACTGACCATCCCATTTAATTTTTTTCCTGGTTTTTCCGGTTGCTCCGACTTTGTGCATTTTCTTTGTCTGCAGTCTCTTCGCTAGTCTATTTAAACGCCCCAGCTATCTCATTTACACAATTTCGATGTACTTCCTTTCCTTATCCAGCCTCGTATATCTGGCAGGTCTTCTTAAGAATTTCATATACGCCAATAAAATTTTACCCTTCTGTTTTTTCGTTAACGCCCATATTTCGCTTCACTTGTGTAAGTAAGTAAACTGTTTTATATATATCTTTAACTTTGTTTCCTTGGATATTTGTCGTTTATTTATAAACCCATTTTTAGGCCGTGGTAAGGTCTCCCTGATGTTGCCATTTTCGTATTGTTTTCTAAATGAAATCTTTCTTTCTCTTCGAATATTGCTTGAAAATCTTCAATCTCTTTTACGTGCTTCACCGTATTTTCTTCTAGCGTTGCGTTTGTATTGACCGTTCAGGTTTTAAATTCAACTCTTCTCTTTCTTCTTCTTCAGAAATTTTCCGACCACTGCTGGACATAAGCCTCCCTTAAAATTCTCCACCTTTCTCATTTTCTACCCTTCTGCTTCATTTTTGACCTATAGTTAATGGTTTCACCTGATTGAAGGTGTTAGGACTTCCCGAGCCTTTACGACCTTGTTTAGGTTCCTCTTGCACTTTCTCGCAATTGAACCTTTTTTAGGATCTGTTTGATAACGCTTAATGCAAACCTGGGTGTCTAGTGACATCTGTGGAGCACCGTTTTCTTGAATTACAAGTTTTTAACAACGCACGCCTTATTTTGCCGCATTTTAAAGATTCTCAATCTCTATCGCCTTGCTTTATATAGATTTGGCTTAACAATTCCGGAAGCGGCCCATAGATGGACCCTGCTTTCTGTTTTACCAGCATTAATTGTTATGCGGGCCGGATGACCTGTGGGTTGCATGACGTTTCACCTTTAATGGCTTTTTTGGGCTTCAACGTGCCGGTTGTTCTATTGAATTCCGCCGCTCTGTAAGCTCCTTGCATAAGATGGTGCAATACTAGCGCCTTCCTGTGAGCCACACAGAGAGAGCGAGAGAGAGATAGCGTGGCCCTTTGGGTTATCGTCGGTGTCCGTAACGCTTCCGTAGCAAGAATTTCACGCCGAGCCCTTCCCGAGGTGGAAATCATCTCCCCATCTTTCGTTCCACCTTTAAGAAAAATGAAGCTGCAAGGTGAAATGCCCCTATCTTCAACTCAATACCTTGCCGGACATTAAAAACCAGGTATTGCAATTAGCTGTATTGTGCGGTAGAAACCATAACCAGTGAAGCATCGTTGTTGACTTTAGATGATGTAGTTTGCGAATCGCACCCGTTACACGGAAACTGCACTGGGGCAAAATATTTTTAGAGTGGCGAGAGCTATTTTTGCCACGAGTTAGGTTAAGAACTTAGTTGCACGAGGTCGGTCCACTGTGGTTATGAGCCGTGGGCGGAGCCCCGTTGCATTGCAATTAAATTGTTATTCCTTACTTTAGGTTTACTAATCTCTTCATTTTATAGATAGCCTACATGAATGTTAGCAATAATTCGAACTTTCAGCTTCAGTAAATCCAGTTAATCTTAACTTTCTCAGGATTGTCTTATTTGTGTTTGTACGTTGAGCTGTGACACTTTTTTTTGTTATGGTGTGTATGTGTTTGTATATTACCCAAGCAAGAGAGAAGGTACCATAAAAGATAGGTCCAAAGGACGCAGACTGGGGATTTTTCACACCAGCACCGTAGCGAAACCACCGTTCCTGGGTTTCGAGTTTTGCCAGGCTCGGTGAAGTCATTCAAAACTCGTTGCGCTCGTTTTCCCCCATTTTCTCGCTGTCAGTATAACTAACCCAGGTGACAGCAACTCGCCCTAAGCTGTAACTCTTTGAAATAAACCCCCTCCCACTGAGTCCTTAGCCGGTCGACTACCTGTTACAGGACGGTTGGGGAGCAATTAAGGTGAGCTCTGCCTTTCATTTAATGAAGTGTCGGAACGACTTATTTAGCCTGTAGCAAAGAGAGTAGGACTAAGGTTATCTCCCTGCTTAATTCCTGCTGACCTTGTTACTTCTTCTGTGGTTCCGTTACTGGTTGGCATTCATTTGGCATCGTTGGTGCTTAGCAGTTCTATTTCAATTTATCTTTCATGTAGTAGATTTAAAACGATGGGAAGAGATATTGTATCAACGCTTGCGTCAGATCTATAATTCCCTGGATTAAGGGTTTATTAAACTCTTTTGATTTTTCTATGCCTTGAGGCAATGTGAGTATGGCATCGACTGTATATCTATCGATGTGGAAGTTCTTATGCTGGTTGTTAACTCACATCTGGTTTATTATATTGAAATCGCGAAAATAGCGAAATCTCTTCAAAATAATATAGAAATTCCTGATAACATTTTTAACAAAAACAAATCAGAACCCAAATATTCAGCAAGGCTCAATGGAGCTCCGCATTCATCTTCAAATATCACTACGATCAAGAAACGGTGATGCCGTATGCAGCAGTGTCCAGTTCTGGAATTAATCCATCAGCAGCGAATTATTTTTGGTGAAATGTATAGATTTGTCGTTTACTTTCAATATTAATAAGTAGTTGCTTTACCCATAGGCAACAATGGTAGTTAACAAAGTTACTATTAGGTTTCACGAAGATATCAGCCTGCTTACTAGTTTAAAAGTACTATCAACGGGGACAAATTACTGGGGTGGTGACAGATAAAAGCTACATAACAACTAAAACAACATTTCACTATTAAATAACTAAATATAGTGAAGTGTTTGCAGTTTTAGGACATGGTTACAACAATTGGCAAGGACGATGCTGATTTGTGTGAAGGACTTTAGAATAGTTTTGTTTGCACTGCATAATAGGTATGAATACAAAGTATTTTTGCTGTTACCACGATCTTTCCGTTCCCACTATATGAATCACTCTCTGGACTATTTGCAACTTTACAAGCCGGTTATACAGATCCTTCTTCACCAATACATTCTTTTTCTCCCAATAAGGCACGGATTTTCTCATCCAGTAATGACAACTTTTAAAATCCCTAATATTTGTGCCATATCCACCTATATATCCTTCAGCAGAAAGTCCTTCAACCTACTCCACTTTAAACAATATAACAATCCATCTGAATGGAAGCAGAAAAATCTTGCACTTGAAATTTATTGCAAGCTAATGTTGAATGATGCCAACTAATGAAACAAAGATTGATACCTTTTAATCAAAGGTTTACTGTATTAAGGCTATGAAGCAGTATAATACTCTCCACGCTTCACTTTAAATAACATAAAATAACGCAACCCATCTAAGTAGTTAGGCATAATTCAATCAGTTAACTAGTTAGCTACAACAGTGCGGTCTAAACACATTCCTGCCCGACCCGAAGCATTTGATCCAAATTAATCTAATAAATTGCGTAATTATTTAAGGAAATACACAGCAGACGTTTGTATGTGTAATTCAAAGTTAAACTCAATATTAGAGCCACGTCCATAGATAATAGTTAAGGGATCCCGTCCAAAGTGCACTATGTTGTTTAACTATCCACTCATGTGCTTTGAACTCTAATTGCGAGCTCTGCTAGGCTTAATGCAGTATTGAAGCTGTAATTATTTCAGTATCATGCCCAAAATTTCTAATTATGCATTATGGGAGTGGGCATTGCTGCATCAATGTTTAATTGTAATAGGTGGCGTTGAATTTAGGGCAAACTGAATCAATTATGAAGGTTTCAAAAGTTACATTTACTGTATAAAATTTTTAATAGTGCTGCTTCTGTCGTTTTGAAGGAAACTTTATTTATTTAATGGCTGAAATGGGAGCCTTTAAATTTGATGAAAGCTAATTTAGCATATTCATAAGTCATTATTAAATTTAGTCAGGTTCTATCTACGAGTAGAAACAAAGTTCACTTCTAATATTTCACGTGTTTTGCATTATTTAGTAACCTGCTCATCATAAAACAGAATTTCTACACTGGTAGCAATTTTACTGTAATTATATATGACATTCAAGAATCTATAGTACACATAACCACTTTATTGAAGAAACAATTATCTACCGTGTTAACTTCATTTAGGTTTAGCTTTTTCATAAAGTTGTATTTTACATAGTTTTTGGTGACGACGCCTTTTAAAGCTTGTCCTAATAAATTTTCTGTCGATTGTTTCAAGGACACTTTTCAGATACAGGAAGTATTTTTACCTTTGATATTTTGCATAACAAAAATTTAATATTATGGTGTCCTGCACCAATGATTTTTTAAAATCCGAATTAATATTAAATACATTTATTTTCCAACTACGTTGTAGCAGATTTCTAGAAATATATTCCAATCTTTTCTATGTGATTTTTCCCAATTTGTAATGTGTTACAAAGGTTTGCCCATATTGTTTTTTTTTCATATTAAGTAAGTAGTAGATTTATATTAATGGTAGTTTAATATTTTATAATAAAGAGTGTAATAGTATATTACACAACGAGAGCTGTAGGAAGCATATTACACGCGAGTTGGAAAAGTTACGCACAAGCCGCGTAGCGGCGCGTGTGTAATTCCACGAGCGTGTAATTGCTCTATAGCTCGAGTTGCGTACTATACTTTTTCTACGATCACACTCATTTCGTTAAACGAAAAAGAAATATTTTATTAACTGTCAAATCATCTGTCACACCATCTTAAAAATTAGGCGGCTGCAGTCACATCCCTACACCGCTTCGTACAAACAACAGAAACTAACTGTAACGTAATAAAAAAAATTACGTGTTAGTCATTACGTAACACTGTTTGTAACAACGAATTTACTAATCAAGTAAACAGTGCTTACTGAGCAATTTACTAATAAAGGAGTAGAAAAAAATATTATGTTCATCAACAATGTTTTCTTTTAATAAAGATCTTCTATTTTACCCGTCAGCAGTACTCATGTCACATGTTCGTATGAATAGCAGTTAAAAGGTATATCACACATGGCTTACGTTCAAACTACTACCAAAATTGCAGAAATCTTTTAATATGGCGTTTATAAATTTGGAAACTACTTCACCGTAGATAAAACCAATTTATTTCTACCTTACACGAATATCGCCCCACATAATCAGGAAAGAATTTGTGCTAAATGCAATACCCACTACAAAACATTTCGGAAGTAGTTTAGGAAACTGATTTTAAATTAGAAAGTGTGCACATTTTTTAAGATGCCAGTCAAAGACTACTTTCCATGGGCGGTTAGTTTTAACACGATGATTAATAATTCCATATTACCACTTGAGACTTTTTTAGTCGGTAAGTAACATAATTAGCGCTATATCAACAGAAAAATTATTTTTAAACGATTTTGAAATATTTTGCAACGATTTGAAGTATATTTGCAACGACTTATGATACCGTTTGAAGGTTATTTAATTTCGTAGTTGAAAATAGTGTCGTTAAATGGCATTTAATTTCGTTTACATAATCTTCATTCTCGTGAAAATAGCTTTTATTTTGGGTACAATGACTTGAAACGTCGTTAAAACGTTTGTATTAATGAAACCACTTTTAGCTTTCAAGAATACGCATCGATTTTTTCTCGTTAAATCAACTGTAAATCTTATTAGATTAACTCTTATTTTTTTTCCACAACTTTAAATTGGGTATAAGGACTTGAAGTATGGTTGATACAACTTTTAATATCGGTTGACCGACCTTTAATTTCGCTAGTAAATATATTATGGTTCAATGACCGTTAATCCCGTTTGCATGATCTTCCATCTCGTCGAAATTACTTTATTTGGATCAAATTCCTCTAAATTTCATCAAAACGATAGTTTGTATTGTCGAACCCATTTCGAATTTTTAAATAATATTAATGCTTCATGCTTCCTTAAAACAGCTGTCGATCTCATTCAATCAACTATTATTTTATATTTCAGCAATTTAAGTTTGGTTTCAACCAGGGCCACAGTTAGGCCTAGACAAATAAGGCAATTGTCTAGAGACTGAATTTTGACAGGGCCCGGGCAAGCTGGGGTCACATTTTTTTGAATTTTTAGTCAAAACCTCAAACGTGCAATATCCATATTATTTGTGTAAATCTACAAAGGTTAAACGTGTATGCAGTGAAAGACAAACAGGGCAGGACACTCAATGTTTTCATAATTTTGAAACAGTCTGAGACATGTAATGCGGCGTTTTCCCGTTCCCTATACTCTACTTTACTATGAATTTAGATTGCTCTTTGTTTGCCAGTTAACCCAGTAGTAGAAGCATAAGACCTGCTTTTATCTCAGTATGGGTAATGGTATTGTCAATACAACCGGCCTGCTTGTTATCACCTAAATTCTATAATCATACATGCAAACCCGCCAGAAATAAAAACCAAACAGTTCTATTGCCACTCCACACTTTCTCAATCGGCGGTAACATTAACCGAGCCGATTCGCATAATTTCAACAGAAAATGTAGAGTCCTTTCCGAAGCTGTTATGAATATTCCGCGTACAACAAATAATAAAGCAAAGTGACGTTCATTCTGGCATCCGCTTTTCAATCCGGGCCGCCTACTTGACACTGCATCGTCTTCCGGAACGTGTCACTTGACTTGATTTTATGATAGGACTCGGCGTATTGTGTTCCGCTCTGTTTATGACGTCATGTGACAAAGTGGCGCTGCGCCCCCGCGCTAAAAACCCAGAAAACTTATGCCTCTTCGTTCCCTTTCTGGACGGGTACGAGACAGCGACGGGCAAGCACGTGTGGGTTGATGCAGGCGGAATGCGCACATTTCAAATGGGACGTCTTATTTATGCCAAGAATTGTATTTGTAATGAGTTTATGTTGGCTCGGCGCATTGTATTATGTTTCCCTCGTTTTGTGACAAATTATATATAAATTGTTTTGATGCCGCTTTTATTCCTTTGAAACGGAATTTCGGTAGCATTGTTCGCATTTCTGATGGGTACACTGTAGGTTACAACATATTTTATTGTAGGTGGTTCTCGATTAAGATTCTGTTTCCAAAAATGTGCCATTGTCATCTTAGTCAGTGTGGATGAACATCATGCAATGTTTGATTAATGGTTAATTTTTAAGCATTAACTACAAAAATTACCCACTAATTATATTGAGAGGCGTATGTATTTGTATGTATGTACTCGAAGTCGTCGGCACTTTAAAGTTAAACCAATTTCTGTGAAAAGTTGAAAGTAGCCGTAGATACTCGTATTATTCGTCTTTAAAATTATTTCAATCGATAAATATTACATTTTTCTGTCTACATTTCCACGACAACTATTTCTTTTTTATACAGATACACAGCTAACCAACTGTAAATAAATTTCAATAAAATAAAATACCCTTACATCGATTTTAACATTTACTAAACGATTTGAAATCGCGTTTAATCCACCTTAACTCCGCACTAAGAATAGCCCACGAAGGTCAATGTAGAATAAAAGACACACGAGTCCTCTAATTACCACTACAAAACGATATATAAAAATTACTTAGTTGACATATAGTGTAGTGGTGCCCTTAACTATAAAGGCTTTAGTAAAAATATAATTAATTAAATAGGGCAAATAACAACAATAAAATAGTTTTAATCTAGACTTCTGTGTCAATCTCAGGCTTATTAAAATGATGTAATTAATTAATATTTGCAAAATAAATGGTTTATTGCTCTTTCTATTTTATTAATTTGCAGTCAATAAATTAAAGCTCCGGTCTAGCATGAGAAAATCTCTTTCAAAGGGGTAGGTTCAACACTTAGTATACAATTATTAACATTTATGGCAAATGCTTGAATTTGTGTCTGAGAGCTTTAACATTAAAATTTACTGTACGCAAAGATGATCTGCTATTACAAGAGAATAGCGTAATTGAATTCAAACACCAAAAATGGCAAAATTCACCTCAGGTAAAATATAATGCAAAAAATATGACTCACTTTCCGGCTAACCTGGTGTTGTTTCAGTGACGTAGGGACGTCGAAACCTGCACTTGTTTAGCTTACTGCAATTCTCCAAATCTCTGAATTTCCTGGGGACGCCACCTTGATTACCCGAATCTGGATGAATCTATGCATCTGGGACCACGTTTACGACCTCGTAAGTTGTATAATCTTGATGAAACCCAAAGCAAGTGGGCCTGCTGCAACGGCTTGCCTGTGGAATTTGCCTTGCAAGGGCAGCACTGATGAAGGCTCGCAGAATGAAGGGACGCCACGGCAATTACTAACTTGCTGATGGCCCCCTGCTTCAAGTTTCTGCACCTAGGCACTCAGGAGTCTGATCAAAACGTAGCATATAAAATTTTAGCTCTCAACTATTCAGAAATTGACCTCGATGTCGGACGTTCTTGGTAGATACCTCGCAGAGCTGACCCCTTTTCACTGGGATGTGTCACCACGACGAAAATTACACACACAGATGCTCTGCAAATTGGTGAATATAAAAACCTTTTTGGCTCACACAGAAAACTTTTTAATATGAAAATTTTGCATAAAACTGGGAGCTCATCTTGCACCCAACACGAATTTTACAAGGCTGTTTTTGTTATTATTAATAATTGACTATCTCGTTTCCTAGCAACTAATGTTTAACAATTGTTTTATGAAATAGGTTGAGATATAATGTTTTTTGCTTAAGAACTAAACTGTCTCTCCCTTGGAAAATGTATGTCCTAGCACTTTAACCTGCTTTTACATAATTAGTTTTAAGTGCACTGTTTCACATTCTTATATTAGCACTTCACAATTGTCTGTGTCCTATAATAGGTTGCCTTATCATTGCTCTTTGCAATTTTTGCTTTGCTTGGACTGCTTCCTTACTTGTCAGCTGTCTTGCCGTTTGCTGGCTGATATAATTTTTAATACTACCGCTCATCTAAAGTTTGTAACTTCACAAACTATCTCTGTATCATTTGAAATTCACATTATTGAAATGACGTTACCAAACCAAATATGCCAGTTACATAAATTAAGCTGCGCTTGCCATTCCCAACATCATTTATAAATAAAGCGTTAAATGTAACCCTTTTGATTCTACCTTATCTAATGCTAACCTTTCTCAATCACATTACAGTTACTGCTAATAATATCCGTGTTAGTTATGCAACCAGAATTACCGTGGGCATTAAACCATTGCAATAGAAATGCATTGAGGAGAAGAACGTTATAGTTATGCTATTTATAATGTATGTACTAGGAAACCCATACGACTAATCTCATTTTTCCTTCAAGGTGATATATAAAATTAATTTAGTTGACACATAAGGACGAATATAGGGGAAGAAAAGTATAGTTGCTCTGCTAGTAAATACAATGCAACAAAGGAACATTATACAAAATGTCTCATGTTTGAGGAGACTCATACGGGTGCTCACATTGTCACTACAAATCCATATACAAACTAACGACATACAAAATTTATTTAATCGACATATGATAACGAATACAGGAGAAGAGCGCTATAGTTACTCTGTTATAACTACAATACAACAGAGAAACGTAATTTAATTACACATTAAGTTCTATGTAGGGGAAATCACATGCGAGTGCTCTCATTGTCACTAAAAGCCGACAAGCAAATTTAATTTAATTTATATATATGACAACGAATACAAGAGAAGAACGTTGTAACTATAATACAAGGGAGACGTAATGTAACTATTGATAAAGTTCTATGTAGGAGAAAACGCATACGAGTACTCTCATTGTCACTACAAGGTGACAAGCTGTTACAGCCTAAAACGATGTTAACGACACAAAACAGGCCCTAAAGTGTTTGTAAATACAAGTCAACAGATTGCTACACGGGGAATTTCTGTACACAAAAAAAAATACAAAAGTTAAATAGTTCAGTATTGCTTAACTGCACGGCGGTTCAGGAATAATCTTGTGGTGTAGCAAACTTTTGTTAGCTAGTTCCTGAACAGGACTGGGATGTTGTCCGGAAGCGCCACTGGTTCGAGACGCTCCAAACCAGAAAACTTACAGGTGTCCGTGTAAGTTCCTAAACCACTTATGCTGTTCCATCAAAATAGCAACAGAACGAAAATACCAGAGCTTGAAATAACCTAATTGTTTATTTACAGTATGTAGACGTATAAACTCTGCACCATACTAAAAGAAGGCAAAACAAATCTGTGATATGATACTTGTTTGGGATTGGGATAGTAGTTTTAATTTAGTATAAAATGTACAAGGTTGTGATTTTAATAAATTTGAAGTGTAAACCAAAACTTTACGATTTTAACTCGCAATTCGATCGAATACACGTATTTCAACTATAAGTATATAGTGACTTAAAAATCAAGTACTGCGATATCGATAAACGGGAGCCTCATCAAATTACTTCAAAGGTCAATTATTATAAACACGAAGCCTCTCGCGAATGGTACCGTGCGCCTAGGGTGTTACACACTTAACTGTGTGTTTCGGTATTAAAAAGGAGTTGTTTGTAATGTTTTGGCTACCGGATATCCTCGCATAGAGAATATTAATTTTAAAAACGTTGAGGGGGAGGGGCGCATTATAAATTCTCGAGTTGAATAAGACTAAAACGCTGGCAGAGCAGCCAATCTAGTAAAAAAATACATATAGGGTGAAACTAAACTATTTCGCAGTTACACATTTCTTAATTTCTCTGCACCATTGGCTAGAAGTTTCGTCAGCCTAAACGGTAGGTAGAGCGCTTAGAATTTCATAGTAACAGCACTAATGGTATTTTCGGTTTTGAGAAATCAGATGGCTAATTACGCGAGCTGTACACGCAGAAGACAGCTGGGTGCATAGAACAGTATCTTCTGGGTGCATACATAGCACAGCGGCTTTATCAGAGCAGCTATACAGGGTGGTGGACTTGGGAATGCCGTCGAAGCGAATGTTAAACCTGATTTGCGACAGGATTTTCTCCAATTATCGCACTGGGGAAAAGGCGTGGGGCTCGAAGTTTCGAAGGCAGCCCCATGAGTTGAGGGACCCAGAACTTTGTGGAAGTTGGTCCTCCAGGTGCTTTAGCAAGCGATATAAAAGCACATGGAGAGTATGGCACTAAGCCCCAAGCGGGTACGAGTAAAGGGCCTAAAATGATGCTGATTCGTAACCTTTTACCGACGCATGCTAATGAATAATATGTGACAAGATAATTAATATTGAACATTTTGTTTATTTACATGCATTGCTAAAATGTTAGATAGGCGATTAAACATTTGAAGTATGATGACTGTTTAATTAAGATAAAAGATAACGTGTTTTACAAGTAGGATTTGCAAAATTTAATTTAAAATTGAAGTGGTCAAAAGATTCCTATCGAACTTTTTCAATTTGTGGACACCCTGTACATTCGATGTCAAATGCGAATATTTTAATATTATTGTTTTCGAAAGCAGAGAGTTACTTTTTTCGTAAAACTAATAACAAAGTTTTCCATATGGCGCCAACTTAAGTAGACACACTGTATATGTGCTTAAGTTCTCCCTGTAAGTCCAATTAATTAACTAGAAGGATTACAGGCGTAGTAGAAAACATTCTTAGATCTAATTTCTAATTACGCCGCCTCGATTGTCCACCACTTAGCAGTCGTAGACCCGCTAGACGACATGTAAATTTTTCAATTTCAACTTCAATTTATATGCAAACTATTGAAATTTCTTGGTAGATAGAAAAATGTACAGCGAAATCCACCTACTTGCGTTGGGTAACGAAATAGCAGTGCAGCTCATATCCTGCAGAGATGAGGTTTGGGAGACTAAAGCTTCTTCCAGACAAATATGCTTGCTTTGGATTATTTTAAATGGAAACTTTCTGGTATGTTAAGTTCGTTGAAATAAATAATTCCTTTTGCCATAAAAGGGAGACATGTGAAGCCACCATAATTTATTGAACCAATAATCCTAATACAATCCACTATTTATATTCAAGGATGGATGTTGGG
The DNA here is from genome assembly GCA_940337035.1 of Agriotes lineatus. Taxonomy (NCBI): domain Eukaryota; kingdom Metazoa; phylum Arthropoda; class Insecta; order Coleoptera; family Elateridae; genus Agriotes; species Agriotes lineatus. Next base: position 10,831,329 of record OW679197.1, read on the forward strand.
TATTTATGGAAACGATAAGAGTACATGCGATACGTCAATTTTTGTGAATATTAGAAATCGAACTTATTTACTGCCGACCATGAAACACGTTGCTGATGTTACGGTGCACGGATGATCACATATTCGTTCAGATTTCTAAATACGTAAATTCAAGTGAGTTTTACAAGAGAAAACTAATAATCATGATAATTAATACTCGTAAACCATAGCAGTTTTTTTATTTATAGCCTACTCGTATTAAGAACGAACATACTGGTTTTAAGTTTTGTAAGAACTATCAGTTTATTGTTGCATGCTGAGCTTAAAAGGATAGTACATTTATAAACCAGAAAATAAATAGTAATGATTATGGTGTAATAATAAAGAACTGTTGCGTTCTTAATATTTTTTGTTTTCTACCCATGTTTACTACCAATTATTTTGCCATTCCTGGCTGTAGCATTCGCGGTAATTTTAAAAACCTAGAATCCAAATTTAGTTTACTCAAAAGTATACACCGCAAGACGAACAGCAAATCATACAGAGACAAAAGCTTGATGGAATATATAGCTAAAAATTTTAGATTGCCATTAGAAGAACGACCACAAGAAATTTTGAAGGTAATTTCAAATAATCTAAAAATTATTGTTGATCAACTTTTATGAAAATCAAGTTCAATCCACCGTGTTCGGTGAAGTCCAGTTGAGATATTAGGTCTGAACTTAGCAGAGGCTTGTCAAAATTTCAACTGGAACAAATTGGAATGGGAGGCGGAGTGAAAAACCTTGATTCAGAACTGAAATCCAATAAACGAAAAGATATGCAAACTAGACATTACGATGTACGAATAACGCATGGTTATTTTGGGGGTATCTGGAGAAAATGAGAATAGTCGGATATCAGAAAAGAAATAGTATATTACATACCGAGGTGGAAAGTGTTCCATTCCTGTCGAGAGATTAAGTAGACGCGTAGCGTCGAGGTCACCTTTATATCGCGTTACCGTTCCATGAATGTAGCTGTCTGGCAAAGCGTAACAACGCTGAATTTAAGAACTTACTACTTTTAGTGGATGTCATGGGTACCCATAGCGAGGCCTACTAATCTGAAATTCCAATTTATGTTTCATTCTAGTGCCAAGGGATATATTTACAGCAACTGCCATATCGTCCCGCCGACGCATTCCTTAAATAGGCTCTCGTTATATCGGATCTAGATTGATGTAGATTTTTTCGATGTCGTCGTAGAAGCGACTCATGTTTGGTTTTATCAAGTAGGGCGGCTACTCTCCTTAATTATCGCATCCAGCCATCGATTAAATTATACTGCACAAGATAAAGTAAACCTGTTGCATATATCATGTTATATGTATCAATCTAAGGGCCGCGGCCGATTGCAGAAAGCAACATTAAGTCTGGTGTTAGCTAACGCAACGTCAAAGTGAACAAAAACGAATCAAATCTCAAATGTTTATGGTAACTAATACATTAGTAAACAAAATTTGATGCGATTTTGTTCACTTTGACGCGACGTTAGCTAACACCAGACTTAACGTTGCTTTCTGCAACCGGCCCTAAATGTTGTATTTGGAAATTATAAGTAAATTAGAATACGTTGCATGCTGCAAAATAAGTTTGAAGCCATACTAATATATTCTGTGCTTGTCGCCAATTTATCGAAACAATTTCCCTTCTGATACTATGCCTCAGGGGAGCCCCTGTTAGGGTTTCTTTTGACGAGGTGTATCACTGACTGAGTCGGTAAATGTGCTTTTATTAATGTTGGATTAATTTAGTTAAAAAAATTACTGTATGATTTTATTTGTAAAAGTGCAGTTTCTTGAAGTTAAATAGGCTTTTAGGAGATCTCGCAAGGTAATTCATATTTGGGGCTAAATACGCACATCCCCGTTGCCGAGGGGAAGTTGTTTTGTAGAAATACTCCCAGTGCATTACCGGTGGCGCCCATAAAAGGAGCAAGGACTTTTCCATGTATCTTTCCAGGTAATATTTATTTGAATATCGCGGGCGAGCTTCCTTTCGTTTCATTCTAATACCCACCTGTCACACTAAGCTGCTGTACTTCTTTGAGCTTGTTATATTCCCGAAACACTGTTACCCCTGTACAGAGCTGGGCAGTAATCAATTACTTTGTAATTAAATTACTAATTAAATTTCTTTGTGTTGATTTGCCTTGGAATTGAATTACTTTCTAACTACGGTCATTGTAACTGGGAATTGCCATTTTTGTTAAATAGTACTTGATAATTACTTTTTGAAAGTAATTAATTACTATATTCAATTACTGAATTACTTTTGACTAATTAAATTATTCCAAAGTATTTAAATTACTTGAAAAATATTTGAACCAATTGTGTTAACTGAAATTGCTGGTAGTAATTGAATTACTTTGTAGTACTTTAATTAGTAAATTACTGGCCTTGATTGGGTATTAAATCTCAAAAAAGTACATGTTAAGCAAGTTGCAGTTAATGGGGAAATATAAGGATAATTTATGTCTTACTACTACATTATTGTTTTTTAATAACGGTGATATAAGGCAAAAAACACCTTTTTAATGCCGTTGGTACATAAATAACTATTATGATTTCCTTTGACTGGTTGGATAACAGCTAGTTTTATGGACGAGCAATTTGGTGCGGGTGCTTATGTTTGTAGATAGGATATGCATGTGTTGTTTCTTGTGTAGTGTAGGCTATTCCGAATGTAGCATTGTAGCTTGCTAATAATTATTGTGTAAGAAGTGAAAAATGTGTCTGCGATAAATACAGATTACAAAGTAAAATATGGTAAAAATATGTAGTTTGTTCCATAACAATTGACAACAAATAGCTTCATTGCACAGTATTGGTTTATAATAAAATCTGGTGTGATACACGCACACAACTTCCTTTTACAGTGATCTTATAATTAGCCAAAAATTTGATTTTAAATTTTTAAGCATTTGTCAAAATTTTTCAAAAATTAAAAATTTTATAAAAACGGTACAAAATAGAGTGTTAGTTCAAGAGACAATTTTTTTCTAGAATTTTAAGCTGAATTCAAAAATGTAATAATATACCGGGTGTTCTATTTAAAATAGGAGAAAAATAAAAAAAACAAAATAAACCTATTTTAGAGATATTCAACTGGAAAATCACCTATCTCACATCAATACAAATTAAAAATGTAATAAAAATGTAAAGTTTAAAAAAAATCGTCAGAGCTGTTTTTGAAAAAATCGGAAAAAACTGAAAAATTACAAGAGTAAACACCTACCGGTTATGCGATTTTCTTCAAAAGCTTACTGTCGCATCTACATAGTACAGAAAACTTATATATGAAGTTGCAACGCTATACCTCTTTCCATTTTTGAGATATTCTGTTCACAGGCAGACACACAGACAGACAGACAGACAGACAGACATACCAATGAAGAAAAAATGTTTTTTTTTGGATCAGGCGACTCTAAAACGTGAAGATCTGTTGAAAACTCAATTTCGAATTTTTGGGGTGAATCCAATATTTCCTTTATTGTAAAAGGAAGTAAAAATTAATTATTAATTTCAATTTTTTTAAAACGATGTACTAGCACATGGCTATTTCATTACTACAAAATAATATGCGACAACAGTTTCTAGAGAAAGTACATTGGGCATTAATTAGTAATTGGTAATTAATTGCATTTTAAAAGTAATTTGCCCAGCTCTGCCCCTGTAACACTTTAAATAGAAAGTTGATTATAAAGCTAGAATGTCTACCATTAGCAAATTTTATTCTTATTCTCTGACGCACTCCTTTCCTATTTGTGTTTCCAGATATCTAGACCTTAACGTTTTTCAAATCTTAAATAGTTGTATAATTAGAGTAAGAATTGGTATTAACACACATTTGAATGATGACTACTTAATCCCTTCCGTAGTTTATTTGTTACGTAATTGTGCATGAAAGTAGACGTTACTATGGAAAAAATTAGGAAGTGTAATCGACCCTTTCCTGTTTTTAAGTTCCAACGTTGTCGTTCTAGTAAGTAATCTTTTATGCAGTCCAAATAATTGTTATGTATTCTATATTAATATTTATTTAATTAACAATGCTTTCTACTTATTTGTATTACTGATGTCTAAATAATGTTAGGTAATTTTTTTGCCGATTTTAAGAGCTTTATTTTTTGAACGTTTAGTGCTAAATACGTCTCTGTACACTTTCAAGTAGTTTGTAAACACAAGCTTACGTGATGCTTATCGCATCCATACAATGGTCGGGAATCTGGCCTCTCAAAAGACGCTTCTTCACTCGTAGATGTTTAAAAAAATAAGCTCGCGGATCTAAATGTTTTTCTAGCACTCTTTTAGAATAAAGCAAAAAAATACACCGTTACGATTATTGGTTACCGAGATAAAAAGCAGTTTTCTAGATCTACAAATGTGAGTTTGAAGAAGCACTGAGGAGGAATCACAGGGTGAAAGGCTGGGAGTTTTGGAAAATGTATCTGTTGTAGTGGTCTTACAACTGGCTAAAATTGAGCTCTTGCCAACGTCATCCCAGGGGTACGTGATGCAAATCAGTGACCAGCGAGGCGCGACGAGCGTATTTCTTCTTCATTCTTTTCAATACGTTTCATACGCTTGAAGTACGTATTTATCTGCAATAGTTCTGAAAATACCTCGATGCTGAAATTTATACCGCGCATTCCCAGTGCGCTTTGTTTAAACAATTTCTGTAGCATTTGTTTAAAACTATTTCTTGATATATTTGACATAATCTTAATCTACTAGGGGCAAGCTGTTCACTAGTTGCAAAATCATTGAAAAATATTTAAAAGTAAGCTTGTAAATGCGATGTACGCATACAATATATTAATTTTTTGTAATAAAAAATTCGAAAAATTTTTTTTGTGATTTTTTACAATCGCAGAAAGAATTGAGATCTCCATATTTAGTTCCGCATGGTCATTAGCAACAGTGTATTTTTTGTTTTAATATTATCTTCGAGTGCATACACTATTTCAGTTTCTGATTTCTGAGTAGAAACTAATTTCAAACGCACAATTCTTCGTTGTTAAACTTAATTGCCACCAAGCGGTGTCACGTTTTATTTGCCTCTAGAACTTCGGTGCATCGACCAACTTTCGCCTGATAACGCAATTGGTATAATTCAAAAATTCCCGCGACTTTACGAGTCGTAGAAACGGTCGCCCGTTGAACTGCAACACGTGTTAATAGAATCGACCCCACGGTATTTCAAGTACGCTACATTCTTTGGAATACAGTTGAAAAATTCCAACTGCATAAGCAGTCATTTGAAAACCTTCCCGTGCTATTTCGCGGCGCAGTGACTGGACGCATGCTTCTCGAAAGATTGGAGAAGCCGTTACGTATCAAAAATGTTCTGTACCGCCAGTGAAACAAAGCACGGATCATAGAAAGGGTTAACACAACACGCTCCGAAAATTTTTCGCTCAAAATACTTAACTTACTATTGGCTATTGAGAAAGTTAAGACGTAGATGGTGACCTGTCACCCCGGGTGTCAACGCACACTGGTGGTGGTGGCTTAAGCTTTTGCGTCCAAGTACCCGGGAGTAGCTTGAGCGTTTGCAGTGTCGGGTTGAGCGAGCCAAATATAATTAGTTTATTTAACAAACATGGAAGTCGTGATGCCAAGTATAGTATCCGACTTCAGAAATTCGGGCCTTGGCGATCACGATAGAAGATATTAAAGTAGTGAATGAACGTTCCAAGCCAACGTTGAATTAGTTTATGTAACCACTGTTGGAAAAACTATCATGTGCACCGAGTGTTTATTGTCGTGTTGGTTCAGCAGTGCAAGCGACGCAAGCTTCGGGTTTGAATTTCGTAGACTTCCCCGTAAATTAATAAAAAGGGCGTGTGTGTTTTTTTGTTTTCTGGCAGCGGATTTGAAACAGTGTGCTCATAGTAAATTGAGGTGTTTCAACAACATGGTGTTCATGGAAGCCTGACGGGATTACTAATCGTAGAGAATAGTTTATAACTACACGGTTGCACCGGGCATAGGTTTTGAAGTCATTAACAACCCAACTGCACTATGAATGCATAACAACGGCCCATAGCAGAATTCGGGGTGGTATTAACTCCTTTGCGGCATTCCCTATTAAGGCCAACTTACCTCAATTCAGGTACCTATCTGTAATTACATGATAAAGTGTACCTATAGGAATGCGCACTGCACGAGTAACGTAAACCACAGCCTTCCGCGAATTAGCTGGGGATGATCGGGGGCTTTACGACTGTTGCTTCCCAATGCAAACGGATATGTGATAAATGGGGTTTTTTGTTGTAAAATTCGGTTTATACCATAACAATAATTGAAATTTAAAAACTTGTCAGGACTTTTTTAAATGGTGTGGACGTACGGCTAATTAGAGTATTTTCAAAATTACGACCCCACTTGTATATGGGATTTTCGTATTCTTCCGCTTGAATTTGAGCATATCGAGTTATGTGCGGGCATTGATTAGCTTTCTAGCGTACACATCTGTGTTGTGCGCTTGCCGCCGTCGGTTATGAAAGGCAATTATTCTGTATATTTGCTTATACTCGTTGGAACGCTAGATTACAAATATCGATCCGTCTACGACTTGCTTTTAGGCGTGCTTCTGGCATAAATTGTAGAAGCAGCGGCCATGGGTGCGAGAGAGCAAGGCAAAGCTCGGCTGTCCCGAGTCTTTGTCGATCGCGCACTGTCTGGCGCGGTTTGGTCTGTTCAGTTGAGTTGGTTCCTGACCTCCGCAAGCGACAGTTTGCTTCGAAGTGGGCCTTCCGCAGTGCGCTCTACGGGGTGGCACTTGCGGGGGTGTTTAGCGTTTTTGTGCCTTCTTAGTCTTTGTGGGCGAGTACCATTGTTAGGATGTTATTAGGACTTCTGTCGTTTCAAGGAATTTCGCCGTACGTTACGCATATGTGACTATTTGGCTGTGTGGGGTGAGTGACCGTTTGCGGTGTCGATTATCGTAAGCCGTTTGAGTTTCCGTCTTTGCCGCGGAGTTGCAGGCTCCTATATCTCGTCGATTAGACGGATTCTTTTGTGGGAACTCATTAGCAGTGTTAAGTGTTCGCGAAGCTATGGCCTTACCGTTTTGCCTTTTCGTGCGAACTTCGCATTACGTCTCGTATGACAGGATAAATCCCCAGGTGTTCAGTTCCTGCAGCTACCGCAGCCCGTTGAGATGTTGCAGTATTCCCTTCCGTTTCGTCCCCTGCACCAGTTATACATTCCGTATATGTATTTGGCACCTAGCTCAATTTCATTGGTCAATTCGAATTTTAAACCAATCAGATTACAAGTGCAAAATGTATGTACGAAATGTAAATCAGTGTCAAATTCACATACAGAATGTAACAGTTATGAGCGTATGCGACTGATACGATGTGCATGGCGCGATGCGACTATTTGCATACAGCATACAGTTTAGTTTGTCGGTCAGTTTCTCATCGTCATGGATCATGCAGCAACTAATTCATCATCTCACTATAAAGATTTTGAAATAGCCCTTCGTTTCACAACCATCAAAAGCCAGTGGCATTGTAACCGGCAGCGAATAAATTATACTTCAACAAAATAATTTAGTCCCTACAGATGCCAATAATAGTAAAGAGAAAGAAAAACTCTCAGGTGTTGAAAGGGTTTCAAGTACTGAAGATTACACCAATTTTCAGGATGTCGTTGATTTATTGCTCATTAAAAATGGCGAATTTGGCACCAGCACTTTAACCGTCAAAATGTTTTGCCGATCATTAAAGCAGGGGAAGACAAGTACAGCTTGGGAAAGTTTCTTGTACACAGCTGGGAGCTCATGTACCCAGCGCTACAGGCGAAACTCCAGCATCAAAGTTCAGCTTACAGCATTAAATAGAAGCAAAATCGGCATGACAAGGAAAACAGGAAAAGGCTCTTGGGTCATCCAGCAAGTGGGAAACGTGCCAAAGAAATATTTAAGAAGAAACATAATCCATCGCAAAATGTAAAAAAGGACTCGACCCAATATAATTAAACATGGCTTATCGCATTTAACCTATCACTCGTATATTACCTGTTTTTGTTGTTTTTATGTAATAAATATATTATTTGCACTTTCGCTTTTGTTGCATATTTTCCTTGGCCAGGAACCCAGAGCACCTAAGCTCATAAAAATATAGGTGTTGTATTTGCGTTTTTTGCTGCAATTTTGGGCCCTCGTAGCTGTTACATTCTGTATGTGAATTTGGCACCGATTTACATTGCGTACATAGATTTCGCACTTGTATTCTGATTGGTTTAAAATTCGAATCCGACCAATGAAATTGCGTTAGGTGCCAAATACATATACGGAATGTATAAATGCGCACCGTGGCTGATTGCAGCAGCTTAGGACATCAGTTATCGCACAGCCAAGCTCGTTACAGGTTTTCTTTGTATTGTTTATTAACGTTTAGTGTGCAACTTACCATATATACAGGGTGCTTCATCGAGATATCATGAGTTAGTGTAAAATCTCGGTTATTTAGCCTTTATTGTGTATCCTTTTGCATTTGTCAAACCGTTACAGCTGTGTACTTGTCATTACATTTCATATACCGTCAGTTTACAGGGTTGTTATTTAGCTTTACGCAGTAGCCCTTGTCATGTGTCGAAACCGCTACTTAATATAGCTGAATCTCGCCTTTATTACCGCTATTTGTTTAGAGTTTACTGTTCATATCGTTTTACAGAGTTAATGTCGTATTTACCGTATTATGTCGATAGATTTAAGACGTTGCGCAATTTACCGAAGTGCCGTATATATATTCCATATTTACATGTGCCTCTTTCTACATATTTAAATACTTTGTCCAATACATGTCATGTTAATTTAACTGTGATTTCCTATGTTATTGTGAATGCGATTTGTGTGTCATATTTTACAGTTGGTAAGAGGACTTTGGCCAGTTGATCCAGGGAATTTTGAAGAGTTAGGTCCGATGGTGCTGAAGTGGCTTGCTGTCCAGGTTACTGCCAATTTGAAAGTTGAAAGGTGAATTCCTTTGCTTCCTTGTTCCTCACTGAGTTTACCTGTGCATTCTCTTTTTCCGCAATGGAATTGTTGTTTCGCCTTATTGTTTTAGAACTGTTTAATGTTTATTAGGCCGTTGCCCTTGTGTTATCTCGTGTTGGACCACCCCTCGCTCCACTGAGCCTAGTCGGCAACTCCTGTTATGGGCTGGGCAGAGGTTCTATGCTAGTTACACGTTTTCTCAGATAAACTTTCAAATTTCAGAAAAAGAGTGTAGCGTTCTCAACATTCTTTAATCCTTTGCCTACAAGTTGGTTGTACTTTTCTTCAAGTAGGCGAAACTTAGTACGTGTGTGCAAAAGAACAATGTGCTTTCACAGAATTGCTGTAACGTGTTTCAGACGTTTAGAGCTACAGTTCAAATGAAGTATGCATTTGAATAGAAATACTGACATTTCCATTTTTCGTCTGTATCTGGAAACCAAAAGTAGTATTAGATTTTTTGCCAGCTTCGTGTTGTCCTCCAAGTTGACTACACAAAGGACAAACTGTTTTTTGCTAGCTGAAATAAAAGGGCGATCGCAATTTAACCCAGTCGATAATGGGACACCCTCTACAATATACATATTAATTACCTTCCATTTCGTGCAGAACAGGCTGCTCTAATTGAAACTAGGATAGATGCACCAAATTAGCTCTTCTTCGTCTAAATGAAGGTAAATAATTACTTATTTAATGTTAAAACTGCTGCAATTTTCTAGTTTTTAGCTTGGAAGTAATTTTAGGCAGGGTAATAGTTGTCAGAAACTGGAAAATTTCACTTATAGCGCTTTTTAAATAAATTCTCTACTTTTTCAGAGCTGCATAAGTCGAATTTATTTGGAAAATATTCTACAGATTCAGAAGATCCATGGCTCCTTAGAAGAAAAATACCACACCGCTTCTGCAATCTAAATTTGAGCATCCCGAAATTTGTCATCTCAAACAATAGCGAGCAAGACGAAGGGCGGGCAGGATGCGAAGTTTGAATGGGCGTCCGTTTAAAACGGAAACAACGAATATTGTTATTTATGTGTGTATATGGCGCACGTAGTGCAGAAGAGTTGAGCGATGGCACCATCCACTGCCGATGCTTTCCTCCTCATCCACTTACATCGTTTTGCTCATTTCCAGCCATCTTTCACTGTCATGTAACAGCTCTATCTATTTGTCTCTGTCGCTATATCGATTACTACAATTTATACGCGAAGCAGAGCTTAGAGATGCAAGCTATAAATACCGGCACTCGTACTGCCGGCTAATCACGCCGGAAACTCGGTTTCTTTTTGTGTGCATGTTGCTCGTCTGAATTCGAAGCATTCGCAGATAATTATGCGCCGGCATTGCTCGAGCTTTTCGACTTAATATTAATTCCCGGATTATTCATTAGTGGAGCGCGGTTCGCTTTCCTGCTGCTTTTTTAGGTGCTCTATATATTGCTTCAATTTTTGTGCGGATTGGGTTGGAACGAAGGAGAATCTTTTAATTTCGCTGCATCTCGAGTATTCTCCAAGAATATATATGAATCGTTATGGTTTATAATCTACTCAAATCTGCTCAAAAGTATCAAAATGTGCGCATGTGTAGGTATTAGTGTTGCCAACGGTCTTCGTTTTAAACACCTAGTCCTCTTGCTTGTCCTATAGGTATTATTTATGTGGACGAAAATTTTACTTTCCTGAAAAAAAAATAGGGATAAAACTACAAAACTAGTACTGGAAGTGCATATGCAAACACAATTGATGTGACAAATGAAGATATTTGGTTACTTAGGTGCATCATAATTTTCAACAATAATGTTTTGTAAAATTTTCCAAAAAGCACAGCTTTGAGTTAAATACAACAAACTAATAGTTTCCTGCTAAGGCAATTTCAGAGTGCACGTTGTCCGTGTTATATGCAGTTTCGTGGCTTTATTTCGTAAAGGTTACTGTTGTTTGAACTGTGACCCATTTTCGGCTTCAGTTGGCCGCGAGCATTGCTAGTAAGGACGATTAAATTTATTCTGGGTTCGTCCTTGCCTAGAAGTTCTTTGAATAGTGTACGGCACATATCTACAGTCCTCACTAATAATTCTGTCAGAGTTGGTTTCGCAAGAAATCCTGCGTCTTTGACCTTAACTTTAGTGTATTTTAATTGTACTGTTTGCAAAAATAGAAAGTATGTAACATCGACTAGCTTATTTATTACAACAATTATGTAAACGGAGTTTAGGAAAATAACTTTCTACCTTGTGTGCAGCAGAGTTAATGAAAATATCTCTAAATCTGCCAAACCATAATTTTCAAAGTCTGCGTAAAATGTTGTTTTAATGAGCTTTGCACTTTTGCTAATAATTAAGTGAAATATACTTAAAAAGCGAAAAATTCGAGAAGGCAATCGGGACGAGATGGACGCTCGCTGAAAAAGTGGCGTTGCGAATTATATTATGGACCGCAGTTGCCTTCGACAAAAATGCACGGCGATTGCAAACAGCAGTTGTCCTGGACAACGCCACCTAGAATCAAGACCATTTACTTCTGACGTCACGAGCTTGTAACGTCGGTTATGGCAGGTGTTATAATGGCCAAGTATAAGATGGCTGAACATTGCAGTTCAACGTTTGTTATCAATTTTTGAACTTAATCAACCGTGTTTGAATAGACAGGACACTTAGGGCCGGTTGCAGAAAGCAATGTTAAGTCTGGTGTTAGCTAACATCGCGTCAAAGTGAAGAAAATCGCATCAAATTTTGTTTACTAATGTATTAGTTACCATAAGCATTTGAGATTTGATTCGTTTTTGTTCACTTTGACGTGATGTTAGTTAACACCAGACTTAACATTGCTTTCTGCAACCGGCCCTTAACGCGTTCCTGAATTATCTTGATTTACTGTAAGTGATTTTAGTTGTAAATTTGGACAAATAACAATGTACTAAACGCAAAGCTGGTAAAATAAGTTCGTTATCGGTGCATAGCGAAGGTTTGGTACCATTAAAGCAGTTAACAGCAAATAAACGTAAGAGTAGCTTATTTCAATTATATCATATTTGTTCGAGTGTTTGATAACTATACTTAGTGAAATTATTATAAGTGTTCCTTGCCTGACTGCAGTAACACAAACAAGAATAAAGTATTTGTGTCTAGTTTCCCGAAGAATTAAGTATTACGTAGCAAACGGATTACATGAACAAACTTTACTTTTTTCAAACAATCTAACGTATGAAAGTTACATTTTCTTATAGAAAATTTAGTTTGCTTTCCTGGGTGTCAATATCATAGCGATAATAGCAAAATTTATAATTAATTCTACAATCAATACGTTGATTTACAAAAAAAAAATGCTAATATTAATAATAATCGATTGAACAAAAACATTTATGTCAAAAAGTATGACTAAGTGCTCAGTTCACGACTAGTAACCCTATTACTATATATATTTCTGATTTACAACGTTATAAACACTATGAGCATATGCGATTCGAGAGAGAGAGCACAGGTAAAGAAAAACCTGCTTGAGCTGACGTCATACCGGAGCGCCGAGGCATTGTGTAGATTAGGTAATGTTCTGGATATAACCGTTGCAAACCACAGCCACCCTGGACAAAGATACTTTGGATCTTTACAGATTGCAATTAATTTTCCTTGACCAAATTGCTTACCCATCATTGCAAACCGCAGTCGTCCCGCACAGAACTGTTACGATCGCTGCCAAACGCAGTCGTCTTAGACAAATATACGCAATGATTTTTATAAATCGCAATCACCGTGGACAATGATGGATATCGATCATTAAAGAGTCAATTTGCCATTGACAAAGATACATAACTATCATTACAAACCGCTGTCGTCCCGCACAAGAATCGTAACGATTGTTACGCTCCGCAGCCTTGGACAAAGATACGCAGCGACCGTTGCGAATTACAGCCACCGTGGACAAAGATATGTTCGATCGTTACAAACTGCAATTAATTGCCCTTGACGAAATTGCTTACCCATTATTGCAAACCGCAGTCGTCCCGCACAGAACTGTAACGATCGCTTCAAAACGCAGTCGTCTTAGACAAATATATGCAATGGTTTTTATAAATCGCAGTCACCGTGGACAATGATGCATATCGATCATTAAAGAGTCAATTCGCCATTGAAAATGCTGCATAACCATTATTACAAACCGCTGTCGTCCCACACAAGAATCGTAACGATCGTTACGGTCCGCTGCCTTGGACAAAGATATGCAGCGACCGTTGCGAACCACAGTCACTCTGGACAAAGATACGTTCGATCTTTACAGACTGCAATTAATTGCTCTTGACGAAATTGCTCACCCATCATTTCAAACCGCAGTCGTCCCGCACAGAACTGTAACGATCGCTGCAAAACGCAGTCGTCTTAGACAAATATATGCAATGGTTTTTATAAATCGCAGTCACCGTGGACAATGATGCATATCGATCATTAAAGAGTCAATTCGCCATTGAAAATGCTGCATAACCATTATTACAAACCGCTGTCGTCCCACACAAGAATCGTAACGATCGTTACGGTCCGCAGCCTTGGACAAAGATATGCAGCGACCGTTGCGAACCACAGTCACTCTGGACAAAGATACGTTCGATCTTTACAGACTGCAATTAATTGCTCTTGACGAAATTGCTCACCCATCATTTCAAACCGCAGTCGTCCCGTACAGAACTGTAACGATCGCTGCAAAACGCAGTCGTCTTAGACAAATATATGCAATGGTTTTTATAAATCGCAGTCACCGTGGACAATGATGCATATCGATCATTAAAAAGTCAATTCGCCATTGAAAATGATGCATAACCATTATTACAAACCGCTGTCGTCCCACACAAGAATCGTAACGATCGTTACGGTCCGCAGCCTTGGACAAAGATACGCAGCGACCGTTGCGAACCACAGTCACCCTGGACAAAGATACGTTCGATCTTTACAAACTGCAATTAATTGCCCTTGACGAAATTGCTCACCCATCATTTCAAACCGCAGTCGTCCCGCACAGAACTGTAACGATCGCTGCAAAACGCAGTCGTCTTAGACAAATATATGCAATGGTTTTTATAAATCGCAGTCACCGTGGACAATGATGCATATCGATCATTAAAGAGTCAATTCTCCATTAACAAAGATGCATAACTATCATTACAAACCCCTGTCGTCCCGCACAAGAATCGTAACGATCATCACTGTCCGCAGCCTTGTACAAAGATATGCAGCGACTGTTGCGAATCACAGTCACCGTGGACAAAGATGTATATCGATTGTTACAGAGTGCAATCGTCCTTGACAGGAATGCGTACCCACCACTGTGAACAGCACTCGTTCCGCACAAAAATCGTAACGATCGATGCTGGACGCAGTCGTCTTGGTACACAGATACACAGCTAACGTTGCAAAATGCGGTGGCATTGGACAACAGTACGAAGGAATAACCTTTAATAATAATTTTAGCAAATTTCTTAAAAGCCGCTGAAAACTCTCTGGTCATATTTATATATCTGTGATAAGCTTTGACTATCTTTACCAACATTTAAATATCTGTGAATCTTTGGATATTTTTGAACATTTTTAGTCGTTTATGGTAATATTCTGTAATATTTGTGTGTTAACGCTCGTCCAGCTAACTGTCCACGGATATCAACCGAAAGAGCTTTGAAACAGATAATTGGCTCGTTGAAACATATTTGCATACAGGTAAATCCTTTTGTTTTTGACCCAGGAATTTGTGACTACGGTTAACTTTTGTAACACGTGATTATTTGCAGATCTCAAAATTCATCTGAACTCATGATCGACTTAAAAAAGCAGATTTAAAAACGAACATTCTAGAGGTTTAGAATGGTTTCCCAACAAAATCGGGCAAGCTGCCGCCTGTAACCTGACTTGTTTGTGCAAATGAAACGAAAGTGTTACAGAGGTAATGTCGGCTGAGAATGTGACAAGGGCCGCTGTGAACAGATGAAGTTTCAGGTTGGCAGTGGTCTTCAACAAATATACGCAATGATTTTTATAAATCACAGTCACCATGAACAATGATGCGTATCGATCATTAAAGAGTCAATTCGCCATTGAAAATGATGAATAACCATTATTACAAACCGCTGTCGTCCCACACAAGAATCGTAACGATCGTTACGGTCCGCAGCCTTGGACAAAGATACGCAGCGACCGTTGCGAACCACAGTCACCCTGGACAAAGATACGTTCGATCTTTATAGACTGCAATTAATTGCCCTTGACGAAATTGCGCACCCATCATTTCAAACCGCAGTCGTCCCGCACAGAACTGTAACGATCGCTGCAAAACGCAGTCGTCTTAGACAAATATATGCAATGGTTTTTATAAATCGCAGTCACCGTGGACAATGATGCATATCGATCATTAAAGAGTCAATTCTCCATTGACAAAGATGCATAACTATCATTACAAACCCCTGTCGTCCCGCACAAGAATCGTAACGATCATCACTGTCCGCAGCCTTGAACAAAGATATGCAGCAACTGTTGCGAATCACAGTCACCCTGGACAAAGATGTATATCGATTGTTACAGAGTGCAATCGTCCTTAACAGGGATGCGTACCTATCACTGCGAACAGCACCCGTTCCGCACAAAAATCGTAACGATCGATGCTGGGCGCAGTCGTCTTGGACACAGATACACAACGAACGTTGCAAAATGCGGTGGCATTCGACAATAATACGAAGGAATAACCTTTAATAATAATTTTAGCAAATTTCTTAAAATCCGCTGAAAACTCTCTGGTCATATTTATATATCTGTGATAAGCTTTGACTATCTTTACTAACATTTAAATATCTATGAATTTTTGGATATTTTTGAACATTTTTAGTCGTTTGTGGTAATATTCTGTAATATTTGTGGGTTAACGCTCGTCCAGCTAACGGTCCACGGATATCAACCAAAAGAGCTTTGAAAATTGGCTCGTTGAAACATATTTGCATACAGATAAATCCTTTTGTTTTTGACCCAGGAATTTGTGACTACGGTTAACTTTTGTAACACGTGATTATTCGCAGATCTCAAAATTCATCTGAACTCATGATCGACTTAAAAAAAGCAGTTTCAAAAACGAACATTCTAGCGGTTTAGAATGGTTTCCCAGCAAAATCGGGCAAGCTGCCGCCTGTAACCTGACTTGTTTGTGCAAATGAAACGAAAGTGTTACAGAGGCAATGTCGGCTGAGAATGTGACAAGGGCCACTGTGAACAGATGAAGTTTCAGGTTGGCACAGCGGCCTTACATTAAAGAAATTACGTGTTGCTAATAATTTAAAAAGTGGCCGTTACAGCCGCGGGCCCTCAAAAGGGTTGGCATCCAGTATTTATGAACGGGTAGTTCCGCATCCTCGAACAGATATTTGCAGATACTACAATGACGTGTATTACGGTTTTCCGCACTCCAGCAGCAATATTTGTTCGCGATGAAGACACCATTGTTTGCAATTGGGGTTCGTTCGACCATGGCATTTCGAAAGCAAACATGTTGTCCTGATGCTTGTTAATAAACCAAGTGCAAAATGCTGTTCGCTGGGACTTTGCGAAGGCGCCGTTGAATAATTATTCGTGTGGGGCTTACGTTGTGCCGAGTTTATTATTCCAATTTGAATCGATGTCGTTGTAAGTTATTATTTTGAAAGAGTGAGAATCTAAAGTGCATTCGAACTTTTAGGGCCGGTTGCAGAAAGCAATGTTAAGTCTGGTGTTAGCTAACATCGCGTCAAAGTGAACAAAAACGAATCAAATCTCAAATGCTTATGGTAACTAATACATTAGTAAACAAAATTTGATGCGATTTTGTTCACTTTGACGCGATGTTAGCTAACACCAGACTTAACATTGCTTTCTGCAACCGGCCCTTAAAGTACCACCTGCCTCAACGGGTGGTGACTTGAGAAACGCAGCTCAGGGGTTGCGATGTTGAATCTTGAACTATTGGATTTCCTGATTATTGCAGAGCTAGTGTAAGTAATTTTTGAATGAAAATGCAATAATGTATGACCCTTGTTAATAAAAAACCAAAAGCAAGTAACGGCCGCTATGAAATTTTCCCCAAAACAGACATTTTCTCAAAAGTAAATCTTTAAATGGGCAGCTTTAAATCGTCGTAAAGTAGGGACGGGTTATCTAAATTTCATAAATTAATGTGTACCCCAAGTATTTTTACATGTCAAAGGGGCAGCAGGTTTGCGTTATAATCCTTGGAACTAATTAGAAAATAATATCTCCTAACCAAAAACGAGAAGCTACTGGTATATGAGACAAATAAACTTATTGAGACCAGTTTTACCTTGAAAATAACATGTAGCAGACAGTTGGAAGAGTATAATATACAAACTCAAATAAATAAGCAAGGTTAAGTAGAGTTATGGAAACATATGAAAGAGGCCTATGTCCAGGAGTGGACAGAAAACGGCTGAGGAAGAAGAAGAAGAAGAAGAAGTAGAGTTATTGCATACCCGAAAAGCAGAACGCCTGCATAATGAAATGTGAATTAGAATATAGCATTTATACCTTATTCCGTGATACTTCTTTCAGAGAATGTACCTTCAGGTATTTAGTGAGATCTACGCGGTGGTCCAATCAGAGATTCAAAATCGTCTCAAATATACATCTAATAGAAGTATTATCGGACCAACATGCTAACAGTTCTAGATCTTCGATTGCCAAATGAAACACCAGTTGCTTTCTCTTGCAGTGAATGTGGAAAGAACGTTCGCGAACTGGTCCCCATAGACCAATGCAAGGCTAGTCTCAAGAATAACAGTTAATAATACACTGGCCAAATTGCAGAAATACTGTGAACCACTCCCTGTTAACTATTACCTCCCCGCGACTTACTGAGTGCGCCACTACTACCTCAAAATCAAACCGTAACAACTGCACCTATATCTATTATCCAAAAGTAAGAGAATCGAAAAATAAGAACTGGAAAACAGATGTATGTTAGTTTCTTGTCAATATTATGTCGGTATTAACTATATAATTGGCGAGTTTAATGGAAATTCTCTCCGAGCATTAAAATTTCCTTTCCTTTTTAAGTATTTTGCTATACAGGTGTATATCTTCGTAACTCGCTGTGGAGTTAAATGGCAATTTTCTGCTCCGCGCAAGTATTAACATTTCCGAATTTAAAAAATCTGACAATCTCTTTCGAGTCCTCGGGGTTTATTAACAAATTTTCCAGCAGTCATAATAAGTTGTCATCGTCGCAGGCAGAGTAATAAGGCACAAATCGAGCATTCGCAGTAAAACTCTGGCCCAGAGTAACCTCATAGATGGAGACATTGTAGGCAATAGCAATTATCCTGATAAGCCCGCCTAAAGTGAGGGTAATGGGAAGCGGAGGGGCGACCGTAATGACAGGAATGGGCGAGGGCAGTCTGGTGATTGCAGCGCTAATTATAGGGTTGATGAGATTCAGGATGCTCTTATTATGTCTGCAAGCGTCGTTTAAGCCCGGAATCGCACATAGCTGAGGTAGAAAATAAAAACGGGGTCGCCGGTGCTCGAATTTTTGCAGCGCTGAGAGGGATCGCCTAATGAAAATACGCGGAAGATGGGGCGTGTTTACACTGATCCAAGTCGCGAATTGCTTCAGAAATAACGCTGCAGTTTTTCTTTTCAAACTGCTTTCCGAGGACGGGCGGCGGGTGGTTGTGCTTCTTAGATAAGTTAGTTTTACAATTTTGCGAAAATAGCGCACCCGCCGCCTTTCTAAACTTTAATTAAGGAAGCAAAAACTGGTCTTTATTGCGCGGCAACGAGGCGAATTTCTGCTGCACCTCCCTTTGAGACAACTCCGCCGTTACAGTCCTGACCAACTTCTTCATCTACTTGTAATTGACAATCTGACACAGAAATTGGCTAATTTGGAAAGCGGTGAGTTCATTCCGGGAATACTTTGAAACAATTACTGAAAGCACGATTTTTATCTTATCTCCCAACACCAGAAGTGTTGGAATGATCAGGAAATGCGCCACTATTATTAACACGGTATCTCCTCGAATTGTGGAGGGTACCTACTACTTCGGAAAGGCATTCAAATAATTAGTTAGTTCACTGAAAGAAATATGCAATAAATGAACGGCCTGATTGCTTCTAATTAATGATGTTGGGACGATTTAAATAGACAACCCGATGGCTTCTATACAAGTCAAAAATGGTAAAACTAAGTAACTTTTCAATGTGGACTACTCAGCTATTCCGTGTGTAAAATATCTGAAAACTGAGTGTCTATAAATATACAATAAAACACTACACAATAAAATACAAAAGTAGCAAGGTGGTGGCAGAATTTCTTTCATAAGGGGTTCAGGAAAATGTTCGAAAACATTTGCAAAACAAGAATTAAAATAATATATAATCGTAACACATGCTTAACTTTCCCAGATGTAAGAACTGGAACTACTGAAAATCCGAAACAAATGGGGCTATGAAGTTATTAGGGCATTAAAAAACCATTTTAAGGAACGAAAAATGTAGCAAAAGAGTTGGTTTGAGCAAAACAAATGTAAAATGTGCAATGGAAGATTGTGAAAAGCTATCATGGATACCATATAATCGTAACACTTGCTTAACATTCCCGGATGTAACAACTGAAAATCCGAAACAAGTGAAGGTATTCGGACATTAAATAGATATTTATGTATTTAGTGTGTAAAGAGAGCCATTTTGGTATGAGGATGCGAGTTTCGTGCCGAGCGGTAGCGAGGCGCGAAAAAGCAACCGAATACCAAAATGGCTCTTTACACTCGAAATACATACAACATTTTTTCTACGGTCCTAAATAAATGACAAAATTGTTAAATAATTTAAATTTCGATTCACACAATTTGATGAAGTCGTTGTACCGCCGTTCATAAAGGCCGCGCGATTTGGCCGGCAACAACTCGTTGATTGCTGTCTGGGTCGCTTCAAACACTTCAGGCGGGGTGTAATTATCTTCAGATTCCATCTTCAACTTCACAAAGACCCTCAAACTCAATAAAACTGTTGCGTGATAATGAACGCGCCGTGATGCAATTGTCAATAATTTTAGCCAGTTCCAGAAAAATGACGAATTACAATAATAATCAGGTTAGCCATGGCGATGCGTAAAGTAAAATGAAGTGACGCGAATCTTTCATTAAGACATTGTTTACGTGGTTGCGATGCTAAAATGGTTACTAGGGAAAAAATGTGTGAATCGCTAACTTTTCGCATTGACAGTGAGCGCTTAATAGTAGGTTTTAGAGGTTACCGTAGAAAAAAGACATTTTCATGTACGAAAAATACAGCAAAAGGGTTGGGTTGAGCAAAACGTATGTAAATTGGGAAATGGAAGATTGGGAAAAGCTATCATGACGATATAAATAAAAATGTAAGAAAAATAAAACAATGAGAGTTTTTTAAGAGAAGACCGAAAGAGAATATGCTGACTGATTGTTGGTATCAATGGGGTATCATGATGAAAGTTTTATAATGGTTTATGGATATTTTGGTGGAACAAATGTTGAAAATTTGTAAAAAGTGAAGAGCATTTTATGGAAAGATGGATTCTAAAGTCGTTAATGAATATAAACCAAAAAATCCGATCAACCAACTGTAGAAGGAATTGGACAAGAAAGTAAAAAACCCATAGCACAGATGGATTTACGGAACAAGTTAAATAAAGCCGTTCGGAATACGGAATTTAACCCTACGAAAATTGTGAATTGAATTTCCAAAGATCTGTAAAGCAGATAAAAAAGATGATGGCTATATCAACGAGAAAATATATGTTTAATACCGTAATCTAGTCGTTTGTGACATATATATTTGTAAAATATTTATAAATTACTAGCTGACCCGGCAAACGTTGTTTTGGATTATTAGATGATGGGGAAAACCCTTCAAACCATTAAGCACAGAATCATAAAAGTATCACTGCAAATAGAAAGTCGTACAGTGTATAGAAAAACACACTTTTGATATATTCCAATTTTCCGGCTGTCCCTTTGGATTGTTCCGAATTTTCTTTTTTGCTAAACCACCTCGGGAGTAAGATGAACAAAACAAAAAAAAATCATCCAAATCGGTCAAGTCGTTCTCGAGTTTTTGCGTTACCAACACACGGCAATTAATTTTATATATATAGATATTCGTTGGTTGTTTGTCTAGTTGTAATATCCCTACTACAGAGCCATCATCCTTCTCTTTGAGGTTTAAGCATTGCCCCAGAGTTGCCAAAGCCGGATTTTGGAATCGCAGAGAAGCCACGGACGATTTTTCTTGCTATTGCAATAAGTGGAGATTGAACTCACCTATTCTCCCCGAAAGAGAGGTTCTTACCTCCACTGACAAAGTAAAATTTATACTTGTCGATAGAATTATATTATTCGGCCAATAGACAGGCAGACTTGACAGGATTCAATTCGGGTAATATTAAGGTTAGGAATAGATACTTTTGGCATAGTAAGGTTGGAGCTGGTATGGTCGGCAACGCTTCATGTGAGAATTTCCCAAATAATTTCAAAACTATCTTGACTACACGGATTCTTTTATAAATCTTAAATACAACAAATATGCCCCGACCACAATCTGAAACAAATTCACTTACGGCCAAGGCATAAATAGGTTTGCAGGAACTACAAGGCAAGCGCATTATAGATACTCCATGTAAACAATCAAGAAAATACAAACGGATGCAAAAAATTTAAATAACAATCGGCATTTAAAGATATGGACAAAGATAAAGACTAATGTTTACAAAAGATAATAAAACCCAATGGGTCTTAAGGAGCTCCTGTCAAGCGCAAGGCTACGATAATTCGGTAGTAGTTACGTATTAGTCGCCAAACCCCAGCAAGGCGTCCAGTACTCTAGACTACAGTACCTGATCGCAAGGCACCAGTATTGGCTCGATGTAAACAGCTGTGAACGAAGGCGCCTACAGAATATAATCAATTAGGTTCTCTGAACGATAGGGTAACCAGTGCAAAAAAGCCCCAGTGCAACGACAATGTAGACGTAAGGAAAAGCATGTGGGAATTCTGCAAACGCCAGATTGGTCGTCAAAGCGAAGGAGCGGTTATTAGTAGTAAAGTTGGCTTCTTTTGAATTTTCGTCATAAGTATGTGGTATTTCTCGGCTCTAAATATAATAAATATAAAGCACTTTCGGTGGTCCACAAGATACAAATTTGGGACCACTTTTATATTTACGTCTGACATTCTCCGGCCATCATACAACATAGTTGGTGGTCGTGACCTCTATGAAAGTCACGGCTTGAGATGGTTTATAAAACCTCACTTTGTGTGTGGAAGTAAGAAGCCCTCAGCGTATACCAAGAGGAAGAAGAAGGAAATATTTAACGTCGTGGGAAAATACGAGCAATTTGATGTTGAAAACGTTTTTGAATTTATTCAAAACTTGATGCTAGTAATTAATTTATTTTATTTGGCGTAGAAACGATGCTGAATGATATTTTAAAATCCATTGTGACCTGATGGTTCATGTGGTTTTTTAAATGTCGTTGTAAGTTTTGTTCGTGCAGGTGGCTTGTTTCAGAAAAAAAAATTATTTTGAAGTCGTTTGAGGTAATAAATATAACTTGTAAGTAATTGCTGGAAAAATGGAAAATCACCAAGGACTGATGGAATCACCCCTGAGATAATTAAGATAGTGGTACAAACATTCCCGAAGTTTTCCCTTAGCATGTACAACAGGCTTCTGGAAAACAGAGAGTTACCAGAAATATGGAAAGAGGCGAGAGTGGTGCTACTCGAAAAGGGAAAGAAAAATGGAAGACGAACCACCAAAATATAGACCCCTATGTATGCTCAATACCTTTGGCAAGATTTATGAAAGGATGATAAGGAATAGAATACTGATGGAAATAGAAGAAAAAGAGAACCTATCCACTGGTCAGTATGGATTCATCAAAAAAAGGTCAACAATTGACGCTATGAACACCGTAAAAAGGATTCGCAGAAAAACAAACACAGGAACACACAGAACCAACAAATTTTGTATAATGGTAACCTTGGATGTGATGAACGCCTTTAACACGGTACCCTGGAAAGGCGTCGTGAAGGAGCTGATAAGAAGGAACATGAGTAAATATATTATAGAACTGATATGTAGCTACTTCACAGCAAGGAAGCTGAAGGTTACGGACAACTGCACAATAAAACAAACGGCGGGAGTCCAACAGGGATCGGTCCTAGGACCGATACTGTGGAACATCTACTATGACATAGTGCTAAAGCTGAAAGTCCATGCAGATGTACGACTAATAGCATATGCAGACGACCTCGCGATACTACTGAGAGCAAGAACGGTAGATGAACTGATTGTTAGAGCCAATAGAGCGATCATACAAATGAATGAATGGATGAGGACTAATAAACTCTCATTAGCACCATACAAGACGGAGGCAGTGATACTGATAGAGAGGAGAAAGGTCAAAGAGCTGACAGTAAAAATAGACGATATACATATACGAACAGCGGAGACGATCAAATACCTGGGTGTGACACTCAACAGAAACCTAACAATGACAGCCCATTTGAAGGCAGTCACCAAAAAGGCAGAAAACATAGCAAGAGCGCTGATGCGGATAATGCCGACAATTGGTGCAGCTAGAAGCAGCAAAAGAAAAATTTTGGCATCAGCAGTGTATTCTATAATGTTATACGCGGCACCGATATGGAAAAAAGCAGCACATGTAAAAAAGTACAGGATCATGCTAGAGAAGATGCAAAGGAGAATATTAATTAAAATATGCATGGCGTATAGAACTTCTTCGACAGATGCCCTGCAAGTGATAGCGGTGAACACCCCCATAGACATAATGATAGAAGAAATAACTAAGATATACGAAGCAAAAGGCACCAGATCAGTCAAAGATATAAAAGAGGAAGCTATGGAAGAATGGAAAAACAGATGGTTAAGGCTGGATGGTAAGGCAGAATGGACCAGAGCCTGATACCGGACCTCAGGAAATGGTGCAACAGAGGGCACGGAGAATTGAATTACTACATCACGCAAGTACTTACAAGCCATGGATGTTTCGCAGTGTACCTTAAAAAATTTAAAATACAAGAACACGACCGATGCCAATACTGTGAAGAAACAGCTCCAGTTGAGCACACAGTTACCAAATGCATAAGATCGGTAAGACGTATAGTCTTCTTGGGTAAGACAAAGAACGCAGATCGATATTATAGTGGGCGAAACACTAACGCCGGAAAACCTGATACCAAGCATGCTAAAAATCAAACAGGACTCAGAACATTTCTAGTGGAAATAATGAAAACAAAAGAACACGATGAACGAATAAAACAAAAGAACACCATATAAAAAGACTAAAATCGTAAGAAGATGGACAACATAAACTGGAAAAACATACATCCCGACGAAAGCCTACGGTAATACCGGGATGTCTGTAACTAGACTAGAGAGGGGTTTTAGTGGGTAAAAGTCCCACACTCCCCGCGGAATTAAACCATCTTCCCGCGGGGAGCCTTTTGAAGGTTTCCCCTCAACACCAACAAAAAAAAGTAATTGCTGGTTGACGATACTATGACGGAAACGGCATATATATATACAGGGTGTTTCATTAATAATTGGAAATATTTTAACTGTAGAATCCTGGGCTCAAAATATTAATATTTAACCCAAATCACTTAGATAAAATGTGGCACCTTACTGAGATATAGGGTGTTTTATTTAAAAATTTAAAAGCGATTTTTTTCCATTGCTTTAAAACTATTTGACGTATCCGTATCATATTTGGCAGGAAGTGTAGACACTGTAAACCATACTAAATTATGTTAAATAAATGTTTCTGGCTACTACCAGAGGCGTACGACAGGGGCAAGTGATTGGTTGACCCTTCCCAAATTCTACGCCACTGGCGAAATTGCCATTTTAGCACACTTTTTGTTTCTCCAATATTTTCTACGTAAATAACATACTCTTCCTTCGTAACGATAAAGTCATTATTTTTCGAGATATTTAAAGTTAAACATAAAGCTGAATAGTTATTTTGATTTTAATGTGTATTAATTATGTGGGTGTTTTTGTCATAAGATTGCATTTATTACGCAAATGAAACTTTAATCCGTATTAACAAAAAATCTCTGGTATACTCACAAGAAATAATAATCGTCAAGAACTATGGCAGCAAATAGTTTTTTTTTTTTTTTTTTTTTTATAATCAGATACATAACTATTTACAATCTGCTGCAAAGCAATAAGTAAATATTTTACATATGCGTGGGTTTAGGTGGAAGTTGACGTTCATTAACGTCACTTCTGCTGTAACTTAATGTCAGAGTACTAGTACTAAAACCGGAAGGGTAAGTCCAAGGTGTATTGTCTTTTAAGTCTGCGGATGTGTTCACTGCTATCTAGTAGGTTTAATGCTAAATGGTTGGGGTGTAGTTCTGGTTTGTTGATGTATCTTTCACTGCTTTTAACTATTTCACTTTTCACTGAACTTATTTTTAGATCACTGTAAATGTCGGCATTGGTTATGTAGTATGGTGCATTGGTGATGGTTCTGAGTGTTTTTGACTGAAATCTTTCAATTATCGAGATATTGGAGGATGAAGCAGTTCCCCATATCTGGATACCATACATCCACACGGGCTTAAAGATGACCTTGTATATTAACAGCTTGTTGTCGAGAGAAAGTTTCGAGTTTCTACCCAGTAGCCAGTAATGCTTGCTGAATTTTAGATTTAGTTGTTGTCTTTTCTTCCATAAGTGCGTTTTCCAGGTGAGGCCCTTGTCGAGATGTATTCCCAGATATTTAGCCGAATCGGCCTGCGGGATTTGCTGTCCATTGAGCATTATTGGCGGACATATACCACGTCTTTTAGTGAATGTGACGTGCACAGATTTCACTTCGTTTATTTTGATGCGCCACTTCTTAAACCAATCGTAAACAGTATTGAGCCTGTTCTGCAGTTTTGCTGATGCTCTAATTGGGTCATCGTCGGTAGCTAGCAGCGCAGTATCATCCGCGAACGTGGCGGTTGTAGTAGTTTCACAAGTCGGTAGGTCAGCTGTGTAGAGGAGGTATAAGAGCGGCCCCAGGACACTACCCTGGGGCACACCAGAATTTATGGACATAAGATTAGTGAGTTCATCTTCGTGTTTAACTTGGAATAACCTATCGTGTAAATAGGATTTTAGAATGCGATAGTAGTTATCCGGTAGCCATCTCTTTAGTTTATAGTGCAGACCCTTATGCCAAACTTTATCGAACGCTTGACTAACGTCGATAAATACTGCACTACAGTACTTTTTTGCTTCGAAGGATGCATTTATAATATCTACCACGCGATGGACCTGCTCTACGGTTGAATGCTCGGCCCTAAATCCGAACATGCAAACACTAGACTTTGCCAGTACACATTATTTACAAAATACATTGGCACCTGGAGATGTTATTCCAACAAGCGGACACTCTTACAACCAGCCATCATCTTCGTCAACATTACAATCTATGGATGTAGATAAAATAACGCATGACAAGGGAAAATATCAACAAAAATCACAAGAAGAAGAAACAGCTGAAGTTATTAAAATAAATGATTTTCAGGAAATTCGTCCAAGTAAAAAGCGAAGCCAACACAGACACTGAAAGACGAACCAAACTAAAAATAATTCAAACACGCAATAGATATGAAGCATTAGCTACCAACACAAATAAGGCTAAAGAGACAAGTAGTGATAAAAATTCAAATACGGAAATACGATCAGAAAGACCACCGCCTTTCATAATACATCATGTTATAGACTTAGCACCTTTATTAAAGATTATCGACAGCACAATCACTAAAAAAGATTATCACTGTCAAATTATGAACGGCAGCAAAATCAAATTGCAGATTTACTCCGTTGAAAACTACAAAAAGATAAAAATCATACTTGACCAAAACAACGTAGCGCGTCACACTTTTAGCTTAAAAGATGAAAGAAGCTACAAAATAGTAATTAGAAACCTCCATCACACAACTAACACTGCTGAACTCCAAGCAGCACTTACAGCAAAAGGTCACACGCCACGTAGCATAACAACATACAAAAACAAACAGACACAAGAGCCTAAAAATCTATTCTTTATAGAACTCGAACCTAAAGACAATAATAAAGACATCTTCGACATACAATACCTGCTAAATGCAAAAATACAAGTTGAGTCACCCCACAAGAAAAATACTCTAGTGCAGTGCAAGAGATGCCAATGCTATGGCCATACACGTAACTTCTGCACACGACCATTCAGATGCGTAAATTGTGGGGCCAATCACGATACTAGAGAATGTAACTCTAAAAACCCAACTGAAAATAAGTGCGCTCTCTGTAAAGGCAACCATCCAGCTAACTTCAAAGGCTGCCAGGTCTACACGGAAATACTGAACAGACGTTACCCTAATACGCAACCTAAGCCAGTAATGCAACCTCGTACAATGCCTAACTTCACAATAACACCAACAGCTTTCCCACCATTGAGACAAAATAGTAACATGCAGCAACATAGCACAGCAATAAATACTGAACCCCACTCTGGTAACGGAACGTCTGGCAACACATATGCACAAATAGCTAGAACACAAATAAACTCAGACGCAGACCACTTAAGACAAGCAATACAATTTATGCAGTCAACAATTACAAATCAAAATAATGTAATTATGGATCTACTGAGAGAAGCACGAGAAATGCGTAAAACTATAGATACCTTATCTGCTGAAATCAATACTCTTAGACAACAAATTGATCCCAAAAATGGCTCAATATAGGATAGTGACATGGAACGCAAATGGCTTGACAAATCATCGTCAAGAAGTAGAAGCCTTTATTAAAACTAACCAAATAGACGTACTACTTATCTCAGAGGCTCATTTTACTGAGAGAACCTACTTTAAAATATCTGGTTATATAACATACGACACAAAGCACCCAAACGGAAGAGCCAGAGGAGGAACTGCAATAATTATCAGGCAAGAAATAAAGCACTACGAGCTAGATAAATTTAGCAGAGATTTTCTACAGGCCACAACTGTAATAGTGGAAGACTGGCATGGACCTATAGCAATATCAGCAGCGTATTGTCCCCCACGCTATAGAGCGAACAAAGAAGGATTTGATGAGTACTTCCACACATTAGGTGTAAGATTTATTTCTGGTGGAGATTACAATGCCAAAAGTCCACTATGGGGATCGAGATTACATACCCCAAGGGGCAGAGCTCTAGAAAACAGTATCCAAACTAAAAACCTAGATTTTGCATCTACCGGCAAACCAACCGACCTGACAAAAATCCCTGATTGCCTAGATTTCTTCGTCACCAAAGGAATTAGTCAAGCACACCTAAAAGTTGAAGATCTGCAAGACCTCTCATCTGATCACTCCCCTGTACTCCTAACCATAAGTGCAAATTATAATTGCCAGAAATAGTCCGCCACAACTACACAATTGCAGAACGGACTGGGACTATTTCAGAGAGATAGTGGACAGAAATATAACTGATAGCGTTCCGTTAAAAACGGCTGAAGACATTGAACAAGCAATAGAAAAATTTCAAACCTTAGTGCAGAATGCTGCCTGGGAATCCACTCCCTCTAACCCACCCCACCCAATCAAACGAGGATATCCTGGTGAAATTACTAATAAGATAAGGGAAAAAAGAAGGTTGAGAAGAGAATGGCACAATAGACGGTATCCTGAAGAAAAGCGAAGACTAAACAATTGCACCAGAGAACTCAAAAAGCTTCTGCAAGACTATAGGAATGACTCCTTTCAAAAGTATCTAGAGGAACTAACTGCAACAGAACAAAGCGACTATTCCTTATGGAAAGCCACGAAAAGGCTTAAACAGCCTCAGAAGCCAGTGCCGCCACTCCGTAAAGCAGATGGATCATGGGCTAAAAGTGATGCCGAAAAAGCTGAAGTTTTCGCAAATCACCTCAAAAAAGTTTTTGAACCTGAACCTGGCATCCCTGGAATAGACGAAGACGAAATAGAACGCTATCTAGAGGCCCCGTTACAACTTACGCTACCAATTAAAAACTTCAAAATGAAGGAAGTAAAAACAGCCATAGCTAAATTGCCAGTAAAGAAATCTCCTGGATATGAACTTATAACAGGGCGTATTCTAAAAGAGCTACCGAATAAAGGACTTAAGTTGTTAACACTTATATTTAACGCCATACTACGAACTGGACACTTTCCTGCACAGTGGAAAGTTGCGAAAATAATCTTAATTCCAAAACCCGGTAAACCCCCAAACATTGCAGAGTCATACAGGCCTATAAGTTTGCTACCTGTTACCTCTAAGCTGTTTGAAAGACTATTGCTCAAAAGATTAATGCCCATAGTAGAAGATAAACACCTTATACCGGCAGCAAATAGTAAATTCCGTTAATTTTATTGCCAATCAGCCAAACATATTTTTAAAGTTAGAAGATCGTTTACGAAAAGAATTGATAAGCTTATTGAGGTAAACGGGGGTCACATTGAACATTTATTATAAAAGGTTTTTGATATTTTCGTGTTATTAAAATTGTTATTTTATTTAGATTGTAACAAAATGGTTCTTTTCAGAACCACAATTTGTTTTTATGTTGAATGCATCTATGTATTCGTTTCAATAAATTTCATAAAATAACATTATGTTTGTTTGTTAGTACGGATTAAAGTTTCATTTGCGTAATAAATGCAATCTTATGACAAAAGACACCGACATAATTAATACAGATTAAAATCAAAATAACTATTCAGCTTTATGTTTAACATTAAATATCTCGAAAAATAATAACTTTATCGTTACGAAGGAAAGGTATGTTATTTAAATAAAAGGTATTGGAAAATTGAAAAATTGTGCTAAAATGGCAATTCCGCCAGTGGCATAGAATTTGGGAAGGGTCAACCAATCACTTGCCCCTGTCGTACTCCTCTGGTAGTAGCCAGAAACATTTATTTAACATAATTTAGTATGGTTTACAGTGTCTACACTTCCTGCCAAATATGATACGGATACGTCAAATAGTTTTAAAGCAATGGAAAAAATCGCTTTTAAATTTTTAAATAAAACACCCTATATCTCAGTAAGGAGCCACATTTTATCTAAGTGATTTGGGTTAAATATTAATATTTTGAGCCCAGGATTCTACAGTTAAAATATTTCCAATTATTAGTGAAACACCCGGTATATATAAGTTATATTTACTGCATAATAGGTATCGAATAAACCAGTAGCATCAGGTCCCGGGTAGTGTAGCTTGAACAAGCGTCCACGTACGATCAGTAGAGTTAAGCAACGCTCTTTCTAATCAGAACTTAGATGGGAGTTTCACGGCTGCTTCTCTCGGCGTCTCGTGGTACGGCTGCCATGGAAATAGTTGGTCCCGGATGTCATAATAATATCATGGCAGTGGGGTTGGAAGTCCCCATAAATGTACAGCGATGCCTATAATTGGCCTAACGGCTGTTGCCTGAGTACCAAAAAATAAATAAGTAAATAAATAAATAAAATGAATGACCTGGCAAAGTGTACACATAAAGTGCATGTTCAAAGTTCCGGTTACCACTTCATGATTCCACATAAAATTTTAACCTCTATCTAGTTCCTGACGTCGTGTTTTTTTTAGATGACCGGTATCGCACGCGATGTTTATGCTTTATACCAGCGATTTTACAATGCTACTACTTGTCTTTAAGAGATTTTCTATAATGGGTCATAGAATGTTGGTGAATTGTTTCTATTTTTTATGATCAGCTTTGCCGTAGTAACAGACGTCGTTATTTCTAAGAGCCACGCTGGCGAGTACTTATCCATATCTCTACATAGAGCATGCGATTTTATTAACATTGGGCACTAGATAGTGGAATTTATTTTATGAATTTAAAAGATGACACACACTTTAGGGTAATCGTGAATAGTGCCGATCTATTCTGCAGATAACGCAAACGTTATTACACTAAATATTGCTTAAAAGTTCCACAATTTAAGTTCTTAAAACGTTAGGGTCATCGCAAAGGTAATTACGACGTTTAGAATACCGAGAAATCTACGTACAACCTGTATGCAGCTACGAAGTAATCACCAGTGGTATAAACTAAGTGGCAGCAACTGTCGATTTGTCAAATAAAATTATCTATACATCAAAGTCACAGTTTTAGTGGCGGTTGCTCAGTCAAGGTTCCTGTCTCAGTTACGTGTATTTTGGTGCTAGTTGAAAACCTGCGATGTGCAGACGATACCGTAATTATTACCGACAACAAGACAACATCGATGATGCGACGAGTTGAACCAAAAGCCGAACTAGAAATAAACATACACAATACAAAGTTGAAAGAAGCAGCACCAAAAGCCGAACTAGAAATAAACATACACAATACAAAAATTACCAGAAATGTAGTTTCAGGTGGAGAAATATCAGTGGATGGAAATGAAACAGTAAACGAACCTAAAATCGACCGATAACCATTACAAAGGGCCACGTTAAGAATAACAAGAAGGAATAAATTCCCAAACAACGTCTTTATCAAGGAGCAGGGGCCACCAACATAATTAAGAGAGCTACTGAATTCAAAGGGAGGCGGCGGGGCACATAGTCAGGCTTCATGACAATCCATGCCCAAGAAAATAGTTTAATATATGCCTCAAGAAGATAAAAGAAGTAGAGGTAGGCTCCAGAACCGTTGGACTGGTAATATTGAGGATTAATAAGGCACACATAGAGAACTTAAAAACTTTAGCGAAGGTTTGAGGACTAATGCTGATCATTATGGTGATGATATGGATCTGATGGAGTAGTGCATAGTCGTTTCACATTCATTAATGTGACTGCAAAGGTTTCAAATTATTTGAAAGGTTGTTCGATTTGATGATAAAGGAACTCGGTTATAACGATAGTAATCCAAATTGGCTACCATCTGTGACGTATCAACCTTCTAATGTGAATGAAGATGTCACACTAGACGAACAACCGCTACCCTTCAGGCACCGTGGTCCATTTATGCTACCTGAATATCTAATATACTAACTAAATATGGATTTAAAGTTTCGAAATTTCGAAAATCCTTAAGCACATGCAGCATATCTAACTCACCAAAATCAAGATAAAGGAATACCACTACATATTGGAATGTTATGTCTTACTCCTTATCTTATTACAAAATCTAACCAGTTTTTTGTAGTATGCTAATCTCGATAAAATCGACTAAAATTCCAAAATCAATTTCCAGAGAATAGCGTAGGTTTCAAAATAATTTTCGTGTCTTTGTCTTCAAATCAACAACTTTTGCCTCCAGGTTAACGATCTTAATTGTTATGCACTGAAATTTTAAGTATTGTTTAAAAGTTGGAAAGTTCGAGGAACGATAGCATGTTTGTGCAACTTTCCTCGAGCCAGGAAAAACTTCCAGAAATAATTCAGGTTGATAAGTTCTCTCGCTTTCGATTGATCGGCCGCGGCATGGGAAAGTTAAATTTACCTACCAAGTGCTCCGAAAACGCACTTCCTGCCGGCGTAGCGCCGTAGATAGAAACCGGATATGAAATTATTTGGAACCGAACTTTCCTGTATCGGAAAATGCTTAACTTATAATAGGTCGAAATTAAAACGTTTTAGCCATATGCCTGGCAATTTAACTTTTGAAACTATTGTGATAGAAAGCTCGAGCTACTGGCATATAATTATGCACTATGTGCGTGCATTATACTTTTGCTACTATTTGTGAACGTAGCAAATCGATACAGCCGTGCTCGTTATTTACCTTCTTCTGCTGCAGGTATAAAGCTTGTAGGTGAATACAACAGGGCGTCCCCGTGTTAATTTCCTTTAATTAAGTTCTGAAGTTGCGTATTAGTTTTACGCTGGCGCCGCTCATTATGGTTAATTAGATATTTATTTAAGCATAACGCCCCAACTTGAGCAGTTTACTAAAATTACTTAAAAACAGGCAATTCCTTCGTTAATCATATACGCGTGTACCACCTGGGGCGCATGAATTATTTATGTTTTTTGAATACCCTTCGTCTTCATTACGGACTTCAGGAGGAATGCTTGCGCTCGTCAAGAACGTGCACTTGAACGAGGAACATATTAAAGGAGAAATGAAAAATCCCACGTGTTGTGTTCTTCCTATTGCGCTTATCTGGAGTAAATACGACCGGCACAATACAAATATTGCGAGGCATAAATGAAAAGTGCGCTGCTCAAATAGAGAGTAAGCTGGGAATTAAACAACTCCGACGAGAAAATCCTTCCACCATCGGCTGCTTAGAACGCTATTTACCCCCCGGCCTCAAAAAATTAATATTTGCCGACTTTTTTACCGCTGCAGTTAGTTATTGCTCGGCATGAACAGCTTTCATGTTTGTTTTAAAATAAATTAACATGGAAACAATGTTACAAACTAGATGGGTTTTTACTGAGTATTTTCAAAATCTAGTAGCATTATATATTGTAGTGGCTAATACATTCGGACGCCTTTTATTTAATTACGTATTATTAGCTCTACTATTTTCTTTCAATAGATTGATTTAATTAGAATTTCAAATTCTATTCTGTTTAATAAATGTATTGCATTGAGACTCTTCAAGGGTGGTTCGTTAATCTAGTTGCCTGTTATTTGAAATTTTAATTTTTATAATGACTTTTGATTGTTGACTGACACTAACTGTCAGCTTGACTTCAAAAAATGATCCAACAATATTCAAACTAAAAATGACAAATATTCTTTCTACTCACATATCATTGACTCAATTCACTAAAGTAAGTACTGTATTATATTTATTTCACTTGTTTAATTGTCTTTTATTCAATATGCTTCTATAGGAATAATTAAAACCAACCTGAACTCCTAGTACTTTCACTGCTAGTCACCTCAAAACACCACTGTTCCTGACGTTCACAACTCAGATCCTCGACAGACCAGCCAACTCACCTGACAGACGTTGCTGAAACGTGGAGACAGTACTGTCAGAAGCTATAATTATATAGAAAACCATCAGTCGCAAAATCAATTAATCTTAAACATCGATATAGAAGAACCAGATATTCTGAAAAGCGAGCTGAAGAAGGCAATGCAGAAGCTGAAATCAAATAAAGCGGCTGGACGAGACCAGCTAACTACCGAAATCCTACAAGCCGCAGGTGCAATGGGGATTGAAATTATGCACTGCCCCTGCAATAGAATTTGGCATTCATTGCAATGGCCAGAAGACTGGACAAGCTGTTCCATAATGCCCATCCACAAAAAGGGCTCCTTTCTCAAATGCGATAATTACCGTACCATAACTTTGATTTCACATGCAAGCAAAGTTTTGCTGAACATTCTTAATGAAAGCCTAAAAGCATACATACAACCGCAAATTCCATCTGAGCAGACGGGATTTGTTAAGGGAAGAAATACGAGAGAACAAATACTGAACATCCGCCAACTCATAGAGAAATCCAGAGAATTCAACATCCCACTGTACATATGCTTTATAGATTATAATAAAACTTTCGATAAGGTTATATGGAATAAACTCTGAATGGTGCTTCATGAAATGGGCGTCCCGCTACACTTGATATCCCTCATTATCAACTTATACTCCAACACAACAGAGTGCGTTCAACTTGACCAAATATATTCCGCAGACTTCCAATCTCAATGTGGTGCCCGTCAAGGGTGCATACTTTCACCACAGCTATTTAATATATACGGAGAATACGTAATGAAATAGAAAACTGGCAAAAAGGTGTCACGGTTAATGGCCGAACATTTAATAACCTGCGATTCGCCGACGATACGGCACTTCTGGCAAACTCCGAGGAGGATCTGAGAGATCTTATAACACTAGTGGAAATCGAAAGCAGAATATTTGGTTTTGCAATAAATATCTCCAAAACGAAGATAATGATTGTTGATAGGCTGGCCAATAACAGGAATGAAATAACGAGAATGGGCCGTTTTAGGGTTGTAAATGAATATGTGTATCTGGGTTCCGTGATTAGCAACACTGGCTCTACGGAAGGTGAGGTCCGTCGTAGATGCGATCTTGCCAAGGTTGCAATTAAGAAATTAACAAAAATCTGGCGAGATAAACACATATCCACTGCAAACAAAAAGCGTTTGGTTTATTGCCTCGTTTTTCCCGTTCTAACCTACGCATCAGACTCATGAACTATGAGAGTGAGTGAAAGGTGAGTGAGAGAAGGAAAGTCGATGCGACAGAAATGTACTGCTGGCGTAGAATGCGTCGGATTCATGGACTGCTCATAGTACTAGCGTATCCATATTACGAGACCTTAATGTACAGCAAAGACTCTCTGCAACTATTCAGAGTTGGTCACTCAGGTTCTTTGGACATGTTATGAGAAGAGAAGAAGGTATGGAAAAGCTCATAATGCAAGGAAACGTTGAAGGCAGAAGACCCCGAGATCGCTCACCAACTCGTTGAACCGATCACCAAGAAACCATTCCATACATTAGCAAATTAGGTGCGCGACAGGAAAGTATGGAAAAGCATAATAGACGACGCTCACTCCACACTGACCACCACATTCCCAGTGGGGAATA
The DNA here is from genome assembly GCA_940337035.1 of Agriotes lineatus. Lineage (NCBI taxonomy): Eukaryota > Metazoa > Arthropoda > Insecta > Coleoptera > Elateridae > Agriotes > Agriotes lineatus. The sequence goes on from OW679197.1 coordinate 10,866,936, forward strand.
AGGACTGAGGAGAGAGAAATCGTATAGCAAAACAAGCCACAATTTAATTGTATATAAAGCACTGTACTTTATTTAATTTTTTAATATACTTTTGAAGTCTGAAGTGTATTCATCTGTAACAAGACAAACGCTAAAAATGTCTTAAGGGGTAGTTAGGCCTGGCTAATCAATTCACATCATATCCTACAAATCTTCACCCCTCCATCAAGTGTAAACCCCTTCAGCAATGGTCCTATAACTATACAATTTATGTTCCGAAGTGCATCCTGAACGAGTGCAAGAAATAATCCACGCAACTATACAAATCAAAGGCTTGCATAAATTCAAGGAGCATCGCGGACAGGCTTTTAAATGCACAAAGGATAGGGGTCGGTAATGCTTCTCGTCAAACTTCGTCTTCTGGTGAAACGATCTTAAGTCTAATTAACTTCAAACAAATAGGCTGTGTGGAGATGGCCGTCTCGTTTCGTGAATGTAGCAGTTTGTAAAAACCTTACCGTTTCAAGCTAAAATGTCAATCAGATATATTTGAATGAATTACCACCGTCTCACCAAGGCAGTCCTAGAGAAATATCTCGTCGAAGTCTTCTTTTGAGAAATTTTGCCTTTATATTGCACATAGAATAAGGCCAATAGTCCATTGACAGTCTTGGAGCTACCCATTTCGGTTTCATTGCAGTCCAGCCGTCAAGTACGGGGTACATCTTGCGAAGGAAGGTAGGTTCAAATCATGGAGCTGAGCAAGTACATTTTTTTCACCGATGAGAAACATTTTCCTGGTGGAGTTTCCCCGTTACAGCACCGGTATATAGAAAAGGTGGCTCAAAAACATTACAAAGTTTATTCCCCCACTTTTCCAGGCACAATTATTTGGACTACTGAGCCCCCTTGTGCTTTAATCCTACGACCCACTCCCATCCCGTTAATCTCCTTCTTTCTCTTTCAGCCTGTGCTACCCTTTCAGTATAGGTCTTTCCATTTCTTTCAATATTATGCGCCTTGATTCCTCTTACAAATACATTTTCTACTCAATATCGCCTTCCATCGCGCCACATGATCTGCCCATTCCCACTTCATTGTTGCTCCCCTTCTAATGACATCTTCTATTTTGGTTTTTGAGGCCTTTTCATGGAATTCTTAACAGGTATCTTTACTTTGCAAACACGCAAGTTTCGATAATAAGAAAAATAGATCAATATGTTTAAGTCCAATTCTCAAACAGTACGGAGATATTAGAGAGGGATTGAAATTAGGTTCTTGTCATTTCACCAAAAATGTAATTAATATTAAAATGAAAATTGGTTGTCTTTTCTACCAAGAAGAATGCTTATCTAAAAATTTTGTTAATTTCAAGGTATGACGTCACGAAGTTCAAATTAGTGACCCCTATAGATACTTTTTTAGAATTTTTCGACAAGCATTTGCTTACAAGAAATATATACTGAAAAGACTGATTAACATAAAAGTTTTTTTAGCTGTTTTAGTTTTTTCTTGAAAGCAAAAACCTCATTTTAGCCCGCCTCTAATATCTTCGCAAGGGTTGCGAATCGGACTTAAACATATTTTTGCTTCTAACGTCAGATTTATTTTTCCAATTGCTAATGTTTGCCGAATGTAGGTGTAATTGAAAAAAACTTTCTACTTTGTTGTCCTCCACTTCAAATTCACCTTCTTCCTCCCCTTCTTCTTGATTAGTTATGCACTTCGTTTCATTGAAGATTAGTTCAAGCCGCACTCACGGATGCAGAGTGAATATCTTTCCGCATACTAGCTAGTCTCTTTCATCTTCGCTACGATAACTGCATCATTAGGAAATCTCAAGTAATGTAATCTGTCGCCCAATGTTTAATCCTCGTTCATCGTAGTCTGTTTTTTAAATGCGTATTCTAGAGTTAATGTGAATAATTTAGATGACACATTATCTTTTTATCTTACCCCTCCTAGTTTACTACTTTCTGTGTTTTCATACAGTTGTACCTGGAATGTTGATTTGTTGTATATTGCTATCAACACATTTTAAGATTTTATGGTTATAATAGTAGTTAATAATATTTCAAGCATATAAACAGTAATTTATTATACAAGACGATAAACTTTATCGTCGTGTATATACAATATTTTTTCTATAGCAAGAATTTTAACAATTTCAAAAGAAAATAAGGACAATCAATCACATTTCAAAATGTCAGTAGTTAGATTGGGTTGCTACGATAATACGAAGCTGTCATATTTAATTTAAACAAAAGTTAGAAAATTAAATTACTTTATCTATCCTTGATGTTAAAGTGCTACTTTATCTACCCTTGCTGTTAAAGTAAAACTTGACCTTTTGTTTTGAGTTGATAAAAGCACACTTTAACATGTGCTATAGAAAAATAATATTTTATAAAGTGTTCCATAAATGCGCCAATTTTAATTTTTGCAAATCGTACAAAGTAGCATTGGCCTTGACAATAATTTGCCAAACAATGTTAAAAATAGTGTTAGCCTTGATTTGAAAAACAAAATGTAACCATAGTAGGCTTGGAAATAATTTAACTAACACAATGTAAGATCGAAGACAAACAATTGGGTAAAGGAAGCCAAGCTGTTAATTTGTTGATTTGTGTCGTAGTATGGTCCTTTAAGATATTCTTTTTTACATACCAACATGACTAAGCCTACTCCTTTATTGCTGGAGCTTGTTTTATCTGTATGGAAGAGGACATGCCCCAATTCCAGCTTTACACATTCTTCTCCGTTTTTTCTGATCTCACTTATTCCTAGTACATCCCATTTAATATTACGCAGTTCATTTTCGAGTTGTTCTGATCTTCCTTCTGATGAGACAGATCTAATATTGTATGTCGCTGTCAATAGTTTGGTTTTATCATTCAGTTTTTTCCGTGCCAACTTTCTGCCCCCCCCCCCCCCAACTCAAAATCCGCTGAGCTAACTGACGAATCAGTGTGGGATTATGGGTTGATGATCGAAGGCTAGGCTTGTTTTTGTAATGTACACTGACATTCATAGGGAATTTTGGCGACCAAACGACACGCTTGCGCTTGCTTGCGGGTACAGCTATCCATCATACCTGATGAGCAGATGGGAAGAATTCCCAACAACGACTCAAGGAGGCCCCCGACCGATAGGCGACTGGCAAATCCCTACTAAGTTAATGGACCCCTTTTTACTCTTCTTACTTGGCGTTCGTGGCGTTTTCCCCGTCAAACTTTTCTTGCAGTAGAGGGAAAGGTTGAAGGACGTAGCACCAGGATAAATCACTAATAAGATGGGTGTAGCTCACATGGCGCAAAATCAGTCAAGGTCTAGAGCGATTGTTGAAATGGAAAAATAATATTCTCACTGTACCCTTACAGGGCAACAGACTAAGAGAGAGTGAGAGTAACATTCGTTGTAAAACCAGAACTAGTTTTCTGTGTTAAGTGCGTTTAAAAATTGGACAGTTAACTTCACCTCCTGGAACCATCTGCAATTAGCTGCAGTTTCCTAAAACACTTGTTCCATAACAAAACGTTAGCATATTTCCTCTGAAATTTCGAGTTGCAAGCAGTTGAGATCGCCACAAATCTCGGTTGGGGGATCTCTGTAGACAACTGCCGGAATTGCGTATCTTAATGCTGAAAAACTTTGAATATTTTTTTTTTACAGGAGCACTTCTATCTTGGTGAGTAACAGAATGCGTGGTCACACCCAGAACAAAAGGACTTTTTTGGATAAGGACGTGTGATTTGAGATATCGCCCTGAGAAAAAATCACTCAGGATATCGTGCCGTCGCTAGAAAACAAAACTTTTTCGATAATTTGACGCTCGATTTACCACATCGTTTCCTCAAGATGTCGGTCAAAGTGCCGGATTAAAATCGTTCTCGATTAAACAAATGTCTAGGTGAATGTCATTGTTGCATCGTTTCGTATTGAGGAATTCATCCGCGTGCAACATTTTGGCGTTTTCCCGGTAATACCAGGTAAACCCAACCCTAACGCTGCGTTAGCGGTGAGCTGACCAGAGGATTATTATCGCTGACCTTCTAGCGTTTTATCCCTGTTGTAAACGTTGTTTTATACCGTAATATTTGTTGGTCGGATGAAGATGTCTTTCACGGTTTCTATAAATTCAAACTGCCTAATAGTCGGCGTAGCTTACGACGTGATATTTTTAGTAAACTCTTAAGTTGAAGTTAGAGATCTGTAATTAAGCTGTTTTACACTTATTTAAAAAGCATATTATACAGTTATAATCTACAAATGTATATTAGCATTCATATTTCAAGCCCACATATTATTAGCAATCAAAGTAGCAGAAAATTAAAACCAGTTATTAGATACTCAGCATTGCCAATAAGGACCTATGCTTCCAGTGTAGAAATAAATTTAGTAAAAACAGGGAAATTTCATTTTCAGTAAATGTAATAAGACAAATTAATTCCCTATGGAGTAGCCTCCACCAAATATGAGGTTTTGTCGCAATTCGTACAAAATTCTGTATATAATCGGAAAAGGGGGATCTCGAGTCGTTGGATTCGCCGGATGCCTGACGTATCTCACACGAAGCTACGGGCTAATTAATCCGTGCTTCAGCTTTGAGGCCTCCGCGTCTACATTCGTTGGCTTACATGTTCTTGCACTGCAGTACACATCCATCTAATCTAGAAGTGATTGGAGGGAACGATGATGTATCACGTACTTTCTTGCCGCAAACTGCGTCTGATGTGTCAGCACTTGACTGTACTGATGATGAATACGATAATGATGAAGTTGTAAGGGCAAAGTGCAGCCAGGGCGAACGGCAACGCTCATCCTGTCAATTTGGGGAAGCTTGTTGTGGAAAATCCTTGCGAATCCAAGAATTTTACATTTTCGTTTAGCCGTCGGGGTTTTTTGTAGGTAATGAAATTCGGACTCATTTTTGTTACTTCTAATGCAACATTTAGTCACTAATGAAACACTAATTTGCTGTATATTACAAAAACAGTCGATAGTATAAATAATACGAAAAGGTAATAAAATGTCAAATTAAGCTATAATCCGCAGTGCATAGAGTAAAATGGTTTTGAATGAAGTGGATCAACAAAAATAAGAATAACCTGTAAGTTGCTATACGCAATGATATACCTGTGCAAGTGAAATAGTCGGCGATAGACGATTTACAGTAGCTTAAAGCTTCAAATGAGTACTGTATATATTTAAAGAAAAATCCCTTAGGCAGACTATATATTCGCAGTAGATCTTATTAAAAAAAGAAATATCGGATTTTCCGCATATCAAAATAGAAAAATGTTCATTTACTTAGCCATTCTTCGAGGCTGCATAAATTAAGGGACGATGTATCCATGGAATTTTAATGATCCACTCTATACACTATCCATTGTATTGTATTTGTGTTGTATTTTTATTCATCATAATATACACCGTGGTGCCTAGATATGTCACAATTCCAGTTTAAATATAAAAATATAAAAATAAAAAAAATACAATGCATTTACAGAAATAGTCAACTACAGAAAAATACAGTAACAACAGAAACACTAAAGTCAATAAAAAAAGACAGTCTTAATTTTCAACAAATCTGAAATCGGAAAGTTCATAGTAGACATTGGCCAGAAGATGTTTTTAAGCTTAACTTTGAAGAGTTTTGTATTTCAATGCTCACCATTGGTATCTCGGTTATTAGAAGACTTGGAGCAACGGTTAAATGGGGAATGTTTTGCAGAATTCAATACTCATGACAAATCTTATTTTAAATTCACCCTAACTTTTTTAAATTTTAAGATAATTTTAATGTTCCTCAATAACTCGATAACACCTAATGTGACTTCATTTTTGTATGTAGACAGAAACCCCCGATTGTCATTTATTATCAAGTTATTAGTGCTATCTGTTATTTTTTTTATATCGCAGCCATATTGGGTTTTCAGTTAATTAGATAGTCTTTAAAAAGATCTTTTCAACGATGTATAACATACCTGAAAAATTTGTATTTGTAGAGGAGATATTAACAAAGATATACATTAATATCTAATATGAAATTACTAGGCTGTGAAATTAAACACCAATGAGAACTGAAAGCGAAAAGATATGCTAAGTAATACCGTAAAATAACAAAACCATAAGAAAAATCATATAAGTAAAGAAATAATACTACAAGTTCAGTTTAACAGGTGGTACCTACAAAAATGTGAAGATGATGCTAATTTTTCTGAGAAAATAGCGTGGACAGATGAAACACGATTTGCAAATTGTGAAGTTTTCAATAGGAATAACTATCATCATTGGTCTACTGAAAATCCACATTTGGCAAATCAAAGAAGATTTCAAGTTCGATTTGGTTTTAATCTCTGGTGCTGTTTAATTGGTATGCAATTTTGTTTGCATTTTTTGTTTTGTTTTTTAGTTTCTTTTCGTTTTAGATAATTACTTAATAGATCCTTTCATCTTTGATTACAATTTAACTGATAACAGATATTTGGAGCTACTAACAAACGAGATAATGTCTGCTTTGAGACAAATCATTAATCCTGACGACGTGCAAAACATCTGGTTCTATATAGCAGGATGTTGCCCGGCCCATAACACTCATAACGTGTAATATTTTTGAGAGAAAACTTTAATGAGAGAGTGCTTCCAAATAATGGTCCAGTGCAATGGCCTGCGCGATCACCCGACCTTACCCCCCTTGACTTTTATTTATGGGGTACCACTAAAAACGAAGTATTTAATTTTGAACCGCCAGAAACTTAACTTTGCTAGCATAAGGTGTCAAAATTGTGTAGAACAAAATTGTCGTCATATTGAACAGTTTCTGTAAGAGAATCTGAACTTTTTAGTTCTCTTTTTTTACTGTTTACTTTTATTACTTTTCTTATCGTTTCGTTATTTTACGGTATTACTCAGCATATCTTTTCGCTTTTATTTCTCATTGATGTTTAATTTTATAGCCTACTAATTTCATATTAGAGATTAATTTATGTTTTTCTTAATATATCCGCTACAAATAAAAATATTTCAAGTGTGTTATACATCGTTGAAAAGCTCTTTTAAAGACTATCTAACTAACCAAAAATCCAATATGGCTGCATATAAAAAACCAAAGATAGCACGGTTTCTGTTTACATAAAACAATCGTCTTAAAAAGGAGTCTGAACAGTGTAATACTTTAGAAAAGGCCACATTAGGTGTTATCGAGTTATTGAGGAACATCGAAATCGCCAAATTTTGGTATTTTAAAATTATCTTAAAATTTAAAAAAGTTAGGGTGAATTTGAAATGAGATATGTCACGAGTAGTGAATTCTGCAAAACATTCCCCATTTAACCGTTGCTCTATGCCTTCTAATAACCGAGGTACCAATGGTGAGCATTGAAATGTGGACACACTCTATATATTGATCTATTACCATTACAAAATTTTTAATTATTACAATGTTGTCAAATACAGTTCATACTCTACACAGATGGGAGACTGGCTGAGGTAACGGCGTATTTCATTCTAATAACTGGTTGTTATGTAGAAAGCAAAATAGAACTAGTAGCAATTAGCGAAAAGAGTTCTCTGTCTATACGGTTACTATGTTACGTTATTTCGCAATTTAAAAATACCGTCATTGGTTTTGAGCAAACGAAGGCGGTATGAATTTTTTTTTAGTGTAAAGCTTCTTCATGTGCGAGCAACACCGGGAAGAAACCAGAAAACGAGCGCTGAGATCAGGCGTGTAGTGACAGTTCGACTTCCGCCGGATTTAGACAGCTTCCAGGCATAAAATTACTTGAAATCCGGTTCACGTTCCGTTAATGTATCGCAGCATTTTATTTTCAATGTCGTATTGGATGCAGCTATTCGGCTCCGACCAACATCCCCGGAGGGTCATCCAAACTGACCAGTCAAATGTTACACCCAAAACTCGTCCGATTCAGCTAGCTCGACGGTCGCCCGAAATCATACTTCGAACATTGTTTAACTGTATCTACGTCACTGTGCGCGTATAGTATGGCTTATTCCCATCGATAACAGCTATGTGGGACTTGCAAACTAACGTGTTGTCCAGCCATCAATACGATATTATTTAATCGCTCTTTGAGCAGTGACGTCACGCGTTGCAGATTATTTAACGCTAACTTGATGCGAGTCTCCAGCCCTTGCAGCTGGACCACCATGAATTCTATATACCCACATATAAACCTATTAGATTCTACCCTGATTGGGTTAATGTCAGAATGCACTGCGCGTTTTTAGGGAAATAACATAGCTTATTTAGAGAAAATGTGAGCAAGATAAATTCGATTGCGGGTGTTCAACACTCCCATTTTCTGAAGCCGTGATAAAGGGTTTTGAAATCCTCTTATTATATTACGGGCTGATGACTTATCGCGGTGACGCCTAACCACTAATAAAGCATCTTTTCATCGAACCTATTGATTAGGCTTTCGCAAGCGAACACCTGTTGTGTCAGCCTACGACACCCCCCCCCCCCTCCCACTAGCTAGCCGTTTGCCACCCTTCAAGCCTGTTGCAGGTACTAAATGAGTTTTAATCTGTAACAAGTACTACTCAACCTATGGTTAATTATTACTGCTTTTAAAATAGTACATGTACGTCATCTGCTAACGTGTTTGGGCACTATGCTTCCTTCTAATTTTTTGAGGGTTCTCCCATATTTTAATTTTTCGTTAACAATGGTTGATGTAACTTTTTGACTATTGTAAGTGACTATACATTCATTCATGACCAGTGTCATATTGACACGTCACACAATAAGAAGCCAATCCTTATTTCGGAACATTTCAGCATAAAATAGAATAATTCTATTTTTCACACAAAATTAGTTTCAAAAACTGCTAAACTTAAAAATTCATATAGCAAAAATTGAAACTGGAAAGAAATAACTTTTTGACATCTGCAAGAAATTGGAAGCCTTTATATGACTAATAAATTAGAGAAACTTCTATAGTCTTTTTGAAAATTGCAACAGGGCTGCAGTTTTCAAGCCAATCTTTGAGATAAGGATTTAAATATTATAACGAAACAAGTGTGTCTATTAAGAAATTATTTGTTTTCAGTTGTAGAACTGCCATGGGTTAATCATCATATTTTGCTAATTTTAACTTTTTGAAATCGGGGCAAACTGGTTTTTATAAGATTCAAAATAGCTTTCTTTCGGATATGACTTTTCAAGTTAGTTTAGAGACGTAAACGTTCTGCTTCAAATTCCATTTTCACGAACGACTAAGGCGGATTGGTAATTACTTTCATTCTGTTTTACAGAAACCAGTACTACTGAGAAAAAATCTATTTAAATGCAAAATAGCTTCTATGTCGTTCTAGATAAACAGGATGTTGTTTATGGATTTTATTTGAGTGGCGGCGATATAGGGAGAAGCGGCCCTTAAGGTAGACTTTGTATCAAAATTTGCCGAAATAAGCTATCCTGACTAGAGGCGCACATTTGAAGGTGATCAGCTGCGGTAATGGCGGTGTGGGTTCCTTACAAAATTCTAAATCATTAATTATAATCTAGAAAGAGGCGCCAATGGGTCTTTAATACAACAATTGTGTCGAGATAACAACAAGCATTCATCAACTCAAAAATACCATTATCTGAAATACATGCAAATAATGGCAAAACCATAAAAATTTCCATTAATTAAGGCACATGTCAATGATAAGATATACATATAATGTGGTCAACAATATAATATTAAATACAAATAGCTTTACCCAATCCAAAAGATAACAACTTGCAATATAATAATAAGTGGCAATAGTTAAAATTAATTAAAAATCAAAGCATAGGGTGCACCCGACATAAATATAAAGTATCTAAATTGAAATGGACGTAAGTAACACATCATTGCAAATGGTAATATGTAACAAAGCAAGTAAAAATCGAGGAGATCTGAATGAGGAAGGAATAAATACGGTTTATAATAAATTAGAACTAATTGCGTGGAAAATATTGAAAATGTAAGTACAAATGCCGCTAAAGCCAAAGACGAGTAAAAAATGACCAAAAGACCATATTTAAAATCAAGGCTCGTAAAAGAGACATATTTGCGCTTTCGCATATCGGAAGCGAAATGCCCGAACGAATTTAGCTTCGCTTACGGCAAAATATCATAATGCCAACCAGCGAAAGCACGGTCAAACCGAGAATACGGCGCGGAAAATGGAAAGCTCGAAATAAATAGAGTTTTGCTTGTAACAGGTTTCACATAACATATCGATTGTAGATCAAGAAAATCTCCGGAGGAAGGTAGATACAAGTAGCTCAGAACAGAAAAGCACGAAATCAGATGGAGGAGGGCTACACCAAACAATTCGTGAAACGCCGAAGAGGGGGGCATATGGCTTCTGTTAAGAATAGCTGCTTAAAATATCCAGTAAATATGAACACGAGTACAATTATATATCTTATCAGGTAAGATTATCCTTCTGTATTAAACATTTCCATAGAATTTAAAACCGTTATGTCCGAAATCATATCGAATACCAACAATAGAGGATTTTGCTTTATTTATTGATATGGGAAATTATTAACTACTCGTAGAGGAAAACGCTCTCTTTTATACCAAAGTAGATAGTTTGCAATAGAAGTAGATTATTCGAAAGAGAAAGCAGGAACCAAGCTATTTCATTATGTTCACAATCGGGTATTTAGTCGTTTAAAATCTTTAAATCTGCTCAAAGCAAGAGTTTACTGCTTGCTGTAATAGAACTCGGCAATTTTTAATATAAAAATCTTCTGCAAAAAAAGACTTCTAGATGAATTTTAAAAGGTAATATCGCGTAAAGATAGTTTAGAATTAATTAAAAAGCTGTTTATTTATCCCATTAAACTGGTGGCAATTTCGCTCGCTCTTCGCTGAGTGAACATAATCCACTCCGCGCATTTTCGATGCAAACAAATTTATCAGGGAAGGTAAAGTTGCATAGAGGAAAGAACAAAACAGGCAGGGCATGTATAGAAAGCCATTAGGTAACCGGCAAAAAGTTACTTTATAAGCATCGTAGTGGTTGGCGTATGTAAATCCGTAGTCTTGACAAGCGATCGACTGCAAAATGGATGAGATGGAGTGTTTTGTTAGCAGATATCCTGTTATCTTCCTGGAGGGTCGATAACTGATATTCGTATCGTTGCGAGCGTGTTCATCACAGGATGCGTGTCCTTAATAATCTTCCGACTTTAAAAGGGGCACCAGCTTTAAAGTTACGCAGCCACGCCGACCTCTCGTAGACTCCGCAGTTTATTTTTAGAGGGAAGCCTCGGAAAACCGTGTAGGGTGGAAAGTAATGCTTTAAATAATTCTGCTAAGCGCCGTACAATATACCTTCAAAAACAAAAATAGTACCTTTGGAAATAACGTTGAATTGTAGTGTGCTCAGTGGTGTATAATATTATCAAATATATGGGTTATCCTTATCTTTACAAATCATTCGTGAAACAGAATTTTGGTCTAGTTCACGTATACCATCAAAGCTACTATGACTATTGCAAATATAGTATCAGATCGAGCTGAACAATAATTTTTCAGTACGTTATTTCCAATCACTGGTTCATGTAGTACTGAAACCACAGCTTAAAGAGAAATGATTTACTTTTCCACCTACATAAATAGTATTATCAGCCATTACATTTACCAAGTCAACTGTTCACTTCCTCTTAACATATTTTTCAATATAAATTTTTCAGAAATGAACCATGCAAGCCAGCGTGCTAGAATCAGAAATACGGCTCGTAATTTTAGTTTAGAAACATCTCAATCATTGTTTATCTAATACTAACGTTAGTGAATATGGATGCACAAACAGCAAAAAGGCCAAATCTGCCTAAGTATCCTCGTACTCAAGATACTCGAACAACACGAGCCACCAAAGAGCATGGCCATCGCGAGGTTTTTTTCTCGAGTTCACAAGGTGCAAGGCACATATAATATAATACTTCCTCAGGTACATAATTGCATTTCCAAACTGGACAAAAATAAATTGCCCGGGCCAGATGGCATACCATATTATTTTTTGAAAAAACTGCTAATAGTTTAGCATACCCTCTGTATTTATTGTTTGTAATGTCCTTAAAGCAAGGAAATTTCCCGGATGGATGGAAAAAGGCTCAAATTGTACCAATTTTCAAGTATGGTGTTAAGTCTAACACACAAAATTATCAACCGATTTCAATAATTTCAGCTTTTGCTAAGGTTTTTGAGAAAGTAGAACATGATTCCACATTTTCTCACATTTCTCAATACATTGCATCCGAACAGCACAGTTTTGTTAAAAATAAATCAACCATTACTAATTTAGTATTTGGCATTTCTTCAAGAACAATTGGCAAACCAAAGACAAGTTGATGCCATCTATATAGATTTCTCCTAGGCATTTGGTAAAGTGAGTCATAAAATATTGCTCTTAAAATTGGAAGCGTACGGAATTAAAGGAGATCTGTATAGATGGTTCAGCTCGTACATTGTAAACAGAACGCAGTTCGTTGTTCCAAACGGTTTCAAATCGAGGCTTATCAATTGTACTTCAGGATTCCCCCAAGGTTCAATTCTATTTATAATATTTATTAATCACCTTGCATTTAAGTTAAAATCCCACTCTTTGTTATATGCCGATTATTTGAAATTATTCCGTAAAATCAACAATATTAATGACGGCACATTATTATAAAACGATATCGACATGATAAATGAATGGTTCACCTTTAATTTAATGTATCTGAATTTTAGTAAGTGCCATATAATATCTTTCCACAGAAAACTAAATCCTATCACTGTAAATTATAATATCAGTGGTGTACAGATTCAAAGAACCGTGTGTATATCAGATCTAGGGGTATTGCTAGACCATAATCCTAGTTATAGAAACCATATCGATCAAATATGCAAGAAAGCCTACTAGCCCAGTGGCCAGGTCATGAAAAGGGGTGGTTATCTGACAAAAGGTCATGTAGTTTTGGATTTTGGATATGTTGTATGTACCTAGACTCTTATTAAAAATTTAAGTTTTCTAATTTGGTGTGCCTGTAGCGCGTCAGTACGACCACTTTTGAGTCACTTTTTTCCGTTTTTGCTCGATAACTTTACTGGTGCGTACTACAAAAAAATTGTTCTAACCGAGCCTCAAAGGTTAGCAGGTTACGAAAAACTTAAAAACACGTTTTATTAAACAATTTATTCCACTGACGTTTGGCATACTTTTATTCATAAAAACCATTCAAATATGATTCAGAAGAGATTCTATTTATTCATGCATATAGTAAGTGTGACACTACAGTGGCCCCATTGGAACATGGAAAAACCAAATTTTGCAGTGTTCTTCAGAAGCACCCTAATTTAGTTGAATCAGTAAGTGCATTCAGAGAGTCAGAAGCTACTCCAGACCAAATTGGATAAGTAGGTGAGAAATTTTTCGTAGCCTTGTATGGTGGGGGCATGAATGCTCTAACTCTTGACGGTCTACACTGTCAGCTTCTTAAAAAATCTGTGACTAAAAGCAAGTTTCACCTTGCCAGACTGCCACCACGCATTACGCATATATCATCAAGTCCAAACATTACTGGGCAGGGAAAAGAACCCTTTTGATTGTGACTGGACGACAAACTGGCGAGTACTGATTCCAATTAACACAACAAAAAACGCTTCACCAAATTCGCTGTTAGAGACTATTTTTTGCCAATGTAAGAAAGGGTGTGCTAAGGCCTGCCGCTGCAGAAAGGCTGATTTGCATTGCTCTATTACTCGTAATGATTTCTGTGGATAATCATACCTAAATGTTCCTGAGATTATTACAAACAACGATGACATAGAGGAAGAAGCGGTTTTAATAATTGATTAGATGATCGCCAAACAAAGTGAAGACATTGCGTTTTATCTTTGTTATAACAAATGATGAAGGTGACACTACAGATAGAACCAAAATATCAAAAGTCTAACGATTCTATACAAAAAAGTGTGTTTGCATTTACGCCTTATTTGTATTAATCGGTATTATTATTACTTTGTTTTTTTCTATTTTTTATACGTATATATATATATTGAGATGGTCTTAAGCCCTGAATCGCACATCTCGAGCACAGCAAACTAATGAATAGGTCATAAAAGCTCAGAATGGGAGATAGGATTTAATGGCAACAAATAAAATTAAATCAAATTTTAATTAGCAATCATATTGGCAAAGCAATGCCTGTAATAAGTATTAAATTCGTAACATAAAAGGAAAGGCAGAGTTCTAAACCTAATAGGAATGGGACCACAATATTTAATTAGTTTAGAATATTAAAAGGGGATGGTAAAATGCAAAAGCCAATCCATGTATTAGTAATTCGATTATGAAAAGAATGGTCACATGCTTGTCGAGGTAAATTGCAAGTCAGAAATCGTTGTATAAATTTCTCTTTGAGCATATTCTTGAAAGGTGTAAAAATGCAGAAGGTAAAACAGAGTGCAAAGAGCACGTAGGAATAGATCTGAAGGCGAATAAAGGGAAGAAAATGAATAATTAACCTGCAAGTTTATTTGAAAATCCGAACATTAATTTGATGCAGAAGTAGAAAAATGAAATGGACTTTTAGTTGAACTCTGAAGTGTTTCTTGTGGAAGTTCACGAAAGGAAGAACTGATCAGTGAGAACATTATGAAAAAGGACGTTTAATAAGTGCGGGACACAGTAATGTGAAAGACAAAATTAACAAAAGTAATGGACAAATTTAGTAATTAAGCAAAAGTTTGTAAAAATATTAGTTTTAAGGTGTTTGATTGTTATAAGGAATTAATCTGACTTATTTATATTGATATGCAATTGTTTTGACAATTCAGTGGAGACAATTGAAAAAAATTTGCTGGTGTCAGCTTAAAAAGTGACTGGTGTTTTAATTTAAAATTTAGTACCTTTACATACAGTTACAGCCTTAAAAATTCACCAGAGTGCTATTTACGTGGTCGTGTTTACGCACAAATGAAGGCAAGAAAATCCAACGTCTAAAGTTAATTGTCAACTTCGACACCGATCCCGATCCTGCGGCAGAACTTCGAGGTACCATTTCGACCCATTTGAGGACATCCCGGACCGGTTTTGCAGTTCCAGCGATAGCAGGCGAGCCCTACGACGACTCCATCAACACCGCACATCCTGCAACCGACTTCAAGAGAAGATCTGGGCACATTCTTGCTGCGGCCGAAGTTCGAACGGGCATGCAAAGAAGGTTTCGCAGGTTAGTGGTGAAGCCTATATAATTCTACCAATGTGTACCTGCTGAGAAGCTGCTTAAACGTCGCTGTATAACAGAGCCCAGGCGAATTATTTCCTTGTAAAAATTAAAATTGAAAAATCCAAGTGCAGAAGTGAGGTTAGGATCCTTCTTTGACTTGGGCTTAAAACAATCAAGGCGCGCTTGTTGCCTGAAAGAAACAAAAGATAGCTACTGACGCTACTAGAAAGCGGGAAATGATGAATTACCTGTGAGATTTACTCATTGAGTTGTATTTAATTAACTAATAACCACCAAACGACAATCACTTGATTGAATTTTCAGAAACGTAATTTTATTTAGATCTGATGTAGCATTTTAGCGAGTATCTGAACTACGCACATAGGCGTACGGTAGAATTTTAAATAAAATAATTGGGGACCCACACCTTGCAATAAGATCTCTGCTTACCTGAGCTAGCCAACATTAATTTAATTTACAATTAGATTTTATCTAAAAGTAGGGGCATACGAGCATCAATTCAAGTGAAACGTAAAGTAACTCACAATAATTATCCCTGAGCGTGTATAAATCTGTAATATTTGCTGAACCCAAAATAAATTTATGTAGCGATGGGAGGCTCTAGCAAATTTTATTTTAAATATTAATTATATAGTAAAGCCGTATAACCATCACAACAATATATCATTTAGATGCAAAATTATTTCGTTTTGTCTTTAAATTGAATTATTTTGGTTTGTATGTACTTCTTATTTGTAAATGTATTGTTTGAGCCAATTATATCCAACATATCTAGCATATGGCTGCAAAGATAATGAACACTGTGTCTTTTGTGGTAGTTTTCCCTAACTTTTGAAAAATTTTTGAGCTTTAAAGCTCTGTATTTCGGTAAGGAGTTATCTAGCAAAAACCGAAAAAAGTGACACAAGGTACTGACGCGCACACAGGCGCGTCAAATTATAAAACCTTGATTTTTAATAAGGGCCCAGGTACATACAACATATCCAAAATCTAAAACTACATGACCTTTTGTCAGGTAAAATATACTTAGTCACTGGGCTATACTCAATGATAGATTTCATTTTCTCATAACGAAATGCTTCAACAACATACAATCCTATAAAATGTTTACAATGCGCTTCTGAGATCTAAACTTGAAAATGCAAGCATTATTTGGTCACCTACTTACAGCGTGTACAATAATCAGATCGAATCCGTTCAGCATCGCTACACAGAGCTTAGATTTTTTTAATTTAAAATACCGCCTAGTTCTTATAGAAACTTTTGTACCTAGGATTAGAGACACTTGAAATGAGCAGAACTGTTAGTGAATTTTTTATTCAAACTAATTAATAACATTGTAGACTGTCCCCACTTAGTATTCCAATTACCGTTAAACTTCCCAAATGTTTTTGTTTAGGCGAATTTGTATTCGTCTCAGAACCGAGTTAAGAAGAATAGTGGTACTCTTAAAGCTTCATTCACTTGGAACACATTAACAATGGAAGAGTTTCAGACATTTATAGGGTGTTTTACTACAAAACTATTTAGGAAAATTATACAGAACATCCACTGCAGCAACTATATCAAAAATTTTCCAAGACAATCCCAACTATTTATTCATCGTACTCCGCGTCCCCGAGTGACTTAATAGTAAAAATTTTGATGGGAATACATCCAAGGAACAAGTTTAGGTTATTAGACAACTGTACTTGCACGACCATCACTTAAGGGTGGAGTAGGCCAGGCTCTGTTATATACGAACGGCCGTTGAACTCGGAGCAGTGCAAATCCACGAACCTAGTACGTGCTCGTCATATTCTATTGTTTTGTGTAAACTATCAGCATAAATGCGTAGTAGAAAAATCTGATTTGTGGTATAATTGTCGTTTGCATAAAGGCGTGGTAAGGACAGCTGCCGCTTCGTTGGTTACTACTTAATTATTGTAGCAGTTACTACTGTTCTTAATATGAAAACATGTATGTTGATATTAAGCCAATTGGCAACAGAAGATTGCAAAATTAACTTTGTTTGCATTAATTTCACCGAAAATAGTATTTGAATTAACTTCGACATGTATATGGAAAAAATGTATGCAAAAAATGATCTAATTGATCCCATATATTATTGGTAACATACATGCTTCATATATCTTTAAAAGTTAGTAAGATGCTGCTGGTTTTAGACTCTTTTGATATAAACCCCCAGAGTTTTATTTAACAGCAAAATGTACCCATCAAAAGATTTAAAAAGGACGCACTTTGCCAAGCACATCAGCAAGTGACTTAAAAACTTCGTGGAGAGACCGGAGTATACGCCAAGCACCGCTATGCTGCCAGTCCATTAAAGCTACCCCAAGTTTTGGCAATTTTTGATTAACCAAGCCTTTATTTCTTTTCATCTCGAAGTGCCGGCATTCCGAAAGTCTAACGGGTGCGAGCCATATATCAACGTCACGCCACGCAACAGCTGAAACATTTGCGCATTTATAAGCCGAATCGCCCATATTTTTGTAAAACGTGTTTCGTTCCTTAATAATTACGTTAAGTGGCGGGCAGGCAGTTCACGAATTATTCTAATAGGGCAGGTTTAGTTTCAATAGCGAAGTGTTGTTCTCGGTGCCGCGCAGTGGCCTGACGTTTGCTGATATTTTATTAACAACTTAACGCCTCTGGGTTTTCCGGGCGGAAGTGAACTCTCTCAAAACTTCTGTTTGTTTTGCAAATGTTACTGGGTCAATTAGTGGCTCATGTATAATGTTTACTGGAAGGTGGAGGGCTGCCAGAACCCATACTATATTAAGGGCTTGGAACAATGACAATTATTGAATTGCTTTACAACGACCTTATGGCCCTATGAAAGAAGAGTTTCCTTTTTTGCATGTTTAAATGCGTTCAGTACCAAGGAATTCATTTAATGACATCTAATTTAATAAATCAATATAAATTTAAAATAGTTTAGCAAACAATTGGTGATGCGGGAATTTAAAGTAGTCGGTTATCCTGCCTACTCACGAAATCTAAGTAGTTGATAGAAAGAAATTGAAGCTGACGTAAGTAAATCAAAGCCTTGGAATAATAATTGTGCGTTCCTATTTTGAAGATATAATATTTTGATTGAAATATAGGTGGGAAAACAGACATTTTAATACATTTAGGTTGCACTTTTTTTATGTCAGATATAATAAATGCTCTACCATCTGTGGTGGATATCGAGGTCAGCTCTTTAGCGATATTTAAGCATATGTTTGCATTGCTACCTCGCGTACGTAACGCAGTATTATTTTGGTTTTGTGCTGATATGTATTGCCACGATTATGTAACAGGTGTCTAAAAAGCGGGCAAAGAATGCTTTGAAATATGTTGCTAGCGCATATCTTGCATATGTTACAGTTAGCTGAACAACGAATCGCGGTTAAAGGTCAAAGGTTTTGGTTTTGTTTTCACTTGGTGCTACAGGTTACGACCTAATGTAAACAAAAATTTAGTCAGAGCAATTCTGACCCGTTTTTATCATAAAGTATATAAACCACTTTACTTATAATTAAAGAATATTTGATACTTTATTTCGACTGCCAGGATATAACGTATTGTAATATTTACTTTTGTGTTCTTTTGGGCTGTTTAAAAATATTCTATTATTTTTTTAGCTGGATGTAGTTATCGAAATCTCGAGCTGGATCGGCTGGCGAAAATCCTCGGAGAGGCACCTCGTGGAATTTTAAGTTTTTTTTTTGGTGGCGGAAACTTTCACAAACGATACCACTCAATCTCGGATATGCACACAACAAAATGGTATACTTTTTGGCTTGAAAAATGCTCATTTATTGCATAAAAAATATAATTAAATTGGAGCACAATTTACACTGTCAAGCATAATTTAATTATTCATTTGTTCTTCCCTGTTATTAAAACAAAAGAAACTATTACTATGGTTACAATATAAACGGAAATAAGTTTTGGCTAATTTAAATACGTTCTAGAAAAAGGTTTGATATATAGTTTTAAATTTTAAAATTTCTTGCAAACTAAATTTACTGTCAGTTTCCTATATTTGAAATCGTCTCTTTGCGCCACTCACACAAACACGTTATATTAGTAGCTCTGCTATTAACAACCGTTCAATGCACTGATTATTTTAAGAGTTCCTTGCTTCTCAATTGCTTTCTTCATATCCTGTTGCCTGCTTTTTCAGATTGCTCTTTCGCAATGTATTGTTATCTTATTCTGGTTTCTTTACCTTTTTGGAATCCTCACCAATTTCACTGACTAGCTTTATTAAATTCTACGCTTATTTTACTTGCACATAGCAAACCTTTTTGTGACTATTAATTTCTTTCGGTTCGGCTATTTATTATGCAGAAACCTATCATTTAATTTATCTGATAGTCAACTTCGACCCCTGTGAAAAACAAGCTTGCCTTTTGCGTTCCTTACTTAATTACTTTATTATTACTGGCATCTCTTTACTAATGCATTTGTTATTTGAAATTTAAGTTTAGCATTGCAGTTATATACAACACCCCAACTCTGTGCTTATTGAAATATTCATTAATTTGCAATGCTAGCAGAATCGAGTCGTGGGCTTAAGACCATTACAATCTTGAGATGGAATAAGTTCTTTAATTACTTAATTTAATTGTTCTGTATAATTGTATTTTGTATAAGTTAGAGCCAATCCAAATACACAATTCACTGTTTAATATTTTACTGTGTTCGAACTCTACCTGTCATTAAATTACTAGGCTGGTTAAAATATGAAATGTACTGATTTACTGCACAAAATGAATGCTTGTAGGCCCCTCTTTATATTTTATTCAACTGCCATTAATTAGAGAAACTCTAGTTCTCAGTAGAATACAAGCTCTTTAATCTCAGGGTGAGTTCCAAAGTCGACTGTATTTTAAAATTGATCCGAAACGGTACAAAACATAGTCAGTAGTACAAATCCGCGGTCGCTCAAGGTCCACAAATCTGTCAAATCACAAATCGGTGGACTAGTGCACACAGCGGTGCTTTGAAAGTTAAAATACTCGTAAAATATGAGAATTCGCAAGGTAATTATTCAAAATTTCGCACTTGGCGACAGATAACTACTTTTGTTTCTATCAGTTACGTATCTCGTGAGGTCAGACAAACGCCGTCCAAATTTTGGCAATTGTGTCTGGTCGCTTCCTCCACAGCTTCAACTTCCGTCAAACCACGGATTTTACTGACGCCGGGCTAATTAATTAAAATGCGGCTTAGCCTTGAAAAGGTGTGATATCATATGCACCTCGTTTTCCGGACGCTGACACTAATTTTTTTAGGCTAAATCGTACCTTATAAAATTCGTTCGACTGCATTGGCTTCTTTGTAAGATGACGCCGTTGGTTGTTCTTCGCTCTGTCTGGTCCCCTTGCTGCCAAATCTGCTGGAGACGTTCTTGCAGACCTGTCCTCTGCCGTAGACTGCTGATCTCTTGGCTCCGATGCTCCTCTTGGCCGTAGTCGAAGTTCTCAAAATGGAGTTGATCGGCCCCGATTTTCTCTTAGATGAGATTATGGATTTTGTATGTTTTTGTTGCGGAACTTGGTGAAAATACACCCACTTGTACTCTGGCACTTGGGAAATAAACTGGTATACTTTTTATAGCTTTGAAAACACTTTCATTATCAAAATTATATAAAACTATGGAGCACAAATTTCAACAAACAGTCAAGTAATTAATTTTTAATTGTTCTCCCTCGTTATTAAACAAAAACGAATCTGGTTGCTATGAGACAATATTAACGGAAATTATGTTTGATAACTTAAAGTACAAAATGGAAATAAATTCGATTACATATATTCTATTTTACATTTTTCTTTTAATCTAAGTTATTGTCTTTTCTTACATCTAAAATTATTTCGGTAGCGCTGTGCACACACATCTTTAATTTTAACCACAGCTCTGTTTTTGCACTAATTGTAATTTTAAATGCACTGATTTATTCGAGTTCACCACTTCTCATTTGCTTCGTTCATGTCCTGCTGGCTGCTTCTCAAATTGCTCTTTTGCAACGTCCTGTTATTTGATTCTATCTTTCTTTAACTTTTAGATTCCTCACAAGTTTCACTTTTATTGACATTTAATAAAAAACTACGCTTCTTTTAACCTGCACATAGCAAACCTTTTTGTGTCTATTAATTTCTTTCGTTCGACTTTCTGTTATGCACAAACCTATTATATTTATTTATTTAAAAGTCAACTTCGACCCCTCTAAAAACCAGCTCTGCCTTCTGCGTTCTACTTTATTATTTCTCGCATCTCATTATCAATGCAATTACTGTTTGAATTTTTAGTTTAACATTGCAGCTACATAAAACACCCCAACTCTGTGCTTATTGAATTGGTCCATTATGTTGCACTGCTAGCAGAGTCGAGTCATGGTCTTAATACCATTAAAATATCTCTGAACAGTAGGAAAAATGAAAAAGAACTAGGATTTCACAAAGCATTACTTTAATACCTTTTGTCAGACCGCTTATGAGGATGTATCAATTTTAGGCTTAAGTAAGCTCGCTTAATGCAGTTAGTAATTTGAGGTTTGTATTTGAAACTGTTGTCCATAATAAGGCTGAAGTTTATAGTTACGGTTTTGATAGGAATTTATATTTTATTGCATACATTGTCGTAACTATTCAATTTTAGATATGTTGCCAATTAGTAGTATAACAGATTTATTAGGATTAATTATTAATGAATGTTGCAGAGACGTACTATATATTATATCTAAATCAGTTTGAATATTTTTGAAAGCAGTTTCACAGTTTTCATATTCAAAAGAGTGGCACAGCTGAGTATCATCAGCATACACATGTACGGTACATGTGTTAATATTTTCACAAAGAGATCCTGTGTAAATTATGAACAATAAAGGACCCAGAATGGAACCCTGAGGAACACCACTTGTAATGGTTCTAAGTGATGATTACTCATTTTGCAGCTTTACCATTTGAAGTCGCCCAGTTAAATAGCATTCAAACAGAGCAATAGCGTTCGGAGCAATACCAATAGCTTTTAAAATAGATAATAAAGTTTGATGATTAAAGATATCGAATGCCTTACTAAAATCTAGCATAATAAAAACTGACATTTTATTTCTATCCATAGCAGATAGCAAGTCATCAGTTACCTTCAGCAAGGCAGTCGTACAGCTATGATTAGGTCTAAATCGAGATTGCATGTTTGGGATTAATTTGTGGTCATTTAAGTAAGTTCTTAACTGTGAATTTATTATTTTTCAAAAATTTTAGATAGCGTTAGAAGTATGCTAATCGGATACAAATCTTGGAATTCCAATGGATTCGATGTTTTTGGTATGAGAACGACCATTGCCTGTTTCCAGTAACTAGGGAAAGTATTGGTTAACAAACAACAGTTAATTATATGTGTTATGTATGGCAGCAGCTTAGGACAGCATAACTTTATGACATTGGTGCTTAAACCATCAGATCGTACAGAACTACTCTTTACTTGATTAATGTAGTTTAGAACTGTTGAAATACCAACAGTGGAAAATTCAAACTTGCTCTTACAATTTTGACTACCGCGACTATAATGTTGTACAAAGAGAGATAAGTTAACATTCAAAGCAGTAGTAGAATCTATGAAAGTGACTGAAGATGAGCTGGTAAGAGGTTGGTACGTTTTCTGTTTGGTTTAATACCAAGATTTTTTAATTCAATCCAAATTTATTTTGATAGTTTAGTGTTGAGAGTATGCTCCAAGTACGCCTTTTTTCTAAACGAATCGTTTTGGTGGTCAGGTTACCCAACATTTTATCGTAATCCAATTGGGTAAAAGTGTTAGTTTTTTTTTTAAATCGGAATATGCCTTATTTCTTAGTCCTTCGAAATTTAGTGCTTTCAGTTATCCACGGGGTCCTAATTTTATTATTTTAAAAATAGTTTTAATAGGAACCTGATTATTAAGAACAGCTCAATTATGAACGTTTAAAAATTCAACTTTTTTACTTTCTCGCATACGGTAGTATAGAGAAAGTATTGTAATCGTCAAAAAAATCGACTTCGAGATTTTGACGAATCTTGACGTTTTAGACCTCCTAGAGTCCGAAAAAACCATTTTTCGAATTATGTCTGTGTGTGTGTATGTGTGTGTGTGTGTGTGTGTGAACACGATAACTTAAAAACGAAATAAGCTAGACCCTTAAAATTATGTACATGGTCATTATTCAAAATTTGTAGATTCCTATCAAATTTTGAGCGAAATCGGTTAACCAGAAGCGGCACTTTACCTAAACAGGTAGCGGTACTTATTCAAGTAAAGTACCAGTTTGCTTCGAGATATTTGAACAAAATTTTGTACATACATTTCTTATGTAGAAAAACTACCAGATATTACATTTCAGCATGATCGGTTAACCGGAAGTGGCATTTTACCTAAACAGGTAGCGGTATCCATTCAAGTAAAGTACCAGTTTGCTTCAAGGTATTTGCGAGAAAGTCTAGGGGAGCAAACTCCCGATTTTTTTTTATTGATGTTATCAAGCTCAAAAATTGTCTGCCACTTTGCAAGTTGAAGATCCTTTAAGAAAGAATCTAAATAAATTTTTTTAAAACTCCTTACTGTTCGAGTGCACGATGTAGTGGTAATTTTTTCAAATATTAGATTACAGTAAATTGTTTCGTGGACTGCAAACTTCATTTCCCCTATCCTGACTCTGAGAATATATTTACATCAGAAGTAATTATTAAATCTAACAGAGATTCTTTCTGTTGGGTTCGGGTAGGTTCTGTTATCATTTGATGAAGATTTAATGATTCAAGTAATGAATTAAAGTAAATGGTATCATCGGCATCAAATCGCAAGAGATCAATATTAAAATCTCCAACACATACAATTTTGTCATAAACAACAAAAGACTGTCCACAGACATGTTCGAATTCATCACGAAACACCTTATAGGATTGATTAGGTGGTTTATAACATATTCCAAATGCAAGAGTTAATTTGTTAATTTTGATAGACAGCCAAATTTGCTCAATTGATTGATTACTATCAAGTGTGATGCGATTAAATTTGAGATTTTCTTTTATATTGATTCATACACCACCATCTCTCCCTACGCGGTCATGTCTGATTATTTTATATCCAACAATATTAACAAAGTTATTACTTACACTTTCAGTGTTTCGCTAACAGCAACAGCTATATCATGTTCAGTCTAAATAATGAAATATTTTAATAAGTGTAATTTAGGAATCGGAGATCTGATGTTAATGTGAACCAAGATTAATTTATTTTGTGACATTTGGATAACCATGCTCTCCCTCCTAAAAAAAGAAATATAAATAAAAGATACATGACAAATATACTATTTGAGCTAAATCCCTTTACCAAACCTAATTTTTATTTACAAACAAAAAGATTATTGCTGGCTGTTTTATAAGGAATCGTATCGCTCATGCAGCACTCCATATTTTATACGATATCACCTAGCTTCCTTCAATAAATGATTTCTCTCTTTGCTTAACAACGATTCTTGACACCTTCAGTAGTTTTTTCTTGCTGAATATTAGCGTCTTGATGTTTCTGCTCACAAACTCCACAATGATTGGGCGGTGTTGTCTTTCTTTACCAGGCAGGCGGTGACTACCCAGTGATACAAACCCGTACGATGACATCATCCGTATTTTTAGCTGTAGTTCTGGTATACCAAATATAAGCAGGCTGTTGATACGCGTACATTGTTCTAGGTCGTCATTAACCTTTCTTGCTTGTTGCAGTTCAGTTTCAAGCTGTTGGACTTTATTGGCATACTGCTGGATTTCTCGTTTAAGCAGGGTTATAAGGTCGTCCTTGATCTTGGCCACCAGCTGCTCGATCAGCATAGGCGAATTTAAAACTTTTTCGGAAATTCATTGCACAACAGCATCATCAGCGTTGGGACGTGTGGTAGGCTTATCAAGGCATTCTCGAGCGAATCTTAATTTGGGCACAAATTAGGAAGTAAACGATAACGAGCGAACTGGCTGCAAGCGCGAACTATGCGTCTACTCGCTTGCTCTGCGCATCACATAATGTTATTATTATATTATATTATTATATAATATATTCGTTATCATAATTTCTTTTGTATACCATACATATTGATCCTTACCCGAACAATGCTTCAGGTATATTATTTACAAAAGTCCATTCAATTAATCGGTATCAAATATCTTCTTGATTTGTGCACCTTGTTTTTCTAGAATTTTTGCTACCAGCCCAAACTCGTAAATGGATTATAGCACCCTGAACTTTAATTACATTTTAAGATCATCGTAATCATGGGAATTGTCGACTCGACCTTTCTCGGTATTACAATGTCCTCTATCGTCGCTCATGTGTGTGTGACCTTTCGTAAGATAAAATATATTAATCACACTATTAAGGCCAAATTCTTTTTTATTTTGGACTATAGAATTATGACATTAAGCAATAATAGTTATTTATGTATTAAGGGCGTAATCAATAGATTATAGCACGAGGGAATGTTTAAAGCTCGACGCGAAGCGGAGAGCTTTAAATTTCCCGAGAGCTATAATCGTTATTAGGCACGTGGTACATACATCGTTTTATTTCATTTTAGTCCTCAAAAAGGACAGAATTCAAGGATTCAGTATTTTGGATACAGACTACTGCGTCATCGTTGTGCTGGCGCTGTGCATTTCTGGTGTGCTATGGTTTCTATGCAGATTGTTGGTGTTGCTATACTACATTGTTGGTGCTTGTTATAGTGCTTAGCAACTTTATAGGCCCTAGGGCTATAAAAGCCATTTTACGCCCTCTATCGAGGGCCAATAAACAAGATTATGGTTCCAAGATGAAATAAATTCTTTTACGTGCCTTTCTTCTTCAAACGCTAAAAATAGCGCCAACAATATTGAGCCTCATGCGACCTGCTACACCTTCATGTCATTATATCTACCACATACTCTGTATTATCGTATTTATTCAATAGCTTTGTGATATTCTTAGACGCAATATATGGCATAAGGTGATACCAATTTAGTAACAGAATTTATTTCCACAGTCTTTCTACTATTTGCAACTTCATGGGCTTAGAAGCGCCTAGTTAGGTACGCAAACAATTATTCCGCACGCATACAGTATTCTGCTAAGGTCAGTTTTCTGAAAGAAGCAATCGCCCAGCCAAAGGATGTGATGCGTCGCTAGATGGCGAGAGAGTTTTTGGGTTATTTCCGGAACAAGTTAAATGGTGGTTTGTGGAATTTTGAACTTTTGCCTTCTTGGTGCGTCCGAAGTCATCAGCCGTTTTAAAGTTCCCTATGCCTTGGCGTATGAACTTGCCAATTAGTGGAGATGACATGTGAGGCCCTTGTTGAACGCTGCGCTGCATCAAGGCGTATTTTGGACTGTGTGAGAATGAAGTAACCTCGGAAGCATATGTTTGGTGTTGTGTGAACGAATAGGCAGATCTTCTGGTAAGGCTTTTTACTCTTTAGTAGTTTGTTTGCTAATTTCGTGGTGTATGTCCCTTCAGGGTACGGGTTACAAATTTGCTGTGAATGAATGCTTCCTGGAGCAAGTTGCTCGCACATAACCTGTGGCGTAAGAGCCTACTGGGCCTCAATTCCCTGTTGATACACGCTGGTAGAGGTACTGTGGAGGGTACGTCGCAGGCGAAAGCCGTTTCGTACTGCAGGAAGTAGCCGCTTACAAAAGAAAACGTTTCTGTACAATACACAATAAAAAGTATTCAAACACAACACAAAATCTGCACAAGAGTTAAAAAACTAAATACGATAATTGTGTGTTTAATAATGGAATAAGGATTATTGCTTCTACAAGCTTCAACTGCAACCGTTATTACCGAACACGACGCATAACCATACAAGATTGCTCGAATTCACATTGCACATTGCAGTTTATTTACACTGTCAAGGCTTGCAATATTTCTAAGAAGTTATGCTATCACGTGGCGGTCGCTGAACTGGCGGATCGAATTACACTTTCGAGAGGGAAATATTTGTAAATACACGATAATACCGGGAGATCACAGCGAAGACGATTTTTAAATGGAAAACTCCTGCTTCACGTTGAAACTACTATATCGCCGATTTTGAGGCGACACGTAATTTGAATCACCCTCAGCTTGATGCATATGATACGAGCGAGTGTGTTGACACATAACTCATGTTATGCTGATATACTTATATGATATTGTTTTACATGTTTTAAGCGGAATCGACAATCGCCTGATCATATAATGATGAATAGGCTGTTGACGACTGGAAGGCCTCTGCGCCCCTTAGGAACAGCCGCCACCGGTTAAACGACAAGATCGCTTAAACTTATAAAAAAGGAGGACGTTAAGAGCGTGAGAACAGGTCTTTAGATGGTGTATGAACTGAGCAGCGACGAGTTAACGTTTAAATTAACAAAGATGGTTATGTTATTTGTTGTACCTCGAGGCTGTCCTAATAAATAATGATCGTATTATAGATGTTGTAAATTCTAAAATGTATAGGATTGATTAATTCTTTGCAGTAGTTCTTCGTCAAGGTCAGTTTAACATCTATGTGGAGCTAGACTGAACTGCACTATATCTGGGTTTTATTTATTCTTAAATAATGCTAAAGAATCGAAAGGTTTGTAAATGAGTGTCTTGGGAATTTACATTTTCAAAAACCTTAATTAGACGAGGATAGGATTGTTATTTATGTTTCAAGTTTTTTGGTATTGCTGTTGGAACAAATCTTAATGGCCTTTCATTATTTACAATTCTAAATTAAGAAGTTACATAACGTTGTAGGGCAGCTCTCGATTTCTTTTTAAAATGAATAATTTTTTACTCTGGGTATCTGATCACGACATCGACAGCTTAAATTTTCCAAGTAATCTCCAAAAACGCCGGGCAATTACGAGGGATGTAGACACCCAAGCCTGCGGTATTTATATTTATAGTTTGGCAAAATTGTAAGTTGTAGTGATAGATAAGCCGGATTCCGTGTTCAAGCCGCGGCCGCGATCAGCTGCAGTCGCAGGGGATTACGTAAAATATTGGCGGAAATAAAGAAGATTTATTCTAGTGCCGTTATTTTACCTCATCATTCCAAATGAAAATACATTAGCGCATGAATTAAACATAAGGGGTTTCAAAATTCATTTCACCGATAGCGCGTTTGCAATTCATATCTCATACACTTATTTTGCCGGGCTTCCGTTGGAACTTCTTATAATTAAAAGCAGAACTGAAAATTCGGATGATAAGAAGCCTGCCTAACGGAATGCAAATTCTGCAGCTGAACTACTGGCTTTGTAATTACCAGCACATAAATTTGGCTGAATTTTAAGGGACGGTTCAAACGGAAAACGGTTTCCGAACTGCAATAAATACAAAAAGCCCGCACATAATTTATGTGTGCAAACTGGGAGTGCATTCGAAAAATTGGCTCGCGTTGACAAACATGGAAATGACTCGTTTAATAGAGCACAGGGCCGGTGGTCACTCTAAATTTGGATTTAATCCGGCTTTAGCACGGTTTCAATAGGGAATTCAAGTTTTTAACGGCGCCCTATATATTTGCAACCTCGCGTTGTCACTTCGAATTAATCCATGTGGCGGGGTTGGTTTGGATGTTTTATCATTTTAACCTTCCCTGTTGTGTGTTCAAAGCCACTAAATGGGGCTACTTCTGTTGCTGATGCCCCCAAAATAGGAAATTACTAGTTTATTGCAAATCTCAAAGCTTTTGTTTCTCGGTGATATTAAAATACACCTTGTATAGTAATCTAAAACGAGTAATTCTCTTATATTTATTATAATTACTAACATTTGGCACATTTGGTTGTAGTCTGCGTACAAAGAAACATGAGGCCCTTGACATTACAAAAAGGTCATGACTTAATTACTGGACGTCAGCTTTAGGTGTTGCTCTTTTACTTTAAGGAAAACTTGAGAGGTATTACATTTGAGTTTCTTTATTATCTGAATGCGAAATGTGTATTATGCAGGATAAGCATTATTACTGTTTCTTTTGATTCTTATCCAAGCAGTTTATTGAAGAAGAGCGCTGTTAACTTTGTGCTTTATTATGTTCTGTGGGAAGAGGCTTTCCACTAATTAGTAAGCAAATACCTCCTGTTATTGGTGTTGCCGAGGAGGCTATATAAACACTGATATTTATATTATAGTATGTAGTACTTACTACTTAGATCATATTGTAATTCGTATCAGTTAAATTTCAGCTTTTATAAAATGATCATATGAAAAGAATATTTAAAAATAAATTAAAAATTAAATTTCAATCTATTTATAAAGAGAAATAGGTGTAGAATCAGCTGGATTTTTACAAATTTACGCCATATAACAAGTAATACGAAAAAGCGAGGAAACATAAATTATGGTAGAGCATCAAGAGCAAGGGAATACCCACAAGACTAATTAACGTCATAGTAGGGGAATGCTCCATATCACGAACCTTATTCAACATACTCGTATATAACGAGAATTTAATGAAGACTTGCAAAAGAAAATGTTGACCCTGTATTTATTATGATTCTTATATCACAGGCGAAGAAGATTAAAACCTTTTACGAAAAAATAACAGAAGAATAAAAGTTGAAAAGGGGAAAAATCTATAGCTTAGCAACCCAAACCCATAAACCAGCAATCCCTGAAGCAAGAAGACGTAATTAACATACAGACGCAGGGTGCATTCGAAAAAAGCTCACTTCAGGTATAAATCGGCTTAGCGACTCATCTGGAGTCCCAAGTAGAATAATAAGAATGTATTGACCTATCAAAAACCATTGCAGCAACGCTATCTCTGTTTAGATCTACTGTTACTAAACAAAAATACGGATGGTGAAAAATTACAGAGATAGAGTAAACACTCCCTCAGAAATGGCGAGATGCGAGGTCTTCGAAAATTTTAATGGTTTGTTTTTACGGGCTGAGGCCGGAAGTTCTTCAAGTAAAACAAAAAGAAGCCCATAAGTGGAAAGTGAAGACTACCACCACAATGAGACTCTAGAAAACCTGACTTCAGATTAAAGTCGCTAAGCAATCGTGCGTAAAATGTAGCAGAAACACCTGAAAAGCCAAGAAAGTACAAGATATCAGGGGAAGATTCGATCAGATAAGCTAAATACTGTTATAACTGGAATGACCTTGTAAATAAAGTCACACCTGTAGGACAAGGGACTGTGTCCAAGATAGGGACTCCGTTTCGATAAATTGATTGGAAATCCATAACGGCATATGAGCTTATTCCTAACTTCCAAATATTCAAAACATGCACTACTTCCAACTGGTAGATGCGTAAATTGCCAGAGCTATTTATTGAAAATAATGGTTTCAGAGGGGCCTAACAAAACCATAAGACGTCAGATCATTTGCGGAGAAGGAATGCCAGAAGCCAATTTTAACCATAACTACGGCTTAGGAGCAGCAGATAAAACAATATCCTTTACATAAAATCTAGCAGTTAAGTAGCTATTAGCGAACTGTAAGGTAACGTTAGCAAATAAAGCTTATGCTGAAATGAAAGAAAGTAAGAAGCTACACGATTTAGAGAAAAATTTGTAAATTAGTATGTAGGCGATTTAGTGGAATCATATTGTATTATTCGAACTCATGTACATGCATATATCTGGAATTAAATAATGAGATAGTACCCTACTAACCTGACAATGTTCAACATGGTAAACAAAATTATCAACACAGTTGTCGATCAAATGATGGTATGGTAGATGGAGGAAAAGCTGCTCTATTTGGAGACCTATTCTCTTTTTCGCTTAAAGGCTGCTTGGTTTAACAAGTTTTAATTTACGATGCTGAAATGCTTTCTAAAGAAAATTAGTGGGAAGGTAATTTTCGTTGTTGTTGATTATCTTTCTTACAATAATTTGGTTTTAATGAAAGGTGTTGGCTCTATCAACACAAATGTAATCGAGAGGCGAAGTAATTACGTCAAAGATAATGGCAAAAGTTCTATACCTACACCGGGAAAACATTCTTTTTTTGTTATTTTGGAAATAGAATATTTAAAACTTCTTGGGAAATATTAATGCCTTGATTCAGTGTACAGCTAATATAAAATTGCAATAGAAAATTCTTTCAAAGTTGTTCTACTTTTCAGATTCAGCATCAAGTGACAAGAATGTGGGCACACCTCGTTGAATAAATAATTACACCCTCTACACCAATAGGTAAACAAGGTTACAGATAATACATAAATACAAACAAATGCGAGTTAATTGGTTAGTTAATTAATAATAATGTCTTTGTTGACTTAATAATATAACAATAAAATGCATACGCTACACAAAAAAAGAACAAGTAAACCTCGAGGTGAAGTTCAGTTACCCCAAAGGGCTTCTGGTTCAAAACGGCTTTTAAATGGATTATACGGTTTGCCATTATTTATTAGTTACAAAATGTATTTACATTAATAGATTCTTTGAACGCACAATGCAATCATTACCTGCTTAAGAAAGAAAATGCATGCAATAATGTTAACAAAAGCGTCTATTGTTTATTGCATGGTTGTTCCAGAATGTTTACTCAATACACTGCAGTTATTGATTATGCGACTAATAAAAATCTGGTAACATATTGTATAATAGTTTTTAAAATAGACTATTGATCCGCATTTCCACAACGTTAGTTTGAAAAATACCTTCCCATAGATTAAATGCGAGCTTTAGTTGATTATTCCATAAATTTAATTGAATCAAACAATACTCTCCCACATATTTTGTAATACCAAATACATTGAGCTTAATCGATTTGGTTGGGAGCTTTTGCCGCTAGGCAGAGCTAATCCCATAAAATATTGCACATTAAAACATCCTTCAGTAACAAATAACATTAAAAATCGGCGTAATGGTTTCAGCGCTTAGAGGCCTTCGGCAACCCAGCCACGCCAAACGAAAGCGTTGTTTTCGAATGAAAACTCCGCAAATTACAAAGATTTTTCTCCGTAACGGCCGCATGCCCACACACCTCGCAAATCTAGAATTCCCGGAATATTCAGGGCTTATTTTAACCAAAGCAACCCCGAAATTACGTAATAATAACCTTTGGGCTGGGTTTTTACAGCCAGCGCTGAAATGAAATGATTTCAATTTCTGGAGACGGTGTATCCTAAAATTGTTTCCACTTTCCACCCTAACACATTTTTCTGACTTTTTCCTGTTCTTCGTTTCACTTAGGAGAACCGAGCCCCAAATGACCGCCGCTCGAAAGTCTTAGGAATCTGAATTATAGACCTTAATAGAAAGCGAGTCGGTTGCATCCCTGCACGGTTGTTATCAGGTTAACTGCATCGTTAAGTAAGAAATCAGCTAAGTACTGGATTTACAAGAACTTTGAATATTTTATTCATTTACAAGAGTGGGCACTTGAAGGGGTTTAAATAACTTCAGCATTAGCGGATATTTGGATTGAGAACGAGATATGAATTTACAACAACCTCTGCTGTTCGCGGGGAACATCCCCACAAGCACACCATAAAATATTTAAAAGCCGTAATGCGGTTTCCTCCGCGTTTACCGCTGGAACACATCGAATAAATCCACTACTTTTTCAGGATAAGCAGGCGCCCCTTTGCCGGATTTTGATTTATTGGCGTTAATAATTAATGCCTCCTGGTTAATTGTTGCCTAAATGGAAGCGATTTGGGGCTTTTAACTTCTGCCGAGTAACGCTGCTTAATTACCGAAGTCCATATTGATTAAGTTCTTAAGCCGCACTTTAATAAAATACTTATAAGAGCCTATCGTCACGCAATAAAACGCTAGAGAAAATATAAATACCCGCGCGACATGCATGAGGGCCCTAAACATAAACAGCGTATCATACGCTTATAGGATCGTGGATTAAAATATTCATTACCGGAAGGGCACCTTTCATATTCGTTTCAGTGTTCGGCTTCTCTGTAAGAAATCGCGAGAGATGATGTAGTAAGATGCTAAATTTCTAAATTTCTCATTATAGCAGCAAGCAGCATTAATAAAAGTAAATAGTTTACCTCAATGGAAATAATTGAATCGCTCTCATTTAGTATTAAAATACCGTTAAATCATTTTAGAGAAATATTTTTTAAAATACTTACGATATTCAACACGCGACATTAGTAACCCTTTAAAATATAGAAAATTAATGACAAATGTAATAAAATTTTGCCTTTTTATGAATTCATGTTGTGATACACGAAAATGGAAATAACTTTCTTAGGGGCGAAATTTAACGGTGCGTTTTCATATTTCCACTAAATTGAGTGACCACCTTCAAGATAAAATTCCAGGTATAAATACACACCTTCTGATGTATATGTCAAGACTCTGTCGTTTCTGGTTTTGACATAAGTGTGTTCCAAAAGTATTATTTATGTTTTGCACGCGCTATTGCGGTAGTTTATTTTAAAAAATTTCCGTATGCGTAGAACTGTATTTACCGAAACCGAAATCTCTCTTCGGTGTCGTTTTGCAAGCGCATTACACATCGAAAAATTGCTCTTGCTGGTTTAGTGGATTACTGTACCCATCTGATTACTTCAGGATTGTATAGTATTTTGGAAGTGAAATACCGTTCGTCCGCCTGCTTCTCAGGTTTGTTTGTCCTTTTTTTCCATATTCGCTGTGCCTTCGTTATTGGTTTTACGTTGCTGCTCTACCTGCCTATTGGATTACAGGCTTGGTGCTGAAAAATTTTGCGAAGGTTATAATCGCGAATTCATCTTGCCACGCTCTCCTCGATCTTCGAGCGATGTCGCATCTATTCACGTCGGGTTTTTCATTTCTTCTAATTTTTCGCGCACTTGGCGTCGTATCACACGCTTCGCGCTACGAATGATATCTTATTGAAACGCTCCAATCATTGAGATTACTTATCATAGATCGTAATATTTTATTTAAAGTATTTGTAAACGGTAAACAACCATCAGCTGTTTATTAATATAATTTTATTCTTCTAACTTTTTTATTTAGAGCATTTTATTACTTCGCTGGGCTTATACCGCTTGCTTTTATCTAGTCAA
Source organism: Agriotes lineatus (assembly GCA_940337035.1). Classification (NCBI taxonomy): domain Eukaryota; kingdom Metazoa; phylum Arthropoda; class Insecta; order Coleoptera; family Elateridae; genus Agriotes; species Agriotes lineatus. The sequence goes on from OW679197.1 coordinate 10,901,176, forward strand.
ATCATTTCGAATCTGGCGTCTTTAAATCATAGTAAGCTAATAGTAGGTACGAAAATCTGTATTACTTGCCTGAATCGTTAATTTTTATATTAACATTTGTAGCAAGTTTGTAGCTGTATGCGTTTTATTGTTAATTAGGTTTAACGCTGTAATTTAGTATAGTGGAAGGCGCCCGAATCAAGATCTGTGCGTGCATCGACTGAATTTGTGTTTTCAGAGAACCATCGGATTTCTTCGTACATTGAGAGTACGATGCAAGCAAGGCATTAGCCAACGTACATTACTCAAAGCTGTATGTGCGTGAACCGCTCCTAATGCATTGTGCGAAATCGCATACGGCACAAGAAATAGAAGCATCCTCAAAACCGTTGCAGGTTAAAGTTTACTACATTAGTTTAACTACAGCAAAAAGCGTTTGCGTGTCCAGCAAATGCCATGTAAATCGTGGTGAGTACACAATTTGGAGAACAGACACGTAATTTCATGGTATCCGTGATGCCGTAACTTCAGCCGTAATTGTAGCACCAGCTAGAAGCTAGTCCCCAGTGTCGTGTGGGGTGGAATTTCAAGCGTCACACCGTCAGAATGTGATATAATCCAAAGTAAGTCCTATTATAGTATACAGAGCAACTTTCAAGTCCCTATTTTCAGGTAAATTAATAGCTACAGGAAGCGATTGCAACTTAAGCGATAACAGGTCGCTCCAGCTCTGTGAGAATCGAATTTAAAGGAATGCGCGTACGTATGTGCATCAGAAATGACCGCCTTTAGGCAGTTTAACGTTCTCGTTTTTAGGAGAAATTATTTTGGTGTAATTGTAATGTCGTGTTAAAGTACTTGTGTGGCAGATATAACCTGGACGTTATTATATAAATGTAAAGGCGAGTAACCCCTAGGTATCGCACCTGCAGTGCCTATTTTTGTTTTATATTTGCGACTAGGTGTAGCCCAAGTGTGAGTAAGTTTGGCACCACGGCTTGGAATACAAGCTAGACAAATATTTGCCATAGCAAATAAGTCAAATTCTTCGCTCATACATCACTGACCGCCACTTCGGCGTCAAATGTGGTGAAGAATACTTTGACCTCAAGAATATTTGTGCTGAAGTACCCCAGGGTAGTGTCCTTGGACCTGTTCTCAACCTGCTGTACACCAACGACATCCCACAAAGCGACGGAGTAGTCAGGGCAATCTTCACCGACGACACCGCTTCGCTCACTACCGACCAAGACATTCAGTCACCTACAAACAAACTTCAAACAAAATTCAACAATGTCATCAAGTGAACAAAGACATTGCGCATCAAGCTAAATGGCTCGCGAAGTCGGTTAACATTAATTTTACCAATAAAAAATAGGAATATACACCAGTGATAGTCAACCAGCAATTAATTCCTCATGCTAACGAAGCAAAGTACCAAGTACCTAGGCATGGATTTACATATAAAGCTACGGTGTAAAACACATGTGAAAAAGAAACATGAGCAACGGAGCCTCAAATTCAGACAAATGTATTAGCCCCTCGGACATCACTCTGAACTGTCAATACGCAACTAACTCCTTCTCTATAAGCAAATCCTGAAACCCTTGTCAACTTATGGCATCCAACTCTAGGGATGCACCAAGAAAACCAACATCCAAGTCATTCAGACGTTCCAGAGCAAAGTACTTTGCAGCATCGTTAACGCACAGTGGTACATCCGCAATGACGACATCCATCGCGATCTGTAGATGCCTATGGTTGAAGATGAGATGATGAGATTTGCAGGAAAACATCATAAAAAAATAGAAAACCACGGAAATGTCGAAGTAATATCACTACTCGGCAACAACAAACTTGTTCGATGGCTAAACAGACTAAAACCGTTCTAACTAGTGTAGTGACAGTAAAGGTGCCTAGAAATTCTAAGCGTATATCTATCACATGAACAAAGTGACTACTGAACACTCATATGCTAAACAGTTAAGCCTAAATATTAGGAGAAAAATATTAGATAGACTTAATGTAGTTACAATACACAATGCCCTTGGACGCTTTAAATTAAAAAAAATGGTTCAACATGCCTACTAGACGACACTTACATACTGCTACCCTCTACCATAAGGTGTTGACTATTCAATCTCCACCCTATCTAGAATACCATTACTTACCGGACTGATATACATAATTTTAATCTACAATTTAGGGGTAAAATTAGAACACCTTTGTTAAATACGAAAAAAGGAAAGGACTGTTTATTTATTGCATAGGATGACTTTGTAATGCTTTACGGGTTTCAGTTTCAGTTAAAACAAGTATTGCTAACGTCCGTGAAACCTTATACTGTCAGCGGTTTAAATATATTTAAATAAATTTCATAAAATCTGATAACTTTTTATATATTTTTTAATTCTAATCTTTTAAATAATATTTAAATTTCCAGTCCTGTATCCTACGTATTCTTTGGTTCATGCACCTCTATTTAGTATTAAGTTAGTGTTAAGTAAACGCCGGGTTAAGTGGTGGAGCAGCTGCCATGTTGCAGTTGTCAGGTTGAACTTCGCCTAACCATTTGTATTTGTATTAGCAAAAAAAATGTTTTAAATACACACTTATTATTATTATTAAAAATTCAATAAATCACTTGAATATTTTAAAGAACAATTTTTAAATGTTAGTAAGAAACGACATTTTCTGTCGCAGCTGGTTTTAAAATTTCTTACAGAAGAACGCTATTTAGTTAATTTCATGGGGCGCCAATATTACAGCGGAGGAAGAATAGTGAAAATTATAATTCTACATCCAATACTTCGATCAAGAATTATTGCGGTAAAATTAATTAATAAATAAAAATAAGAGGTTGACTTATCTTGCCACATGCCGAAACCATAAAATCTGTCTACAATTAGTTTTTAAGTGATCCTGGTTTGGGGGAGAGACAGGAATTTCAAAAGTACCCTCGAGATATTTTCAAGTTATTAAATGATGACAAAATATGTGCAGTGCCACTAAAATAATATTTAATTCCACATCGATTTCTAAGGGATAACATATGGTCGGTAGCCACGCCTTGGAGTAATAATTTTATTTTAAACTACGATTTCTTTGTTTTGAAACTTAGATTTTCATTTCAAAAAAGCGAATCGGGTGCGAATATAGGCTCAGTCACGACTGGTTACCCCGTTTTTACAGGAAACCCTTATTTTTAAAGTTATAAACACTTTACCCTATGCGATTTAACGGACAGCATAGATAGGTAGAAATCTGCCTGTGTTGCTTCTGTGCTGAGACAGAGCTGAGATCTTGTCTCTATGGGATGTTGGTTGACCCGTCAGTGCGTGGTGCTTACAAGGTGTTTTTTTTTGGTTTGTTAATATTTGTTGAAGGAGCTAATACTGAACTACATATATGCAAAGAATAAAACGAGTTGTTATATTCCTTTTACCCGGTATATCCAACACAACCCAATTTTATTTCCCACAATTGTGATTATTGCGGAGCTTCAGGTCATGAGTTGCCGAAAACGAAGGCTGCGATCCATCGGACGGAAAAACATAATTAAATTCCAAGCGCCACCAAATTGCAGTTTTAGGTCGAGTGTGATTAATTGTCATAACCATAACTGCAATCAACACCGCGCTCCAAGTACATCATCAAAAACAATCTGCCGCCGCAGGGTGCCGCTCGAAATAAATCACTTTTGCTCACACTTCCTCCGTCATTGTAGATGCCGTAATGTGGGGTCGTAAAAACGTTGACATCCAAACAAATACATAATACATACATCAAAACGCTGTGACATTTGCAGGCGGCCGCAAAAACGCGCACGTCGTTCAAGACAGGCCGACGGCGAGGACGCTCATCAGTATTCCGGCCGTGTGGAGCGACTGCTTATATGCATCTTTTGATTGATTCCGGCACCGGGGGCACTAGTTTAGGGCAAGAGTCCGGGCCGGATGTTACGGATAGCTGTAGATCTCCGGTACCTGTCGGGAATCTTTATTAAAATGTCAGGAGCGCCTGCATGGGCTAACTAACTGCTCTCAGGAGCGCAACCTCCCGGTGTGTTTATCAACTGTGTTGAGACTTCACTTTAAAATGGTAAAAAAAATTTCAATAGGATCAAACTGTGCTCCCATGTGCTGTTAGTAAAAGAATGTACTGCCTTGGCAAGGATTTGTTTAAATAACATGAGAATGAAGTTACAAGTTTATGTTGTAAACTAATAGTGAATATGTTTATTTGCATAATCTATAATATAATTTTTCTTAATGTGTGTCTGTCTGTGGCACAACATAAAATCTCACGTTACGGCTTCGCAGATGTTTATATTTGTTTAGGTTTTGTTTTTCTTATCTTAGCGCTCGGCTCGGAGCGTGACCTTTCGCGTATCCTATTTCACGTGCGCGTAGCGCGCAATTTGCTTGTTACATATAATTTTCGTCAAATTATTGTGGTCATTGTGCCTATGACAAAAAAATAGTGAGCTCTATTTATTAACGAAATATAACTCTTATGCGAAATGAGCTGACGTTCGGGTGACATGTATGGCCGGAGCTTCTATGGTCATTGTTTCCGTTGTGTGTAGCTTTAACAATATTTCTATTGAAATATCCCATGTGTAACCACATCGCATAGGTGCTTAAGAATTTGTTTACTGCCGGAAATCGGCAAAGCTAGCCATCGTCTTTTTCAGGCACTGACCACACATGTCACTCGAACATCAATTCGGTTTATGAAACGGTTATATATTTAAAAAAATTGGTACACGAGGTATTTCGATAAATTAAATAAAAACTAAAAAAATCTGAATGGTCCTTTATAGAAACAAAACAGTGTGTTTAGGTGAATTATCTTTTAGTGTAGCAAAGTTTTTCCGGCTAGTTCCTGGGCAGGAAGAGGGTTTACAAAAGTGTCACTATTTCGAGACAGTCCAAACCAGCAGACCTACAGCGGTTGGTGTAAAACCTTAAACCACATAACATTTCCTATACAGCAATAACTAAGAATCAGCAATTGCTGTAACCCAATGTTTATTTAACCTATATACTGGAATGGTACTGTCTATCTAATTACTTAGTGTTGTAATATGTTACTAAGGGTACCACGGAAATATTTTTCGTGTTATCAAATCCTAGGTTGATTAAAAGTTATTTGTAAATAGATAGATAAAATAAATAGTTGTATGCCCTCTATAATATCTTATTTATTTGCAAGTAATTCAATAAAGAATGCTAGCTCAAATTTCGGTAAAGCAATTGCTCATCTCGGTTGGGTTCACCCTGAATGTATAATTTATCAAAATCGTTAAATACGGATCTGTTCTCCGCCTTTAGCTTAAACGCGCACAATCGAAATTCTGAAATTAGTTCAAGTTTTAACCAAGATGGACGCCGTTTGCAAAATTGCGTCTATTGACTGATAAATATCGTGAAATCGATCAAAGTCCTATCGGTAAAACTTGAATTAGCCTGTTTTCCCGGCATTAATTTGTCTTTTTTTTTCAGCTCTTGCAGGCACGCTACTTCATTTGTTTTTATAGCGTCGGTTTGTTGGAAAAACATAACCTCAACTTTGAGTATCGCAATTTCAGGCTCTATGGCTTTTAATTAATGTTTAATATGCCTGGGATGGGCTTCCTCAGGTCGTACTTTTGCTTTATGGTACGCTTCAGGCTTCTAGCGCCAATATTTTCTTGTAAAACTAACTTGCGATTTCTGCAGTCTGCGGCAAGCTCCTCGGATGGCGTCAAGTGACCGGATCTTTTCCTGGGGTGCTGGGATTGACGTGCCGGACTCCTATTTGATGGACAGACGTGCGGCAGTTGAAACCCCGGGCTCTGGAACCTCTTTCGGCCTGTGGCTCAAAATCATAGGCTGGGATGGTTATCTCGAAGCTCTCGGAGACGTCAACGGTGGAAAAATATTTTTATATTAGGGAAATTTAAACCCCCAGTTCCCCTTGTACCCGGGTAAATTGTCAACACAATGGTGTAATTCTTATTAATAGTTTCAGTTGGTTTCTATGTAAAAACTTAATTTCTTTGGAGACACAAAAACTGGCTGTCATTAAAATAATTTATTCATTTGTCTTCCTCTCTTATATTTTTTATAAACTAAAGCTAGTTACCTTCAAATTAATTACGGATATTAACATGGTTCAAAATACTGACTTTTAACAATAATTCTACTTAAAAGTAGGATTTTGTACACTAAGATTAATTCTAAAATAATTGCTTACATTTATATTAATTTTGCGTGTCTATTTGTCACTGCACGTCTTTTTAATTTGCATTTAAACATTCACATGTCACTGGACCGACTCGAGTATTTAATTCGCGTGTTTCCTGCAGTGGCTTCTTTTTGAATTCCCTGTTTTCTTTACACAAATTTTTAAGTTCAAATGCTGTCTCATTTTCTGCAATTTTTATAACCCTTGCCTTTTGATTTTTACGGTTTCCTTCAAATGCTTTAATGCCTTCATTCTTATCTGCTCGTTGCATGTTTTTAAGCTTTACCTATCTTTCAGTTACCTTTCTTCAACCCTGACTGGATTTCACTATTAAACTGTGACTGAGTTCCATGCTACATTCCCTTGCGTTTACGATCCATATAATTATTATATTTCATTCGGCTTGGCATTTACTTTAACACAAACCTAATCAATAAATTAACTGTACTTTCATACAATTTGGATCCCTGTGCGAAATGAGTTTTGCTTACTGCGTTCATTAATTAATTATTCTGCAATTACTGGCATCTCATTACAAATGTATTCATTCTGGCAAATTCAAGTTTTAGCTTTGCAGTTATATAAAATATCTCACTCTGAGCTTTCATGAAATGTCCATTAATTTGGCAATGCTAACAGAGCTGAATGGTAGGGCTTAAAACCATAGCAATACATATTCAGCTCTAAAAGAAAATACGTCTTGCAGAAGTAAAAACATTCGGAATGGCAAAGCAGAAATTGCGAATGATTAAACTTACAAACTCTTAAAATCGTAAGAGGTATAATTTTGTGTACTTATTGTATTTGTAGTGATATCATTTGAAGCTAGGTTTTGATCTTATTGTAATTGCAGTGAATGTGGTGCTGATTAGATCCTATTTTTATTACATTATTTGTAAATGTTAACTTGTTTATACATGTACACAGTTCTACTGGCAAAATTTTATTCAAATAAACTGAGTAAGGGGCAAATAGTTGTACGATTTGCTCGAAATGTCCTTAACGAGCACACGTCTCTCAACCGCTAGTGAAAATGGGCGATAGCGGGGCACGAGACCTAAAAATTGGCATATATAAGGAACGATTACGTTAGAGACTGTGATGACCAAATTAAAATTCGTGTAATGAACGTTGGAAAGCACACAACGAGACTACAGTGCTCTTTCGCAAGATTGCCGCTAAAATCCGTTGTCGCACGTGCTTACAAAGCAATGCACTGAATGTGACCAAATCGTCGAAATAGCAACCATCAAAATACTAAAACGCTCTAGCGTATCACAACTAACTGGACATGCACGAGGCGTAGGATAATAAAAGCTGCAGTTGACTTATTTCTCAACAATCTGCTTAGAATTGTGACTGCAAATCTTAAATAAAACACTAAGATCTAAACGAGGTATATTTTATAGTACTGCGTTCTTGCGGATTACAGAACAGCAAGGCCACGAGACGACCCGCAAAGGGTGTAACTGGAGATACCCAAGCCTAGATGCCGATAATGGAGAAGTCATAGCCTTGTCTAGACTGGCCAAACGGCATGATAGGGAAATGCAGGATTTTTCCAGTTGACGAAAAGCAGTTGTACAAGGTAAAATATGGAACACTTCGGTGAGAGGTATTTTGCCAGCGTAGCTGGACAGGATAACCTAAAAGTGCTTAGAAATATGTTCTTCAGTTGCTTTAAGTGGTGCCCATAGAGATCGAAAGGGAAAATTGCTGAACGGGGTAATTAAAAATCGAAGTGGGTGAGCGGCCAGAGGTAAGTTTTTCTTCTAAAATGTTTGCTAGCCTTTTCATAACTAGACCAGTTTCAGTAACTAGGCACAAAATAAATGTGCTGGAATAAACTTTACACCATAATCGAGGATTCCAATGCAATATTTAATTGATTCCCGAAAAAGAACCAACACACATCACAACCAATCTATCAATCAATCCCGCTAAGATGGCTACAGGAAATCGCTCCCTCTATACCGAAAATTTCTTCCAGAAACCATCAAAACTCTCCTGTCCCCAAGAATTCTCAAAAATCCACACAGAATGAACGAGGAAGATAAGCAACCGAATACACACCAACGAATATCTGGAAACTCAGACAGAAACAATAACTTAATTTAAGCTGGGGCATAACAAAATATAGGGCAATATTTTGTATCATCGGCACAAATGAGCATTCATATCTACAGCGTGAAATTATAGCACCATTCACATTTAATATAAATAATTCATCGTCAACGCAGAACACTTTCTTTATTAGCAGCACAAGTAAGAACATTCAAATAACATACATTTGTCTTTAAATATTTTTGCACTTTGAGACTACGTGAATTTTTTATTGATATCACAATGAACACAGGTGAGCACAATTGAGGTTACAACTTCACGAACAGTACAGACACGTACAATACATGAAAATGCAGATTTATATTTATTTGGGCGGGTGGCGGTACAGCTATCCCAGTTAGCAAGTAAAATGAAATACAAGCTGCAGAATGTTAAAGGCGCAAAGAAAGAAACACGGCCCTCGATTTCCTGCACTTTGCTGATAGTTTATTGGATATTCCCTCGAGTTCTGCTCAGGTATGGAAAGCGGCGCGGATCCTCCAAAATTTACCGACTTCCTCGCCAAGTAGAGTTACTTTTGCGATGCTCCCGCCCAAATCTATTCAGATTTGTTTCCAAAATATTTAAATGCAAGCGCGCTTGAAAGCGGCAGGGTGTTTCGTCATATTCGCAAGGATTTGTCGAAGCATCCGTGCTTAAATTATTCGAGTAAGTTTCATCCCCTGGAATTTATTACTTATTTTTTCCATTTTGTGATTTAGAGCAAGCTAGAAACTCGAATGGGTTAGATTTTTTCCTGTAAGCAACGAGTAAGATGCTAAACCTTTATTCAACCTTTTCCTATTGCTAAAGCCAGTCAGTCTCATTAGTCATATACAGGGTCCGGCAACGATGCGGGGCTGGAAGATATTTCTAAAACTATGAGACTTGAATAAATATCGCATATATAAAAGTTGTAGCTACGAAGGTAGTGCACATTACGAAAATGGTTTGGATCATACAAAGTCGTCTCAAAAAAAAATGTGGCTAATCAAACTTACTTTTTTTTAACTAGAAGGCCCTATATTTAGCTACCTTAAAAGTTTTCAATTGAAATACCAATCATTCTGTTATAAAGTTCTATGGGTCTAACGTCAACTTCTTTGGAGATATTAACGATTTTAAGCAAAAAATTCTGAACAATTGAATGAAGGAAAGCCAAAAAATGATATTTTCGTGATTTACATTTATAGTCTATAATAGTAGGTGTGCTGCTATACAGGGTGTTCAACAGTTGCACATTTAGATCGGCCGCTTAACGGAGGTGACCTTGATCTCAACGCGTCTGGGTGTGTTAATCGCTATTTGAAACCGTGATTGACTTGCGGTTAGACAATCAAAACTTATTTCTGTAGGTTCTAAGCGATCAGACGTTTTGCGTTCAAGTAGTCTAAGATTAGAGCTGGTTTTCGGGAGTTTGCTATTATACATGATATAATATTGTCAACTGAGGTATATATTTAAAAAAAGTCTTTTATCGTGTACAGTTACAGCAGTTAATGGGTATGCGCTATCATAGGAACAACAAATATCAAGTATGCTATAGCAGGCTACAAAGAAAATTGTAAAAGGTAACAGACAATAATTAGGGATAAAACTTAATTTTTCGTGATTTGACTGCAAAAATGTATTCCAAGAGATTAATAGATGACAGCTAATAAATAAGCTACAAACGTCGAAAACTATCTCACAACACTGAACATAACAAGCTACAAAATTATTATAAAAAATCTATAAGATACTAGAAGTAAATGGGTGTCGTTAGACGTGTTTTCTTTATACCGATACTTCTACAATTCTTGTGAAATCATAAGTACTACTGTTCATTTTACTAGAGAATGGCGCACCAAGATATAATGTCGTTCTCTCTCAGTGAAAGAAGAGCAATTACTTAACATGTAGATCTCACTCTTTTTTCATGTCATTAGTCATTTTGTTGCAAATGGAAATACTACTGATCTTGGAAGTGTGTCTTCATAATTATATTAAAATTAACTAAAGAAAGTTTAATTACCTTAAATAAATGTTTCCAATCAAAAATCCATAGCGAGGCAAGATATCCAGAATTTTATTTCTCGAGTCGCTTGGACTGCACAGTTTCTGGAAGAAAAAGAAAATATTAAAATGGCGCATATTATGCAGTAATGGCGACACAAAAATTCATTTCAACAAAACTTAGAAGTAGGTATGGTTCTTTTGTCAACATTGCTTGAATTCTGCTAATTAGTGGGAGTATATTTTATTTTCTACAATGGCAGGTAGAGAGCTTTGGGGATAAAATGATCAATTTTGTACAAAGAAATAACCTAAAAATTGCACTCATTTCCAACGGAAGAACAGATACAAAATAATATGAAGAGTAACAAAGAAAGCACATTGCCAACCATATATACGACATTTTTTTACAAAAAAGAGGTTTTAATTTTTTCGAACGCCAAATCATATAATGGGGCAGCCATGGATGCAGACCACCTATTAATAGATAGAAAAAATAAATAAAATGTAGAAAAACTAATAAGAAAAAGAGCGTTTACAGGTAAAAAAGTACAGATCATACTAACAAAATGTTGAAGAAAATAGCATGGAATTAATTCAAGGTATATAAAAGAGCGAGGAATTATAATGAAGTTACCAAAATATATCTGCAGAAAAAAATAGAGACATTCAAGTATTGATTTAATGAAGACTGTGGACAAAAGAGGAGAAGAAATGCAAATACAAAAGCAATAAAATAAAATTTGAGAAGAATAAAAATGGCTTATGAATAGAGGCAACTAGGATACATTGAGCAGAGGAATGGAAAGACTTATATTGTGAAATTAGAAAGGCCCAGGAATTTAAAGCTCGTGGTTAGTTTGTAAGAACAATGACGGCAATTTGTTGAGCGACGAGGAGGAAATTTTAAGAGACGAACACAATATGACACTGTGACTATGCAGAAATAACTGCAAATCAAACAAAACAAAACGTGAAGGAAATAATTGGAAAACTAAAGAATATAAAAGGCGTAGTCGTGAAGGAAGTAACGGGAGAAGTAATAAATTATTGGGAAGAGAGGCAGCAACATGCTTTCACGGCCATTGTCATTAAGTAACAAACGACTTCCGGGATTACACCGTGTCATGATTGAGATCGAAGAACTCAACATTTCGCCCCCCGTAAGGGGCTTCATCAGGAGGAAAAGGCAAAAGAGCAGGGTAACTCAACGTGTTAACCACGCCAGAGGCGAAACTCTTTGCAAGGGAAGGGATAGAAGAGCAAGGTAACTCAACGTGTGAACCACGTCAGAGGCGAAACTCGACTAACTATCGGAAGACGAAAGGCGAGAATTTATAGGCAAGCGCCGTCGCGGTTCAGCAAATGCCGTCGCGGCTCAGTGGCGGTGGGCGGGGCTTAGGAATTAGACTTTTCCACATAGAAGGAAGGGGAAAGCCTTCGTCCCCATTGAGATTATTAGGGTGTTTGTATATCTCAATGGCTTAGCAAATCTTTCTGCTAAAGAAGAATGAGTATTTGCAGATGATCGAAGTTTCATCAAAAAGGATCTAATGACCAGTATCGCGTTGGTGTTCGGCGATGGCTGATGATGAAACGAGACCTGACTTGAGACAGCGCTGGTGCTCAGAGATGCGAGTTTTCACTAAACGACCTGTTTCACCAATGTATACAACATTACAAGAGCAAGGGACTCTACAAACACCTTTAGATGACATAGTGTTTAACCTTCAAGTACTAACGTGTCTGTTGTGGTGCATTAGTACTAACATGACGTCTCAGAGACGGGCATATAGTTATTTATGAATTTATTACTAATTTTTTTTTAAACATAAAGTACTATGCAATGATGTATCAAGTATATTTTAATCACATAAAAATATAAATTCATAAAAATATTAGTATTTACAGAGTCAAATAGGAAACTGTGTGTAAATTTGTAGATGTTAACTTAAATACATAAAAAGGCAATTTTCAATATTTTTTTATTATCAGCAACCATATTTCAACAGACAATGGTATTCTAACACAACTTAACTAAAAAAAAAGTGAGAAATAAAAATACGTATAAAATTTCACACCACCCTATGACTATACAGAATTAGTGCAAGATGAACACATTAGGGTCACTAAGTATAGCAGAATTTTCATCAATATTAGGTTCTCCGTTACTGTTCTCACTGTCTAATTCATTATACTACTGGAACACTTGCTGCTCAAGCAACTGTCTGTTGATCTAACCGTATTTGAGCAAGTTGGTTTTTGATCCATCATGCAAATATAGTAGCGTACAAACTAACGTGACGTCTCTGAGACGGAATTTATTTTTAAATATAAATAACTTCCGCACAAAACATCCCACCGCAGCGGAATTTTAAAAACTGAGTTATTTTTAGGTAGTTTGAAATTAGATGAAGGATCAACCATAAATCTTAACTGGAGGGGGAAATATAACACGCGCATCGAACATTTCCGTCTCTCAGACGTAACGTTAGTACTTAAGGGTTAATTTATCTTTAGATGAAGGAAGAACCTGCGAGACTTTGCTCGGGGTTTCAATACTGTTTTGATGTTTTGTTTTCGAAAAAATTTTCCTATGCGTTCGGTGACTTGGTGGATATAGGGAAGAAAGACTATTGCTGCAGGAGGATCGGGTTTTGGAGGTTTGGGTGGCTCTGAATGAAGATGGGCGATTGATGGAAGACTGTATATCGCTATCACGGTAGCCGTTATTCTAAGAGCTTTCCGAATGTGATTTAATCAGCGGGGATATTATTTAATTGGGATATGGAAACAGCCCGTTGTACAAGCGAATTGATAACGGAAAGTTTTTTTTGTAGGATGATGGTAGGAATCGGCATGTAGATAGCGATCAGTGTGAGTGGCTTTTGCGATATACAGAATGACCAAGTTTGCCACTGGGTTGGCGAGAGACCTGTACATCTAAGAAAGGAAGGGGATCCCCACGCTGAATTAAATCACATTCGGAAAGCTCTTAGGAATAACGGTTACCGTGCTAGTGATATACAGTCTTTCATCAATCGCCATCTTCATCCACGGCCACCAAAACCTCCAAAACCCCATCCTCCTGCAGCAATAGTCTTTCTTCCCTATATCCACCAAGCCACCGATCGCATAGGAAAATTTCTTCGAAAACAAAACGTCAAAACAGTATTCAAACCCCGAGCAAATCTCACAGGTTCTTCCTTCATCTAAAGATAAATTAAACACTACGTCATCTAAAGGTGTTTACAGAGTCGCTTGCTCTTGTAATGCTGTATACATTGGTTAAACAGGTCGTTCAGTAAAAACTCGCATCTCTGAGCACTAGCTCTGTCTCAAGTCAGGTCTCGTTTCATCATCAGCCATCGCCGAACACCAACGCGATACTGGCCATAAGATCCTTTTGATGAAACTTCCATCATCTGCAAATGCCCATTCTCTTTACCAGAAAGATTCGCAAAGCCAGTGAGATTTACAAACACCCTAATAATCTCAATCGGGACGAAGACTTTCCCCTTCCTTCTATGTGGAAAGTGCTAATTCCTAAGCCCCGCCCACCGCCACTGAACCGCGACGGCTTTTGCTGATCCGCGACGGCGCTTGCTTATAAATTCTCGTCTTTCTTCTTCCGATGGTTAGTCGAGTTTCGCCTCTGACGTGGTTCACACGTGGGTTACCGGGCTCTTTTACTTGTTCCTCCTGATGAAGCCCTTACGAAAGTGGGCGAAACGTTGAGTTCTTCGATCTCAATCATGACAAGGTCCAATCCCGGAAGTCGTTTGTTAGTCAGATATACAAATAATTGAGAAAACGTGTAAGGCAGAGCAACCATCCAAGGTACGTAGCATTAATAACAACGGAAGTTGCAGCAGAAGTATTGCTTTATTAGTTAGATATATAAAATATCCAGGCGGATTCTGGTGAAACGTATCAGCCATGAATCAAACCTTGACGCTTGAACAAATATAACTAGTACCTGTATGGACACCAAAAAAAAATATATTAGAAGAATGAGAGCGTTCAGACCTCCTTTGGTAAGACTCTTTTGTTCAGGGAAAAAGTTTGACAGAGCCATTACCACAACAGCAATAAAACAAGACATAAATAATCAGACAAATTACATACGAATATCGTATCAAATCAACTCTACAAGTAAAAATACATGTATTCACACACTTGAGCCCTCGCACTAAAGATCCTTCGTGAGACTCTCTCTCCGAAACCTGGCTGACGGCTGCTACATGAACAGATTCTTGTCAATCACAAGACCCAGTGGTGAGGAAAGAGTATGAAGCAATGCAAGGTATGAATTGGTGGAAAATAAGGATGGTCAAGTTTATTTTAAACGCACAGAATTTGGGTAATAGTAGAAAATATTGGAATTTCGGAGCAACTGTAGGACTAAGGCCTAGAGAAAATTAGTAGCGAGAGGGATAGACATAAAAAACGATAGCTTTTGCACAGGCGTCATCAATTTAGTGTACGCAGATGACTTAACAATCTTACCCAGGACAACTACAGAATTCCTTATAAGGAGCTAGAGAGAGCAGCAAGAGAAATGGGACTAAAAATAAACCACAAGAAAATGCATACTGCTATACCCCTTACTTTGCCTTTACTCAACGCTATCTAGTTTATTTTATTTAACAAGTTTGGGTAGATCAAAGACTATATAAGCCTGTATTGTATTAATTTTTAGATTATAAGAAATTTCTGTTGAGATGAATTTATGTAAAATATATGCACTTTGATATAAAATTATTGATTATTGGGTTTACTACATTTTTTTATCTCCAGCAGAACAATCACGATCAAATCAGTTTAGGTTCATGCATTATCAAAATTATTACTCTCGTTGTTTAGTACAATAAAATTTACTTAAAAAAGTATGACAGTTCCACACCTGTCAACGTCAAAAAAATATGAAAGTGGAAAGTCAGTCAAAATCATATTTGTTACAATTGTTATATTTGAAAAACGTGGAAAATGTAAGCAGTTCCCTTAAATATCTTATTCACCCTATTTGTAACTTCTTACTTTTAGATCCTTTATGAATACCTGTAGTTGCTACTTTGTTAAACACTCCAATCAGCTTCTTCGTGAAGCAAGCGTACTCCGTCTGCTCACAGATGTTCTGGGACACTCATGCAAGTACAGCCTCTTGACTAATTTACAACACACGTTGTTTTTAATTGCTCCTAATGTAGCTTCAATGCGGACTTCAACACTGCAAACTCCCGTTCTGCAGTAATCTTACTTTCAACTGCGCAACAACCCAAGTATAGATGTAATTAATTACCACTGACTGCAATGCCCTATATCCAAATCTCACAAGATGTCCACAACCTGCAAACAAGGAGCTCGATGAAATGCACTACCAGTGACTGCAATGCCTTCTATCCAATTCACAAGTTGTCTATAACTTCTAACAAGAAGCTCGATGAGGTCCACCACCAATAAATGCAATGCCTGTTATCCAGTTCACAAGATGTCTACAACTTCCAATAGGAAGCTCGATGAAATCCACCACCAATAACTGCAAGCCTTTTATCCAATTCAGATGTAACCAACCAACAATAAACTCAGTACAGCATCCAATTCCAGAAAAACTATTCTGTAGATTGCAGCAGTTCAACTTCTTATTATACTTCTACCATACAACTCCTTCTCCATAATCCATTATACCATTTATTTCAAATTCAGTTTTCACCATCTCGTTAATTTATTCGTAGTGCCCCTTGTATTCACTAAGTAGATACATAAAACACTGTTTATAGAAGGGTTTTAATTTTGAAATTTTTACTTTATCAAAAATACGTTTACATTTTTAGATCAAAAATTCGTTGTATTTATATAATACAATTCCCCATAGTAATATATTTCATCCATTTTTTTTTAATTTAGCACTCCTGATTACATACTAGTACAACCTAGTAATTTTTGACATATAGAATAACCTTTTTCAAATAATTATTCGACTTTTGCTTTCCACCATAATTCAAACATTATTTAATGCATATGTTAGAATCTTTCTGTTCTTAATCTGAATTGTATAACTGAATTTGAATTTCAGTCTGAAAAACTTATTAAATAAACCTTTGAATAATTTTGCTGTTCTTTTAATGCTTAAATTCATTTTTGTATGTTTTTAATAATTAGGTATTTTAATCATCCTGCAATCGCATAACTAGGGATTAACGTTCATAAATAAAACTAGCAGTCTTAAGATGCTGTCAGAATAACACTAATGAGCAAATTGAAGAAGGAACTAAAGAAAGCAGAAAGGGAAATGATATAACAATAAACTTCAATATCGGAAAAGAAATCAAAGTAGAAAAGGAAACCAGTACGACTACCACTAGTGATAAACAAAGTTTAACAACGAAAAGTAAAAACTTGGGAATGAAAAATTCTGAGAAGGATTTAAAAAATATATACCAACGGAGAGGATTGACAAATGAAGCAGTTTACCAAGCAATGGAGAATTAGAAATCGCGAAATGGTTTAAAGCTGGGGGTTAAGCTTGCTGGACTCATAAGAAGATTACCGGATAGCGAAATAAGAGACACAGGTACGAAAAGGGAAATAGAAGAAAACGGGAAACAAGGGCTCCCTAGAAAACGATGAGTGAAAGCAGTAAAAGTGGATTTCAAAGACAAAATCATAAACAAGTGGAGACCTCAAGAAGCGGATAGAAGGAAATGGAGAAAAATTATCAAGCTCTGCGCCAAATGGCCTAATAACACTCTACTTATTGTTTATCTATAACTGCATATGATCATGTCTTTTTCTGCTCTTCTTTATCTGTTATTTATGTTTTAGATCTTACCGTCTCTTTAGTGGGATTCCTAAGTTCCTTTATGCAACTTCTAGTCACCGGAATTGAGTTCTATGGGACTATTTGTAATCGTACTATCTGACTGTTCCGTATGTGTTACACTATTACTCACGCTCGATCTACCATTCAATACACAGGGGGTGTCAATAGTAAAAACGAAAAATATGGAAAGATTGTACCAGTGCTATCTACTGAACGCTTTTAAAAGGTTGCCAAATAACTTAAGTTTAAACTTTACTAAGGTAGAACATCACGCTGCGCGTCATAAATAGGAAACACACGAACAATTGATTTGAATGGGATGTTAAAAGTTCTGGTCACTAAAGATACATTTACATACGCGATTGTTTGCATGTTTGCATGTTTTTGCCATATAACCTCATTTTGACGTCTAGTGTTTATATTTTTACTTGTTGATAATCGCCAGAAGAACAGTTCTTTTCAGAACTACACTATGCCAAAAGCTTTGTATAAACAGTCAAGGCATCTTGTTGATTTGGTGATCAATTACTTTGAAAAAAAACGTGACAATAAGGAGCCCCTTTTTCTTAGAGAAGTACAATTTGTATACTTAGACGACCAGGATACTTCACAATGGTACTATACGCAGATCATAGCAAGACAGCAAAGGTGATGGAAAAAGGTTAGTTTATACCTCAAGGTAGTTGAAATGCAAATAAACTTACGCATATTTAGTCTATTAGATGTGTTGTTCTTCATGTCGGCAATTCTAGCTTTATACCTGAAGCAAAATTAGTATTTTCATCTAAAACACAAAATCAAGATTACCAGCAGGAAATTAATTAAGGAAGTGGTTTGAAAATCAGTTATCGAAAAATCTGGAACAACCTACTATCATTGTAATAGATAATTCCAGTTTGCTACAAACGGAATTTTTATCTAAAAATAAAATAAATAATACTTGAGAATTTTGAACAAGGACACTGTGATTCAGAAATTATAAATACAAGTAGAATTGGAAGAAGTAAAAATCTATAATTTTGTATTTTAGTGTATTAATTTATAGTGATGCCATTTTAATTAAGTTAGTAACATTTTTACGTTGTGGTAATTGTGAATATGATTTTGATTTTATATTAATTTTATTCGTTCTGAATGTGAATTTGTTTATACAGGGTTATTCACGAATAGTGTCTGATTTAGCGCCATTTTTTCTGAAACACAATTTACTTTGTCACAAAATGACAATTTTGTTTCATTTTTCTGAAATCACGATCACAAAATTTTATTGAATTTGAAAAACAGCGAAGTATTCTATGAGAGAGTAATTTGTGTTGCAGGAATAAAGGCGCTAAATCAGACACTATTCGTGAATCACTTTGTATATGCAAACAGTTCTATGGCAAAATTGAGTTCAACTAAATTGATTATAATAAAATAGCTGTACGATTTCTTCGTAATGCCTTTTACGAGCACACTCCCCGAACAGCTAGTAGAAACAAGGTAAAAGCGCAGTACGGGAACTAACATTCGCATAAATTCACGCAATAGGCCCGTGACGACCGAATTCGTATATACTTCAGGTCGTGTAATAGCCGTCAACTAACAACAAACAAAAGCTTCAGTACTCCCTCACAATGTTATCTCGAACAATCTGCTTAGAATCTGAACAACACCACAATAGATGTCCGGCAAATTCACAAGAGATATATAAAGTTCTGTGTGGCCACGAGCCACAAAACAGCTAATAAACGAGGGTGATGGCAAAGGGGGTACCTGTCAATGCCCAAGCCTAAAGGGCGACCATGGAGAAATAGCAGAAGTTGTGGTTAAGCTGCCCAAAACAGTATGTTGAGTTCTGCGAGCATTTCTCCAGTTGGCGACTTGAAGTCGCACGAAGGAAAAGGGTATTATCCAGCGTAACTTGACCGCTCACACACCTGTTTTCGAGGTCCTTTGCGTGATGGCATCCGAACTTAAAAGGGGAAGTTACAAAGCAGGGTAATAAGAAGCATAAAATCGTCAAACAATGAGCACAACCAAACCTAGATTGACTTACCATGCTGACGAAAGGTTTCCAAAATATCAAAGAATTCAGATTCACATATATTGCGCCTCTGAAAAATTTGATCACACCGCATCAGGAGCAACCTGGCAATCAATCTCCCCAAAATGGCGACAGAAAATCACTCCCTCCATACAGGCAATCTTTTCAAAAATCGTCGAAATTTCCAACGAGAATTTTTAAAATTCACACAGAAATGCAAAAGAAGTTAGGCAACTGAGTACACACTAACAAATAGGTGGAAACTCAAGACAATGCCTGAACAAAACTGAATTTTAACTAATGCATAATTTACACGTAACAAGTTATCACAACATACTAAAAGTGAGGGTTCTTAATAATTCAAGGAATAAGCCAGATATTAAGGAATGGTTGCAAAATCATAACAAAAATGCTGAAGACAATTTGTTAGTAATTGCCGGCCGAACTAAGAACGAAGTAAGAAATATAAATGCCCAGTGCGTCAACGACTTTTTTGTATTACATACGGCAAGTGCGACCAGTGTTCAACGAGATTTCGTAATCTCATAGCTTATGCACAAATACAATTCTTGAAAGAGGAGCTTCAAATACGATAGGCAGCTGTAACTAAATTAAACCCCCATAGTTGAAATAATCACAGTATAATTTCCAAAAAATCAGGATCACAGTACATATAAATATCACAATTATAGATTCACCATCAGAATTCTTGGTGGCCACAATATTACTTGCTACGACTATTTATATTTGTCAAATTTAGCAGTAATAATATGAGGTACCTCAGACAAGTATTAAAATGAATACTCACAGTTTGTAATACATCAATAGAGCAATAGCATTATTGCACACATTAAAAATAGATTTATGTGTAGGCAAAGATTACAGCGGCGAATACGGTGAGTCCTTGGTTTCGGAGGAAACGCAAAACACGATTCCAGGTGCGAGCTCACGGCCGAATTATGTCACAATTTTCGGAATCGTTTGGCACCAAATTCGGGGTGCCAGAAACTATTGACACAGGGAGGACTTCACCGTACGACGCTGGGGCAACTCCGACCTGAAGGTAAGCCTCCTTGTCAGATCCTCTCCTCAGGACTGCACCCGCAGCAGGGGTCAACGCGGGTCCGGAGATCCAGAAAAATACCAGCGTTTGAAACGTCCGTTCGTGAAAGTATAAACCAGGTGTAGCTAAAGCCTCAAATAGGCCCTCCGGCACGAGGTGCTATAAGGGAGGAAGAAGTCTACGATAGCATACAAGAACGACAGAATATTTCGAAGCGAACCCTTTACTTACCCCGGACAAAATTCCAGGAAATTTGCGAAACACGTGGTAGCATGAAAATTTCGCCATCGGCGTGGGAATCAAGCTTTCCTCATATCGAAATTCGAGGACTAAAAAATCCACTTTAAGAATGTAGGCTCACATAAACACCATCGAAACTAACGTCAGCCCAAAATTAATCCTCCGAAATTCTAACTGCTACCCCGGCATCTTGAAAGAACGCTTCTCGAAAACAGGTGCTAATTCTAAGAACTTATCTACGCGAGGTCAAGCAAAGGAGGCGTGGCGTAGCGCGCGAAATACGAACGGCGTAACCACATCCGCGCGAGGAGATGCGGAATAATGCGAAATAAATACTACAGAACGCGAAATTGGAAGGCGGTGCAAATGAATCGTAACAAATTAACGACGTAAATGTACAACTCTTTCAGTGAGTTAGAGTATAAGTTATCAAGTAATATAAATATCTTGTGATAAAGCTTTAAATATAATGTTAGTTCAGAAAACCACTCAAGCAGATGCATTTTTAGAAAAATGTGAAGGGTGTGTGCTAATAAAACTTGCTCCTTATTACTGCATCTTTAATCTCATAGAACGGGAATATGTGCGGAATAGAATTGGATTATAACAAACATATTGAGATATGTAGACACGGTAAGCACACAGCTGTGACTATATGCAAAAAATCTGTGAAACGGTGGCTCCAGAAGTCTGAAAAAATGTATTGAACATACAGAGAAAGCAATAAAGAGGCGGTTGTCCACAAAATTGGGATTTGACAGAAAAGATATAAATCCTCTTATAATAATGTTTCTGAAGGCTCTGAGGGAACATGTTGCTCTAGTGATAGTGATTAAAAATTTTCTATTTTGAGTACTATGTAGCATACAAACTGTTTCATATTTAAGTTTTTGCATAAAACATCTGAGTAGTTGCTTTTGTTAATATTAATTTAAGTATGTTGCTGATTGTACCTTCCACTTCAGTTGTATAAAACTGTAGCAAAATATTCATATGTGAAATTTGAGCCTTAAATTTAATATAGGCATTGATTCGATTATTTTCGAAGAATATAGGCAATTGACATTTTGCTTATGGTAATTGTTAAATGTCTTGTAAAATAAACAACTGTGTCTACCTAATTCTAAAAATTTTATAAACATTTTGGATTTTCAATTGTTTTTAGCAATAATTTCAATAAAGCAAACCTATGATGTTAACTCCATATTAAATACAGCTTATATGTCATCCACTGTGCCTACGTACTTGTAAAGCATTAACGTAAGCATAAAGTAGCCGTTTCAGAAGTGTTAACATAATATTAATATGACCCAATATCGCATTGATGGTGCGCAACGGAACTTATGGCAATACACTTTTAGTAAACAAACGTTTGGTTCAGTTCTACAATTGTGCTCACTCTGTTTATTCGTGGTAACTTTATTTTTGAAAATTAAATGACAATTTTTGCGTAAAACTTGATATTCTAAAGTCAGTGCCGGAACTAAGTCTCTAATTTCCGACACCCACATCTAACGCCCCTTCCATAGATCTTGAGTTATTTACTCAGATATCTGCTGTCAGCGCTGAATAATTGGTCGGATGCGTTGAATGCCCGTGGAATGCTCAAACTCAGAAATAACCAATCAATACACTTGAGACTGATTGGCCAAGAAATAAAATTAATCGAATAAGAGATTGATGCGAGCCGGCGATCAATTTATTGTGTGAAAATCGAATTTTGCATTGCACTCAGCGAAAGGGCAACAGCGGAGGACGAGTGGCCGGAGGTTGTAAATTGATCGTTGGCGAATAAGTTTCGCACATGCATCTGCTGCTCTCCGTCAGGAATTGGCAAATGAAGACAAAGGGGACTTCTAATAACTTTAAGTTTCTTAAACTGTGCGTTTGGGCTGCGCAGGGCAGCTGTAGGGCGGCTTTGGAAGTAAACATTGCTTTTACAAGCGTTCGTAGTGGAAAATGTATGAAATGGCGTGTTGATGAAAGTAGCAGTATTTTAATTATTAACCCACATATGTTAGACAAAAATAGTTTATACAGGATGAGTGATTCAGCGCTATAACTCAGGTTTTTTTTCAAATTGTGACCAAAAAGTTCCTTAACAAAATGTATAATGTACAAAACATATATATTAGCACTTCAGCTAAAACCGATGGTTTCACCCAGTTCGTTATTTAAATGTAATCTATGCTGATTTTACCTTACCTGGCAATTTTTTTTGTAATTTTCAGGAATACGTAAGATATTGCCTTGTACCCCGCATTATACAACATTGCTGTCAACTAGTTGCAAGGACAGAATTAGAAATTTATTCTATTACCTACACACTAAGAAGCAGGTCTACTGCCATTCTCAACTACCATAAAAAACAAAGTAACAGAAAGAAACTATAAACGGGTTTTGGAATTTAGAAAGTAAATACATGCTTGTATCACACATGACAAATATAAATTCTAATGAAAAAATATGTTGAAGTAGGTAAGACTCAAATGTACTTAAATTATAGATAGCATTAATAATTAAAATATGGTAGTTAGGCGAATTTGTTACGATTATTAATAATAGCAAATTATAAAAACATGTACTTTTTACAATTTCGGTGGGAAATAAAACATAGAAATTTACCCTATTTTTGAATGTGTTAATTTTGGAAACATTTAAAATGGGTTATTAATAAAATCTACAAGGTGATAATACTAGTGAATCATAAAGAAGATTATTACAAATGAAGCACCAGTTATAGAAGAGTATTGGAAGATGGTAGAACTAAATAGAAGCAAGAGTAGTTATTAATTATAGAAGAATTTAAGATTTGGATGGAAACAGTTTATTTTAAATAATACAATTGACAAGGCGTTACATTGGTTTGAGTATTGCCAAGTGCTGGGTTTGTTGAAGGCGTTCTGAAGACAAGAAGATCTATTGAGGAAAGATAGCAGAGGGACGACTGGATCTAAGGTATTCTGTTGGTTATTGACGACAGAGGTTGGTGAAGCTTGGAGCTACTGAAGAAGGATAGCAATTGGAAATCATCTGTGACAGCTAACTTGCCGTGGAGCTGTATGAAGCATGGTGTTTCCGGAAGGTAACTGTTGCACGAGCAGAGTAGGGCAAGGTCTGTCCTGGTAGCGACCAGAAGTCGACAAGTTGACAACTGTTGTCAATAAGCAGTTCATCACAGCGGGACTAGGAGTACAAGCTGCTAACGTCAGGAGGATTAATATCTTGGAGGTGATAAGAGCAGTTAGAGTAGGAACAGTGCCAGGTGGGTCGTAGTCTTGTTCTATCGACGCTATAGCAAATAATCGACAATTTAAATAGTGCAATAAACTATAAACAAGTACTTACAGTAAAATAAAAGTTAACAGAAGATAAATATAATTGAGCACTTGTCATATTTGATTGATATTAGTAATAGAACTTTGTTTGACATAAAAGGTGACAGTTAATGTCATTACACAATTGAAAGTCATTTTAATAACAAAGCAACTAGATAATCGAACCAACCCTGAAAGAGCCTCAAGGCGCTATCAATTAAACAATTCAAGTTAAAAATAACAGCAGCCACTACGATATATATATATATACATATATAAGATCAGGAAAACACCATGTAATTACCATTGTTATATTATGTTTAACTATAATTACATAATAAGACGAAATTCGTAAATAAGTGAATTGTACATTAATAAAAATCAGTCGGTTCCTCTGGGACACACGTTTCGTTGTTTCTGGTTCTTCCGCAATCAAATTAACACGGACGGGTCGAGTGTCGTGGACTCCAAACTTCTCGCGGTCGTGCTGGAGCGTGGCTTTGGCGCTGCACCTCTTGCGCTGGCCGGCAACGTCGCTCAGGGCAATATAAAATGATCAAAATTTCGAAGTTTGTTTACCTGTCTTGCTCTACCAAAATACGTGCAAGGAACAGAAGTTACGCATGACTTGGGTTTTCTAGGTGGTAAACTCACAAGAGTAAGTGGTGGCGGTGCCCTATGGTCTAAAACCGGGCCTCCTGGAACAACGCAAAGGTAAATTCCTACATTTTTAATTGGTCCGAGAATTGCCGGCAAAATTCTTGGGACCCGCCGGCGAATGTGAGCTTCTGCCGCGGCGATGCTGGTGTACTGCTGAGGATTTCACCTTCGTGCTGTAGCGGTACCGTGGACCTTCCAGGAGGACACTCCAGGAAGTGTCTGCCGGTTCTTACTTGAATTATTACAGGTATCTTAATAGATATTAAGAAGCGGGTTAACGCACCTCAGTGAAATGTTTATAGGCGCCGGTATTTGCGCTTAGGGATTAGGCGATCGGAATTTGCTTTAAGTGGTTAACCCTGCAAGACAGGCTAACAACCAAGAGAGGGTCTTAGCCTCAACAATTCAATTTTCCGAGAAAGTTCAGCAACCAAGGTAATATGAACTTTCAGCTTGCCATTTCCCACGAAGCCTGGACTGGTAAAGGTTAGAGGTCTGCTCCGTTAGGCAGTTCAGCTTGCCAGATCGGAGAACCCAGGTAAGAGAGGATTTGAGATCAGGAAAGGAAGCGGAAGAGGGCTGGTATGTTGCTGGTCAGGACCGGTGGCAAAGATAATATATACATAGATCTCTAAACTCAACGGGCGTGCAGTCTCGCTGAAAGTTCTTCTGTACGCGCGTGACAGATGGCGTAAGTCATTGCTTTACTTTAGAAATGTAGCTGACCAAAGATTGGTTCATAGCAGATGTATTGGCTGCTTGTTTGCACCAGCGTATTTGCAAACCGCACAGATAAACACAGATAATAATCTAGGGAAGGGATTATTCTCAGCGTGTTATTTGTAAACAGAGTTCAAGTTTTGTATACAGTCAGGTTGGCCATCAGTTGCAAGTAAAATTAAAGATTACACCTTCATTTGAAGCTAGTTTTGACGACATTTCCGTAACTATTTCATAGCAAAATATAGTTTGTATTATTGATAGTATAAGCGAGTGAACTATTGTTACATGTCATTGTTAACTCATATCATTTTAATACAAGTGAACAATGCTTAATCTACAGTAAAAAAGCTTGAAGATGTTGGTGTATTTTGTGTGGTGTTTGATAAAAATTGATCAATTATTAATTAATACCGTTTTAAACAATACCACTAAGTCGATTATATTTTACTACAAATTATGCATTGTTGACTTACTCATTAGAAATGATATGAAAAACGATATGTGGCTACTTCATATTTCTAAAACAGCAGTTGACTCGCTTACTACCAATAATATAAATTACATTTTACTATGGAAAAGTTAGGAAAACGTCCATAAAATTAGTTTATTTAGATGGAAATGAACGGCGGTGTATATAAAAATTCAAGTATGCTAAAAGAAACAAATAAATGTCAAGTAAAACGTTTATTTTTCCAAAACCGTATAAAATATAAGTAACATATGTACGAAGACAATAATAGGAATAGAAATACGTAATTCAACACAAGCTTACTTTTATAGAACAATACATTGCAAATATATTGTACACAATAAAACAAGTGTGATGTGGAAAATACTGTAAATCACGTGTTTGGAAAGCTAAAATAGTAGCAATTGAAATACGTTACTCAACACAAGTACTTTCCCATCAAACAACCGCATATATCTTACGAATTATAAAAATAGATTTACATTAATCTACATACACAATAAAAAAGGGTGACAAGTAAAATAAAAAGTTTATTTTCAAAACAGTTTGTATGTAAGTAATGTATTTAGGCAGATAAAATATTAGAAATAAAAACACTCCATTCAATACAGTCAAACAAGTATAACGTCGGAAATACTATAAATAACGTCTTAATAAGAAATTAAAATACTAATTTAACATAAGTAGTAGGTAGTACCTACGCCTTTATGAAACAGTTTATGGCCCCATGGAAAAACAGCTCTTGAAGCTTTCTTGGCACACTTAAACAACCACCATGCCAAAATAAGATTCACTATGGAGACTGAAGAAAATGGATGCCTACCTTTCCTGGACGTGTTAGTAAAACGCACCACTAACAACAGATTAAGCTATACAGTGTATCGAAAAAAGACTCACACTGACCGCTATCTGCATGTTTCGTCTCACCATCATCCCCAACAAAAATGATCATTATTCAAGACTCTTATTCATCGGGCCAACGCTATTTGTGGCGAGGACAGTAAACCACAAGAACTGAGACATGTGGAAGAAGCTTTACACAGGAATCGCTACAGTCGACGAGATATCAGGAAAGCGTGCCAATACACCACAACACCGAAAGAACCTAAACCTATTAATTACACCTGCTTTCCTTTCATCGCCGGAGTAACCGACCGAATAAGAAAGGTTTTAGATAAGAAAAACATCGCTATGGTACAATAAGAAAAGTCGAACAGTTGATCCCCTCCAACAAAAATTCTTTGCTCAGACTACATACAGAAGGCGTTTACCAGCTCCATTGTACTTGTGGCAAATCTTACATCGGACAAACGGGAAGAAGCATCCAATCTCGAATAAAAGAACACCAGAGCCACACACGACTTGGAAACACACAAAATAGACCAGAACACGTATTAGGACCAGGAGATCACAGAATAAATTACGACTTTGTAAACATACTAGCCAGGACTAAAAAAATACTTCCCTCGTGTTATTCGTGAATCCCTAGAAATTATTAAAAATCCCAACAATTTCAACCGGGAAGACGGCTACCGCCTAAGCAACACATGGAAGGTAACTTTGCAAAACCAATCCATCCATAAATAAGTTTCACGTGAGCTACCAAGTGGAAAAACGACAAGTCCCAATAACATACTAGATCTACATGAGCAGCTAACCGTAACGGCTCCTCGGTATATAACCAGGAGTAAAAGGCAACAACGTCAGTCTTTATAAAACTTCTGAAGACGCTGACAGCATGAGCAGCGAAACGTCAAGTTCAAATCGACGACCACGGCATAACCCGGAAGAATCTATCATTATAGTTTAAAAGAAAATTTAAATCTGTATATAAATTGAATTACATTAAATTACACACAGTAAAAGAAGTGTGACATATACTCGTAATATAAGAATGGGATTGATTTTAAAAATAACGTATAAATACTTATTTGACGTACATTAAACACAAATAGAAACACTTTTTCGCCCCGTTTTCATGTTCGCACATAAAACGAATATGTAACATATTTTTTTTTAGAAACCTAACTGTGATTTAGTTTTCTAATTTTATGGTGATTTTTTGGGAACGGGATATTCGTTTAATAATTGCTGCTTTCCATGATGTTTGTTTCTGTAACCGCACCAGTAATGTCTACCTAATTATGAATTCCCGATGTTTCATGCATGGTTGTTGAGTTTGAAGAAATGAAGGAATACATTTTTTTTACAACGGCAATTGACATATTAAATAACGTAGAAAGTAAAGCTTTTCTACACTTTATTTCATTGTAAAATTGCGAAAAGAGCTTTAAAACCAAATTAACTATGTCTTTTATGCTATTCGCAAGTGAACATAATTTTCCAAAACCAGACACTTATAGAATAATAATTTAATATTTCAAAATAAATGTAATCTTAAAAATGTAAAAGAACTCTTTTGCATATACATACACTTGTTTACATTACATTATTTATTCAAATATTGTATAATACAAAATACTATCGATTTCGAATTATATAAATGGAATAATAATTATTATGTAATACACAACATAATCGATCGCTGCACCTTAATAGCTTCACTGGCATCTATAGCTTTTGTATCTAGTGGCTATGTACCGTATCCATGAACTCAGGTGACAATTGTCACACAAAAATAGACACGTCGGTAATTTTGAATTCTCAATAGAGTTTACAAATCATAAAATAGTTATTTGTTTCATTAGTAAAAAAATGCATAATTTTGGGACAAGTAAGACTGAGCGGAGTCCAGCGAGTCTTGCCCGTCCGGAAAACGCATTTTTGTGCAAATGAAACATACTGGTTTTTCTCCAACTACTCATAAATTCGATAATGTGACTTATTATTTAGAATCAAACATTGTAGGCAACATTGTAGAACATTTATGGCGCAAATAAGCAATCACTATATGGGAAAAATTGACAACAACGACGGTGACTCCCGAATATTGACGAAGCGTTTGTTTTTTATTTAAAATTTACTATGTAAAACCCTATCTTGCGTCCATTTTGTACTAGTGCAAATATGAATCGAAAAGTGTACCGTTGCCATGGAAATTGGTGAACATCCCGAAATGACTTACTTTTTATACAAAATTATTCGACAATATGCCGTCTTATTCGTGTGATTGGAGAAAATATAAATTGCGTAACCTTCGCTTCCTGTCGTTAAATGGTAGCTCAAATGTTTATGTTTATGACTTCAAACGTTATATTCTGCTTGTATATCTAACGTACGCACGTTTAATTGTTATCAAATTATTTAAAATGTTTAATTTATTATATTGGTTGTTCTACCAGTTAACCTCTCTAAGAACGTATTAAACTTTATGACTTATTTGTACATCCCAGATATGCACTGACACATTGTCTCACATTTCAATGTCAGCCTGTATAAAAATATAAAAGTCTTATTAGGGCAGGTTTTACGAAAATTCTTTTGTCAGTTGTTTCGCAAGGGTAATGTAAACCTTATATGGTATTTCAATAATATTCAGTAAATATTTGCAAAACATTAAAATGCAGTTAAGTATCCATTAGCAGTTTATCTGCAAAACCATCTCTTTCGAAAACAAAGAATTCCTTTTCTGCAAGTGAACTTAAATATGAATTAAGAAGAGACATACGTAGATATATCCATTTCACTCATTTCAGCCAGTTAGTTAGTTTGGCGCTACGTAATGGGATTCTATACTTCAAAACTTGTAGCTATCGCAGCGCCGTCTTCATGCAGCGTCCAGAACTAACCCTTTTATTGTGACCATTCACTAGAGATCTATGTATATATTATCTTTGCCGGTGGACACAAGTTAATTGAACTGGCAATGTAATCTTCTTTTATACCTTTTCTGTCGCGTTATCGGGGGACTTGCCCTAGCTTCCACTGGTGAGGGTAACGACGCCGTCTTCATACTTCGTGACCTCACGCACAGCGTATAGGATTTCTTATCGCCAGTTTACGCGTTGAGTTGATGCAACGCTTGATTAGGCGATGTATTAAATTTAAATACATTTTATGTATAACTAAAATCTAATGCAGGAGCCAGCGTTACAGTTTAGCCTTACAAGTTGTAAGTATATTTTGCAATCAGAGCTTCATATGACTTGTCACTGTAGAGTCTATAGTAATGCATTGTCGAAAGACAGGGATTATGTGTTGCACATCATCTTCCAGCATCAAAACTCCCATTATTCGTCAATAATTATGTTACTATACATTGTGAGTTTCAGAGTAACATACCTCACAGAATAAAAAATAATGTATTTTTGCGGTCAGATAGGCTTTCATACAATCATACAAAGTGCTAGTAGTAACAAAATTATGTGGGCATTTCAAGTAGGATGTAATAACACCTGATAGATGGTAGACGGTCAAAACAGAAGCAGAAAGATAAAATGTTCACCCCTGAACAACCAAACGGATTAAAGTCTGAAGATCATTCTGGACAAAATACGCGTCTTCGGCCATGTACTATATTCAAATTGGTGGCGGGTAATGTGAACATACAAAATCAAATAAACTAGAATACAATTCATGGTCTTTGTATGCGTTAGACAAAAATAGACTAATATGCGATTGACATCTAGTATCCACCGAATCTGGATGTTTTGTTTACTGAAAAACTGATTTCTAAAATACTAGATTTTAAGTCATATATCTATTCCTATCTAATGCATGCAAAGCACATAAACTACGTTCTTGCTAATTTGGCTGCATATGTTCACATTCTCCACCGCCAATTTCTATATCCGATTGCCTGCCTTACCGTTCCTTATAATTTAAGTAATATGTATTTAATATGATTTAATGTTTTATATAAATACCAGTATCTAGTCTTCACTATTCTTTAATTTCTTCCTTTCGAGCCACATTCTACCCATTATCGTCTTTAGGCCTCTCTTCTTGTTATATTTCCACATTTCTCGGTTTTGTGCCACGTTAAGGACATCTATTCGTTTTGGGTCACCTCCCCATCGCTGTTGTGGTCTCACCATGTTCTTCTCTCTCCCCATCGTCGTCATTTGTTACCTTTCCGCTCTACACATCCTACACATTCCCATTTAAAGGTAGCCATCCTTACAGCTAGATGTTGGACTTTAGTTTTTTCTCATATCCATCGATTCGTCTTTTTTACTTCCTTTTACAATAAAGGAAGTATTCGATTTACCTCAAAAATTTGAAATTGAGTTTTCAACAGATATTCACGTTTTAGTCCCCTGGACCCATTAAACATATTTTTTTCATTGGTCTGTCTGTGTGTCTGTCTACCTGTGAACAGAATATCTCAAAAACGAAAAGAGGTATGGCGTTGAAACTTTATATATAAGTTTTATGTTCTATGTAGATGCGACAGGAAGCTTTTGAAGAAAATCGCATAACCGAAAGTAGGTGTTTACTCTTTTTCGATTTTTTCAAAAACGGTTCTAACGATTTTTTCAAACTTCACATTTTTATTACATTTTTAATGTGTATTGATGTATTTTTTTTATTAACTCCTATTTTAAATAGAACACCGGGTATATTATTAAATTTTTGAATTCAGATTCAAATTCTAGAAAAAATTTGTCTCTTCAATTAACGTTCTATTTTGTACCGTTTTTGTAGAATTTGTAATTTTTTAAAATTTTTGACAAATGCTTGAAAATTTAAAATAAAATTTTTGGCTAATTATCAGATCACTGTAAAAGGACGTTGTGTGCGTGTATGACACCAGATTTTTATCTTCTACTTCTTACTGCGCAACTTAGGCTTTTGACCTTATCCGACATATTATCAATTGTCCCTTCTGTCTCTCTTTGGGTCGTCTCACAGATCTTCTCTTTTGGCTCTTAGTTATAGGCATTTAGTAGAATTCCATTGCTTTTCATTCTTTCTATGTGCTCAATTCATTTCTGAATCAATTTCCTGATTTAATCATTCAAAGGTTCCACCTTTAAGTTTCTCGTATGTTGTCACTGGCTTGCTGGTCTCTTCAAGTTACATTTTCAACCTAAAGTATTTCATTTGCGTACTCTATATCTATCTCTAATTGTCATTATTCTTGTTTCACTAGTACATGATACAACAGATAGTAACATAGCTTTGTAAAACCTAACCATTGTTTACTTCCTAATTTTATTGCTTAACGTTCTTATTATTATAACGTTTATTTAGTTCTATTTAATCAATGTTTGGTCTAGATCTACCTTACCAATGTAAGATACGTCACATCCAAGGTATTTAAAGGGTATACTTTTTCTATGATGATATATCTTCTTACTACTTTACCTCTGATTGGTACAGATCTCTTGAAAGCCACATACTTCATTTTGGAGACTGAAGTTTTGATCTAATAGATTTTAATAATGCTGCTGAAATCGTTGTCACATTTTCAAAAGATAAATCTGTGGATTTAGCTAATTTATTTCTCCATTCGCTTACAGCCTCGTCAATTATATTTTATATAATGTATGGGAAGTTTATGTTCTTGCTTTTGGCATACAAGCCTATTTAACTTCAATCAACTGTAAGGGATACCACATAGTCTATGGAGATTATGTACGTTTTTGTTTGTCACGATTTTCCTCAATAATTTGCTTGACAGCGAGAAACCTTGTCAAAAAGTATTTTCTTCTGATATTACTTCCGTTGTGTATCTGAATCGTATGTTAATTGTTTTAAAGTATAGTTCGCGTACACTGTTTAGCAAGCTTGGTCCTCTCCACTATCGAGGTATGCAGTTTTCGCTGTATTTTCTTCTGTTGCCAACATATATTTCGAAAATTTTTAAATTAAATCATTAGCATTTTAGACGCACACTTTTATAATTCCATATTAATGCTGCCAGTGCCCATAGCATTACAATTTTTATTTTATTTTTTTTTACTTAATATACTACTCCATTATTTGCTACGACATGTTCCTTTTCCTTACCGTATCTTGCTTAACACAGTAGATTTTGGGAATATCAATTCCACTCCTTCGAGTAAATTAATTGTAGGTATGTTGTAACCTTTTCTTCACCTTTCTGTATTTTATAGAAACGCTCATTAGCTCTACCGGTATCGCGGTTTGTTGGATCCATGTTTTATTCATATTTTTTTTGTAACGCCCAGGATTCTGATGCATTGGGTGTTGCTGATTTTAGTTTAAAAGGAATCTTCATGCTTAATATGTGCTTTAATTTTCCGCATGCTTCCTAGCCTAAACCAAAGAATATAGATAGGGGAAGAAAGACAGCCTTATGGGCTATACAGTATATGCTGTGATTTGGGTTGCATAACTATTTACTTGGTTAAATATATTATTTTTTGTTCGAAAATGCCGCTGGAAGCTCGTAGCGTCAAAGTGATTACCTTATCAGTGGCATTCAGCAGTTAAATGCGTCATTAGCATTCTTGAGCTATAACAGTGTTGCAAGAACTTTCTCTCTACAATTCCAATAGTTTTACAATGGTTGTACCTACCCGAAATAAACTTGTATTCTGCCAAAGAATATTTCAGTAGTTTGATTCTGCTTACATCTAAGTTAAGTTTGTTACAAAGAATATTAAATATAGGTGTATATTCTTTGGTTTGTTTTGTTATTATTTAAAACATTTGTTGTCAATCGGATGAACTCGTACCAAGTAAAATAAAGATTTTATAAGTTTCACATGCAACACTTTTAAACATTTAATAGGTAGCTAGGTACCTATAAAAATTACATAAGAGGTTTCTAATATAATTTCAACAAAAAGTTCACCGATGAGCACAAGATTATACGGAATACGGATTGTCCCCACTTTATTCTCACAAAATTCTATAATAAATATAAAATTAGCTATGTACAAATAATGAAAAAAAACATTAATAAACAATATACGGATTTTATTTAAAAATTTTAATACGAGAGGAAATTATTGTTCAAGTAATGTTGACGATTAATATAGTTTACAGTGATCTATTTTAAAAAGCAAATAAAAACAAAAATAATATTGTATCTTGTGAAGTTGATACGTATAGAGTACGGCTACTAAAACAGTACGCCTTGAATATCTCATTTACTTGATGCATTAAAAAATGTCTATTTAGGCACATTTAAGTTGGTGATCTCTCTATGTATAGTCTCAGCAAAGAATAAGACAATATTATTCGAACATTTATTATCGACATTAAATTATCTTTCAGAAATGTATGCAAAAATTTAATTTGGTGATTAGGGATCTGACCCAAGTTCTGTACAATCTGTTATTTAAAAAAATGAATCGGGGCGGTTTTCACAGAAAACTCACAATTATTTAATAATTTATACTCTAGTTTAAATTACTGCACTTTAAACGTAAATTAGAGTAGAAACCAAAAAGAACTTATGTGGTTAAGGAGCTGCAAACTAATCGAGGGTTGGGGTTCAATACCCAACAATATACCTTTTTTTTAACAAATTATCTGTTTTCTTTATTTACCTTGGGGTTAAGTGGTAGGAAAGTATGCTAATTCGATTAGCACGCCTGAACTTCGCTCCTTTGAGCAACTTATGTATTCATAATTCAAGTACATTGTAAAATAACAATTTTATTTATTTTTGCTCAATAAACGACATTTATTATTATTATTATTATACTTAAGTCGCTCAAAAATTATGCCAAATAGCTATTTTTAAATAAATTATTATTACTTGCATTTGACATAATTTTTGGGCGATATAAATAATAATTTGTTAATAAAGAGTTAGGTACCTATTGTTAGGGATTGACCCCCAATTTGCCCCAACCTTTTAGGGGTTTAATTACTTTTCTTTAAAGGCAGATTATAGGAAATTTGAGTCAGATCCATTAACGCCAGTTTAAATTAAAATATTTTGAAATAAAGATGTTATACATTTCTTACTCTCGCCAATTTCAATGATCTATTAAATAAATGAGATTTTCAAGGTGTAAATATTACATACAATAAAACAATATAATATACAAAGTTACAAAGAATAGGAAGTACACAAATATATCTGTAAGCCTATAAACGTACATTTCTTAAGCTTTAAACATTACTTAAATGTTGTATTTTTTTGTTGCGTGTACCAGACTGGTTTGTATTCCTTAAATCTTGCGATAGCCATTTCAACGTTTTATGGAGTTTGCACTTAATTAAATGATTAATTAAAAACAGTTTATGAGAGTAACATGTGTCTTGCTCGTTAAGCCACCCTGGTACTAAAATTTTCACTTTATTTACACTATATGCTAATAATGTTTTCTTAAAACTCCTACACACGACTTACTATTTTTAAAATAATATTCAAAATGTTCAAGTAACATTGTAACTATTTTTATTAAAATACTTGAAGGTTTTTTTAGGTAAATAACACAATCGCCCGCACCATAGTCTTTTTGCTGTAAAAACAGTTCATTATGATGCACTACAGAGTCACGGCTGCACATATTTTGACACTGATCACAATTAAAACGTAAAAGCGTTTTATGAATGACATAACCAGCTACATATACCATCGCACAAGATTCTAATGTGGCTTCTTGATTTGGTTGTGTTGAAACTTCTACCTCACTGAGTAAACTGAGGTCACCATCTTCTGCTAATTCAGTTTGTTCAGCAACTGTATATGGTATGTCCTCAACATATCCCATGACGTGTCTTTTTCTGGCACTTCAACATTTTAAGGTCAATTCTTTTTCAGCTTCTGTCCAAGGTTGTTTAGATTTGTGAGAAAGTTGCATATTTACAAAGACGCCAACGGTTTTTGGTTTCAAGCCCAATGCATCTAAATTAGCCCCCTTTCGTGCACATTGCTTCTTCATACGGTAAATTTGTGAATTTTTTGCCCCCACTTGTCTTCGCAGTTTTGCAATTTGTTGATGTAGCACAGCAGAACTACGGCGCTTTCTTATTTTGGTAGGTGTTGGCATTTCTAACATGGCCTGTTGAAATATGGTTTTTAAAAATAAAACATTCTAATAACAGAAAAGATTTTCATGCTGTAGGCTCCATTAAAATGCTTTACAAGCTCATTGTTTTGCCTACATATTTCTACACAATTTATCAGAGAATTCAAAACGTCAATAATTTTTCTGTATTTTATGAAACTGCCAACTTTAGTTCATTTTGTGTTATTGAATAAAAACGCCTAAAGAAGTGAAAATTGATCACCCTGTATACTTACTGCTTGGGATTTAGTTTTGATTTAATTAATAAAACTTTAAAAGAAATTTTAACTAATTATACCTTATTTAATTAGTACCTACACGAAGATCGAGCAACAAATTTGGGGAAACTAAGATTTAAGCCCATATAATCGCACATCGTGTTAACCTACTATCGATGGAAAATTTAAAAATTTTATTATACAGTGTGGTGATCAAGTTCCACACAAAATTAATAATTTTGTTATTTAATATTTTTTTGGGAAAACCCTGACACGTCAATTGTATTCTTTAAAAAGTGGACATGGCACCGTCCCTAGACTTTCCCATACTGGAAATTGTTCATATTTTCTTTTGCATTTAACAGTATAGTTATTTTCCTCAAAACGGCTGCTTGAGCGCTATCGTAAAACCCCGTCTCCTAACATGGTTAGGTGAAATTTTCGAAGTCCCTGAAAATCATATTTTGTATGGCATAAAAATTCGATCTTTTTATTTTCGGATTCTTCGAAGCAAAATAGTAACGACAATTAGAATAAACAATTAATTTTTCAAAAATAGAAGGGGGAGGGAGGCTTTTGTTTCTGCGTTATGACGTCATTATTAATTTTTTCAAATGGAAATCTCATTTTCCCCCCTTATGTTGATAGATCTCGCCAGTTAAATGGTGATATAAAAATTGAGTACCCCACATAACAATTTTTTGAGAAAAATACACATAAAGTTAAAAAAATTCAGATTTTTTTTAAATTAAAATAGTAATAATCTGTTTCCTTAGAAACGTTAAATTGTTGACTTTGACACATTTGTGAAACAGTGGTAAATGTTTTAAAATCAAAATGAGGTAGTTTTTGTCATAGCTCTTATTTTCATTAAAAATAAATTCTGAATTGTTTGAACTTCATGTGTATTTTTCTCAAAACAATTGTTACCTACGAGGGGCACTAATTTTTTTACATCATTATTTAACTGGTGAGGAGATCTATCAAAATAAGAGGGAAAATTGAGTCTTTTTAAAAAATAAAATGACGTGTTTCGGGGTTTTCCCAAAAAACATTAAATAAGAAAATACATAATGAATTTTGTGCGGGACGTTATTACCACACTGTATACAGAACGGGCATTTTTAAAGGAACTAACCTGTCATCATCATCATAAACAGCGTTATATATTCCATCTCTGGACATACGCCTCCCCAGTTTGTCGCCAGCTTGTGCGGTCAGCGGTTGTTCCCATCCACTGAGTTCCGGCTATTTTGGTGATATCATCCTTCCATTTCGTTCTAGGTCTGCCCCGATCTCTTCTACCCATTATTGGCCTCCACTCAGTCACCTTCTTACTCCATCGATTGTCTTCCCTTCTCATAATGTGTCATGCCCATTGCCACTTTAAACTTGCGATGCGTGCCGCCACGTCTTCCACTCTGGTTTTGTTTCTGATCCAGTTATTTGTTTTTCTGTCTTCTAGTCGTACTCCTAGCATCGATCTTTCCATGGCTCTCTGTGTTACTTTCATCTTTTTTATCGTGGTTTCTGTAAGAGATCATGTCTCACAGCCATACGTTAGAGTTGGAAGGACACATTGGTTGAACACCTTAGTTTTCAGGTACTGTGGATATGTATTTGTTTTAAACACATTTCTTAATTTTCCATAGGCTGCCCATCCCAGTTTAATTCTTCTATCGACTTCCGCTTCTTGGGTATCCGTCGTAAAGGTTAATTTTTGGCCTAGGTATATATATTCGTCTACCACATCTATTAGATTGTTATTAATCTTAATGGGTGGTATATCATTTTTATTGGCCATGATTTTTGTTTTCGTTAAATTCATTTTGAGACCAACTGTTTGCGCCGCGTTTTCTACATCTACGATCATGGTTTTTAGGTCCTTAATGTTATTCGTTAATAGTATAATATCGTCAGCGAAACGTAAATTACTTAGATATTCCCCATTAATATTAATGCCACATTAGTGACCACAGAATGGTACGAGCCAGAGTAATACTGAATACAAAACAAGATAGGCAAAAGTTAATTGTAAGCGGAGTGAAACGAATAGACATAAAAGAAATTTGGAG
Organism: Agriotes lineatus; assembly: GCA_940337035.1. Classification (NCBI taxonomy): domain Eukaryota; kingdom Metazoa; phylum Arthropoda; class Insecta; order Coleoptera; family Elateridae; genus Agriotes; species Agriotes lineatus. Next base: position 10,938,997 of record OW679197.1, read on the forward strand.
TAAAGAAGAAACGTACAGAAATACTTTGGAGGAAGACTTCGTTAACAATCCAATTAATGAAATGACAAACATCGACAAATTGTACGATTACATTACACATAATGTTTCAAATGCTGCTAAGAAGGTATTCAATAAATCAAAACAACGAAACATAACGAAACTTAAGGAAAATACCAGAAAGTTAATAGCCAAACGGAACAAAGAAAAAGCGAATCTGTCAGAATACGATCTAAAACAAATGCACAAAAATATTAGAAGACAAGTTAGAGCAGACGTCTCCGAGTTTAATGAAAACGTTATCAGGCAAATTATTGAAGAAAACAAAGGACCTAAGGTATTCAGAAAAAAGACTGCAGAAGGAAAAAGAAGGAACTAACCTGTATCATAGACGAATCCGGTATGGTATCTGCATCTAATTGCATAGGCGAAGCAATATGATCATCATCCAAATGAAAAGAGCCCGAACAAGACGTCGCTTTACCATAGACCCTTGGCATGATCTCTTTTTTAAATGCGAGTTCTTTGGGCGACACTGGTGATGTTGCGTGGTCAGGTTGCATGGCAGTTTTGTAATTTATGGGAACAGCATTATTACTCGGCCTATTTTTTCTTGAATTCATAAACTGCTTTTCGGAAAAATGCATGGCACACACAGTTCTTTCACGTAATTGTTCTTCAGATAACGTGAAAAGCTGTGGATTGCCACGATTAATCAACCACAAATCGCGTCTTTCTTTTTCTATAGGAAAACGAAAAAAGCTTAAATCGCAGTCGGTTCTGCTATTTCGCTTACATTCAAAATATACTCACGAATTAACCATGATTAAGATTAAGCGTTCGAGTGATCAATTTCGGAAAAGGAAACGTCAAAAGAGCACGACAACACTGAAGGCAAACTTCAGCACAACTGAATGTGAATTTCCAGAAGAAATTCTTATAAGCTGTCCTGTTAATTAGCCTAAGGAATGGGACACGTCTTATCAGGAAAGCACACCAGTAAGGAACGATGCGAATAAAGAATTAATCGAAAGTAGGTAACGACCTATTGACTATTGACTTATTTACGATAGAACTGACCGAAAAACCTATTTTCATAAAACGTAAAACATTTGCCAAACTTTAATATTTGTGGAAAAAGTATCAAATAAAAGTCACTAATAATAACTATAATTTTGAGCATATGATTAAACTTTGAGTAGTTAGTAGCTTATTATTTCTTATTGCAGTATGTTTAGAAAGTTTTCACTGCAAATTGTCTTTTGTTTTGTTATATAGCAACCAGAGCACACTATTCATTTGTTTTTACAACTAACACAGTCAAGGCACACTAGATTAAAAAGTGTTTTATAAAATATTTTAAAAGTTTGTGAAAATAAGTATGTGAAACCATACATGAATGAAAAGGGAAAAAAACAAGCTTTCCAATGATGCAAAATTTTGATATCCATTCCATTTAAAAAAATGTAAGTTTGGGCTGTACCTCGAAAATTACGAATCAGAAAAATATTAAAGTAGGCCTATTCTGTAGAGCCTACAATTCCCTACAAGTCATTTTTTGAAAATTGAAATTATATAAAATAATAAAAAAGTTATGCATGGTTGAAGAAATCGACCAGTTTCAGTTTTTCGATTATAACAAGTAGGGTATGCGTTTTTTTTTCGGAAAAACAGAAGCGTCTATAAATTGGCCTCATAAATGTGCACCTTTTTCCCCATTTGACCGAAGTTGTATCTCTTACCGTTTCCGAGATGCCAATGGTGGCACCTCGAAAATGACCCCACTCTGTATAAAATCTTGTGTATATTTTGAGCGCAAAATCAAATTGCCAATTTCGCTCTTATACAACTAGCTGTTAAAATCATAACTCTGTAACTTCCTTGCAATCTGGCAACGCTGAGACGCGTTCTTGGGAAAAATGCGACAGGAATCTGTAAATGCGTCTTTGACCGTAGCCCTGAACAAGTTCATTAGTACTGGCGGCGGCTGCTTGAAGGCCAGGCAAGAACTGAGGAGCTTTTAAATAATACGCTAATAACCCATAGGCTGTCCTTCTTCCCCTATCTATATTCTTTGCCTAAACTGATTCTGTGGTTGATTTCAAGTGCTTGTTCTTATTTTCCCAGAGTTATTGCCTGTTCGAAGTATCCATACGAATTCACTTTGCCAATTGAATTTGGTGTTCTGGTTTGTCATTCTATTTTACTTTTATACCAATTCTTTTAGACTCCGAATTCAGATCTTTTACAATGCTTATTGGAAACTTTTTCTTCACTCTCAGCAGAGAGGGTAATGTCGTCCTCATACTTTCAGTTCTATAGTTTTTCTCGCGACATATTGATACCCTTTGAGTTTTGTTTTGTCACATCTTTGTTGTACCAATTCCGTATCAATAATCTATGTGTGCGTTTCTAATAGCTTAATTTTCGCCTGCGCTTCTTTTCCTTCCACTACTTTATCCGTCCCGTATATTGTCTCTTAACATGCCTATGAGGATTTTTTACCAGCGATTCGAAACTCCGAATTAGAGTGATACTTTCTCATCTTTACGAACCAGAAAATTCTTCTCTTACAGGGTCATTTTCTTCACTCTCCGTTATTTGGATGAGAAGTTGTAGGAGACTATTTGTGCGCATTTCTCATGGCGGAACTGAAGTATTCGAACTTCTTTTGTTTAGCATTGTTCGGACGCTTCCATCAGAAACACATTCTTCGAAGGACATCTTCGTTGGTGACGTTATCCGCCCATCAGATCCTAAATAATTAGAGGACGGTAGGTCCACATACAGAAGGTTTGTACTCTACTCCCCATAACGTCTTTGGCGCTGTATAGTATGGAAGAGAATTCGCAGCATATCGTGATGCTATTCTTCATATCGAGGTTGAAATCTTGACAACTTGGAGGTGAGCACATATTGGTGAGGGAGTTTCTGGCTCTCCCGATACAGTACATAATTTCTACAGAATGAACTCATCTCTCGTTGAGCGTTCAACTGAGGTACATGTAGTTAGTCACCTTTTAAATCGATTAGTTGTTCGCCATGCGAATTCTATCGCCGCGAGAGTCTTAATGAAGGCCGTGTATTTGATGCTTTTGGTATTAAGGTCTAGGCTATGTTCCCGATTCGTGTGGTAGACCCTGGTAACAAGTTCTTATTTCCTCAGAATTATGTCATATGCGCATAGGATGCTGTTGATAAGGTCTCGGGTGACCTTTTTCTAGTGCTTTCCTGAATATTTATTCTGAGTACAGGTTAACAAGCAGTGGTCATAACACACAAGCTTGTCTTACCTGTACTGGTGTTTGTGAATATAACGATCATCCTTCCGTGTTAACAGCGGCACAGGATTTGGTGTAATCAACGAAACGTACGTACACGTTACCGACAATATCTCTCCTCCGCTGAATAAGCTCTTATATTGTAACGTTCGCACCGGAACAAAACTCAATTGATGCATAAATATTATGCTGGGAGTTAGTTCAACTCTAATACGTCAAAATCAAGACTTGCATCTCACGCACGATCGAATTGTAGATAAACCAAACCGCCCCAGCGATGAGCGACGCCAGAGTTCGGCGCATCCCTACACAGCTTTCTCCTACAAAATAATTCAGATAGGGGGAACCAGAAGAGTATAAAACGATAACTCCTGTCTTGCTGAAGGCATTCGAACTTCGATCCAGTGACCAGACCAGCAGCACTTAGCTGGAGCAGTTGGAGCTCCAGGCCCGGTTGGGTCTACCGAAGCCGGCCAGAACCGTAAGATATACTTGTACGTCATCAGAATTAAGAATGAAGTACTTCAAAAAGAGCCTTTGGAAAGATACAGTCTATGCGAAACCTCACCTTCGTCAGTATAACCTGTCCTATGTGAAATCTCGTCAGTAGGATTCGACCCAAGCGAAATCGTTTGAGAAGGAAAAAAATATTGAAGACTAGCTGACCCGGCAAACGTTTTGGATTATGACGTAAAGGGAAAAACCCTTCAAACCATTAAGCACAGAATCATAAAAGTATGACTGCAAATAGAAAGTCGTACAGTTTATAGAAAAACACACTTTCGATATTTTTCAATTTTCCGGCTTTCCCTTTGGATTTTTCCGAATTTTCTTTTTTGCTAAACCACTTCTGGAGTAAGACGAACAAAACAAACAAGTCATCCAAATCGGTCAAGTCGTTCTCGAGCTTTTGCGTTACTAACACATGGCGATTGATGTTTATATATTGTATAGATTTGAAGCCGCGACACCACACCGATAACTAGAAATTCTGCCGATGATTAATATTTCGAGTTAATTTAAAATCGTAGCACTGTAACATTGTAAACACTGCGCTTGACAAATCCCTAATCTGGACACGTGGCTTGGGTCAAGAACAGATAGCAAATGGCAAACCCGATTTCCACAAAAAAATATTCTCGAAATTTCGACTGGGAGATAACCTGACTATAGCAAAGCAAAATTCATTAAGTAACCCAATCATCCAGCCCAGATCTGGCCTTACAAGTATCTTTAAAAGTGTATGGTAATTTTTTCCATTATTTACAGGCACCATACTCAAAATCCCATGACAAATGAGTTCTACCAACCTCACAATAATAAACCACGAGATAAATGATAACCTAAATGTGGGTAATATGGAAATTATAGATAAAACTAATAAACTAGCACGCTTTTTTACAAATTAGCACATTAGAATTTTTATAAGCGGAACCAAAGGGGCCGCCAGAGATAAAAGTGGCCCACTACATATTAAGGCGTGTGGCGTATTAATTAAATTATTAAATTTGCATACTCTACCATCTCTACACCCGCAAGCGCCAGAGGCTTTGTGTACAGACGCAGGGTTAACTCTTGTTCCATTTAAATGCATGTATGCATTTAGAGAAGAAAATTGTTTTCCTAAACCCATATTTGCGTAATGCGCTTGCAGACTCCAGCTCGCTGCAATTTATATGAAAATTCGGATCTCTGCTGGTGGATTTGCGCCTAGACGTATCATACTAAAGTGCATTATGGGCCTTGTAATTAAGGGTTTTTAGCCGGCTCGTCCTGGGCCGGAAGCGCCCTCGCTGATTGATTTGTTTTGGGTCGCAACGAGGGCGTGAAGGGATTTAAAGGAGATCGATCTCTAAAGGTGGCAGAGTCGGGATTAAATATTTTTTTGTGGGATGAAGTGATAAAGGCGCGGCCTGGGAGAAGAAGTGCAGGCACTTATTTATCATTTGGATCGTAGGTCGCGAGAATTTTATGGTAAAATTTCAAGGAGGCACTCTTGAGGTCAAGGTCTGTAAAATGATTTCACCACAACATGCAGCAACGTTTTAATACTGGTTCCACAAATAGTAACTGAGAACAAATTACATACCAACTGCATTTTAGAAATATATATTTTGAATAAAGTTGTATAACCCATGAAATCATTATACCGACTGAGCATCATTCGTCAACGGATGTAAAAATATTTTTAAAAAAACGCATAATACATGTTCAAATATATGTAGGATCTACTGGTAAGTTGCGAAGGTCATTCTCTGCAATTGTCTATTCATTTTATCTAAATAACTACGCAGTTACGGCTATTATAGTACTATAAGATTGGAAAACCAGAGGTGTTAAGAAGGTAAAACGTCAGAAAATGGCACGAGACAAAGCTTGTTGACATACTTCAACTACTCGTTTTCAAATTTCCGCCAATTTGGCACTTGAACATGAAGTAACTGCTTTTCAATGGTTCATGTTAAATTAGTGCATCATGATCACCTCGACGAATAGCTTAATCTTTGTTGTGCGCTGTTTTACTTAATAAGCATTGGCGCGTAGCTGCAGGGCTATGAACAGTTCTCAAACGTTTCAAATTATTATTGAATAATAAATTGTACTCAATCTAAATACCTTTGCCTTGTATATCTGCGTGAAGTCATCAGCTACGTTAGATTTTAGAGCGCATAAGTGCATTTACACTGTATTTGCTCCAGAAATTTTTGGAACTTAACCCACAGCTAACGCCGCACAGTTAAAGCTGTTTTGGTATTTCTACTGTTCTTTGTTAAATATATTACTTATGGTTTGCAAAGATAGAAACCGAGAGCGTTATTTGCAACAAAATCAAAAAACATATTTGGAAATAAAATTACAACGTAGCCAAATTAGTTTTTTCGAAACCAGAAAAGTTCCTATCTTGTTGAAAGGCTTGTCGCTCTACCTCCAGGGTTGATATCAATAGGTGGCGTTTAACATTTTTTCGAATAGTTCTGCACTCCTCTGGTACAATCAAACAAAGAAATATAATTATACCTCCCTCCTCCACTGACCTAGCGGATCCCGTTTAGCTTGTTGGGGTATCTCAAATTGGTTTTATAAGCGAAGTAACTACCAACATCTATTATTTAAATATTTTGTAAGATACATGCAAGGAAGTCTCAATGATCCTACCGTTAATGATTGAATTTTCCAGATTATTCACTCAACGTGGCAAATAAGCAAATAATATGATGAAAAGGGTGGATTTTATACTTCAATTTGTAATCCATTAGATGACATATTTCTGGGATAGAATTAAACTTTGTGCCATGATAGGGTCAAGAACAATTTCAAATTCGGACCACGAAAACCATAGTAGTACAATACTTCTGTACCATGGTATATTGTACTCATGACCTGTTCTGTATTTATCACCATAAATTAAGTTCTATATTTCCATATTAAATTTCTTCACTACGTCACTAAATTACATAAATAATATTTAGAGATCATCTTCCCTAGTTGCAAATGGTACAATATCGTGGGCATTCACGATTATTTTAGTTTTATTTTATCCTTATATATATATGGCACCATTAAAAAGCTATTCAGATTGATAAATCTAAGAGGGGTTGATAGGGTTACGATCAATGATGTGGTTGCACAAAGATGGATGAACATAAATCACCATAACAGATGCAACCAAAGATAAGTTGCATATAACATAGTGCGTACTAATGCTGAATAAAGCAATACTCCATAATTGAACCATAAGAAAGCGTAAGCAAAAAGGGCAAATACAAGAATCTATGAAATACAGAAAAAGCTACTATCATATTGTCTTAGACAAGTAGTTAATATTCTGTACCGAGCATAAAAATCGCCGAGAAAACTAGCAAAGGGAAGAAATATACCCTAATAAATAAAATTCAAACACTTATTAAACAGGAATTATAAAAGAAGGTAAGAGAAAAAGCATAAACGATTAAAATTTGATAGAGAACGACGAGATTTTATAGATAACATTGTTCCTTTAAAATGTATTCTAATACGAACAATCCCAATAGGTATTTAAAAAGACGATTGGAAAAATGTAGCACCCTATAGAAGAATAATCCTTCTTGTAACTGTAAAAAATTACATACCATTATTCAACATCCTCATCATCAACATCGTCATCATTATCATGTATCAGCGATTTGTGTTTCATATTTGAACAAAGAGAAATATGACAATTAAAGAATATTTCAAGGAAACAGATTAACCATTGATGACAGTCTATTAATAGGAAAAGTAAAACATAATATCGGTATTTCAACAATTTTCCATCTTCCGATTTAAGATTGAATTAACGCTTCCGACAAGCTACACGACATAGTAACAATATTACAACAAGTGTATTGAAAGTAATAATTCATGACCTGAAATTGGACAAAGTTTGGAAATAAAGACGATGTATACATACTTATTTCCATAGGTAAGTAGTAGTCTAGAACTAAATAACGGTTTAGACGGAAATCCCAATGGAATTTTTGTCATTAATGGAACGGAAACATACAACCGACTGGTCATGGTCGACTTACTTTCAAAAAAAGTAGAGCTACGTTAAAGGGCGCCAATTGGTACCAATTAGCACTGTTCCCAAAGACTTCTTTAGATAACAAAATACTAAACGACGCATCTGTGTGCACGTATCCAGTTTTAATCCTGATCTAACCACGAAGAGGGTACTGCAAGATCACTTAAATCTAAAATGTAATCGGTCAGACTTTATTTGTGAAAAGTTAAACCAAAGCGATGGGAATTACACCACCAGCTCATTCAAAGTTGGTGCACATGAATTCCTAAAGGATACCATCTACAGCGAGAATACATGGGCTACTGGCATTGTGGTCAGAGGATATAATTTTTTCGATCCATGCGCAAGCAGTCTAGCTACTAGTATAAAAAGTGACATTGTTCTTGGAAGATTATAAACTGGATGTCGTTTGTATCACGGAGTACTGGCTCACCGATAACAATAAGGTGTTTTTATCTGGTTACAAGGTAGTTGGCTCTTACTGTCGAAGTCATACCGTACATGGGGGAGTAGTGATCTACATCAAGGATGAAATTAATGCTGTTGAAATTAAATCTGTTAGGAACCTTTCCGAGGAGCTGCATGTGGAAGGCGCAGCTGTGAAGATCACAGTGGGTGATACAAGTGTGGCGGTGGTGGCCGTATATAGGTCAACGGCTGGTAATGTAGGCATTTTTATTGAAAAACAGGATTTAATTTTGAATAATGTTTCAACTATGTTTAATAACGTTATTTTAACTGGTGACTTTAACATTCACAATGTACATCATAAGAATCTTTTGAATGACGTTTTTGAAAGTTATGGACTGCTACGTATCTCTGGTAAAAGGTCCTACAAGGGTGTGTAAAACTCGATCTAGCGGTATAGATTATATTGCTACAAACATTAGCCCTAACTATTGTAATGTTAAGGTTTTTGATCCTGGTTTGTCGGACCATTGAGCACAGTTTTTAACAATTAATTGTGATAATAGCGAAATTGACACCGCATCCCAAAATGATGTACTTGTACTTGTTAGAAAAATAAGTTCTAGTAATTTATCACAATTTTCAATATTGCTGGATATGGTTAATTGGAATCAGTGCTTTCAACAGTCAAATGTAAACGAACAATTTAGGTCATTTATTAATTTGTTAAGTATTAACCTGAATTTAGCCTGCCCAAAATATGTTAAAAGGCATTGTAATCACAAAGAATGGATTACCAACGAAATTAGAGCTATGAAAAAAACTGTAAAATATTGGTGCGATTTGAAAGATTTGTTAAAAAGGGACGACATCAAAGCGCAGTTTATTCGAGTAAGAGGAGAATACCGAAAGTGGTGTTTACGGTCTTCCATATTTCTTTCATGGGGTTTTGCGAATTTGCAATTTTATTATGATAATAATTACGCTTTGTATATCTAATTGGTGAAGTAATCCATGCACACCAGGACGTATTTATTTCCCGATTTCCAGCTTCAAAAGTGGCCGCAGTTCGCAAGGCAGGGCCTCCTGGATAACGCATCGGCATTGCGGTGGGCTGTGTCAGGTCGATGATTTATTTCACGAGTCGACTCTCACCCCTTCTTGTCGATATGTATTCTTTCCGACGGCTCGTCAGACGCTCGGGCTCCTTTCTTCCTCATCTCCTGCTTTATGAGTTGTCGCAACATGTCCTCCATGGATTCAGGCGCCATTTCTGTCGTAGCGATACTGCGGACACAACCATGTCCTCTGGAGGCACTCCTTGCCGCTTCAACTTCCAACGCATGGGTTAAGGCCTCTCCCAGTGTCCTATGGCGCTCCAGACGTACCGCCTGCTGAGTATCATCGTCTTTCATTCCATCTATGAATCTTTGGACGGCTAGCTGCTCCAGGAAGTCATCCGGCGCTGATGGATACGCGAGCCAAACCAATCGACTAACGTTGGCCTCAAGCTCTTGCAGAGTCTCCCCCGACTTCTGAATTCGGTTCTTCAACTGGACACAATGTACATGCTGAAGATGACTATCGCCATAACGCCGTTCCAGACGATTCGCCAATTGCTGGAAGTCCTTATGCTGATTTTCTGGAACCATTTGCAGAATATTTAGGGCATCCCCTCGCAATGTCAGAATCAATGCGGTCGCTTTGTCTGCCATCCCCCAACCATTAGCGACGGCTGCGGCTTCAAATGGCTTCAGGTATGTTGACCATAACGTTTTCCCATCGTAAGAGGCCAGTTTTATATGCAAGCCGGGTGTTGAGGGCCGCACTGGGGCAGTATCTTGAGAAGGAGCAACCTGAGGGGTAGCAACTCGCGATAAGGTAGGCTGATTACAGCAAGATTGGGAGAGAAGCCTGCAGATTAAGAGGGAGTTGGTTGGCCTTGGCTACTTAGTAACTTGGTAACTTGTTCCTGCAGCTCCAGTACGTCACCTTGAAATCTGGTTACCTTTCTCTCCATTTCCTCCTGAATATCTCTGATCTTCTCTGCCAAATCGTCACGGCTCGCTTTCAGTTCTTACTCAAGTTTTTGGACTGCTTTTTCTTGCGCGGCTTTCAGCTCTTCCTACAGTTTATCTTTAAGATCCTCTTGCGCGGATTTCAGCTCTTCCTTAAGTGCTTCCTGCCTGGCTTCCAGCTTTTCCTTAAGATCCTCTTGTGCTTTTTCTGCATTTTTCGGCCGGCTTCCAATTCTTCCTTAGGATCCTCTTTTGCTTTTTCTGCCTGCTTTTGGCTGGCTTTCAATTTCTTTTGCGCCTTTTCTGCCTTCTCTTGCGCCTTTTCTGCCTGGCCAACTTGCATCAGCTGGAAAAGTTGGCTTGATTGAGCCTCCATCTTGCTGCTTGAGATCTCGTCACAGGCATGCATAACACCCACTTAAATTTATTATCTGACTGTCGTTTATCGGCACTTGTTAGTGAATTAGTTTATTTAATGTATGTCCAGTATTTTTTTGCAGCCCCTGGTACAAAACTCCGACTCCTGACGCCATATGTTACAATTTATCTTCTGGGCTATTAAAAATTATACGCCGCTTCTTTTTTCAAGCATTTATTTACAGCAATTTAATTTAACGATTTACAAAAACACAAGAACTTACTAACAGGAACTATTTCTAACAACAAATACACTTTATTTAGTTACACGACTTAAACACGAACGTTTTATATGGCAAGCGCACTTCAAGCTAGATTCGGACTGCCTGTTTTTCCCACTGTGCGTGCTTATATATTGCCGGATAATTCCTTCTGGAAACTTCGCGGTCCCACTCGATTCTTTTAGCAAATGCTGACGTATCGCGCGCATTAGTCACCGAGGTCGTTCTCGAATGATCTGGAAGCTGACTCATCTGTTTGCACATGACCCGCTTCGAAGGTCGTTACACTATAAATGAATTATTATTGAAAACGGAATTAGTTGCAACAAGCTTTAAAAAATGGTGTGATAAAAACAATTTCATTTTAAATGTTGATAAAACTGCATTTTTAATATTTCGTCAACGCAAAACTATTTTGCCTTGTTATATACAAGTAAACAATTGTAAAATCACTACCCAGGATATTACTAAACTATTAGGTTTACATATTGATTGTAACTTAACTTGGAATTTTCAAGTTGACAGTGTCTGTAAAAAACCTAATTCCGCTTTTTTTGCTATAAAGAACTTGAAATCCATATTATCTACAAACGGGCTTCTTAATGTGTATTATGCGTTGGCGTATCCTTTCCTGGCGTATAATTGTACAATCTGGGGTATATCTCTCAACAATAAGAGAGTGCTTGTAAATCAAAAGCGCCTTATTACATTAATATTTAACTTAGATAGATTAGAGTTCTGTCGGCCGTACTTCATAAATACAAAATTTAACTTTCGTAGGCATTTATATATATTTAAATGTTGCAATGATGTATACGAAAGGCGAAATAATTTCTCAAACCATGTGGATATTCATGCATACAATACCAGACGCCAGTATTCATGCATACAATACCAGACGCCAGGCCAATACAGTCTTGCCGGTGCATAATCTAACCTTATATGAAAGGGGTCCTGTGTATACATGTAGCAAAATTTATAATAGTCTCCCAACTGTAATAAAATCTAGTCCAACATTATATAGCTTTAAATCTAATTTAAAATCGTACCTAACAGAAAAATGCTTTTTTTATGTGTTTATTGTGCCTCAACTGCCACGGTTTTTCGCACACTAAAATGTGTTTACAATAATTTAAATAAACCTGTTCCTTAAGAAACGCTAACACATTATCTAGGTAAATATTATTTTTGTTGTTTAAGATGTCTTTTAGAGGGTAGTTTAATTTGTATTTTGGTCTGATGTTATTGTATTTTGTACATTCACTCATTATATGTCTGTGGTAAAAAAGCAAAAGGGTATAAGTCAAAAATGATCATTTTACAGGAACATCAAGAAACTATTTTGCTGGAGATTTGAGAACATTTAATTCTTTTCGCTCTTAATCAAAAGAATTAAGTCGATTTATTGACTACAGCTTGCTTTGCTATTGATTCGAAAACTATTTCTACTAGAAAATAAATAAATACGGAACTTACGCCTTATCGCATTTCCTTTTATTCATTTTATGAAATAGAAAAAGGGTATAAGTTGACATATAGCAGTAGAAGGGCGGCACAGAAACTAGAGCACCTGTCAATCAAACGATTAATTCCGAATTAAATCCGCGGTTTTCTCCAATTAATTTCGCGGTTTGCTCTAATTATTCTTCACATGTGCTACTGATTAATCACATATGAAGTTTGATATGTAATTTACATATGTGCTACTGATTAAATTACGCGGCGGCCATTTTTAATTTGCTTCCGGAATTACGCGCCGAATGGATTAACGCGATTTCCATTGTCCCTACCTACTATAGTTTGCGTTTTTATTTTCGTCCGTTTGCATTTATACTGGAATTTTTAAAACTAAAATACAGTTTTGATCGATATAATGACACAATTTCAGACGCTTGCTTATAAAATAAAAACCAAACATATCAATCTCGTTGTTACAAATTAAAAAGACTGTCGTTCCATCAAACCTGCACCGATTTGTTGGAAAACAAGATGCAGTTTTATACTTTTATGAAATTTGGTAGTACGAAATAGAAGAAATTATATCGATACCTTCAACTTGTGGATTCCGACAGTTGCCCTTTACAGCAAATATGAATACCGACGACGAGTTTTTATTTAAGTTTGTTGCGTAATAGTTCCATGAATTATTATCCGCCGCTTTTTAAAACTGGAGAAGCATTACGTCATACAAAATTTGTAAGATATACCTGTGGGGTTGAATCTTGTTTGAAATTCATTAATTAAACAGGGCGCCGAAAACCCGCACGCAAGTGTAGATTGAACACGACCTGTTGGGATCAAACATAAAAATAAAAGTTTAAATTGATATTATAACGAAATTTGAGCATAATTTAAAACAGCACATACCCCATTAGGTCATCGAGAAAAGTTTGCTTGAATTTTATAAAAGAATCCAGCAGTTGTATGCCAAATCCCTTGTCCGCGATTGTCCGCGATACGACAGGCAACGACATGTTTGGCCAATTGATAAAAATACCATAATTAATTCCAGCAAAACTACTTACGGAATCAGTTTTTTAAAATTCGTTTCAACCTTTTAAGTCCATAGACGATGTAATCCCATTCCTATAATTTAAATTTTTGAAAAAATAGTTTGGTTTAAATCTTGCAGCATGACGTCAGAGCAGAGAAAGTAGCTTTCCGTTATACACATAAAATTTGCAACGGCTTGGTAGCTCTGTGGATACGTTGTCTGGGTACTAGCCAAACAACTAGGGTTCAAATCCCCGGTCGGCCTGAGATTTTTTTAAATGTAAACAGCCATTATGCGATGCAAGAGAGTGACTTTATGATTAATTCCTTTAACCTCATCAACTACGTCCAATTAATTTTTTAAAAATTACAGAACTATAATATTACAAAAGGATACGATCTGGCGACTAAATTTCAATCGAAAATAACATTTAAAATGTATTATAATATGCTCCCGACGCAAGTGACTATGGTTAATTCCTTAAAACCTCGAGCGCCTCGGTAGCTCTGGAGCAAGGACTCTGCCTACAAATACAAAAGTCGTCGGTTCAAATCCGACCAGCGGCCGTGACGAACAGCTTTTTTAAATTAAATAAATGCGAGCGAGAGAGAACAACAGCGAGAGAGAAACAGATGTCAACGAGGCGCGTAATCAAATTCAAAAATGGGCGCTAAATTAGAAAATTTGAAAATACGCTAGAGGTGTGAGCGCAGAATAAACCAAGATGGTCGACACCCGGGAAGTTTAAATTCAAAAATTGGAAAGAATCTGAAAAATTTCCTATAGTAGGTAGGGACAATGGAAATCGCGTTAATCCATTCGGCGCGTAATTCCGGAAGCAAATTAAAAATGGCCGCCGCGTAATTTAATCAGTAGCACATATCAAAATTACATATCAAAATACATATGTGAATAATTAGATCAATCCGCGAAAATTAATTAGATCAATCAGCGAATAAATCAGCGGTTTAATTCGCGGAATTAGAGCACCTGTCAATCATCCGATTAATTTAATCGAGCCTCGATTAATTTAATTGAACACTTAATACAATTAGTGGTGGGTAGCATACTACTTATAGCTTTTTGCAATTTCCCGGAATATGTATTTTCTGATAACTAATTAGTATGACAAAACAGCATATGTAGACATAAACTAAACAAGAATGTGTGGTTTCGAGTTCGAATAATGTGAGGTTATTTGTAAACTTACCGGTTAAGTTCTTGTTACAGCACTTCTGCAAAACCTTGTACGCAGGAGATCGTGTGTCTATTTTTTGTTAAACTACACTATCATAACTAATAATAACACTGAAAAACTGGACCCCTAAAATACGCTATTGCACCTGCATGGAAATGCATTCGTAGTGTAAGTGTACATAAGTTATTTGTTTCCAACAAAACTGGAAAGTTATGAAATGGCAAAAGGGTATAAGTTAACATATGCTGTTCTGGCGTTGCAGATAACTTTACGAAAAGCTTTGACTCGGGGTATTAGTACACATGTATCTATTTGCCATTGCCTAACTTTGTTTTTTATCAAATTTTAATGATTTTTCAGGGAATAAGTCTACATATCCCATTTAGAAAACTTGCTGTAACAATGCGGTTATGGTATGTATACTTATATCCTCTTATATTTAGATGCCCGATATTGATCTGGACACGGGGCATCAATAAAATCAAAAATGAGATAAGTCGCAGTGCGACTTTCACTCTGATGATGCAAGCTGCAAGGTCTTGCGAAACGTTAGTGAATATGGATGCACAAACAGCAAAACGGCCAAATCTGCCTAAGTATCCTCGTTCTCAAGATACTCAAACAACACGAGCCACCAAAGAGCATGGCCATCGCGCGGGTTTTTGCTCGAGTCCACAAGGTGTAAGGCACATTAAGCCAGAAAATGCTGGGTGTTCATATACAAATACTACGCGGTCTAAGCCGAAATTCTATGCTAAGGAGAATAATAGAAGCCCAGTCTGCAAATTTATAAACTAGCGAACAAAACTTGAAACGCTTGTACAAATTATTCCATTACTCACACAGCTTTTAAAATTACAGTCATATTATATTAGTCCTGAAAGCCTCCCTCAGTACAGCTAGCGAGAGAAAATTGTTTTCAGTGTTAAACATAAGTTACAACTATATTTGACCGGTGAAGCCACACATCAATTGAGATATATAAATTGAAACCAAACTGCAGTGCAACTAAGGGTTGTGTTTCAAACCCAAAAACACTAGAAACATACGATAACCACAACGACAGGCGGAAAGTAGTGGATGGAACGCAAATTGCATTCCTTTTCTCTGAGGCTGGATTGCTGTATCATCCCCAAAATCCCTTTGCGGTCAAGATTCCTTCAATCGGGATATAGCACGGTTTCAAATTGGGCCCCTGCACTACAGCATCCTTGAAGCCTTAACATTATAGAACGACCAGAATGTATTATATACCCAGCACTCTTCATAGAACAAAAGCTAAAAGAAGCGTAGAAAATGGATGGAAAGACAGCTAGAACTCTAAATTACAGAAACAAGCTTTGACTTTGAGGTAGAGCAAGTGAACGGTTTACAACAGGTTAGTAAATAAGTCAACACAATTTTCCATGAGGCGCCACATTCATAATATATGAATAAGGAGAGGATGTGTAATAGTTACTTAACAAACAAGTGTGTTAATGAGCGCGATTAGTAATCGAGATATTTTAGAATGTGACCGCAAGCGAACACGTCAGTTGTTGATTTTGCAGATTAACACACGAGTTAGTTACAATATTTTTTTGTTGAAAGTATTTTATTAAATTGGAGACAATGTATTTTTTTGCACGACAAAAATTTGATACTTAAGAGTTTAGACATTCGTGGTAACTTTGATTTCCTATACTAAAATCGTTTATTAATAGAAAATCATCCATTAATGGGAGTCATAAATAAACGATTTTAGAAAATAAAAAATCATTCATTTATTTTCTATGCATTAACAAAACCCATAAATAAACTATCAGCGGAAAAGATTATTGCAAGTCTGTCATACACGTATTTAGCTACTTAGAATAGTGTTGAGCTACAACAGGTCGTAGTACTAGCATGTGTCCCGAATGACAACAGAGGAGCTAATTAAAATCCTTAGAAATATACACGAAAATCACAAAACCTAGGTAAAGAATTCAAAACAGACCAATGGAAACACACGTTACAGTCATTATCATCATCGACCGTTTTTTGCTTAATAATGTCGTTGATGCTTCTCCATTATCTAATTTTTTAAATCGTTTGCCCATAGCTTCATTGGATAGCTTCTAGTTCGACGTTTCCCATATGTCTCTACTCTGTCGCTTAAACCACGCTATTTTGGTTTTTACTGCGTATTCTGCACATTTGATCTTTATACTGAAATTTCTGTAAACGGCATGTTCTACTTCTGTTTTTGAATGTATCATTTACATAGCAGTTTTTGTTTCTAAAACTGCGTCGTGAAGTCGTAGGTTGTTTATCAAAATTGTATGTTTCCAATTTATACGTGAAAACTGCTAGTAAACATGAGTTCTCTTTGAGCTAAGTTGTGATTTTTATGTTTATTATAACTCAATATTACTATTCCGTCACTGACGTATATTTTTGGTGCTTCCAACTGCTATTACTTGTCTCAGGTACAATAATTGTTAGTTTGTTTGATAATGTTGCAATTTTTTGCCAACCCCGTGGACAACGTCTAGGCATGCCGAGTACCAGCTACCTTAGTCCTACTTAGAATTTTGTCGAAACTAAGGAGTTCCAACCCTAGCAAGAGATCTTTTACATGCTACACATCGCAGTAACATGGGACCCACGGCTTTACATCACTTCCGAATGATGACATTCTGTAGAGGTTTTCATCTGCATTTTTTTAAAAACTTCACCGGGATCGGGGATCGAACTCTCGACTATTAACTCAGTAGCCAGAATGCTTACCACTGAGCTATGGAGTCCGGCAATTTACGCTGATAACACCAAATCGTTCTCTTCCATTTGTAGCTGTTTTAATTTTATTTATTGGAAAATCTCAGGTGATTTAATAGCTATTTAAGTAATAAGGAATGTAAGGGCCTATTAACATTTTAGGTAGGCAAGTACAAGCCAAGGCAAAGCCGCGGCTTGTTGCCTGCCGAAAATGTTAATAGGCGATACATTCCGAGTTATCTTATTATATTTTTTGCACTTCCGGGACTAAAGTTGATTCTTTACTCCCCGTAAACAGGGACTAAAGCAGTTCATTTAATCCCTAGGGACTAAAGTAAAAATGATACCGTAACTATGGTAAATTTATGTACACACGAGGTTAGTAGGTTAGGTTTTGTTTGTCATTTAACACACACTGACGCAAAACTTAACCTGCAAATCTAGAATTTGACATATACTAACAAAACACTTCAAATTCCAAATTTTGGAAATGTTTGATGATAATGTTCCCAAAACTGCAAAAAATAGCGTATATACCTTAGGACTAAAGTGCCAAAATCCCTGCAGTGGTTGTTGCCCTCGTGCTTCGCCCTCGAGGCAACAGACTCCACTCGCGGGATTAAATGGTGCACTTTAGTCCCTCATGATATAATATACTATTTCCCGCTGCTTGTCGAAATTTGTCTAGATTTTAAAAAAAATCGTTTGGTTTGTCACCTGTCACCAGGATTAATTTTCATGAGTCGTGTTACCTGTTAGTGTCACATGTCACATAAACACTTGCAATTATAAGCAGAACGTCTAATAGTCCGGCAGCCAGCGACCGTTTAGAGTTAGTCATTTCACAAAATCTGAAAAGTTTTCATAAGCTTTATTTGGTATCATTAGTAAGTGAATGGACCTCCAGCTGGCGCAGTTCCGGGGGGTGTAGCTGCGGCAACCTCCCACACACGTAAAATAATAATAAAAAAAACTAATATCGCAAAAGCTGAAACTTTGGTAACATGTTGATTATGTTATAAATAAATGAAAAAACGTATCCAGCCGAATTTAAAGTGGGGGATTATGCCCCAGTTTTTCACGTAAAGAAGTGAAAAATATGCACTGAGTAAACTGATACCGCAAAAGCTGACATTTGATAAACTAATAGTTAAGTTAATAACTTAAACGAAAAAACATCCAGCTATATATTTAGTGGGGGAAAAGTACCCAGCTGATGCAGTGAAAGACCCTGCGCATCGGTATGCGCTCGGGCGCGTTGTATCTTTGACTGCATCATCTGGACACTTTTCCCTCACTAAATATAAAGCTGGATATATTTTTCGTTTAACTTATTCAGTTAACTATGGTATTACCAAATTTCAGCTCTTACGGTATCAGATATCTATACTTTTCTCATTAAACGCAGCGCGTCCATGCAGTTATTATACTATCTTACAAGTTTTTGAATTTAAAGGTTTTAGTAAGTATTTACACATTTAAATAATTATACATAACTTAAACAGTAAATATGTGGACATTAATATGCGAAAAGTAAGTATTTACACATAAAAGTGCAAATAGTAAATATTTAGATGGCCACTTTGTATAATACTGAGCCAAGATTTAATACAGCAGTTTTATGATATGCCGAATAGCCCAACCGACCGCCACACGTCTCGTCTCTACAATTTATATTTCTGCACCTATACCGAAATTTCTAGACACGGGCCGCGCAGACGTCGGTCTATTGTACCTAACATGTGAACAAATGAAAACGAAATCAAGGTTGGCTTTGAAAAAATTTAGTCATGTGTTGTATTACTTCTGATGTTTTTAATTTAAATATGACTGACAGTTATTGTAATAGTCCATATCCAACACAATGTGAATTAATAATCCACATATGTTTAAATTTTCAAAGCCAAGCTTGATTTCATTTGCGTTTGCTCACATGTTAGTATGCAAATTTAAATAATTATAAGTAAACCATTTTTTATTATCTTCCTTTAGAGCAGAAAAGTTATACGTATATATTATCCAATAACTGCATGGACGCGCTGTGTTTAATGAGAAAAGTATGGATATCCAATACCGCAAGAGCTAAAATTTGGTAATACAATAGTCAATTGAATAAGTTAAACGAAAAAAATATCCAGCTTTATAGTTAGTGAGGGAAAAGTGTCCAGCTGATGCAGTCAAAGATACAACGCGCCCGAGCGCATACCGATGCGCAGCATCTTTCACTGCATCAGCTGGGCACTTTCTCCCCACTAAATATATAACTGGATGTTTTTTCGTTTAAGTTATTAACTTAACTATTACTTTACCAAATTTCAGCTTTTGTGGTATCAGTTTACTCAGTGCATATTTTTTACTTCTTTACTTGGAAAGCTGGGGCATAATTCCCCACTCTAAATTCGGCTGGATACGTTTTTTCATTTATTTATAACATAATCAACATGTTAACAAAGTTTCAGCTTTTACAGTATAAGTTCTTTTTTATTATTATTTTACGTGTGTGGGAGGATGCTGCAACTACATTCCCCGGAAGTGCTCCAGTTGGAGGTCCATTCACTTACTAGCGATACCAAATAAAGCTTAGGAAACATTTTCAGCTTTTGTGGTTTTGGTCATTATAAAAGGTCGCTGGCTCCCGGACTATAAGTCTGCGTCTTGCCTTGCTAATTTTATTATCCTAGGAACTTAATATAATATTAAGTTCCGTTGTCAAGAGAAAGCAGCAAACTAATAGAATCACCGACTTAATCGTTTTGTTACTAAGGCTGTATCACTGACTTACATAATCAGCAGCGGGAGAAACTTATTTCTTTATTACTATTCTTCTGGTTTCCAATTTAAGCCGACAAAAGAGCATTTTCTAAACTAGTGTAAACACTCCTACCATAGTGGGACAGAAGTGTAGATCAATAACCTAGAATAAGGAAGAAGAATAAATTCAGTGTGCTGATTATTTTATCTATAGTGGGAAGTGTATGCTACTCCTACTCAACGTATCATAGGAAGACATTCGACGAAATGACTGAGGAATTTCCCGGCGTCGATAATCCGAGAGTAATTACCATTTGAGGTAAAAAATTTTAATAGCCACAGTGGCAATGGCAATAAACGCAAATGCGCCGGCTGCGATAACTCTGATTCCAGCTTCCTTCCCGCTGATTTATGTTTACAAAGCCATAACGGTTTCTGTAGCTGTAAACAGACACAAAACTTTACGTTCGTCACTTTATTACAATACAAATTACAGCAACCGTCATGACCTGGCGATAAAAGGGGCAGAATCGAGTGGGGTTGCGCGGAGTCTCTCACCAGTGGCCATTGTCTTGAGCCACAATACCTAAAATACTGTGTACTAACTTCCATCAATTAAGTCCCAGCGGCGACGACGAATTTAATGCCCTCATTTTATATCCGATGAATGGGGCAGCCGGAGAGCTGCCTGCTGAAAATCCCAATGAATTTAAAATGCGTGCTGTATGTGCGTCATAAATCTTGCGTAGCGAGAATTACGGCGCTAAATGGCTAATGTCTTAGTTTAATATATACATTTTGGTTCAAGGGTCCTCAAACTTTATTAAAAAGACTGAACGAGAACCAATTGAAACGGGAGCGGAGGTGGAAGTCTACAGAAGCTAAGATATGATCGCCTGCAGTACACAGGTGTAGACATTTCTTTTTGAGGTTAATAAATAGCATTTATAAAGAGTGATAAGTGATAACCAGCAGAGATGTCCATAGTAGTAGTAAATAATTTTATCCACCACCTCTTGGTTATAAGACTATTACTAAATAGTTTTTAGACCTATAAAGTGCTCCTTTATCCACTAGTGAGATAAAAACCATGTCACTCACTACTGCATTGTTGGTAGCACTGTCAAGTTATGTCAAATTTGTTATTTTCAGCTTAAGTTTTGTGTCAGTCTGTGTCAAATTAAAATAAAACCTAACCTACTAACTTTGAATTTGACATAGACTAACAATACACTTCAGTACTGTCAAACGTATAACATTTGATTTCTAGGCACTTTCCAAATTGTCCAAAATAGTTTTTCACCGCTGTCAATACACAATTTATGTTGTTTTAGATATTTATTGAGTTGTTCGATAAAACGTTATATTGTATTCGTGATTTAGTTGCGATTTATCTACTCAAGAAGTTAAATGCTTAAACTTTGTTCTAGCATTTAAACATTCTTTCCTGAATAAAATGCCTTCTAAAGCACTTATACAATAAATCGCTGTTCAAACATAACAATCAAACATAAAGTTTTAATTTTAAGGTTTAGACGTGGGCGACTCACGAAATTGTAATGCGGCGGGAGATCCACATTTCAACTGGCTGATATTTTTTTTAGGTGACTTTTACCATGGTCCACGTTTGAAGTCCATACAGTAAAGAGCTATTCGTCGCCACAAGCTACTCTACAGAATTGAGCCAGCCTACCGTCTCTTTTATTATTTTGACCAAGTTCACGGAATCCCACAGTTTCCTTTTCTTCTCTCAGTCTAATTGAAGTCTACTATTATACTGATCTCTTCTTGTTACTTGATGTTCGTCAACGCTGTCTAAATTTAGGCGTAGAACTCTTCTACTTCCTCGTCATTTCTGTCACCAGTGTGAAGCTAGTATTAAGGATCTGTCGTCTGAAGAGAAGTATGTAAGGAGCAAAACCTATCCATTTGGTTACAGGATTCTTCTTACAAAAATCGCGAAAAATCAATAAGAAATTATAGGTAAAGCGACAATAGGAAGCTATGAACAAGAGGTTGACAAATAAAATATTACAGCACAAGATTTGTTCGAAAACAGGTACTGTTTATCGCCTAGCGCTTCCGTCAATTGCTAGATAATGCGCATATATGAGGGAAATTATTCGTCTACTATTCTTGATAAATATAAAGTACAGCATAGATCCGGAAATTCCACCATGAATAATCTCCATAACCAATGGTATTGGATAAGCTATGACGGGCTGAACTCCCTTGCTTTCACACGGTGGCATAAAAAACATTCTTGATCTTCACTCGTCGACCACTTCCATTACAAGGTAGTAAAAAATGCCATCGACCTAACAAGATCGGTGTTATCAAATGGAAGGTCTTTTTTCAAACGATGGTTAGCAATGTTCGTCTCTTTCAGCATGAAGATTATCAAGAATCCCCGAAAGAAGCTTTGAGAGCATATAACATAATAAATTCAACAAGATGTGAAACCACGTTAAGGTAAAGTAGCGCTAATAGTCCCATAGCTGCGATTTTGGGCAACCAAAAAATTATTTGCATCTAAATACTGTGAAATACTGATTCTATCAAATTGGTGCAGCAGTTCAGCATATACAGGGTGTTAATTAAGTACGTAGACAAACTTTAAAGAGTGATTCCTTGATCAATTCTAAGATAAAAAGTTCATACAAACATGGGGCCTAAACGGCTTCGTTTTCGAGATACAGGGTGTTGAAGTTTAAACAGAAATTTATGTTTTTTCAAAAATCTGAGAAACGCCTAGAGGTATTGTAATGAAACTTGGTGTATGTTAGTATTCCATAAATTGGAAATGTACGCTCAAAATAAATTTAATCTATTTCCACCAGTGGCGTGCATCGGGTCGACCTCAGTTACCTTATTTCAGAAAAATCTGGTACGCCACTGTTATTTAGTCAATACGGCAAGTTTTTTAGTTTCATCCATTAAAACTATACAAAAGATGTATCTTTTATTTTTTTGATAGAATAAATCTTTTTCGAGAAAAACGGAGAAATCTGTAACAGCAATTTCGTTCATTGGACGTTAATGGGACCCAAACGGCTTCGTTTTCAAAATACAGTTTAAAGAAGCTGTTAAAAAACGTTATTTAATAAAAAACAATCTTACAATAGCTACAAAAGTTTTTTCTAAAAAACAGTGGCGTACCAGATTTTACTAAAATAAGGTAACTGAGGTCGCCCCAATGCACACCACTGGTGGAAAAAATTTAATTTATTTTGAGCGTACAATGCCACTTTATGAAATACTAACCTACACCAAATTTCATTAGAATACTTCCAGCCGTTTTCCAAATTTTTGAAAAAAAAAGGTTTTCGTTTAAATTGCAAGACCCTGTATCTCGAAAACGAAGCCGTTTAGATCCCATGTTTGTATGGACTTTTTACCTTAGAATTTATCAAGGAATCACCTCTTAAAGTTTGTCTACGTACTTAATTAACACCCTGTATATACCTGATAAAATGGGTGTCTCGTGTCCCTTGCTTCGATAACTTATTCTCATTTTTATATAAATAGCCAGTTTGTATCTACGTATAATGTTAATTAGACTTGAACATTGTAACTTAGGGTGGTTGAATATAAGTCAGTGCGGATCTGTTATGGGTGCATTGCTTTTGTGTGTCTTCAGCGTCCGATCGGGATCCCTCAAACATCGCTGCAAAAGTGCCTAAGTTTGTATGCAAAAAGCTGGGAATTATGTACAGGGTAAGTACACATTGCCACATCCCAAAATGCTTTTGGAGCGTTTAGAGGTTTTAGTGACGTCAGTCATCATCGCGGCACCAGATTTAACCGTCAAGGTATGCTCCTGCAACGTTCATGGTAAATTTCCACGCATCATGCCGTCTAGGGTTGATGACGCAATCCAGGGTGGACCCAATACGAAGCCTAAGCTGAACTTCTCCAGTTCGATTTTCAGGTAATTTAATACATTCAGGAAATGATTTCGCTACATTACAAGTATGCGCTTAAATATGCAAATTGCGCAGAGATGAATTAAATTGCGTAAAGGAACGTACTTGCGATGTAATTTAAAGTTGCTTGGTCAAATTGGTATATCTGTATGGCTGATATAATTATTCTACCATTGTGTATTAATGTAAATGGGAATAACTCTCCAAGCTATCCCCCCCCCCCAATATTGTCCATTTTCAATGTTCAGTGGTGTTAAGGAATGACGAATAATTCTGAATTTAATTCTTAATTGGATTTCTTCATTTTTTTGAGTGTTTTTGAACCAATATATTTGTATAAGTAAATTAGATTTCTTTATGCATTTGTTTCAAGTCAGTTTCAGTCCAAAAATACTAAAGGTGCAAACCAGCTGTTTTTAAATAGTGAGCGGACGTAACCACCACTGTGATATTTAAACGTTTTATGCATACTGAGCTAGCGAAGTAAACAAAGAGAGAACATTAATTATTAGAATACTAAAGTGTACTAGGCGAGGCGTATCATTTCAATTTAACGTGCCGACAGATGGGAGGGGTAAACAAACAAAGTCGATCCGAAGACATAGCTATATCTAAGTTACTGACTACGAAATTTAAAAAAAGGAACTCCAATTGGGATTCCCTGAATTACCAAAAACTCTTTATCTCTATCTCACTCTCTCTCTTGTCCACTTAAAAAAACTTAAAACGAGTTTGCTGGCATTGTAAAATGGATTATACACAGTTGGAAGTTGCATCAGCGTAAACGTCACTAGAGTGTTCTTCACGGGTTTCACACCGATAGGGCTACCAGTCAATGTAAGAATATGAATAACTTTCTATACAACCATCTCTGCCCAGAGCACATATTTGCATTTTCTGATAAAAAATTTACTGGCAAAAGGTATATCTACGTCGAAAAGCTTGCCTGTTCCTAAAACTCGGTTATACCATAAGTACGTACGTTTCAAAGGTAATGACTTTAAAGTTCAATTTTGTGAGTCAACTGAACAACAAACCTATTTCAAAGTGTCAAGAGATGACCAAACCTGGCTACCTATAAACAATATTTTAGAGAAAAACACACCGCTGGAACTTACAACTGCGACAGGAAGTTTTTAGACCATTGCCGCCACATTGTTTGAAGAAATCTCTGAACTCTTTGTTGAAAATCATGCTTAGTTGGATAACAACTAGCATTATAACTGAGTTATGGCCGTTTATAACTCGTCCGGAAGTCCCCCATGTGTAGTTTCACTATTTTCAGTTCTTATTTAGTAACTGATCTTGAGATGGAAGTTAATATATAACTTTCAACGAATGTGTCCTGTAAAGTAGCCTAAAAAAAGAATATGTACACCACTTGTTTGCATTGGCACGTGTTTAATTTTATAACACATTTTCTGTGGCTTTCGTCCCTGCCGTTTGAAAGCACTATTTCCAGCATTCCAAAATATCAAGTCAAATTTTCAGTGTTGCGATTAGTCTCGAAGTTCAGTTTACTTATTAAAACAAAGCCGTTAAACCGCTAAAAGCTTTCAAAGGCGAAAACTAGGAATTATGTTAAATTATAAAAGTTTTCCTTGTAGTCGACTTTAGCTCCATTTAAATCCTTAATGTGGTCGTCTCTGCGACTTTACGAGCGGGGAGGTTTTAAAGTTCAAATTTTATCAATTTGTCAGGAGCTATTGAGGGAAAGTAACAGGCAGCTGACGGAAAGCCCATATTTCCCCACTAAAATTCCAATCGGGTCCGGGCAGACCCTGCAGCACTAGTGCAGTTTTATCTATAAAGGATGACACCCCGAGGCAATAACGTCCCTTTGTGATTTTATTAGACGCTCTAACGGCCTTTGTGAAATAAATCATAATGCACTTTTTATTTATAACTTCTTTGGAACGTAAATCAATTGCTGCGATTTAAAATTGTTCCGGGAATTCCTTCGCTATCGCTAAATTGCCTGTACTCGAGTTCTTTCTGTACTCACAGCACTCTAGCACGACAGCGATTCAGACATTATCGCCGTGGCAGCAATTGCATTACATACGTCCCGTTTTATTCAATTATCAATTACCGCCCTGCTGAAAATGTAATTGAAGTATAACGGTTACAATCCAGGCTTAATATGCATATCGTGCGTCAGTTTCAACCGTAGTTCCCAGAGCTAATGTTAAAATCATAACCGCCCTGTCAGGGCGTTATCATTACCGTAATTATGATGCTGTTGACAGAATCCGAATAATATGTCTAGCTTAATCTAGCATTCGAAATAGCGCGGTGACGTCACTGGATTATCTAATTTCCCCGATGCGCCTACAAAAATCGAATCAGTGCCTGTCAGCCGCTGCTACACGTATCCTCGCTCATATTAGTCCATCGATATGTGGAAATGCTGTGCATTCAACGCCTTTTCCCACGTCTCTTCGGGTTTGTTGAATATTTCATTGAATTTATTGCCGGTGCGGTCATTTCTATGTCATTCGCGCCATTAGAACCATGAGAAGAAGTAGTGCAGTATAGTTCAATAGGTAACCAGCCAAACATAAAAAATATAGTTTCAGATGTGTGAAGGGTGTAAAACATAGTGATAGTTTGAATTTAGTGTTATTCATATAAATGATAAACGAGACACTACAGCTGACATGGTTTAAAGCTGGGTCTACATGTTGTTATTGTAGGTTCAAGCTGAGTGGTGAAGACAGTTTGAAATTGTTAGCAGACAACCGTTCGCTGAGTCCGCTCACTTTCGGTTCACTAATACTTAAAGAAACTTAAGTGTGGTATGTGGATCAAGTAGAGGAAAGCAGGAAAGGATAATCAATAAAGAGAACCAATTACGGGAGTAAAGAAGACGCACCACATAAGAAAGGAATTGCAAGCGAAGTAGTGCTTCACCCCGCTAAATACACTATGCACGCAATTACTAAGAAGAATTTAGGTCCAAAACTGATACAAAGAGTTACAGTACGAATGCCAAGTATATATAGATATTTAAATATAATATAGTTACATCATGTTATATGCCACTAATGGCCATTGACGTGTAACATGGTATATATGAGCGGTAAGGTCAATTTACCCAATCAGAAGCTATGGTTGCAAACATAACTTTCTTTCATTTTCTGTAATCATATTCTCTCTCTCTTTGATTTAGACCTTTTTCGTATTTCTCTAGGTCTTTCTGTTCTGTATCGCTTCATTTCAGATCAACCGTTTCCCTAATATCATCATACTACCCTGTGGTCGTCTTTTTATTAATATTTCTTCCTAAGATCTCAATTTTGTATTTGGTCTATCTAGTGTTCTCTATCTTTATCCAATTCGATTTCAGGAAGCTACCATTTGTACTATGTAGTTGAATTTTCTGAAGTCTCATAGTCTTGTCTTATCCACCTGTTCGTTTCTTCTCTTGAAGGTTATCATAATATTCTCCTTTCAATTGCTCTAATGTGTACTTACAATTTATCTACTGTTCTTCTATTTAAAACCCACGCCTCAGATCCATATATCGTTACAGAAATATTTCATCGGTTGAAAAATCTTTATATTTAGGTCTGTTGAGTTGATCGGACAGCTAATTACATATATCTAAAAATAAAATAATATACAAAACTTAAAGATAAGGTAAAAACAAAAACAAACTAAAGGCACAAATTGTAGGCTCGGTGATGTACAACTAATAGGTTTACCAATTTAGATAATAAAAATTACGAAGACCAAATTACAGAAATCGGGGAAAGCGTAGTAAAAGTCTCGAACCGGAGCCTCATCAAAATACTTATAGCAGACGATAGAAACGTCGATCCATTAAAAAAGTTATTAAGTAATATCGCCAAAGGCAAATATGTCAAGGGAGCGCTAAACAAGGTACAAGTGAAAATAAAATCTGAAACAAAGAAGCATACAAAGTGCCCATCCTATCATTCTGCACACTGAATCTAGAGGCAATTTGTAGCTGGATTGTAATATATTTCAGCTATTTACAAACCTTCAGGAGGAAAACGATGAAAGCAGCACTTTATATTATGTAATACGAGAGGAACATACCTAATTCAACTGCAGTAGAACTTAACAAAACTTACAATTTAAAGCATCGCGTCCAAAAAGAACAAACTGCAATACATGAGATGCTAAAACTTAGGACACACGTAAGAATTCTGTTTTGAAGCACCACGCTGTATCAATTATACAAGAAATCCTCTTACCAACTATTCTGAAAAAGGAAGCCAAAAGATTCCTTTGTAAAATGTATAAATTACCACAGAAATTGCCCATATATATGCAAATACAAGTAGTAAGAAAAAATGTGCAGCAATAGCAACATTCGACAACACACGAAATAACAAAACTCAAGATTATGATGAAGAACTTAATTACTCAAATGAATACAATCATGAACCACATCACCATACTATTGTCAGTGAACTAATGGCAGAGAAGGTCTCCTACAAAATAATGAAATTAATGGAATGTTATTATCGACAACTAGTTTCATAACCAAAACTGTGTTATAAGAATTGGAAATGATAAAATATAGAATGCCAACCATACTGATGAAGCAGTACATAGTGGCACAAACTGTTACATCTTCCCCCATGTTTTCATCCTAATCATGAAACGGCTATGAGGTACCTGCACATTAATCCTAACAGTCATGGTTGAAAAAGTGAAGAATGAATTTAAAAGAAAACAAATTGATACAGGTAACCTTCATTACGAAAACAGAAAATTGCGTTCCTTTAATCCTAAATGGAAAGCAATCACTCCACTTAGATCATGCAAAATATATAAATATGTATGTTCATCGGCGAATAATTTTGTATTTTAATAAATGGAAGCCATTGGGACTACTTACAGTGAAACAGATGAATATTCGG
The DNA here is from genome assembly GCA_940337035.1 of Agriotes lineatus. Taxonomy (NCBI): domain Eukaryota; kingdom Metazoa; phylum Arthropoda; class Insecta; order Coleoptera; family Elateridae; genus Agriotes; species Agriotes lineatus. Next base: position 10,967,885 of record OW679197.1, read on the forward strand.
CAGACAGTCTCAACTATAGCTTGAAAGCAAATTCTTAATCCATAAGGCTAATTATAAAACCTATACGAATCTATGGTGCTTAATTGTGGAGATCGATAACATCAAGATTAACCAAAGGCTTAGAAAAATACGAAGAACTATAGTGAATGATCTGTGGTGGCAAAATAGCTGCAAGTAAGCGGAAAAGGGCGAATCGAAGTCCTACAGATAGTGCAGTTGGCGATTTGCAACCAGAACGTCGACAAAGAAAGCAACAGCGATACAGACTGACGCAATAGTAAAGGTATTACCGGTGAGAGCTGCAGGTCCCACTATCCAGATAATGCGCAACGAGCGTTTGTTAGCCATCACTGCAGGTGGTAAGTAGCGACACAAGAGTAGTAAGCGAAATCGGCATCTCGTGAGTCATAGCACGCCGAGGACGTTTTGAAACGTTTTCCTGCATTCAGTGTGCATTCAACCCAAGCATATGCGCATATGGCTGCCAACACAAAAGCGGCGTTTGAAGCAGCCGTATACTAGTGATTTAATGTTATGGTTCTTAGAAGACGGAGTCTGTGCGTCCGCGCAGAAGAAGCTGTCGGAAGTGTGCGTTAATTATAGTTAATCGAAATGCGTAGTAGAAACAGCCTATTGCACATAGATGGACATTATTGTTAGTTAATATAAATGCGTAGTAGAATGTTTTTTGGAACGTTTGTTAATATTATAGTGTATATAAATGCGCGGTAGAAATAATTCGTATTATAATTTACTTGATAACAGTAGCATAATTTAGCATTGTTTTCTTAACAGATAGTATGTATCTATAGTTTGTGTGTGTAAATAAATTGGTTTTTATTTAAGTAGAGATTCGTAGCTATGTACTGTTTGAGGCTTGCGCGGTTACTCGAATTATTCTCCTTAGCACAGAATTTCGGCTTAGACCGCGTAGTATTTGTATATGAACACCCAGAATTTTCTGGCTTAATGTGCCTTGCACCTTGTGAAGTCGAGCAAAAACCAGCGCGATGGCCATGCTCTTTGGTGGCTCATGTTGTTTGAGTATCTTGAGGATACTTGGGCAGATTTGGCCGTTTTGCTGTTTGTGCATGCATATTCACTAACGTTTTTCGTATGGCGGTAGTTGTGTATCCGTTCCTTTGTTCCGTTCCGTTGATCCAAAACTCCAAGAACATAAAGGCGATTGCAAACACAAACGCATCACAAAATCAGCCGTAGCTGAGCATACTTTTACAAATGGGCACACTTTTTTAGCATGCCAGAGTACTTGCCAGAATACCTCATTACTTCTCGCGAGTGATACGTGAAGCCATAGAAATAGAAAAACATCCAAATAATAACAACAGGGAAGATGGCTTTAAGCTTAGTAAAACGTGGACCCCTGTGATACAAGATCTAAAGCATTACAACCACTGTGCGTCATACGGCCACGCCCCACGGATTACGTTGCACTCGGATGACCAACCAGCGTTACGCCACTCCGCACGCCTGGCACAGAGGATTATAAATAGCTCCACACCAACCTTCGGTTCTCTCTACCGAGCTCTGTGGCTTAGTGCGTAGCACGTCCACTTAGCATTCGGGACGTCGTGGGTTCGACTCCTGCGGCCGCCTGCCTTCATTCAGGTTTTTAGGTGGTTTTCCTGAGTCAACAGAGTACCTTCTCTGAGGCGAATGCCGGGGCAGTATTTCTCCACCTTTCCTGACCTTTCTTCCAGTCTCCACCCCTCCTTTCTCTCACCCATCCCGAGTTTCCCGTTCTTGGCGGAAGGTCCCTATAGCAGTCCGCCCCCAGTTGGGGGAATTGAAATAACCCTTACCTTTGTCCTTTTTTTGTTTTTCCTTCGGTTCTTAGTGCGACTTTCACTCTGATGATGCAAGCTGCAAGGTCTTGCGAAACGTTAGTGAATATGGATGCACAAACAGCAAAACGGCCAAATCTGCCTAAGTATCCTCGTTCTCAAGATACTCAAACAACACGAGCCACCAAAGAGCATTGCCATCGCGCGGGTTTTTACTCACAAGGTGCAAGGCACATTAAGCCAGAAAATGCTAGGTGTTCATATACAAATACTACGCGGTCTAAGCCGAAATTCTATGCCAAGGAGAAAGATTCGTAGCTAACCTTTACAGCTTCGCACGAGTACAGGTGAACTTCTGGCTTATTACAACATGGGCTTTTCCTAACGATGGCTAGATTAGATTAGATTAGATTAGATTTCACGACTGCCTTTTGCTGGCATGCACACGTCAGCCCTTAGGGCTTTTTGTACTGTCGGGAGTTTTCAAGTTAGCAAGCCGACATCCGTATCTTTTACTAGACTTGCAATGTCCCCTACTAGCTTGCGGTTGTCAATAGAGTTAAGGCTCCAATCGAGTTGGTGTCTTTTACGCTCTAATGCTGGGCATTCAAAGAGGATATGATAGGCTGTTTCATCATCCTCTTGGCATAGTCTGCAAACAGGTTCATCTCTATAGATATTGATCCTGTGCATAAATTCTCTGAATGCTCCAGTGCCTGTTAGTAGACTGACTACTTGCTTGATTCGAGTTCTGTTCAGTCTCAACAGGGTTTTGGTGGTATGTGGATTCGGAGTTTTTAGCAATATTTTGCAGTGTGTTGCTTGATTGTAGTTTCTCCACCTTAGTTGGTGTGCGGTATTGACCCATTCATTAATGGCTGAGCGGGCTTGGTTTTTCTGAATGCTTAGACCAGGTTCTGGACCGGTCATTGCATTACGGGCTGCTTCTTTTGCGAGCTTGTCCGTCTTTTCGTTTCCTTCAATACATTGGTGACCTGGGATCCAGCATAATTTTACTGTATTTCCCTGGCTTAAAGTTTGAAGTTTGGATTTGCATTCCTTGACCAGTCTCGATGAAGTACTGAAAGCGTTTACAGCTTTCAGTGCTGCCTGACTGTCTGAGAGAATGTGTATGTCTCGATTGAGCAGCTTCTTTTCTATGCTGATGTTTGCGCATACGTTAATAGCTTGTACTTCAGCCTGAAAGATGTTACAAAACTTTCCTAGACTGACTTTTTCGTTGTTTCTAGGATTGGTACTGTACACACCGGAATCTGTACCCCCTTCAAACTTAGATCCATCAGTGTAAAAAATGATGTTCTTATTTGTTGGAGTTGGTAGTTGGTCCGGATTCCAACTTGTGTGTACAGTAAAGTTCTTTTCAAAGTCATAGGCTTTGATTATAAGATCAGAACCCATTTCTAATATTGGGTTGTTGATGTGTGACATGATCTTGCCATGTCCTAGATTATTAGCTGTGGTCATCCAGTGACCGGTACTTTGTAATCTGTAGGCTGCCATTCTGGCTTCACCTTCCAAGAAGATGTGCAGAGGTGGCAGATTTAAAATAGCATTCAGTGCTTGTCCTGAGGTGCCTTTAAAGGCTCCAGTGATGCACCGATTAGCTAGATATTGTATTCTGCTGATTTGTGGATCGCAGTTGCTTGTTTTATTTTGGGCCACCAGGCGATTATTCCATATGAAATTATTGGTCGAACCATGGTTTTGTACAGCCAGAGGGTCAGTTCCGGTTTGAGCCCCCACGTACTACCTATGGCTCTTTTTCCAATAACTAATGTTTGTATGCACCTGGTGATTGTTTTGTCTAAGTGGGAGTTCCAAGTTAGTTTGGAATCGATGGTTAGACCTAAGTACTTAACCTCGTTCTCTCAGTTGACATTTGTATCAAACAGTTTTATGTTCATTCTGTTTGTGATGGTCTTTCTACGAGTGAAAGCGACGAGAGTGGCTTTGCTGGGATTAATTCTAAGATTATTCTCTAGACACCACTCTTCGGTTATCTTTAGTACTGATTTCATTACATTGTCTACGGTTCTTTGGTATTTACCTTGAATCAGTATGACAATGTCATCAGCGTATCCTTGAGTGTAGTAGCCTTTGTTATTGAGTTGGATCAGCAGTTCATCAACTGTGAGGCACCACAGGAGTGGAGAAAGAACTCCTCCCTGTGGACATCCCCTTGTCGCCTGCACTGTCTTTTCCTTGTCAAATAACTTGACTTTTACAACTCTGGTGTTGAGCATTGCCATAGTCCATCTTATCGTGGTGTTATCGATCTGATGGTTTGTCATTGCTCTTTCAATAGAGTGGTAGGAGGTGTTGTCGAAGGCACCTTTTATGTCTAGAAATGCTCCGACTGCGTACGATGGCTAAGGTAAGTAAGTAAGAAAGATATCATTTGTATACAATTATCAGGCAACAACGGAGTGTAAAATTAATTAATGAAGACGTAGCGGCATAGGACATGCTTTTTTACAATTTGACTCCACAACGGTGGGGCTTCAATCGCAACATAACTGCAATTTTTCAAGTATAGTAAAAGAGCGAAAGCGTAACCAAACAAACTTTAGAAAAAGTTTATTGACAGAATAGACAAATTACGACGGTTAAAAGAATGCAAACTTTCAAATCTCTCCACCAGATTTGTTTAATGTATTATAATAGCAGTGTTAATTTTATTTCAACACAAGTAGTATTGTTCGACAGTGTAGGCTAAGAAGAATACCGAGATTATTTTCGGAACTACCTTCTACAAGTCAATGTATAAAAATGACAAAGATGTTTATTGTACAACCTACATAAAAATATAATTTATTTATGACATGCTTAGATTTTCCATGTGCTGCCCCACTTATCTTTCCTCCTTGATTGATTTCCACTTCCTGATTATACTTTCCTGTTGTTGTCACAACTAAATACATTATTTACCGTTTCTACCTATTATATATTGATTTTTCATTATTCTAATTCTGTCATGGGGTTTATATGGCATATATGAGGTCCATCCGGTAACATTCTGACGTTTGCTTGGTAAGCCAGAGCATATTTTAACTTTTCTTTCATTTACAGAAGCAATTTCCATACTCATCTTTTAGAGTGACCTTTAGCTACTTTGTTGGACTCTCATTAATCTGTTCCACGTCTTCAAATTTTATGTAATTTTATAAAACCTTCGTGGTCAAAAACAGGCAGCATTGTGGTTATTTAAGCTTTGACTTATTATTGGCTCTCCTTTTATATTGACTAGTGTAGTTAAACTCTTGTGGCGAACCCGTTTTCACTGTTAGCTGGTCGTCATTCAATGCACACATGTAGTCGCGATAGTTTGAATGTAGAGTAGATTTAGTATCAAAGTGTTGCTTTCTGTATATCTGTTTATTAGGTCCATATATCTCTGATATCGTATGTCTCATCGCTCACATGATTACCCAGAATTCAATGGTATCGAATGCTTTCCTAAAATCAATGAAAACCATCTATACTACTATTTTATAATTATTTATGGCACAAGTGTGTTATATTGGAAATAATCCTTGCAAGGAGAGTTGAGCTTTCTTAATTTTTTATTCTACTTGTGGTTGCGCTGATAGCCTATTTACTTCAGTGATTCTCTCTTGGTATCCTAGAGATATTTTTCCTGTCGGTGACAAATCCCTTACACTTTTCACTACCTGTTCTTTGTCATTATAGGTATGTGTCTTTCCACTCATTTTATCTTGGGTCACTCATTTAGGACATCTAGTGAAACATGATAGATATTAAACATTGCAGCTCATTGTGGAAGGTAAAATCCAGAGAAGAAGAGGTGTTGGACGAAGCCAGCCATACTTGTTGAGTAAAACATCACTTTTCTGTACTTGTTGCGTAATATACCTACCATTAATAGAAGCAAAACAAGCAATAATTAAAATTTGAATTCCCATGCTGTAAAAAAAAAAATTGAAAATGTTCGATCATCCCCGGCGGACGTGTAACGCACAATCTCTACCTACATGGCTTTTGACTCCAGGACCAGTTTTGTTAAAAAATAACGTCGGAAAATCTAAATATGACCCCTACGTCGAAGAGGTCGAGCTTCTAGAAGCGAACCCGTCTTACTCTTACGTAAGACTTGCCGATGGTCGAGAGACTACAGTCTCTAATAGACAATTAGCGCCTCTTCCTATATCTCAAGATCCGGAAGATGACAATGCCGGTACTCCGCACAACAATTCGTCTTCACGTACTGAGACTCGACTAGAGCAACCAACAGAAGAGGTAAGAGGAGGTTTTAACTCCGAACAAGATACTCCTCAACGAGCGGACATTGGTCAAGAACAGCAAACGTGTCCCGCTGTATCTAGTTCTCTAGTGATTTTGTTTCATAATAATGGCTATGGAATAGTTCATAATTTATTAATGCAACTATAACTCGCTTGAAAATCAAATGTCATGTTTGACATTTAAGTGTAAACACAGTTGCATTCATAAACTAGAAAAAATCCATAGCCATACTAGATGAAATTATGCTCTCTTTGGTATATGTTTAAATTATTATTCCTCCATAATTTTTAATAGTACGCCTAATACTATATCAGCTTTAGGATTAGAACTCATAATATTAATTAAAAAGTCATGCATAAGCGTATTACTTATTATATTGCCCTTGCGTACCCGTAACCTTGACTGAGGAAAAGGTAGAAGTTCTTTTATTGTAAACTGAGCTACCTGGTAACGAAAAGGCAAATATTTATTGGAATTGAATACAACAACGAGCTAATAAACGTAACATTAACCACACCACCAAAACGATTAATCATATACTAGAAGCCATTAAACAACTAAAGATGCTTACAGCATTCAGTGGTATATACAAAATAAGTATTTCCGTTGTTCGCATTGGTAGCACAGCTGGTAAATACATCTGTAGATGTATTCAGCAAGTAGAGGGTTAACTGTGATTTTCTTTCTTGTTAAAGAATGTGTTAGTCCATGTACTGCTATTCATTAAAATTTAACGCCTGCCTAGCTATTATACACCATTGTTTCTCCATTAATTTCAAGGCGTTGCTGATCTTTTAAATTACTTTTCTATATAATAAAAAATCATTAAATGATTACGATTTGAGTTTTACATGTTTCAAATATATATTCTACCTAAATTGTTTTATTTCTGGAAACATCCCTATTTGTAAATACATATCTTTAGTTCTTATAATAAGAATGTTTACATTTTGTTCTGTAATAATCTATACGAATTAAAAAATGTATCAAAACAAATAGAACAAGCGAATGACTTTTCTCACTTATGAATCTTCATGTGTCTAACTAAATGATGTCTTTCGGCTGCTTTATATTCACAATTGATGCAAGCAAATGGTTTTTCTAGTGTATGGGTTTTCATATGTCTTACTAAATTTTTTCGCTCCGTTGCTTTATACTCACAAACAGAACATTCATGAGGCTTTTCTCCAGTATGAGTCATTACATGTTCAACAAATCTTTTTTTCACATTCGTTCTATATTTACAAACAGCACATACGTATTGTGTTTCTCCTGTGTGCGATTTCACATGTGCAACTAAATTCTTTCTCAAATGTGTATGATACTCGCAAAAAAAACAAGACAAAAGTTGTCGGCCTGTATGCTTGGTCTTCATATGTGTAACTAGGCAATTACTCTGGGCTGCTTTATATTCACAAAACAAACATGCATAAGGTCTTTTTCCTGTATGAGTCCTCATATGTGTAACTAAATTAGATCTGTGACCTGTTTTATATTTACAAATAGAGCAAGAATAAGGTTTTCTTCCTGTATGCGTGTTAACATGATCAACTAATCTTGGTTTGTTTGCGGCTCTATATTCACAAAACGAACAGGAGTAAGGTTTCTCTCCTGTATGAGTCCTCATATGTGTAATTAAATTAGATCTGTGACCTGTTTTATATTTACAAATAGAGCAAGAATAAGGTTTTCTTCCTGTATGCGTGTTAACATGCTCAACTAATCTTGATTTGTTTGTGGTTCTATATTCACAAAACGAACAGGAGTAAGGTTTCCCTCCTGTGTGAGCTTTTATATGTTTAACTAAAGTAGTTCTGCGGGCTGCTTTATATTTACAAATAGAACAAGAATAAGGTTTTTCTCCTGTATGCGTGTTCACATGGTCAACTAATGTTTGTTTGTTTGTTGCTCTGTATTCACAAACAAAACACGCATAACGTTTTTCTGTTGAATGCATCTTTACATGTGTAACTAAGTTACATTTTTTTGCTGTTTTATACTCGCACATAAAACAAAAGTAAAGCTCTTCTTTTGTATGCGATTCCACATGTTTAATAAATTTATTTCTCTCTGTTGTTCTATATTCACAAACTGAACATGAAAAAAGATTTTCTCCCGTATGAAATTGCATATGCTTCAAAAGGTTATACCTGTCTTCTGCTTTGTATTCACAGACTTTACAGGCATACAGTTTTCCTTCGAAGCTTTTACTTCTCAGACCTGTAGCATGCAATTCCTGTTTTATATCCAGTTCCTCATATTTAATATGCATTATTTGATAGGTTGTGCTGTCAGAGGTTACTTTATTTTCATTGACCGCGCTGGCCATTGTGTTGCACCAATTATAATCAACTAATTCATACTTTGCATCCATTATGTCAATAAATACGAATATTTCCAATATATCAAATACCAGAACTGTAAAAAGCACAATATGAATAGTGATAACATAGGATGGTTATTTTGATTTTCATTTGAACAATAAATGTCAGAACTACATCTGCTATTTGTACTTACGTGGCATATAATTAATAATCTAATAAGCAAATTCGAAGAGTAGCAGCAAACACAGTTGTATAATTAGCTGTTCTATACCATAGCTGAGATCGACTAATATTGGATAAAGCTTGATCACAGGTCATATCCACAAAACTCTTGCAACTGTCATACTTAAGTTAGTACTACTTAAAAATGTGTTTTTGGCAACTTTCAGTTTTGTTATTTGGCAACACTGACAAACTTCAAACTTAAATAGTCAAAGTGACGTTTTTAGTTACAATTTATTTTTAAAGTTTTACGCAAATATGAACCAACAATAATATCAGAAAGTTACCCTAGTAACAAGGAAAAGACGTTGCAGTAAAATACTGCTTCATATTTTTATGTCCTACCAGTACATTAATTAAAATTAATGACTCTATTTTAAGGTATCTTAGATACAAAATAACGCTCCAGGGCAATTATTTTCTTCATAAGAACATTAGGGTTATTATGAAAAATTAACAGTATTTGTTTCCATGGATACAACCTTTATTTCAAAAATTATGCACCACTGTCACAATGAAAATTAATGACAGCTCATCTAATGTCACAAATCTAACTTAGATCAGCTAACTAGATCAATCTTAAATACCATAGCATAGTAATTATATGAATTGAATATGAATATGAATTAGGTAAGAAAATTGGTAGGACATAAAACCTTGAAGGCACTACGGGCATTATTAGCTAAGAGCCCGCGATTGTTGTACACACCTCGGGCCAAAGCCCTCGGTTAGTACACTAACAATCTTGGGCTCTTATTTTACTCATAATGCCCCTTGGTACCTTAATAACTATTAAGTAACTATATTTTCATAATATATTTGACAATGCCATTTCATACCCTGTAACTTTTTTGGGTAGCTAACTTTTTCATTAAGTTTGAAGTATATTACTGCAGAAAAAAGTAGAATTTACTAGCTTACTAGCTTTTAAGCCAACCACAAAGGTGGTCTTATACTAACTAAAATAATGCTTACTTTTTAACACAGTTTCAGGGGTCGTTTTAGTCTATCCAAGTAAATTATTGTCTTACATTGCGAAATAAAGTATATCTAGGTAAATAGAAAAAATACGTTTTTGCACTTTCGGAAATAAAGTTGGCACTTTAGTCTCTTATTTCATGGACTAAAGTAGCTCATTTGATCCCTAGGGACTTAAGTAATTAGTTTAATAAAGTTTGTATTTAAAATTAATCAGTTGGCAGTACTGAAGTGCATTGTCAGTCTATATCAAGTTTGAGGTTAATAGGTTAGGTTTTGTTTGTCATTTGACACACACTGACGCAAAACTTAACCTGAAAATCTCGAATCTGACATAGACTGACAATACACTTCAGTACTGCCAACCGAGTCAGACTAACCAGGGCCTGCTGCAATTCAGTTTTTTTTAAATCACTCTGTACACAACATCCTTAATAAAATTCGTATTTAAAATTAAATTCTAATTGTCAGTTTCCAAATTGACAGATTCCAAATTTTTCAAATGTTTGATGATAATGTTCCCAAACGTGCAAAATATAGCCTATATCACACGGGACTAAAGTGCCTAAATCCCTTGAGTGATTATTTCCCTCGGGCCCTACGGGCCCTAAGGAAATAATATTCACTCGCGGGATTTAATCATGTACTTTAGTCCCTCATGATATAAAATACTATTTTAGTAAACAAAGAAATGTTATACCAAGATAGTAATTAATAGAGAAAGATAACACTAAATTACATTTTGATTAGACGGCATCATCTATATACCGATGGGCACATAATTAAGTGTAACAGTAATGAGATAAGATGATGAAAAAGACATCACTTTGAGAGATGGACTACGCAATCGTATTGTTAGGAATCCTAACTGTAACATGGTAAACTCTAGACTATATTGAGAATGGACGTTAGTAATTAATATTATTTAATCTTAGCTTAGTGTCTAACTCAAATGTAATTATGTATAAGGACGAAGTTAGCATAATACTTATCCTGGGAAAACGTGCCGAACAGTGTCACAGGTTCTTCCAGAAAAAGGGTCGAACATGAATCGTATATATTATTGCTTTTACGTGACTCTTTGCGTGGGACCGCAACAATTTGCAGGTTTCCATAATCTAAATAGCTTTTACAAGTTTACCTGTAAAAGCAGTAATTTTGATGAAGGCAGATCTTAACTGACCTCGGTAACGGATAGATCGCTTCCGAATAATTTGTAAATAAACATATTTTTCCCGCTGCTGATCATGTAAGTCAGTGATACAGCCTTAGTAACAAAACGTGTAAGTCGGTGATTATATTTGTTTGCTGCTTTCTCTTGACAACGGAACTTAATATTATTATTAAGTTCCTAGGATAATAAAATTAGCAAGTCAAGATGCAGACTTAGACGTTTTGCTTATAATTGCAAGTGTCTCTGTGGCATGTGACACTCACAGGTAACACGACTCACGAAAATGAATCCTGGTGACAGGTGACAAACCAAACGATTTTTTCAAAAATCTAGGAAAATTTCGATAAGCAGCGGGAAAAATATAATAAGATAACTCGGAATGTATCGCCTATTAACATTTTCGGCAGGCAACAAGCCGCGGCTGCGCCTTGCCTTGTAGTTGCCTACCTCAAATGTTAATAGGCTCTTACATTCCTTGTTGCTTAAATAGCTATTAAGCTACTGAAGTCTTTAATTTTTCAAGCAGAACTCTAAATCAGTGTATCGCGAAATTCGGATCGAACTGAAACCCCAACGTTAGACGTATCTCAACCGTGGTGTCAAGCGGTGTGTGATTTGTGTGATTAATAAATCCCACGACAAAAGAACTTCTTTTGTTTCGACGTTGGTCCTGAAGCAACGAACGGATTACGAGAAGAAAACGCTGGAAGATTAGAGGATCTACAACTGGTGACGGCGCAAGAGAATATTGCGGCGAGGACAAACCAGGAGACGGTTACAGCTAGAGGCGGCGTCAAGGATCATTTTGGCGGCGAGATAAACCCAGGGACAAGCGGGAAGCGGTACAACTGGTGAAGGCGCAAGGGCGGCGAGGACAAACCAGGGAACGGTGAGCACTGGGGGCGGCGTAAAGGAACAGTTGGCAGCGAGGAAAACGCAGGAACCACCGGAAGGCGTGCAAGGCTGAGGCAACGTCGGCAACATTGGCGGTGTCTGGAAACAACGGCGGCGTAACACAGCACGGGGAAACCAGGAATTGCAGTGCATGTAAGTAATACTTGTTTGTATTTTTGAGAATTTATTGCTCTTATTATTGTATATAGTAAGGTGTTTCTTTGTAGAATTTTGATTTTATTGGGTTCAAGTATTGCTGGAACAGTTGTCAGTGAACGTGAAATAAGAGTAATAGGTTGTAAAATAGGGACAAAGGGATTTATTCGCGTTTATAAATTTTTATACAAGGATAGAACCATGAGTTCTGATTTTAACATTTTTACCGTTGGAGAATTAAAATGTTGCTAATTTGTTTGAGCTGCCTGAGAAAAAGAGAAAAGCATAGATAATTCAGGAATTTGTTAATGCTAGTTATACAGCAGGAGAAATTAGGACTGAAATAGATATTTGGGAGGGAAATCCTCAGAAAGGCAGGTTAGAAAAGCAAGAAGCAAAGGAACGGGAAGAAAAAGTAACGCTCGAAGCAAGACAGCGGGAAGAAAAATTAGCGTTAGTTAGGATAGAGCAGGAATTAGAAATAGCTAGATTAGATGCACAGGTAAAAATTGCGCAGGCTCAAGCTCCAATTCAGAATGGAAATGGAATAAATCATGGCAGCGTAATTAAGAACACTTTGTTAAACATGACGGAGAGCAATTACAACGATGGCGACATGGGATTGTTTCTAACAAATTTCGAAAGGATTTGTTGCCCGCTTATCGGAGGAAGACAGCAAGAATTACGACAAAGTGCGAGCTAGTTTGCTTAAGAAATACCAGCTGACTGCAGAAGTTTTTAGGACCAAATTTCGTTATGGAAAACGAAAAGCGGATCAGAGTTATGCAGAATTTGCCTATCAATTAAAGACAAACTTCCAGGAGTAGATTATGAGCGAAGAAATAGACGACGACTTCGGAAAATTGGTGCAACTCAAAATTTTATAGTGCATTACCTGGAGAAATGAAATTTTGGCTGGAAGACCGGAATAAAGCAAAAACTGTGGAAGAAGTGGCAGAACACGTAGACACCTACCTAATAAAAAGAGGTCCTGGCACGGAGGAACATTATAATAATTTTAAAACACAGAAGGGAAGATTGGACCACAAATTCGTGTCAGCAACCCAGAAGGATTTAGAACCAAAACAAACGGCAGGCGAGGGCAGTAACGCTGTAGCCCTGGACAAAAGTAGTTTTGACAGGCGTCGACCAGTTAAATGTTACAGTTATGGAGGCTTAGAACATTTTAAGAATTCTCCGGAGTGCCCGAAAGCGAAAGTTGTATTGACAATAATAGAATCAGGTAGCGACTTAAAACGGCTCTTTGACCCATATACAATGAACGCCGAGGTAAATGGCATAAAATCCATGATTCTTAGAGACAGTGCCGCAAGCTACGATATTGTGCATTCCAGGATAATAAAACCCGAAGATTACACAGGAAAGTATGTAAATGTCCAAGGGAGTTTAAGCCAGCAGAGTAAAGCGCTACCGGTTGCGAGAATTGAACTGAGTGCCTATAATTCAGGTGAATACAGAAGCAGCTGTTACAAATTATCTACCTGGCGGATATTCTTACTTATTCTCAAACCGAACATGGGAACTGATGAAAAATAAGGAGAATGGGGACATCCAGCAAGTTTTTGCGCTAACCAGAGCAAAGACTAAAGAAATACTGGAACAAGAAAAATTCCAGGAAGCTAAGAAGGAAGCTACTGTAGAAATGCAGAAGGCTGTAGAGGGAAACAAGCCAGAAGAAGAAACTGTCTTAGAGGAGGTGAAACACGAAAACCCGAGGCAAGAAAGCAACGACCTGATTTCGGTGCCGAAATCGGAGGTGAATTTTTCCGACATCACAAAATTAACACCAACAAATTTAAGGAAACTACAATTGGAGGATTCGAAACTAAAAGAGTATTTCGACATGGCGGACTCTAAGAAAGAAATTAATGGAGCAAAATTTTATATCGCAAGTGGAATTTTACACCGAAGATTCAAGGATAAACATGGGCGGAGCTATGAACAGGTGATAGTGCCAAAGCAGTTACAAAAGAAATTGCTAGAGATTGCACACGACAATATGTAGATGCGGCATCTTGGAGGGAATAAAACGATCAACCGCATAAAACAACACTATTGGTGGAACCAGTTAAGCCGAGACGTCAAGGCAAAGGTCAAGAGTTGCGACGTATGTATGCGAGTTGGGAAATCGACGGACCGAAAGAAGGTACCCATGTGCCAAGTTCCTATAATCACAGAGCCTTACAAGCGAGTGAATGTTGACATCGTGGGACCATTAATTAAAACAGAGAAGGGAAATCGTTATCTGTTGACGTTAATTTGCAGCGCCACGAAGTTCCCTGATGCAATCCCATTGAAGGTGGCAGATTCGGAGTCGGTGGTGAATGGACTATTAAATATTTTTTCTAGAGTTGGTTTTCCGGTGGAGATTCAGATGGATTTGGGGACCGCGTTCACAAGTAATCTGACATCTGAGTCTTTCGATAGGTGCGGCATAAGAATTATTCACAGTTCAGCTTATCACCCACAATCAAACGCGGTAGAAAGATTCCATGGAGTCTATAAGCGAACCTTGAGAACCTTGTGTTATGAGCATAGGAACGAATGGGAATATGTAGATCAAGCGTTGTTCGCCTTGAGGTGTGCTCCACACGCAGCGCATGGGTTTAGTCCAGCAGAACTGGTGTATGGGAGACAAATTCGTTCACCACTGAATTTAATAAAGGACTTGTGGATTGGTAAAGAAACCAACGAACCAGTGGTCGTTTATGTTTTAAACCTGTTGGAGAGGTTAAAATGAATGCAGGGCATTGCAGAAATCGCAATGTTGGAGGCACAAAACAGATCGAAAATTTACTACGACCGGAATGCGAAGATGGTAAATTACAATATTGGCGACAAAGTAATGCTTTATCAACAAGCGAGGACAAACAAGTTACAAATGCAGTGGACGGGGCCAAAGGAAATCGTTAGAAAAATATCAGAAACGAATTACGTTATTAAAGAACCTTCCGGCAAACGACGGCAAAATTTAGTTCATGTGAATTTATTATGCGCAAGCAGAAATGGTCGCGATCAATCTAATTCAACCAGGGGAAGACAGAATTGATATCGAAATTCCTGACTTCCAAATTGACCACTCAGAAATGCTAAGTGCTTCTGAAGTGATTGATCAAGCGAAATGAGTAGGACAACTGACCGGAGTCCAAAGGAAAGAGTTGGAGGAGTTAATTAACGAATTTCCAGGATTATTTTCTGATCGGTCAGGGCGAACTCATCTGATCGAACATGACATCGCGCTAAAAGGAGAGAATATTATAAAGACACGGGCGTATTCTCATTCGAAGCGAGTGCGGGAAATTATCGACCAAGAAATCGACAAAATGTTGGAATTAGAAGTAATACGGCCAAGTAACAGTGCATATTCGTCACCTATGATAATTGTAGAGGCAGAGGGAAAGGAACCACGACCTGTGATTGATTACCGAGCCCTAAATGCAATTACAGTGCCGCAACAGCACCCAATTCCAAATATAGAGGCATGTGTGGGCAGATGCAGCAAGGCAAAGTACCTCAGTCTAATTGATGTGGTTAGGGCCTATTGGCAGATAGGAATGACAGAAAGGGCTAGTAAATACGCCTCTTTTATCACACATCGAGGAGTGTTTGAGCCAGTGACCTTAGCGTTCGGCTTGCAATCGGCACCATTTTCATTTCAGAGGCTGATGGATACCATCCTCGAAGGAATGGGTGAGTTTGCTAAACCATTTTTGGACGACGTGGCGGTACATTCAAATAGCTGGGAGGAGCATAAAGAACACCTGAGCCAAGTATTTAATGTTATGCATAGCAGGATTAACAATCATGGCGAGGAAATGTGAATGGGGAAAAGCCGAGGTTGTGTACTTAGGACACAAAATTGGCCAAGGTTACAGGAAGCCATCTGAGGCGAAAGTAGCAGCTATTCAAAATTTTCGGCGACCGGAGGCGAAACGTGACATAAGAGCATTTCTGGGGATAACAGAGTACTATCACCATTATATTCCAACGTATGCAGATATCGCGAGCCCACTCACGGATGCGTTGCGCAAAAATGCAAAAAACCAGAGTGGAATGGGATGAACAGAAGGAAACGTCATTTCAACGGTTGAAAAACGAGTTAATGAGCGGTAAGGTTCTAAGGGCACCTGACTTTAAGCGCGAATTTATCCTACAAACTGATTGTTCTAAGAGAAGGATGGGTGTTACACTTTCGCAACGAAATGAAAAAGGCGAAGAACGTCCGGTGCTATACTTGAGAAAAAAGTTGACTGACAGAGAACAAGCATATAGCGCGAGTGAGCTAGAGTGTGCAGCTTTAATTTGGACTGTGGGAAAATTAAAGCCATATTTTTTTAAGCCATTTCACGGTCGAAACCGATCATTGGCCACTCAAGTGGCTGAATCAAATGAGTAACAGAAACGATAGACTTTTGCGTAGGTCATTAATATTGCAAACCCTAAATTTTACTGTAGTTTACAAGCCAGGGAAGAAGTGTTCCAATGTTGATTCTTTGTCACGCTATTTTGTGTAATTAATTTAGCAGAGAGAATTTACTGACGACTACGACAGAGTACCTGAAAATTATTCATGTAAGGTAGTTAAATTAGATTTAGTTGATATAGACCAATAAATCTCGAGATGCAGCTGGTATTGCTTAGTAAAACAGTGCGAAGGTTCACGGCGTCATGTGTGTGATCAAACGCGAGTGTGTTTAACGCCAACAGACATTTTATCGGCGAGAGGGGGGGGGGGGGCAACTGTTAGGAATCATAACTGTAACATGATAAACTCTAGACTTTACTGAGAATGGACGTTAGTGATTAATATTATTTAATCTTAGCTTAGTGTCTAACTCAAATGTAATTATGTATAAGGACGAAGTTAGCATAATACTTGTCCTGGGAAACACGTGCCGAACAGTGTCACAGGTTCTTCCAGAAAAAGGGCCGGACATGAATCGTAAATATTATTGCTTTTACGTGCATCTTTGCGTGGGACCGCAACAATTTGCAGGTTTCCATAATCTAAACAGCTTTTACAAGTTTACCTGTAAAAGCGGTAATTTTGGTGAAGGCATATCTTAACTGACTTCGGTAGCGGATAGATCGCTTCCGAATAATTTGTAAATAAACATATTTTAAGCTACTGAAGTCTTGAATTTTTCAAGTAGAACTCTAAATCAGTGTATCGCGAAATCCGGATAGAACTGAAACCCCCAACGTTAGACGTATCGCAACAGTATATACAAACACCTCAAATTGCAAACCTTTCATTCTGCGGTTTCTGCTTCCACGTATCTCGTTATAAAGTATCGGATAAAATGCATAAATTGATAATTGTACATAATTAGCGCATAGTTTTTTTTGTAGGAAATTGTCAAGCTTATTGCACTCCATCCAGTTTTAGGTTACGTTAGACGAATAATTGGAAGCGCTTCCTAGCACATGAGGCAATATAGGCCTGCCAGATAGTGTCTTAAAGTCTCACGTTAGCGCCTGCATAAATTGAATTTAAACTTAATTAGTGTCTTTAAATTTATATGCCGTCAATTTCAGCCACTTCTTTCGCCTGATCTCCAACGCGCCAATTACGAGTAGCGCAAAAATTCTCCGCGATGCGCGAAGTCTCGAAAGAGATGCCATAGCGGAGTTTTGACAGAATCCCGCGAGAATATAGCCTGGCCGATAGATGACCAACAGGGTATACAATCGAGATGTTTATCCCGTGAAAACAGTTGAGTCCAGCACTTTAGCTTTACTAGCATTAAGACCCAAGGGGGAAACAACGCACACAAAATTATTGCGGATAATTATCACTGCCCTTGGTTAATTATAGCTAATAATCGCATTGATCAGACAAAACATGATGCAAACCAACCTGAAGCTATAACGTTCTACAACTACACTAAAGGAAATGTGAATACATTGGAGGAATTAGTTAAAGCCTATAGATTGGTAAGCAAGAACAGAGGGTTGCCGTTTACTATAGTTTACTCCATTTTGCATTCAGCTAGTATTAAATCAATGTGAATTTATAACAACAGCTGCCCTGATATTGTTTTAAAGAAACGTATTTGAACAAAAAAAGGAATCTCTTTCTGATGAGCATCTTAAAAATTCAACACTGCGAGCAGGGATTAAAAGAAAAATTGAGATCCCACGGATAACAAAGGTTATTGAGAGCTGATACCTCGAAACAGACAACATACAAAAGGTACGTGCAATATTGGCTCTTGTGGCTTATATAGATATGGGTGCACTTGAAAGACAATATATACTTGTGCTATAGTGATTGGGAGCCGATTGGCGTAGATTTGATTAAAATCTTGAAACCTATAAATTTAGTGTTACAAGTCAGATGGATCAACTTCCGGATCTTTGCTGCAATGAGTATCCGTAACTATGCAAAATATAAGTTCTATTGTTTTAAGCTGAGCTAGCTGCAAACAAACTTAGAAAGAACAACGAGGCTACAAAACGGCCGTTACGTTGTCCAGATTGTTATATGGATTGTACAAAAAAGGTCAAAATATGTGTAGCGTTCATTACATCACCACTTTCCACGCGTGTTAAGTAAATAACAATTTTCTAGGATCGTGTGGCGCACTGGATTTTCGCATTTTATTTAGTACAAAAAGTAATATTCTAAAATGTATTAACACTTGGCTTTCAACTATGCTATATTACGCATCCTGATTTTCAAATATTGGTTTACTTAGAAATTTGTAAATGTCCGTGTTTGGAAATTATTTCAACTGATTTAATATTTTCCAGCTTACGAACTCATACATAAATATGCATAGTTGTATAGTAAGAACCTTATGTAGATTCACGAATCTCTAAAAACAAATTTGTTAGCAAATTTTAATTCGTTGGTTAATCTTCCAGAAAATTTACTTATGTACACTTCTGTGCAATAAAATTAAGCACACACGGCTTTGTTGCATTTATTAATAGCGTTGTTTTTTCGAAAGATCTGAGTTTTGGTCTTTTAATCAAGGTGTTATTTTCAAGTTATGGTGTCTTATCATTTATTGAAACTGCTGCTAGGAAATTACCCGAATTATACAAACTAGGATATTGTGAAAAATAGTCATAAAATGTGTGCTTAATTTTATTGCACAGAAGTGTACATTCGGGTGCAATTGCCGGCCACCAGCTCAGTCGAAGAAGGTGTACATGTCTTTAAAAGATTATTCGGTAGAACAAAACAAAGATTTAAATGCCCAGCCCGCCAATGAATTTTTTATCACATAACGGCGAGTGCACCAAGGTGTTGAAACGAAAGTTCGTAAACTCAAATAGCTTATGCACAAATACAGTTCCTGAAAGAGAAGGTTCCAATAAGATAGGTAGCCGTAACTAAATTAAACCCTAATAGCTGGCGTAATCACAATATGATTTCAAAATAGAATCACAGTACGTATATATATATATCACAATATACAATCGTAGGTTGTCACAAATTATTTGTTAGGATTGGCAATACGCATATGAGGTATGAGTTATGCGCACAGTTTTATACCGATTTTAGCAATGGCATTATTGCACACATTAAAATGAATTGCTGGGCAGGCAAAATTACAGCAGGTGTTCCGGTGATGCTTGGTTTCAAAGGAAACGCAATGCGCGATTCCAGAAGGAAACTCAAGGTCGAAAGACGCCACAATTTGCAGAAGCGTTTGGTCCACATTCGTGCGGCAGAAAGCTGGTTCCTCGGGGCGATTGGCAACACGGGGAAAATTTTAGACCAGGAGAAAAGTCTCCGTATCGGGTTCTTTCCTGTACTCGAATACCTCACGCAGTAGGGATGATAACGGCTTTGAAGATTCAATATTACCACCCGCGGAAGCGAGAACCAGCTGTAACTATGCTTTAGATCGGCTTTCCTGCACTAGTTGCTATAAGGGAGGAAAAAGGGTCCACGATAACATACAAGAAGTATAATGAATTTTGAAGAGACTTTATACTCACCCTGGACAAATTCCAGGCATATGCGACAACACGTGGTAGCGTAAAAGTTCCACCAACGGCGTGGGAATTAACCTGTTCTCATAATGAACTTCTGAGACTTGAAACCTCTTCAAAAGTGTATCCAAACATCGAACAACCGAAACTAACGCTAGCCCAAAAATCCTCCGAAAGTTCTATTCGTTAAACCTACATTTCTTCGTTTCGCCGAACGAGGTTGGAAAGAACGCGCTTCGAAAAAAATCGCCGGTTCTTAGAAATTTTCTAACGCAAGGCCAAGAAAGTAGGCGTGGCGCTAGCGCGCGGAATTCAAACTGAGCAGCCACAGACATCAGAATGAAAAGATGCGTAGCAGTACGAAATAAATACTACAGATCGCGAAATTAAATGGCGGCGCAGATCAATCGTAACAAGCGGTGTAAAGTAATTGAAGGGAAACTATTACATCGCTTTCTATGCCTTCTAAACTATAGGAAAGCTTTCAACTGTGTACACTAGAAAAAACTAAGGAGACTATGCAAACTAGTACAGAGATGCAACATATCATTGAGCCCACCTTATTAGAAATTTGTACAAAACAAATTCGGCAGGGGGAAAGATGGATGGCTATCACTCATCAATGTAGACAGTCCACAAAAAGGTAAGATAAGGTCGCAAACTATACTTGAAATTTTTATACTTTTATGGGGGGAATTGGATAGGTGGAATATCGATGGGGGGAAAGGATATCTACTAATCTGTGCTTTGCTGTTGATGCAACACCAATTGCAGCACGTGAGAAACAGAAGATGGAGCTAGTTACAGCCATGGTAAGAGAAATCCCATAAATCGGTCTCGAAACCAACAAGATAAAAACGATTAGAACTATATACCGTTTAAACACCCGTCGACCTAGCAATTTATTTATTTAAAACCATTAATAAATTTTTATATTTGAGATCCACCATAAGCTATTATGGCAGTTTTGAATTAGAAACTAGAAAAAAAATGCAATGACCAGAATGGCTATGGTAGGAGTAACAAAAATACAGTTTAGAGTTGACAGAGGAATTGTTAAGACCCTGTTTCTTTTCAGATGTCCATATGGTGTCGAAAGTTAGACATTTTGATTAGCTAACAGGAAGACAATAAACGTCTTTGAAATACCGTGACCCCCACGGCACCAACGCTTCTATAATATCAGAACTAAATATCCAAACCAGTCTGTGATAGTTATTCAAAAATGGTTGTAGTTTTTCTGCCATATTGAGCGCAGAGATGAAGGTTACATGGAAAGATCGGCACTCGCAGAATATGTTGAGGAGGGAAGAAGTCGAGTGTGATTTTTCACGAGATGCGCAGACCAAATACTACAGGCTACCAATCCCACCTTTTATGATGCAATAGGAAAGCCGAAAATGGACACCGGCGAAAATATTTTGTCCGATAGGCCAAGAAGTTTTTTAAGGCTTACATTGCCAATATGGAGGTTGCTTTCTGATGGATAATACAAATGGTATACAGTTTCAGGCAACAATAACCTCTATTATTATTTGAAAACAAGGATAAATCAACATATAAAAATATGTAGTAATTTAGTACAGTTATTTATATAGAGTACACGTATACCACACTTTACTAATAGCTTTAAAATGCTAAGGTCAGCGCAAAAGTTGCAAGCATTCACGACAGATCTTGGAACCACAAGTGCAGAGTTCCAAAAATGACCGAAAGGCGTAAGCGAGTGAATGAAGCGAAATCTTCAATACTTAACATCTGATTATGCAATCCTGGCGATAGACTGTCTCCACGTTATATAGACGTTTATGATTTAACTACTGTCTGAAAGAGTCCGAAGCGTTCTTAAAGTACAATGCACAATTGTCGAACTTTGATTTTTCGTACGGACTTTCCGGCCAGTTACAGGAATACTCATTACCCGCCTTGAGTTTGCGGATATGGCCGAAGCTCGGACTCACATTTGCTTATAGTTTAGGTGAAGCTGCGTGCCATCGAGCTGGATTTGTTGCATCTTGCACGTCGCGTCTTGTGTACTGTCCCTTCTATTTATAAGAGTGAGACACACTCTTGCTGCGATGATTCGAAATGCCCACAGTTTTAGAAATACTGCAGTTTCGATGGAGTGCGTATTTTGAACGACCTGACACTTGGCGAAATCGTGAAAGTAATTTGTCAACCAGTAGTGTACGCGCGAGACACTCAACTCAGTTTTCAGAGTTACACATTCTGCTTTACATCGCGTTACGTTTGAAATTGGACACCCATTGGTTTAGCTAGTACAGTTGCAGCACCGAGTTTCACTTTTTATTGTAGCTTTTGTGTCTTTTGGCATAGAGATTTATTTTTAAGCATGATTTGGTAGCTCCGCTACAGTCTAAAGACTACGGTTCTTAGTCATGAGGTAGCGACAAGAGAAACAAACAGACTTTCGGGATTGGACTGTGTTATTGAGATTAAAGAGTAAACGGTATAAAAGACGACAGTTGAACAAGAAAGTGCATTTTCGAGAAAAAAAATCATCACAACCAATTTAAAGGGTTATCTTCGATTCCGAGTTACTTTCGGCTGATAAAGCGATTCCAGTGGCCGAGAGTGTACCACTATCTACCATATTTCACGCCCTGAGTTGCCACGTACAACATGTGTGTATGAGAGATCATAAGATTTACTCGAAGTGTTGCCTCGTATACCTTTAACTCTTGGATATAACTGAGAAAAATAATACAACAATTTAGTTATCCTTCTGGAAGTGTTTTTCTCTGTGATCATATCAAGTTGTCTACGTAGCACCTCTGAAAAGTGCATACTCAACTTATGTTTGCACTACGCTAATGGTTGGTGCTCAAATTTACGTGATACTACAATACAGATAATTTAAATGCGAAGTGTGTATCTATAGACCTGCTTCTACAAGCGACGACTATTTTATACGAACTTGCGGCCTCTAAATCCAATCAAACTAAATAATTCTTCAAGTAAATCCACTCGGTGAGCAACTTCAGTTTAACAGTCGTTAAATTCCCTGTACGCGCTGAGTGTTTTTTATTTTAAATCCTGGAAACTTTCAACTGTAGCTTAAGATGCCATTAACGTCCTCGGTGTGAGCCGGCACAACAAACATTGCGCTACCTATACTACCGCCTTCGAGAACTGAAATCGTGCTAACGGAACACTCTTGACTCTAATTCAGACTAAACAACCCTGAAACTCATCCGTTTACGAAAACACACGTCCTTCATTTTAGGAGAAACAACCACTACGATCTTATGACCAGGACTCGATTAGTCTTGAGCAAAAGGAACATTTGATTTTTAGTTCTGTACCATATTGCTCTAGAAAAGCTGGCTCTATAACGTTCCAGCTCTAATTTAATAGTAATCCCAAGGAAAGTGGAACACTTCCAGAAAGTACTCGTCCAACGACCTTTCCCTTTGTACCCGCTCTAAATTAATTGTTAATTTAAAGTAAGAACTGAAAGGCTAATTGAGTCATCTTAAAAGGCGCACAGCGAGTTCTGCGTTTTAATTAGTGTTGTTTCTCAAACGTTTGTTAAGAGAAGAATAAATGGAAAACCTTAAAAGGTAACCTTGACTTCGGTGTTATGACAAGGTTAAGTTAAGACGCAGTAAAATGGTAGCAAGCACAGTTAATTACTTCGAGCCAGAGTGAAAGAAATTGAAAGCAACTTTGATTGTTTTAAACTTTGCTCTAAGCGGTCGAAATCAGCTTCCGTTTGATGAAACTGCAAGAATCTTTCAACTTCAATTATTTCTCTTTGCGCACGTCCAACCGCGACACAGTTAGTTTCCAAAATGTTTAACTCATTACAATAGGGAGTCATAAAGCACCTTGCTTACAAGATTATGAACAGTAATAGCAGTTTTATTATTTAGGCTAAGGTGCTAAGAGCACTTATATGTGATTTCTTATTGTGTTCTGATAAATAGATCAGATCGAGACTATCAAATATAGCAATGGAGTGAACGTGTTCGAAATGCGAACAAGTCTTCTGCTTCTTGCGTACGTAAATTTGAATTTATTTCTAGGAAATTGTGCCAGGTTCGCTGCTACAGAAAACTTGGATTCTGGATCTGGAGCTAAATTGCTGCTACAATTGCATGCTACTTACGTTAATCATTACTTAATAATAGTAATAATAATGTTTATACCCAAAAGAAATGCAAGTAAATGTTACATTAAATAACCCAGTTCAACTCTCCAATTCATGTATTGCTTTAACTCTTCCTTAACCATCCAGTTAACGGGTGGGTTAAAAATCATTGTAGCGGGTAGACCTCCTCTACGATCCCGGTGGAGAATAGGTCTACTTCAAGGAAGCGACACTGCCCACGCGAGCCTCGATTCTCTTCCACCTCCTAGCACCGGGAGAGAGCCGTGTCCCAACCTTAATCCTACCCACAACCTATTTTATCATTCTTAAATCCTATATCCAAAGGGAAGATAGATCTCAGTAGTCTCAGAAATTGAAAATATAGAATTGGACGTGATAGCATTAACAGAAACCAAAAAGAAGGGAAATGGAACTGAAATGGTAGGAAACTATGAACATCTGTTTAGTGGAGTAGGAAAAGATCAACGTGCCAAAAGAGGAGTCTCTATATTATTGAAAAAGAAATTTAAAAGGAAAATTTCAGATTGGGAATCAATTAATGAAAATATTATAAAAGTAAACATACAACAATTGGGAAGGAAGATAACTGTACTCGGTGTCTATGCACCCTCAAATGATGAACCTGTGGCGATTAAAGATAAATTATTTGAAAAATTCAACTTTGTTATAGCCGAAATTGGAATAACTAGGGAAATCATAATACTAGGAGACCTAAACAGCCGTATAGGAACTAAAATAAATGATGCAGTAATAGGGCCATGTGGAGAACCAAACATAAATGACAACGGCGAACGCTTGATAGACGTATGTGAATATAATGAAATGAAAATTACAAATGGGTTCTACAAACATAAAGATATTCACAAATACACATGGGAACAACATACTAGACAATTAAGATCAATCATAGATAATGTTATAGTGAGACAAAACATGAAATTGCAAGTACAAGACGTCAGAGTACAGAGAGGTGTAACTTGCGGGTCCGACCATTACCTAGTAAGAGCCAAGATGAGTGGTGTGAGTGAGTGAAGTAAACACACGGTTTGTTCGCTCTTTAAATTTTCGAGATTAATAACATTAAACTGTGAGTACATAACTACCAAAATCACACACCAATATCACTAATTCCGCGTGCTGTAGCTCGTATAAATATCTTCTACTTGTTGAATTTATTGTACCCGAAATAGTGCAACTTTGTGAATAGAAATAATTTTGAGGTTAAGTGTACTCTCGACCTACAAACTTTTTATGTCAAAAACAACTATAAGTTACTCTTAACTGTATTACACTATCGTTGGATCGACGTCTTAACCAAAAAGTGATGCCTTTTTTATGCAAAAATTGTAATGAACCTGCTGATAATGCATCGCTTACCACACATTGCGATGGATGCAACGCACTTGTTCACCATGCCTGCTTGGGGTTATCTACTGATGCAGCAAACTGTTTAACTGGCTCAAAATCGAAAAACATCAAATGGTAGTGCAATAAATGTAGCAATGCTAATGATAAAATTGATCAGCTTAAAAACTTTCTGGTAGAATTAGTTGATAAAAAATTTCAACTAATCGATAAACAAATTCAAGAACTGAACGATAAGATTCTTGGGGAAAAACAGTTGCGGCCGGTAAATACGAAGAAATCGTGTCCGAAGCAGTGGAACGTGTTAAACGGTCAAAGAATATAATTATAAGCGGTATTAGCGAAAACGATGAAGTCACAGTTGCTTCCGACAAAATTATCAAAACAATTAAAGCTGATCACGTATCGGTAGTAGCAGCATTTCGTATTGGAAAACCTGGTCCACGCCCAAGATTAATAAAAGCAATCTTAAATAATGAACATGATGTAAGTTATATTCTACGCAATAAAAATAAATTGCAATCAACTACATACAAAAACATAAAAATCTGGAGTGACGAAACACCTATACAAAGAAATTATATGGTAAACTTACGGGAGCAACTCAAAACAAGGCAGGAAGAAGGCGAATCTAATCTCACAATTAAATACTTAAAAGGGATACCTAAAATTGTTAATAAAATTGGCCATTCTTCCGAAACTGGCTCGACTTCAAAAAAGTAAAACACCTCTCGGTATGCCACCTCAATTGTCGTTCGTTAAATGCATCGTTCCATTATTTTGCAGATCTTGTATCTGCACAAAATTTTGATATAATTGCAATCTCTGAAACTTGGTTAAATCCAATAATTTCATCTACAATTATACATCTTCCGCATTACGAAATAAGTAGAGCCGACGGACCTACTAGAGGAGGAGGAGTGTGTCTTTATATCAAATCGCATCTCAAGTACAAGATTGTTGATTTACACTTCTTAACATCTTCCAATTTAGAGCAGTGCTGGATTATTCTTACTGCTCATAAGTTAAAAATTGCAATTGGGTTGCGCATCGTGTACCAAATACTCCTCTTCCACAGTTAGATGAATTAGAATTGACCTTAGCAAATGAAATTATTTTAATGGGTGATCTGAATATTGATTTTTAACCACTGATAATAAACTAGTCTATCTTAAGAATATTCCATAAATGTTTAACCTAAAACAAGTAATAACTGAACTAACTCGTATTACTGAAACGTCATCCACTCTCATAGACATCATATGCTCAAACAACCTGCGTTCTATTTTAAATAATGGAACAATGGATCTCGAAAATATATCCGATCATAAACTAAAATACTGCGACCGGGACTACAACATCGAATCGTCTAAATACGAAATAATACTGAAAAGAAATTTTACTCCCTTCAATGAAGATGAATTTGCACGTGATGCCAGTAGCATAGACTGGAATTTTATTAACTGCTTACCCTATATAGATTTAAAACTTATTTTTTTTCAATAACGCAGTAGTCACTCTATTTGATAAACATGCTCCACTACGCACCATAAAAGTAAGAAACAGTAAACCTAAACCATATATAACAGACACAATAATAGTTATTTACTATACAAGTGGGATAACAGCATCATTAATATACGTGTGTGTAAATTCCAAACGAGTGCGTAGCACGAGTTATGTAAGCACACAGGTATATTAATGATGCATTATCACACATGTATTGTACAAAATTTTATCTACGACTGCCTAAAATTGAGAAAAGTGCATTAAGAGAAATGCCAGATCTGTCATTTTCAAAAATATTTTAGTAGGCAAATGTCATTATGTCATTCATTTGACACTATTTCAGTTACGTAATGAAGTCATTACACAACTCAGTTGCTTAATGAAACCATTACATAACTGAGTAATGCAATGAGCTTCATTACCTAACTGAAATAGTGTCAAATGAATGACGTAATGAGTTACTTATCCCACTGGAGTAGATAAAAGAAATTATTCGTCTGAAAAAACAGGCGTACCTTAAATTTAAGTCAAGTGGGCGTATGCAAGACAAAGATTTAAGTACTAACTATTTGGGATCTGCAATTAAACGAGAAAAAACCGCATTCATAAACCATCAATTATAGATTTATAGAAATAATCCTCGAAAATTCTGGGCATTTTCTTCTTCTTGGAATGTTCATAATAAAGAGAAAAATATTATAGATCCTACATTACTTGTTGATCCTAATGCGATAAACACCTTTTTCGCCAATGTTCCGGTTGCAACAGTCAATACTGAAGCTTTGCTACCGTTTTACAATTATAACACTAGGCCTGATATTGACAATGAATTGATCTTCACGGAAATAACTGTAGAAGATGTAGAAAAATATATTGGAAAAATCAAATCCACCGCAGTGGGTGCTGACAGCATCAGCTTAAAGATGCTTCACCTTGTTCTTCCTTATGCTAAATATTCTCTACGCGACGTTCTGAATTTCTCTTTAGCAACCAGTTCTTTTCCAAAAGTGTGGAAAAAATCATATATTCCTCCGTTAGCGAAAACATCAAAAGCCGTACAGCTTAGTCAACTTCGGCCTATAAGTATCCTCCCGACAGCTTCCAAAATTATAGAAATGACAGTTTGTGATAAACTCAATGGCCATATAGGCCATATAGATAGTTATAATATTCTACCATCTGCGCAATCGGGATTTAGGAAGCACTACAGCACAGTGACTGCTCTACTTAAAATAACAAACGATGTTGTACAAGCCATTGACGAGTCTAAAGTTACAATTCTTCTTTTACTGGACTACAGTAAAGCATTCGATTGCATAAATTACGACCTTCTACTTGCAAAACTAAAGTATTGCAATTGTAGTCAACAAGTTATTGATTGGTTTTGCAATTATCTTCATAGCAGGACCCAACGCGTCTCCAGTGGTTCCGAAATATCTGCAGAATTGCCATATGCATAGGTTCCAGTGCGTGCGACGTGTAGCCCTCTCAACAATGACTGCCAAAATTCGTATAAGTGATAGTGAAATACCATTGCGTGAGTGCGTCAAAAGTGTGGGTGTAATACTAGATAAAAACTTATCCTTTTTGCCTCATGTGAATAAGAAAATTGCTGTTTGTTACGGAAAGTTTTCGTCTTTATATCAATTTAAATCATTACTACCATCAAACACCAAATGGACCCTTATGAATACCTTAATTTTAAGTCATCTTGATTATTGTTCCAGCATATATTTTAATTTTCTTACGCAAGAATATAAACATAAACTTCAGGTACTTCAAAACTGCTGTTTTAGATTTTCCTTTAATGTTGAGCGCCGAGAGCACATTACACAACACTACAATAATCAAAATATACTGAAACTTGAAAATAGGTTTTCTCTATTCTATAGTTGCTTGTTGTATAATGTAGTTCGTAATAATTGTCCTGTATATTTAATGATGTTGCTAATTCAAAGGCATACTGTACGTAGTAAGACCCTTAGAAATGACGACTATTATTGTATTCCTTCACACAGAACTACTGAATTTCAGTCTGGATTTCACTATTTGGCATGCAATATTTTAAATAGATCGAGTACTGTATTTAAAGATTGTGATAGCATAAACTTATTTAGAAAGCAAGTAAAGTCACTTTTGTTAAATAGACAGCTTGCATAGTGTGATTTTTGTTTATTTTTTTCATTAGGGAATGTAGACATTTTAATTTATTAATTAAGTTTACTCTTTGTATCTACGCTTTTTTACGTTATTTTCTATTTTATGTTATTAAGTTGGTCGGTAATTAAATATATCTGGCGTTTGTAAATAATCTATTCCACCACTTTCAACTGCATTGACTGCATTTACCGTCATATTTTATTTTTTTATTTTTATATTTTATATTAGCACTTTTTTTTTAAATGAATTTTTGTGCATTATTGACAATTTATGTTTGGCAGAGTTGAAAAACGGTTTTTCGATACTTCGCCTGTTTGGCAAATGTATATTCTTTTGTTCAATAAAGATCTATTATTATTATTATTATTATTATTATATTTATACCACCGTGACGAAATACAAATCAAAATGTTGAAATGAAAAATCAAGAAGATGGTGAACGCGTGGAGTACCCTAGATATCATTTCGATAGTCTAGTACAAGAAAGTACTAAATACTTATACCAGCAGAGACTAGACCAAATCTTAGATAATTCTATTAACTAGTCTTTTACACAGAAATATGAGAATATAATCAAAAGCATTCACCAAGCAGCAAATGAAGCACTAGGGAAAAAATACGCTAAAAACAGTAATAAAATTTGCTGGACAGAAGGCATTGAACACTTGGTAACACGTAAGGAAAAGTTATACATAAAATGGCTAAATACTAGAAGACAAGAAGATAGATAAGAATATGAAGATACAAAAAGATTAACTAGAAGAACAATAAATTTAGAAAAAAACGGAATATGGGATAAGAAATATCAAGAAATAGATACTTACATTGGTGGCAGGCAATGTACAGAAGCATGGAAGTTTATAAGCAACGTTAGAAACATCGGAAAGGAAAAGGTGTATATACCTATAATTTCAGAAAAACAATGAGTAAAACACTATCAAGAGCTTTTAACAAGACCGAATTACTTAGATAATACTGGCGCCATACAATCAGTAAGGATTCAAGGAGAAAGAATAGAAGTAGAAGAAAACATGGTTGTTAGAGCCATCATGAAATTAAACAATGGGAAGTCCTGCGGACCTGAAGGAAGTTATGCAGAATTGCTAAAATGTGGAACTAAGAAGCTATTTATGATGCTGACAGATGTATTCAACCAATGTATTAATGGACAAGAGATTCCAATCGAATGGAAAGTGGCATATATTTCCTCTATTCATAAGAAGGGTAGCAAACAAGATTGCCACAATTATAGGGGAATTTCTGTGACAAGCACCATAAGCCGTTTATACGGACGAATATTGAAAGATATTATAGAAAAAGATTATGGCGATGAAGAAGAACACAGCGGAGTCAGAGCCGGAAGATCCTGTACCGACAATGTTTTTTGTATGAAACAGATAATAGAAAAAAATTCTGCTACAAACCAAGAAACTTACTTGCTGTTTGTGGATCTAACTAAGGCATACGACAATATACCTACAACTAAATTATGGGAAATACTACTAGAATCGCAAATAAACCATACACTTATTGTAGCTCTACAGAAACTATATGAAAACGCAACATCAAGAGTAAAGATAGGAAAACAACTCTCAAAACCATTCCCTGTCACCAAGGGATTGCTACAGGGCTGTTGCATCTCTCCCACCCTATTCAAGATATACATATATAAAAAAGCATCATAGCAATGGAAAAGAAAATGCCCAGGACTGCGGATACAACTAGAAGATACAACAGTATATACATTACAATTCGCCGACGATCAGACTGTATTAGCTGGAGGTAAAGATGACTTAGAGTACATGGCGAGCAAGTTAAAAGAGACATATGAAGAATGGGGTCTTGCAATAAATTTACAAAAAACAAAATACTTATGTGTTGGAGCAGATGTCGGTAATTCGAAATTAGAGTGATCAGACAAAATAGAGATATGTGACGAATATAAGTACCTAGGAACAATATTTGATAAAACTGGGACAGATGAAAAAGATATCATATCAAGAATAACACTAGAGCAAAAGGCAATAGCTTGTCTAAATGGAATTTTATGGAGTAAACAAATAACGAGAAGAAGAAAGTACAACATATACGATACAATGATAAAAAGCAGTTTACTCTATGGATCCGAAACATGACGAATTACTGAAAGAAATCGACAGAGATTAGAGGCAACAGAAATGGATGCTCTAAGAAGATCCGCTGGAGTTTCCGGAAGAGAAAGAATTTGGAATGAAGAAATACGAGATCAGATGGGAGTACAAGGCACGACCATGAAAGACGTAGAACGTCGTCAGCTAATATGGTATGGCCAAGTTCAACGAATAGCCGAAGGGAGGCTACCCAAGGAAGCTATGCAATGGATACCACGAAAACCCCGAAAAGGGAACGTCCAAGGAAAACCTGGAACGAAGGAATTAGAAAAGCGATAAGTGCCCAAAACCTCAATGATGGACAATGGGAGAATCGCAGAGATTGGAATCTAGGCATCGGACAACGTCGACGAACGTTTTAAACCGATACACATACATACGTTAAAAATCACACCGTTTGATAGGCTGGGTTTCACTGATTTTAATTTTGACGTATTTTTTTCAAAATACTCTAACATGTTTTGTGTTTTGGATTCATTTGTTACCGTAGTCTATTTTACACTACCGAAAGATATATGCCAATAGAAGATCGACTTTCAACTATGAAGATGTTACGTTTTTAACGGTGCTTACAAAAAATAGTTAGGCATTTATAAAATCGGAAAATGCGATAATAGAAAGTCTGTGTAAGTATATTATACAATAACCCATTAACTCTAAAAGAGCAGAATTATTGGTTCGTCCACATGACTAACGACATTTTTCCATGCAGTCGATGCCGCATCGCGGTATATACTCTAAATCTAAACAGTCTAACCAAAACATAGTAACATAAATAGCATAATTTTCCGTATTTGCTATATTTACATATTTTATAAGTGGTGGATGACGTGTGGGAGTGCTTTTCTACAGTATTTCTTAACAGTACCCTCATATGAAACTTTGGGACTTCCCCTAACTAAAATAATGTTCTGCACGATCAGTTATGAACCAGGGAAATAACCTGGGAACGTTTTAAAAAGTAAACGAAATATAAGGGCAGCTCTTTTACCAAATTTGAAGAAAATACGCTAGCCATGAAAATTCGGTCAAACAGATCGAACGCCCTTACTGTACCCAAACGGTTGCGGTTGGAATGTAAAATAATATCTAAAAACTTGCCCTTATTAAAGATAAGAAGGTACATACATAAAAAAAATACAAAACCTCACAGACCCAGCCCGTCAATTAGATGGTTTTAATAGTAATACAGGCAGTTAGATATCACTCGATTTAAATTATTGTAAACCATCTGTATATTGATGGATTTTACAATGACTAAAGTGGTACTACATAAATTAGTGATGTTAATTGGAAATAGTAAAACATCTAAGATCTAACCCTGGGGAACACAGATGCAGTTTAGAGGGTTAGGGTGACCTGCAGTTTCTAGGTGTATATTTGGTTGAATACTCATTCTTGCATTTCTGGAAAAATTTGTAAAACCTTGAATTTTAGGGAATTATAATAATTTTCAAAATAGATTGTCAGTACGATTTCCGGCGGCCATTTTAGGCTTCTGATTTTCTGGTGTGATCGTTTGTAGGGGAAGTAGTTGACTTTCCTGGAATTTTGCTGCATGCAGATCTACGATCCCAGAATTATCATGTAAATCGTCATTCACCCGCAAGAAATTCTGTATGAAATTTCTAGAATAAAGCCAGTTATGCTGGGATAATAATATATTTCTGAAAATTACTCACTCGAGCCCATCCACCAACTCTGGTATGTTTTTATAGTTTGGTTTGAACAGCGAATTCAGATATCGTGTAATTTTAGATCTCTTCGTATTCCTCGTACTCCTATTGCCTGTGCTCCCCCTGTGGCATTGATGTCGCTTGCTAAAACACCTGGAGGACCAACCACAACGCAGTTATGAGCACCCTCAACTTATGTGGTAGTCTTCGAATGCACGACTTCTCCCCAGTGTGACAGCTACAAGGTTTTTTCCCCAGTGCTATTGGTGGAGAAAAGCCTGTCGCACGAGATATTATTTCAAATCTTCGTGCATAGCTGCTCTGACGAAACTGCGCTACTGTGCATCACCAGGTATCTGCTAGCGTTTTAATCATCTCATCGTTTAAACTAAAAATACAGTTCGAGCTAGTCTTATGAAAGCTTACGCGATGTGCCTACCTTTTATGCTAATGATCTTCCTCACCGATGATACCGAGAAATTAAGAAATTCTGTGTAACTGCGACGTTTACCACGTGCAATCATGTATGCGGAATGGGTTATTTTCAATTTATGTATTTAATATATCTTCGATTGGTTAAGATGCCTGTTAGCAGTTTTGGTCGAGTTCAGTAACTCAACACTTTGAAATTTAACTAAATCTTTTACGAAGATTTATGGGGAGCTTAAATATTAAAGTTAAATACTTATTAGCGCTGGAAATACACAGTTTTAAGTGTAAAAACCTCTAGGCGAAATGGTACCAATTCGAATAGGTCGCGTTTAGACAAATTAATTGATCGTTGAAGCGTTTTGATCCCGTTTATCGTTATCGCAGTTCTTGAGTTTTAAGTCACTATATTCTAAAATTGTAAAGTTTTGTTTTTCACTTCAAATTTATTAACACTTAAACCTTCTACATTATGAAAGTAGAACTAAAATTAAATCTACTATTGCAAATACAAGCAAATATTCTATTATAGATTTGTTTTGCCTTCTTCGAGTATGGTGCAGAGGTTGTATGTGTACATACTGTAAATAAATAATTAGGTTATTTCAAGCTATGGCGTTTTCTGTCTTTTATTATTTTTATGAAACAGCTAAGTGGTTTAGGAACTTCACGGACACCTGTAGGTTTTCTGGTTTGGACCGTCTCGAACCAGTGGCGCTTCCGGACAATCCCCCCCCCCCCCCCCCAATTCTTGCTCAGGAATTAGCTGGCGAAAATTTGCTACACTACTAGACAATTCCTGAACCGCCGTGCTGTGAATTATATATTATTTTCTTTTTCTTTTGTGTACAAAAAAAATTCCCCGTGTAGCAAATAACACATTATCATTTGATCTTAATATGACGCCAGTTATGTCAAGCAAAAAAGAACAGCACTTCGAAATCCAGATTAAAAATTCGGCAACAACAAATTATTAACCAGATTCTACATGTATATGTTTTTGCGCATTCCCGTCTGCTATTAATTCTATATTAGTAATAGCTCTTGATTAGAAGGAATCAGGAATACAGAACGCAATCAAATCATGGCAGTATTAATATTATCATTACCTGTTACCTCCAATTTCACAGAACGCATTAACTTTAAAACCTACCTTGTTGTAGATATTTTTCTCTAATATAATTTTTCACTCGGCTATTACTATCAATCTGAAGGGTAACTGTTGTATGATATCTGACAATACACTGCAGTCTATTATGATGTCCTTTAAAAATTAAATAAATAGTATTTTACAGTAGAAGTCCGTTAGGATAGCCTTTACTGCCGAGCCAGAGAATTTGTGAGACGAGCTCGAAGAGCGAGTCGAATAATACTGGCGAGGCAGTAAAGGCCCTAACGGACGTGTATTGTACAATAGTTTTTGTAATACCTACATACAATTCGGTCATATCTATATTTTTCTAATTTATTTTCATCAAAACGCTAGGTTTGTGTAATGACGTTTTAGAATGATTTAGAGTGCGTAGAACGTTGCAACTGTTGTTTATAAATGTCAGTTATTTCCAATTTCGTGTATGGTTGTAAGCAGTTTTAAGTTGTAACCAGCTGGTAACTTATGACATCTGTAGAAAATGAGGAAGATATTCCTAAAGACGTTAAGATTCTGAATGAGCAAGTTATTTTAGCGTATGTTCAGGAGTAATAGCAGTCTTTTGCGCCTTCTTCTATGTAGAGTTGAAGGCTTGCTTGCTGCTGGATTTGTGTGACAAACGTCACTTTGACGTTTGGCACACAATTTAGCAGGCCGTGGTTTTTACGGACACTTTTTACGGCCGGGCCGTAAAGAGGTTGCTTACGCAGTAGTAAACAGTCCTTAAAGAAATATTTAACAAGTAGGTATTACAAAAAATATATTTCATCAGATAATATTAAGATTTTATTAATATAATCAAATTAAACCTTCAAATGACAATTATCATATTTGTTCCTTAATCATTTAATATTAAAGTAATTGTTAATGTTTATTTTTGAGTTCCGACAATTTAAACAAATTTTGTTGATGACACTTCCAATAATTAAGTAAATGTATAAACTTTAGGTTTACAAAAACATTCTTAATTTATAAATGTAAATTAAACGAATTTAGACATTTCTATAGGCCTTTTTAATCTTTTGAATTTATATTGTTCTTAGCTCAGTACTGAGAAATTGATTTTAAATGGACTCACTTTTCGTTTTTCACTTTATTGCCACGTGTCTGCAATCCTCTCTGCTAGAAGTTGCCCCTGTAACTCGCTTGGTTATACAACTTCTGTGTTGATCTCTTCAAAATATGATGACTGTTCTTTGATGTAAATAACGTGCACTAATAATCACTTTTAACAATGTTTTAGGTAAAATTTATCCAGAGTTCATTAGTTTTACTTTAATGCTGGAAGAACATTTTAATAGCTGTTACAATTCATTAAATTTTTCTATCCGGCAGCTTCTTTCTTTTTTAAAACAAAAACAATTGGTTATTCCCTCTCCTGGCACTCTTTTACAGAAGGAATATTTATTAATTACCAACTTAAATCAATCTAGTTAAAATTTTGACAAAAGCTATTTTTTAGGTTAGCAATATTTATCTATCATTTTTAAACGTATTTGTAGTTTCTACTGATTATAAACAAACCATCACACTAACAAAGGTAAGTCATACTTCAGCACGTTGAAACATTCTGCAATGCATCTCATGTGAACAATAAACAATTCTAAACAGTTCAAACCACTTGCTTTGAGCCTAATGACCCATTCTATTGCCAATTGAGCTTCAAAACAGTGCATTAAATGAACCTTTATACGTTATTTACATCGATACTGATTTATATTATAATGCTTGACTTTCTCTTATTTTTGCAGGTATTATACCAATCTTGGGCAGTTTTAAGTAATTCAACTTCTCATAGAATTTTTTTTACCATGTTAATATCAGCAATATATTAGGAAGAACCCCTTTATAATCCGCAGCAAGCCCAAAAAGGTGCTCGAATTAGCTCAGTGGCAGAAAGAAAACGCTTGTTCGCTGTATTCAAAACAAAAGTGTACCTTGCAGGTACTGAGACAAATCCGTGTAATTTATATAGACGACACCTGATGTATTTGCCGTGTGTATCTGATATGACGTACCTTGGCTAGTAATTTCTAGAATTCTTATCTTGCTTCAAGAGTTTTCGTACTGCATTGACTTCGCTTAACAAATGAGTCCCACAGCGTTAAATTTGAGAACTATGTTAAGATAACATACATAATAGCTATTTATGCAACAAGTGCTGAAAGTCGACTTTTATGCGCGAGACATGAAAATTATGAAACGAAGCCGAAGGCTGAGTTTCATAACATGTCTCGCGCATAAACGACTTTTAGCACGCGTTGCATACAATATTTTATCTACGACCTTAATTTTACCGTTATTAATCCATAAATATCGATTTAAGAAAGGTTCGCATCTGCGACGCTGCGTCATAATGAATAGTAGCCTACGCCGCTGGCGATTGTTTGGTCACGCCCGTGCTGTCAAGGTGAGTTACGAAATGTAATTATTGATACTCCACATATGACTATTCATTACATAACGCTTTAATTATTTCAAAAACGCTTTACCTGTAATGCAAGAAGCAACTAGAATAGCTTTACAACTTCACTTGCAGTTCGAAATTCTAGTTTTGAACCTCGCTTCACTTTTAGCGCATGTGCTGAAAGTAAACAGCTGATTTCTTTAAACACGGTAAACTATAAAACGTCACTTTTAGTGAAACAAGCTAGCGCTAAAAGGCCTACTTTTAGTAGTGGTCGTAGATAAATATATTTATGAAAGAATTTGTCCTGTCGTACACTGATTTATTCAAAATTCTAGAAAACTAAACTTATTCAAGGTATGTGTCGGCTGCTTCAAAGGAATACAACCATCCTCCGGCGTAAACTACATTTATATTTTAATAACGTTGTGATACTTTCACAGATAGTTGCTGACTATGATTCATAGACATTTCTTGTTAGAATTTAAAATGTTGGCTTTAAATGTATCTATGATGTATTATGAAATGCACAGTGACGCCTATAATTGGCCTAACGGCTGTTGGCTGTGTGCGATATAAATAAATAAATAAAATAAATAAAGACAAATTACATGAAACATAATATTTGCTTGCTTGTGATGTTGCACGTCCGAGTGACAGGTCACCGTATCAACTTGTTAATCGGCCACTCCCGTCATACCAATCTAAAGGTAAAGAGACAAGCTGAATATGTACACTACCGAACCACAAGCCTAATACCACAAGCATACAAACTTAACTAAGATCATAATCAAGAGGTTAGCAGAGAAATTCGGTAGTTGGCAAACTCCCGAATAAACCATCTTCCCAAAAAGTTGCGGTACCCTTCCACACTTTCCAACTGTTCTCACTTTAATAAAAACATTCACAGCAGGGAACGCATTCTTAACATGAATAGTAGCAAGAAAACCAAATATCTCTAGCGAAGCAATAGGTACCCAGTGCTGCCAATGACACGGCAATTGCAGTGTTTTCAGGGCTTTATCGTACTGCAGTGCATTTAAAAACACGGCTTTTCGTTAAAAATATCAAATTCATATTTCACCATTTCTGCCATAAAATAATTAAATTTTAAATTAAAAAAATACTATTTAGTAAAGAATGTGATCTGCCCGAAGTGCACGACGAAGACGAGATTGAGTGACTGAGCCTTCTTTTTACTATTGGCAACTCTACAGACCTCACAGCGCCCTCTCCACTTCACACTCCAATATCTTATGTGTCGAAGCCTCGGTGATTCCCCGCTTTAAAGGAAATTTATTAATTTACATATAGTAGCCTATGCGTGTATTGGATTCGCTGCTTCTCTCTTGTTTGTGTTGCATTTGTGTTGTAAAGCTCGTATCTTTATAATAATTATTATTATTTACTATTTATAGTAGTTATAAGTGTGTGAAATTGAGGACGAAGCTATGTCTGATGGTAAGCGATCAATGAAATGTTATTATTACAATAGATAGGTTCTTTCCACTATTCGCACATTTTTTAATATGTGCTGTTCTTGTGCTCTAAATTCGTCTGATTGTAGTGATTCTACAAGAAGTAGAACACCCATAAAGAAAAAGAGATTACATGTTAAACCAAAATTTAATAATTCGTGGATGACTCGGAATGAGTTTAAAGAGTGGCTACGGCCTATAGATAATAATCCATATGGTGCTCACTGTACATTCTGCAATACGTCATTGATTTCTGAAATATCCACTTTAAAAAGGCATGCTGAGGGAACAAAGCATAACAATAAACAGAAAAACCTTGCATCTACATCTGGCATGGCTCAGTCCAAATTGAGTAATTTTTTTGCAAAAGATAATCAGTTTGATGATCAGGTCAAAGAGCTGGAAATAAACCTTTGTGGCTTTATTGCCGAGCAAAACATTTCTTACAAGGCCGTTGATCACTTATCAAATTTACTAAAACAAAAAGTGACAGATTCTAAGCTCATAAAAAATATAAATTTGGGTAGAACTAAAGCGCGTGGAATTATTGCAAATGTTATTGGTGAAACACATAAAGAAGATTTAGCAGAAAAATTGAAAAGTTCCAAATTTAGTGTATTAGTAGATGAATCTACGGACATCGCTACAATTAAACAAATGTGCATTATCGTTAGGTTCTTTGATGATAAAAGGCTAATAATCGAAGTATATTTTTGGGAACTGGTACCAATTGAAAGTAGCACTGCTGAAAGTATATTCGAGGCTAATATACAAACGTTTACAAGAAGAAATATACCACTTAAAAATATTATTGGGTTTGGGTCCGATGGTTCTAATGTAATGATGGGGAAAAATAACTCTGTTTCTACAAGATTTGCAGACCTGTGTCCTGGAATAAAAATTGTTAAATGCATCTGCCACTCATGACATTTATGTGCCAGTGAAGCCTGCAAGATTCTACCAAGATCCATTGAAGACCTTGCCAGGGTTATTTACTCTTTTTTTAAGGTATTTGTGGTTTCTATTTTTATTTATTAGCTAATAAAATTATTTTGTTTTAGCATAGCGGTAAACGACAACACGACTTCAAACAATTTCAAGATTTTACAAACACGGGCGTCCATAAAATATTGTATCACAGTCAGACCCGATGGCTTTCTGTAGCTGCTGTAGTGAAAAGAATTCTCGAGCAGTGGAACGCACTTCTTTTGTTTTTCACTGAAAAGAAGCTGGTCGAAAGGACACACAGTGTCGAAAGAAATTCTGAAACTCTTTCTGATCCACACGCAAAACCTTATTTTCTTTTTCTTGACTTCGTCTTACGTAAAGTAACAGAAATAAATCAGGATTTTCAATCAGAGAAAGTAATTATAGGTGATGTTTACGATAAAATAGAAGTTACATATAAGGAACTATTACATTGCTTTAAAAAAAATCATACGTGCATAAAACTGACTTATGGGAAATTGAACCTGAGAACGAAAACGAATTCATTGACTTAAATTGTTTATATTTACTTAGGTGTTAAAATTCTTCAAGAATTGTCTAACAAAAACAAATTTCAGCCTCATTTAATCAATTTTTTTTTTGGGAAAATGCCAAGAATTTTTATCAAAACTTTGTTCGCAACTAAAGCAAAGGTTTGATTTTAAGAATAGTTTTTTAAGCCTAAAAATGTAAGATCGAATACTGCATTATTTTCTTTAACAGAATACTTTACAGAGTTTAAAAGATGTATAGATAAATCTAAACTCCAAGAAACTGATAACGAATGGCGGTTAATAACTAAATATAGTTTTCAAGAAAATGAAGTTAATCTTAATGATGATATAGATATATTTAATGTACAGCTTTAAATCGGACATCGAAGAGTTTCTTTTTCAAAATGTCGCACTATTTATTTTGAATATTATTTCCTTGCCCCATTCAAACGCTTCGTGCGAAAGAATTTTCACGCAGGTGAATTTAATTAAAACAAAACAAAGAAATGCATTAATAACGACCTCCATAAATGGAAATTTATTGGCCAAACAAGAAATTCAAAAAGTTTCAAATTCTTGTGTTGAATTTAAGCCAAACAAAGCCTTGGTAAATAGAATGGTAAAAACTATCATTTACGGAAATGGCAAAACGGAAAATAATATTTCAGCAGCTGAAGCTGATGATTTTTACATATCAAATTAAAATATACCTACATAAGTGGACAGGCGACTACAAGAAATTATTATTAAGATCATTAATGGTGCAATGCGATAAGAACAAAAAACTGTTTTTCATTGCTTAACATTAGGTTTTGTTACTTTTCTTTGCTCTTTAAATCATAAATAAAAATAAATGTGTGTTTTATGCAAGGTGTTTTTTTAGTCCAATTTTCCAACTAGAATGACAACTGAGTGAATTTCATATTTGACACGGCCATAGTTCGATCAGAAAAATATTCTAAATGCTTAGTGAAATAATGACATCTGCCTTGTTTACTAATATAAATGATCTAAAAATGTTTCTATATTAGTTTTCTTTTATAAACTCGAAACTATCAATCATAGCGATATATTGCACCGATTTTTTACTCTAAGGATGACGAAGTTAATATAAAAATAACCTACACATATAACGTCCTCATACAGCGAAATCACCTTACTACTTGGAGACTATTTTATTGCATTTATAAGGAGTTTTCCGCTTAAGAGTTTGAAGAAATTTCTCGCGTCCTTTTTGTTTCTCGCGGTAGTTCCAGTTAAATCCCAGATGCTAGTATTTTGCTGTCCGTATAATAAAGAACTTTGAAAGTCGATTATCGTAAATTAACCCCACTACTTGCTGCGTGAGAGACAAAGTTACAGTTTTCAGACTTATTTAGATGGCAGAGCTCTGGTAAGCATGCTAGTCTTTTGTGGATTTATTCCCTAATTACGTTTTTGTTATCTTTTTTGTGAAAGCCTGAGTGGCAAGAACGGCGTTCGAATCTGGTTTCTCATCGCAGGTTTTTCTGCGGGGCCTGTAGAGTGTAGGCATTGCTTTACGCCCAGCACAATCACTCGGTAGAAGAATTTTAGTCCTTCCAGGCGTTTAGTCAGGTAAGGTAAGTGACTGTAGAAAATATGCAAGTAACTGAATAGAAAACCCTCGGTTATAAGGTCGTATTGAGGAAGGTATAAAACATTTTGAGACACCCGTTTAAAAATCATGCAACCTTGTACAATTTTTAGGCCAGAAAATACTTCTTTACAGTGCGTTTTTGGAAAATTTAAATAAATAACAAAAGCTAGAGTACAAGGCTACTACTAAACTTTTAAAAGTGTTATATAGACGTGCAGCATCGGACCCATAGATAGTTTTGTCATGAAAACTCATTGCCTCAAAGATGCAACGAATGTAAGCCTTAACACAGCATCGCAGTAAGAGAGCATACACTCGGTCCTTCAGAAGCAAAAAAAAATACGGCACTGTGTGGTAGCACCGATAACTAAGAATTAATGAAATTTACTTTTAACCAGTAGTAAAATTGCCTTTGGTACTTCGTGCAATTAATTACTTATCATTAGTGATATTGCGATAATTATAATTAGAATACTTTATATTGGCTTTTTAACTAGTGATTTGGTAGTACAAGCACCCACACAAAACGCCACAAACCAATATGTATACTATTA
The DNA here is from genome assembly GCA_940337035.1 of Agriotes lineatus. Taxonomy (NCBI): domain Eukaryota; kingdom Metazoa; phylum Arthropoda; class Insecta; order Coleoptera; family Elateridae; genus Agriotes; species Agriotes lineatus. The sequence goes on from OW679197.1 coordinate 11,009,805, forward strand.
GCCGTGCGACGACCTTAAGTAATGACGCAATATACTACAAAACCAAATTGGCATTCAAGGCAAGTTTTTATATTGTTTGCGCCCGAAGGGATCTCGATAACTATAGCAAATAAGGCCCTGGACACACGTGGATTCTGTATGTGAGATACCGATAATAGATACAGATACAGAAAATACACGCGTTCAAATGAAGCTGTTCACACGGCATTCAGCGACGCATACAGTATCGCGCTGCAGAATTTCGGTATGTGTCCTTTTCAGCCGCCGGCGACAAATTTTGTATCTCAGATACCGATTTACCATTAGAGCATATGGAGCCGTTCAGACACGCATACCTTTGCGAGCCAGAACACACGATATCATATCATAGGCGTAGCATATTTTCTTTAACTTTTATTTAAATCGAATAAGCAGTGCTTTAGTTACTACACAACGATCATGAAGCGTACATTATTGGAAAACGGAAAATGTATTAGCTTAATAGAACCCAATCCCTGTCTTTGAATACAGCACATCCAGACTAATTCGACAGAAACAAAGAACAGCAATGCTAGGTCCATACCACCACGGCACTGGACTGTTCTCGCAAGTGACTGAAGGCCCGCGTATCAGATACAGTCGCCTCATCTAAACAGACCGCTATTATGTTTTCCGCATACTGTATCTCGCATACTAAATCCACGTGTGTCCAGGGCTTAAGGAAAACAAATGTTCTTATTGAAATTAAATTTACCGAACTGTTATGCAATCTTTATCTAACTGCTTTCATATTTTCACAATTTATTGATTGAGTTGTGTTATTTTACTTTATCTATTTTATTTATTTAACACCCTTATCCTCATTCACCAAAAATTTTTATTTGAACTTAGGCTTAGTTTCTACAACCATTACAATAGTTTAAAAATTTAAACCTTGGTGGCATAATGGGTAGAGTACCAATCTTGTAATGCGTAAAGTCCTCGGTTTGAAACCGTCGATTGGAGGAACTTCTTCTGCAGTTCACTGGACCGGTGCCGAACTAAGTGACCGCTCCAAGTTGTGATATAATTAACGTCGCTCTCTGAAGGCAGGTCTATGAGATAGAGTAACAAAACTACACACATGCGACTTGAAGGTAGTACAACGGCCCCAGCTTAAGAATTAACATTAAAATTAAAATCCAGAGGGTTACTGTTAAGGTTATTAAACAAAATATGTTATAACTTTAAAGTGAAGTCAATGAAACTAAAATAATTGAACTTTTCAGAACCTTATATGTCATTCGAGGTCGCTATGAGTGCAGCAAAAGCAGTCTTGCATAATTGACTCGATGCACTTCTAATTAATCAGCGCTTGAAGCTAATTCGATGGAGTGGCATTCAATACTATTTGATCGCAGGGGTTCTTAATAAAAGAAAATCTTTTCATAGCTCTCGTTCCGATTTCCCCAACGCCTTTTATTGCTCATGACTGCGTGCAGGCTAAGAGGGGCTTTGATTTTTATTCTTTCATTTTTCCGCGGAAGTAACAGCAACTTACAGATTTCATATAGGACAGGCTTTGGAGCCGTGATTTGCAGAATCTCTACCGAGTTCTAACTTTATCTCTGATATTGTAGCATATGGCAGCGCGAACTTAGATTAGGTTTTTATGTCAGCCGAGTTTGCCCTTGTTATTTCAATATCAGATCCCTACATATTGATAGAAATTGGAGGGAGACGGATCGGGGCGGCCGTGGCGTCTCTTGATTTAAAGTCGCGATCCGCGCTTAAGGCCCCCGATTGCAAACTCGCGACCCCCGCACACACGTTCGGCCTAATTTTTACATTTGTAGATGGTAATTTGAATTGCAGATAATAAAACCCGCAAGAGTTGGAAACATTTCGCGAATCGACGGCATCTCGCGGCGCCTCGAGCAGAACAGCTTTTCTCTGCACCGCCGCTTTGTTCCGTTTAAACTGAATTTTTATCTACAAAGGGGAAAATCCTATAAGAGTTTATACTCCGCACTATCGGAAGATAAAAATTCGATGCCACCGATTTATAAAATCTTAATGGCAGGGATATGACATGTATGATTTTCTATGACAGCATTAGGTTAGAAACTTTCACCATCTTATTTTTACGAGGGAGCTTCTTCCCTTGACTTTCCTTCTACTTCATTCGAAACTAAACGTAGAAAATTACTATTATTTAAATTCTGACATAACATACGAGGAAAGAGGAAAGTTACCATTTTCAAAAACAAATAATGCTTTAATTTTGAAATTCTAAATACATCTTAGGTGTTCTCTAAGTACCTCATGCCAAATCCACACACTTGGCCCATCGATGTTTTAGCTTCATAACCCCTCTTTCTACGAGTTCACACTTTTACCAAAGAACCGTGACGTCACCTCAGCTTTAATCAATTTCTCTTACAGAAAAAGCACTCAGGGTCGCCATCCGTCGAATAGGCGGGGTGTGTAATGACTTCCAAGCCGATATTAATGTCGCAAAGCATTTGTGCGACGGCACATTGTCATGCTGTAGTCATTGCGTTTATTGATCGTAAGGCTATGGTACTACGCGCTGTTACGGCCATTTTAAAGAGCGTTGATAAGCGGGAAGCTACAAAAAGACCAGAAAATAGAGAACAGCACTGTGCTTACTGACGCCAGCGTGTTCGAGCGGTTAGGGAGCTCGACTGCGGTGCTACAGTGAGGGGTTCAATCCCCACATCTGGCAAATGACGGGCAGCCCATTCAGTAGCTTTAAAAATTGGGCACTGAAACAACGGTTGTGGAAGTACGGAAAGTAAGGCAGTCGCCGAAGGCGTGATGCTAACCACATCACCCAGTACGCCTTTGACGGTGTGCCATATGACTGGGTTCCGGAAGAAGATATTTTGGCGGCCCTGACTTGCCGAGCCTTAGGCCATATTCCTACGTGTGGAATAAAGCGCTCTGAACTTGACTATGATTACTGACGTTTTTGTTCTGAACTTTCTGTAGGTGCAGATAATTGGAATGTTGGCACTCCGTGCTGGCTTGGTTGCTGATGAGGTCATAGTGATGAATATAATTGTTTGCTACACCATGTACTTCTATATAAAACATAAAATATTACTCAATGGTGCTGTACAAAAGCAAGACACTGTGCTGCGAGCTAGATCCTAAGCAGGATGGTGGAGGGCATCCGGGAGCGCCACTAGTTCGAAACGATCCAAACCAGAAGACCTACAGCTGTTAGTGTAAATACCTAAACAATGTTCAAAAGGACAAAAGAAATATTGGCGATTACTCACACACATGTAAATAAAAATAAAATTGTGAGGGATACATACCTATAATTTTGTATATTGTAATCTATTTCTAGTTTTTATTTTGTTGTAATTGTAGTGAATGTGAAGCATTCCAAGTTTTATATAAATTTTATTCAAAAATCTAATTCAAATTATTTTCTCAACTCGCCGCTCACTCACTGCACTCGAATTCTTGGACAGCTTGAATCAGGCTGACAACAGCTGCGATATTTTTAACTTACGATTTGCATCATTCTAGAGACACATGAGAAAAGTTTTAGTTTGATTGTATTTCTTTTTTTTATTATTTATTGTAGTTAATATTATATTTGTTAATAACAGCTGTTTGTTAGGTATATATATAGTTCAGGAAAATTAGTCAGCTAATTATCTTCTTATACTAATATTTTTGACGTTTCGTCAGCTCAGCTGACTTCCTCAGAAAATACATAACACTTTGACATACAATACACTAAAAGGAAAATAAGATTAAGGTTAGATCACTTAAACAATGTATATTTACTCTTACCTTATGTAATGTCGATTGAAATTTTGAGATAGTGAGTTTGTACAATGTTCTAGGTTAATAATTCTTACAATATAGCTTGAAAAGAATATTTAAAAATGATTTCGTAGATGTCAGATGTCAAAATTTGAATTTAAATTAAATGTATAACTTGATACAAACATTTTTATTGTAAAGGATATCTTGATATTAAGTGTAATTTAAATGATATAGTTTTTTTTGTTCTGTGTCAATTATAGAAGAAAATTTTAGAGAAGATGATAGTAAATGAATGAAGATTTTCTATGTCGGTTTTGTAATTAATAGAATTTGTATTTTTTTTTTATTTCAATCATTTCATATATAAGGCGTTTTTGTAAAATATTTCTTTTTGCAATATTTTAGGTGAGTTAAAATTAAAATTATGATAATTATCAACTGCATGATCAGAGAGGGCAGTATTTGGTTTATTTGGGTTTAAAATTTTTGTTTTTATAGAATTTTTATGTTTTTTTTGTTTTTTTTTGTAATTAGATTTATTAGCAATCAGAATTTACATTCTATGGGCTAATTTTATGTCCGACTATATGATTACATACATATATAAAGTATACATACAATCAATTGGCATGTTGAGGATTATGTCCTGCGACGTTACCTCTACTTCCTTATTTGAGATCTATGGGCCAGGAGCGTTTCAGTCTTCTATTACCAACAGTAATTGAAAGTGGTTCCAACAAAGGATTGGTGTGTGATTGCAGTCTTTCATAATGTTTGTTACTTCTCTCGTGAATGACTTCGTGTATGTAAGGAACTTTGAGGTCAGTGTGGATAGTGAGGTTAGACACGTACCAGGGTGCGTCTACAATCATTCTAAGGATCTTTGCTTGGCTTCGTTGAATGATAGCTGTATTGGACTTGCTGCGCAGCCCCAAAGCTCTATTCCATAAGTCCATATTGGTTTAATTATTGCTTTATAAATTAGCAGTTTATTTTCTATAGAAAGTTTTGATTTTCTTCCTATTAGCCAGTGTAGTGTTTTACTTTTATGTCTATTTGCTTACGTTTTTTAACTATATGCCCTCTCCAGTTTAATTTGCTGTCAAGATTTAGGCCAAGATATTTTACCTCTTCAACTTGAGGTATGTCCTCGTCATTAATTTGCAAAGTTGGACTACTGGCTTTTCTGAGCGTAAATGTTATATGCTTGGATTTTTGTCCAGTTACCTTTATTCTCCATTTTTGGAGCATCTTTGCAGTGATCTTAGATGATCTGTACGTAGGCCACTGCAACTGCTGGATTTTCGTGTTAGCCAGGATAATTGTATCGTCTGCAAACGTGCCTATGGTTGTGTTTTCACCTATCGGTATATCTGCTGTATAGAGTGTATATAGTAGTGTCCTATAACACTACCCTGCGGAACACCTGCATTTATAGGATTTAGATTAGACGTTTCACTGTTATATTTGGTTTGGAACTGTCGATTAGTTAAATACGATTTAATAAATTGAAGTATGCTGATGTAGGGTACTTTGATTTTACTAACAGGCCGGGGTGCCAGACCTTATCGAAGGCCTGGCTTACGTCCAAAAATACCGCTGTGCAATATTGTTGTCTTCTAGCGCTTTGTTTATTGATCGTATTATTCGATGACACTGTTGAGTTGTCGAATGAGCTTCACGAAATCCAAACTGTGGTCTGGGATCCAATTTTGTGTTAGCATATCATCCTTAATTCGTCGAAGTACTACTTTTCTAGCAACTTGGATACGATTGTAACAAACTTATTGTCTATATGATGTAACTTCAGTTGGTTCTTTGCCAGGTTTTAGGATCATAATGATCTGCGCAGTTTTCATTTTTGTTGGCCAGTATCCCAGTCTTAAGATGGCATTGAATATGTATGTCAGTAATACTACACCCTTTTTTGGTAATTCTTTTAACATTTTCCTGTTATCATATCGATGCCAGGTGCTTTTTTGGGGTTCAGTAGCTTAATTTCTTCCTTAATTTCCTTTGCGTGACTGGTTTGAGGCTCTGTGTGTTTTGTACCGATAGATAAGGATTCTTCGATTTCCCTGTCCTGTTCGCTGTTATGGGGGTGAACACTTTGACAAGATGTTTTGCATACAGGTCTGCTTTTTGCTTATCACTTTTTGCCCAAGGCCTGCAACTGAGTGGTTTCTCTGATTGGATTGATTAATTATCAAACATACAAACAGAATTTTGGTGTTGCAGATTTGGTATTACAAAAAATTGAATCTAAAATTTTAATTAACTTAAACGAAATTAGTTTAATAAACGATTTGTAGATGACATAATTATTTGTACTAATAAAAACCAAATAAACAAAATTTTTAAAACATTTAATAACTACCACCCAAGATTAAAATTCACAATTGAAAATGAAAATATCAATAATTCTATAAAGTTTCTTGATCTAACTTTAATAAGAACAGAAAATAATAATATTGAAACGAATTGGTATAGAAAAGAAACTAAAACTGATAGATACTTAAACTATAATTCTCAAACATCTATAAATATAAAAGAAGTGTAATTAATAGCTTAATTGACCGTGCAATTTTATTATCTTCAAATAAATTTCATATTGATAATATTATAAAGATTAAGAAATATTATTAAAAAATAATTATCCTATTGACTTCATTAACACCAACATTAAGAAAGAATAAATAAAATTAAAAATAATAACACAAATAATAATGCAACTATCAATTTATACCCTAACTGTTTAGGACAAGAATTTAATAACAATCAAAACATTAAAAATCCATTTACATTTCCATCCCATACATACCAAAACTATCACAACGTTTAAGTAAAATATTAACAAACAAAAATAATTTTAATATTTCTTTTAAAAATTACAATACAATAGGAAATCAATTTTTTAACAATCTAAAAGATAAAACAAAAATTTAATCTCAATCAAATATTGTTTACCAAATTAATTGTAATAATTGCAATGCTAAATACATAGGACAAACAAAACAAAATCTAAAAAAAAAAGATTAACTCAACATAAAAATTCTATAAAAACAAAAATTTTAAACCCAAATAAACAAAATACTGCCCTGTCTGATCATGCAGTTGATAATTATCATAATTTTAATTTTAACTCACCTAAAATATTGCAAAAAGAAAATATTTTACAAAAACGCCTTATATATGAAATGATTGAAATAAAAAAAATACAAATCTATTAATTACAAAACCGACATAGAAAATCTTCATTCCATTTATTATAATCTTCTCTAAAATTTTCTTCTATAATTGACACAGAACAAAAAAAACTATATCATTTAAATTACACTTAATATCAAGATATCCTTTACAATAAAAATGTTTGTATCAAGTTATACCTTTAATTTAAATTTCAAATTTTGACATCTGACATCTACGAAACCATTTTTAAATATTCTTTTCAAGCTATATTGTAAGAATTATTAACCTAGAACATTGTACAAACTCACTATCTCAAAATTTCAATCGACATTACATAAGGTAAGAGTAAATATACATTGTTTAAGTGATCTAACCTTAATCTCATTTTCTTTTAGTGTATTGTATGTCAAAGTGTTATGTATTTTCTGAGGAAGTTAGCTGACTGACGAAACGTCAAAATATTAGTATAAGAAGATAATTAGCTGACTAATTTTCCTGAACTATATATTGTAGTTAATGTTTATATCTATAGTTATTCAGTTATCTATATAGTTTTTTAATTATTCTTTAGTATTTCTTAGTTTTGCTTGTTAGACCTAAAACTTTAAATGTTTTAATGTATATTCCGTGCTATCCTGTTATTGGGCAGCTATGCCTGTCTGTTGGGTACCTTGAGTTTAAAATAAAAATTTAAAAAAATAGTTGTAAAGGTGGACCGGAATGACGGGAGGAACTGGAGCTAAATATTCGAATCTATGTGGTTTATTATGTTAAAAACCACAATTTGCGCAATATGCCTATGCTAACTATGGTACACTTCAATACGTGCAACACTGATGAAAAGGACTGCAGATACTCCAGCCATCCCTCGCAAATAATATTATCTCGAACCAAAGGTTATTGGACGTGTGTAAGATACGAATGCGACCAAAACTGTGAACGCTGACAGCCACTATAAAAATACTAAAAGGTAGCAAGCTAGCTTTGCAATAATACGACCCCACAACAAACAACGCTGCCTCCGACACCTAAGGTATCAGGAGAGCCTGTAGGCCGGTGACCAGGGAGTTCTGGTACTAAGTCCTGTGAAGAAGCTGGCCGTGCGGTAGCAACAGTTCCCAAAAGAGAAGAATACCAAACGGGGTAATAGGAGATCGGAAGTATCAACAAATTGTGCAGCAAAGTGCAAAAGCGAAACCCAGATTGACATACCAGAGTTGGAAGGCGGCCAGAGGTAAGTTATGTTTTTCAATTATTTGCTAATCTTGGCATTGCCAGATGTATTGCAACTACTGCATACGCAACACATCAATGCTGAGAAAAAATTTCCAAAATATTAAAGGATTCAAATGCACATATCGCGCACAGCGAAAAATTTTATCACGCAGAATCAGAAGCAATCTATCAGTTCAAGATGGACACTTTATAACAATAATGAAAAATAGCTGCAAATTCAAGACAATCCCTGAATACTAAATTCATTTTAACTAAAGCATAATTTACACGTAACACTTTATTCATAGAGGCGATTCTGTTAAAAAAGTTGTAAGAATCTACATCAGTATGGGCGAAAAGCTCACGACCAATGTTGGCTGTATCCTCTTTGTGCAATGGCTTGCATGGCTAACTTCTCCATTTTGGCCACAATTTTAGAGTTGTCTGATGTTGCTGGTTTTCCATTTTTTCTCTACCACGCTTAAACTAATTTTTCCACCGTTGTACTGCATTCTGTTTTCAACCTAGCTCTTTCAGTAAAATGTACACCGTTCCTAGTACATCATTTAGTCACTATTCGGTATTCAACTTTCTCCATCTCCAGCAACTATCCCAACACACTCTACCGAATCGAAAGTGAAAGAATTTGAATGAGACTTTCCAAACTGGATCACGGGTATGACAGGTAAAATACATTATTTTTCAAAGCACACAAGGTAACCAACTGTAAACATTTTCCCCTTCTCCAATATGAGTAACTTCAGCATGAAGAAGCGAAATATTGAAGTTTTAAAAATCTTGAATTTATCAGTCTTATTTTTATAATCACATATGGTGTAATTACGCAGAATAAGGCGACCCGAAAATTTCAAATAAATAACAAAAGGAGTTGTAAATTATGTATTTATCGAAAATATTTCACGTTGTCTGAAAGCTTCCGCAGGTATAAAGCTTTCATTTCAGGGTATAAAAGGTAGACATTCAGCGCAATGTTGATCACACAATTCTGTTCCAGGCTGTATGACAGCGGATCGATAAAAATATGGTGACTCATTACACGTTTTACGTACACATAATAGAATATAAACAATGAACTAAGCTGCGCCATAAATAATTAAATCTTGTTACCATGTTTATCAATTCGATTACGCAGTTTTCATGGTAGTTACGTTGCAGGCCTGGTTATTTTCAGTAAATTTAGCATGCAATAATGTAATCACATAGAATTTGATTTCGCAATTTCAAAGCCTTTCACGAATATATGAATTGCAATTTGGAGAGATTTGTATATCTTCACGTTATATTTTCCAGTGCAACATCAAAATTGACAACGTAAATAACGTTATTCAGTTGAAATGAATTACTGTGCTTTTTGCAAGAATAGGAAAGTTGCTATGGTTACGTTCCTATAAGAATACTGAGGATATATTCTGTAGGGAATCTTTAGAGTTGTATTACGGAATCGGTTTTGTTGTCGCACGCCACGACGAGTGATGGTTTGTTTTTCCCCACGAGTACTGTTGTCACTCCTGCAATTTTCAGCAGAATCTCTTTATTTCTGGTAGTATTTTAAGAGACAGGTTCTGTGTAACACATTTTTTCTTATTCTTATCCTTTATTACTTCCTTTATTATTCATCTTAAAAAGTGTATTTATTAAAAATTGCTCCTCTAATCATATTGATTTTTTTCCAGCTTGACTTCTAACGTGCATTAAAAAAACATTATCCGGAGGGCTTCGAACTAGATTTTGTATTACGACGGTATGTCGGTGACTATTCAACACTATAACATATAAGCCAATCACATTGCAGAAATTTGCTTTTTTCAACCAATAACAGCAGTATATCACTGAATATTGGGCACCATGCAAAATATTCACAAAACAATGTACGTACTCAAAAAATAAATAGCCTTGTTGCGAAGTATCGCTTAGCAACGATGTTCTGTCCTTAGTGATATCGCTAGGTTACGTAACACTAAACCCCAACAAACGGTGTGGCTTGTTTTAAAAATTTTAAAATGCTGTGTTTTGGAAGTATTCCGCTGAATTTAATTGAGACTGAATAATTATATTAATTGTTGGATTATTTTTCAATAAAGTTAATCGTTATGTATTAATATTGTTAAATAGTCGTCCCAAATACCACTCGAAGTGGATATATATTTTTTAAATATTTTACCATTTCCATAAAAATTATTGCAAATTTCACTCAACAAAATCACATTTAAATGTCACTCGCCTTCGGCTCGTGACATTTTTGATGTGATTTTGTATCGTGAAATTTAAACGCAATAATTTACATGGAAACGACAAAATATTTGCCAAAAATATATCCACTGCTTGTGGTATTACCCTTGATTATTACATCGCTCTACTCAGAATTCAAAGCGCTGGGTCACTTGAGTTTTCGGTTGTCAAAGTCAGGTTGTGTGCATACGCAATCCATAAAATAAGTTACGAAATAACTTTCAAAAATTACTGTTTGACAGAAGGCCACTTGATAACAGTTTTTTTTAACGCACTTTACTTATTATTTTAAGCATCTAGTAGATCTGGTCCCTTTTATGACAATATCATAACAGTATTTAGTAAATTCTATTGTAGAGCTTTGAATTCCAGCAATTCCCACTTGATTCAAGTATCTTTCCAGGTATCTTTATTCTCAACTGAAGCATAAACAATATTTTTACGGCAACCACCAGAGGTACTTATTTTTGAAAAGAACGTCTGTTTTCAACTGCACAGCGAAAACATTTTTATTTAGTGAAGCTATTGAAATAAAGGTGATGATGATTTTATACAAGATGATATAAATTTAAAGCCAAAATTAAACCATCGTTACTACATGGTCACATTTCAGGACGCGCTAGTGAAGACGGCGTGCGGTTTTCTACAAAAGGTTAGCTTTATTAATTAATGCAAGCGCCAGTGAGTCTTTATACAACGAATGCGCTTAGATAGAAATGAGAACTCAGAAACTCAAAGTTTAATCAAAGTTATCATAATATGAAATGCAGTAAATATTTTAATCAAGATATAACTCAGTTTTCAGTAACGGACACACACATAACCATAATGTCAGATGTATAACGTTCAATAATAAATAGCTACATTACATAGAAGTAAAATTCGAATAACTTTGAAGGAATTCATCAAATCAAGATCAGAGCTAGGCGCAATTAATAATTCCATAAACAGAGTTCTACCTCCTGGCGAGAGTAACAACGTCCTAGTTTCTGGACAATATTACTAGCTCCTGGAGTTCAAAGAAATCCACTCTAAACGTTACATTATGAAATCAAACGACTCAAACGTGTCGTTACGGGACTTGGCCAGCACAAAACCAAACCGCAATATATGGAATCATGGCCGGTTCAAAACAAGGCAGTTGGGTACAGGATCATTCATGACCAGGTGAAAACGGCTAAGATTACCCCTAAACGTTAAACCAATTCTGCAAAATAAGGAATCAGGCTAAGATGGCTACGTGCAACCTACATCTAACTATGGAAATCGGGCTGATAATTATATAAGTACCTACTACATCTAAGCGATGGCACACACAGGAATATCAAAGGCCAGGAAATCGCCAGCGCCTCGCAAAGATACGAAAACGCGCGCGTAACGATAAAGGCGGACAAGATCAAAACGATGGCGAGGCCGATTCGAAAAATAGATCAAAGAAGTCCAGCTCTAAATACGTCAATTTATGCCCCGAACAAGGAATAGCTATTTATCTATCTAGGGAGCAAATGTATTCATTACCTCCAGCGTGTGAACACACAAGGGAGGAAATTAACCTTTGCTCCAGTGATATATACCGGATGTCCGTTCTCAATGTCGAACATAGGCGATTAACATTGTATTGAACCTTTTTGCCGATTCCTGCTCGCCACGTCAACTTACAGGGAAGGCAATGGGCAATGGTATCAATGGAAAGATAAATTTATTACCCATCAAATGATAGCAATTATAATATTCAAGATGCGATTTTTATTTTAAAATACTAATTTAAAGCTTGGGAATTTTTAAATATGCCATGCCTTGCTTTTCAGGTTCGATAGCATTTGTCAAAAAAATTGGTAATTCTAGGAACAATATTTGATAAAACTGGGACAGATGAAAAAGATATCAGATCAAGAATAACACTAGAGCAAAAGGCAATAGCTTGTCTAAATGGAATTTTATGGAGTAAACTAATAACGAGAAGAAGAAAGTACAACATATACGATACAATGATAAAAAGCAGTTTACCTTATGGATCCGAAACATGGCGAATTACTGAAAGAAATCGACAGAGATTAGAGGCAACAGAAATGGATTAGAAAGTTTCCGGAAGAGAAAGAATTCGAAATGAAGAAATACGAGATCAGATGGGAGTACAAGGCACGATCATAAAAGACGTAGAACGTCGTCAGCTAATATGGTATGGCCAAGTTCAACGAATAGCCGAAGGGAGGCTACCCAAGGAAGCTATGCAATGGATACCACGAAAATTCCGAAAAAGGGAACGTCCAAGGAAAACCTGGAACGAAGGAATTAGAAAAGCGATGAGTGCCCGGAACCTCAATGATGGACAATGGGAGAATCGCAGAGATTGGAATCTAGGCATCGGACAACGTCGACGAACGTTTTAAACCGATACACATACATACGTTAAAAATCACACCGTTTGATGGGCTGGGTTTCACTGATTTTAATTTTGACGTATTTTTTTCAAAATACTCTAACATGTTGTGTGTTTTGGATTCATTTGTTACCGTGGTCTATTTTACACTACCGAAAGATATATGCCAAAAGAAGATCGACTTTCAACTATGAAGATGTTACGTTTTTAACGGTGCTTACAAAAAATAGTTAGGCATTTATAAAATCGGAAAATGCGATAAGAGAAAGTCTGTGTAAGTGTATTATACAATAACCCATTAACTCTAAAAGAGCAGAATTATTGGTTCGTCCACATGACTAACGACGTTTTTCCATGCAGTCGATGCCGCACCGCGGTATATACTCTAAATCTAAACAGTCTAACCAAAACATAGTAACATAAATAGCATAATTTTCCGTATTTGCTATATTTACATATTTTGTAAGTGGTGGATGACGTGTGGGAGTGCTTTTCTGCAGTATTTCTTAACAGTACCCTCATATGAAACTTTGAGACTTCCCCTAACTAAAATAATGTTCTGCACGATCAGTTATGAACCAGGGAAATAACCTAGGAACGTTTTAAAAAGTAAACGAAATATAAGGGCAGCTCTTTTACCAAATTTGAAGAAAATACGCTAGCTCGGTCAAACAAATCAAACGCCCTTACTGTACCCAAACGGTTGTGGTTGGAATGTAAAATAATATCTAAAAACTTGCCCTTATTAAAGATAAGAAGGTACATACGTACCTCGTAAAGGCGAAAGAATTACTATAAATAATTACACAAAATATATTAAAAAAAAAATACAAAACCTCACAGACCCAGCCCGTCAATTAGATGGTTTTAATAGTGATACAGGCAGTTAGATATCCCTCGATTTAAATTATTGTAAACCATCTGTATATTGATGGATTTTACAATGACTAAAGTGGTACTACATAAATTAGTGATGTTAATTGGAAATAGTAAAAGATCTAAGATCTAACCCTGGGGAACACAGATGCAGTTTAGAGGGTTAGAGTGACCTGCAGTTTCTAGGTGTGTATTTGGTTGCATACTCATTTTTGCATTTTTGGAAACATTTTTAAAACCTTGAATTTTAGGGAATTATAATAATTTTCAAAATAGATTGTTAGTACGATTTCCGGCGGCCATTTTATGCCTCTGATTTTATGGTGTGATTGCTTGTGGGGGAAGTAGTTGATTTTCCTGGAATTTTGCTGCATGCAGATCTACGATCCCAGAATTATCATGTAAATCGTCATTCACCCGCAAGAAATTCTGTATGAAATTTCTAGAATAAAGCCAGTTATGCTGGGATAATAATATATTTCTGAAAATTACTCACTCGAGCCCATCCACCAACTCTGGTATGTTTTTATAGTTTGGTTTGAACAGCGAATTCAGATATCGTGTAATTTTAGATCTCTTCGTATTGCTCGTACTCCTATTTCGTTTCCGTCGTATTCGTATCCAATATTGCCTGTGCTCCCCCTGTGGCATTGATTTCGCTTGCTAAAACACCTGGAGGACCAACCACAACGCAGTTGTGAGCACCCTCAACTTATGTGGTAGTCTTCGAATGCACGACTTCTCCCCAGTGTGACAGCTACAAGGTTTTTCCCCCAGTGCAATTGGTGGAGAAAGGCCTGTCGCACGAGAGATTATTTCAAATCGTTGGACAGCATCTTCGTGCATAGCTGCTCTGACGAAGCTGCGCTACTGTGCATCACCAGGTATCTGCTAGCGTTTTAATCATCTCATCGTTTAAACTAAAAATACAGTTCGAGCTAGTCTTATGAAAGCTTACGCGATGTGCCTACCTTTTATGCTAATGATCTTCCTCACCGATGATACCGAGAAATTAAGAAATTCTGTGTAACTGCGACGTTTACCACGTGCAATCATGTATGCGGAATGGGTTATTTTCAATTTATGTATTTAATATATCTTCGATTGGTTAAGCTGCCTGTTAGCAGTTTTGGTCGAGTTCAGTAACTCAACACTTTGAAATTTAACTAAATCTTTTACGAGGATTTATGGGGAGCTTAAATATTGAAGTTAAATACTTATTAGCGCTGGAAATACACAGTTTTAAGTGTAAAAACCCCTAGGCGAAATGGTACCAATTCGAATAGGTCGCGTTTAGACAAATTAATTGATCGTTGAAGCGTTTTGATCCCGTTTATCGTTATCGCAGTTCTTGAGTTTTAAGTCACTATATTCTAAAATTGTAAAGTTTTGTTTTTCACTTCAAATTTATTAACACTTAAACCTTCTACATTATGAAAGTAGAACTAAAATTAAATCTACTATTGCAAATACAAGCAAATATTCTATTATAGATTTGTTTTGCCTTCTTCGAGTATGGTGCAGAGGTTGTATGTGTACATACTGTAAATAAATAATTAGGTTATTTCAAGCTATGGCGTTTTCTGTCTTTTATTATTTTTATGAAACAGCTAAGTGGTTTAATAACTTCACGGACACCTGTAGGTTTTCTGGTTTGGACCGTCTCGAACCAGTGGCGCTTCCGGACAATCCCCCCCCCTCCCAATTCCTGCTCAGGAATTAGCTGGCGAAAATTTGCTACACTACTAGACAATTCCTGAACCGCCGTGCTGTGAATGATATATTATTTTCTGTTTTCTTTTGTGTACAAAAAAAATTCCCCGTGTAGCAAATAACACATTATCATTTGATCTTAATATGACGCCAGTTATGTCAAGCAAAGAAGAACAGCACTTCGAAATCCAGATTGAAAATTCGGCAACAACAAATTATTAACCAGATCCTACATGTATATGTTTTTGCGCATTCCCGTCTGCTATTAATTCTATATTAGTAACTTTCCAAGCACCTAAAATGTGTTTTCCAATAAATAGCTCTTGATTAGAAGGAATCAGGAATACAGAACGCAATCAAATCATGGCAGTATTAATATTATCATTACCTGTTACCTCCAATTTCACAAAACGCATTATTTCGGTAATATATTGCTACGAACAAAGTTGATTTAAAACCTAGATATACTTTTTAATCTTTTAAAAATTGATCACTTTAAAACCTACCTTGTTGTAGATATTTTTCTCTAATATAATTTTTCACTCGGCTATTACTCTCAATCTGAAGGGTAACTGTTGTATGATATCTGACAATACACTGCAGTTTATTATGATGTCCTGTAAAAATTAAATAAAAATATATTTCATCAGATAATATTAAGATTTTATTAATATAATCAAATTAAACCTTCAAATGACAATTATCATATTTGTTCCTTAATCCTTTAATATTAAAGTAATTGTTAATGTTTATTTTTGAGTTCCGACAATTTAAACAAATTTTGTTGATGACACTTCCAATAATTAAGTAAATGTATAAACTTTAGGTTTACAAAACCATTCTTAATTTATAAATGTAAATTAAACGAATTTGGACATTTCTATAGGCCTTTTTAATCTTTTGAATTTATATTGTTCATAGCTCAGTACTGGGAAATTGATTTTAAATGGACTCACTTTGCGTTTTTCACTTTGTTGAAACGTGTCTGCAATCCTCTCTGCTAGAAGTTGCCCCTGTAACTCGCTTGGTTATACAACTTCTGTGTTGATCTCTTCAAAATATGATGACTGTTCTTTGATGTAGATAACGTGCACTAATAATCACTTTTAGCAATGTTTTAGGTAAAATCTACCCAGAGTTCATTAGTTTTACTTTAATGCTTCTATCCGGCCGCTTCTTTCTTTTTTAAAACAAAAACAATTGGTTATTCCCTCTCCTGGCACTCTTTCACAGAAGGAATATTTATTAATTACCAACTTAAATCAATCTAGTTAAAATTTTAACAAAAGCAATTTTTTAGGTTAGCAATATTTATCCATCGTTTTTAAACGTATTTGAAGTTTCTCCTGATTATAAACAAACCATCAAAGGTAAGTCATACTTCAGCACGTTGCAACATTCTGCAATGCATCTCATGTGAACAATAAACAATTCTAAACAGTTCAAACCACTAATCACCAGTTCTATTGCCAATTGAGCTTCAAAACAGTGCATTAAATAAACCTTTATACGTTATTTATATCGATACTGATTTATATTATAATACTTGACTTTCTCTTATTTTTGCAGGTATTATACCAATCTTGGGCAGTTTTAAGTAATTCAACTTCTCATAGAATTTTTTTATACCATGTTAATATCAGCAATATATTAGGAAGAACCCCTTTATAATCCGCAGCAAGCCCAAAAAGGTGCTCGAATTAGCTCAGTGGCAGAAAAAAAACGCTTGTCCGCTGTATTCAAAACAAAAGTGTACCTTGCAGGTACTGAGACAAATCCGTGTAATTTATATAGACGACACCTGATGTATTTGCCGTGTGTATCTGATATGACGTACCTTGGCTAGTAATTTCTAGAATTCTTATCTTGCTTCAAGAGTTTTCGTACTGCATTGACTTCGCTTAACAAATGAGTCCCACAGCGTTAAATTTGAGAACTATGTTAAGATAACAGAAGAAGTCAATTCAAACGGCCCCTAACAAAGATTTGTCAGCTACCTATAAGCAACGAGGGCAATCCAGTGCAAACAAGGATCAGCAGTTCCAGACCTATCACAAGGTCAGCACGGAAACAAGATATGAAAACACATTCAGCAGTATTTATATGCATGCTCATCATGTGTCACATAATTCCCGGCATTATAGCGAACTATACGCTGCAAAGGTTACAATCTGGTATATATGTGGAACACGTGGGTAATTCGAAGCTCGATAGAGGGATAATTCGAATAGGGGTGGAATATTCGATATCTGCCTTCATCACGGACGAGCATGGGATTAACGCTACCGCTAAACAATTCAAACAATTATGCGACAACAGCAACGAGATGACGGAAGACTAGTTTTGCGAAGAACTCATGCACCACATAATGGAACAACAAAACAATATCCTGTGGGACATGAGGAGCATCCGGACAATAGCTACACACCGAACACGAAGAGGACTACTAGGGAAGTTCCTGACATCAGTGCTTGGAGTAAACGAAGAAGTGTATAAGGACATCGCTGATCTAGACAAGAATCAGCAGGTATTAATCGACGCTTCGGGTCACCAAGTGAAGTTGATGTTAGCGGCAATAACTACGGTGAACGAAACAGAGAGCAGGATCACAACAAAGTTCCGGATAAAATTCAACCAAGGAATTCACCTTATTAACGAAATGAAGGCCTGGTACAGAACCATCAACACCAATAAATTAAATGTTCACGTGTTATCAGCATATCAAGTGGCCAGCAACTATTTGCAACAAGTGGCAGAAAAATACAAGAAGTTGCTTGACGCAGTGTTTAAGCGGAGCCATTTATTTGAGTTTGTATCACCAGCTCAAATAGCAACAATAATAAGTCAGCTGTCTTTGAAGCTACCACCAAACTTACGAATATTGCCATCGCCAGTGTACAAGATGGAGGTGGGACAAACCAAGGAAGCCATTAAGATATTTGGATACTTCCATATCACTGAAGTAACCGAATATGAAGTCATCAAGGTCACCGTCCTCCCTAGGAAAATCAAAAGCGGAGAGTATGCAACAATAGCAGTCAACCCGTACTTCTTAGCTGTGGACTACAACCATCAGCAGTACTTCAGCATGCCGCCATCCAAGTTCGAGGTCAGCATTCCAATAAAGGAGCACACCTATTTATGTACACCTACTGTCATAAATAGTGTCGAGAAAAACCCCAACTCAATCATCGACGAGATGTATCAACGCTTGGAAAAGGTGCCATGTAGCACACAACGCTACAACGTCACCACACTAAGATGGAAAGAGCTGTACAAGGCGAATACATGGATGTTTATAGCCAACAAAGCCACCAGTACAGCAATCATCTGTAACGACGTACGAGAGGAAGTGACTGTTGAAGATACCGGAGTCATCCAGATCACTCCGGAGTGCTATATCCACACAGGACAACGCATTCTGTACGCACGATCATTTAGTACGATCCCGGTCGTTGCAACGTTTAATAAAATTCTGCAAGTCAACATTACATCACAGGCAGAATCAATGGTAAGCGAGTATCCAAGCTTAGCCGAAGAACCAAGCCTGGAAACATCAGGTCACTTAAGCGTGCTACTAACCCGACAGCAGCAGACAATACACGACCTATCCAATACACGCAGGAGACACCTATCCATCACGACAGAATCTATCAGCAGTAAAGTAACAATACTGGTCATTGGCCTACTGTGCGGCATAAGCTATTGTGTATGGAAACACAACTGCCGGACCAAGGGACAACAGAAGCAAAAACTCAGCGCCGGCCAAGACGACTTCAGTTTAGAACCCTTATACGCAACATCTCACGCCAAGGGAAACGTCCACGAAGCAACCCCTGCAACAGACGCCTGACCGCACCAGCCCCGGCTGTCAGCAAGCGACCCGGCCAGGATGTTCAAACTATGTTTGATCATGGGTTTTAAGTAAATAGTGTGAAATAAACTGTAATCAAGTAAACACAAAAGTTCACGCAATTGGTCCACAAAAACTGCATAACTTGCGCCAGATAAGATATGTGTCAAGTTTCTGTGTCGTGATAACAATTAAATGTAAACGACACATACAAACAGATGTTGCACTTTTTACGTGTGTAGTATATCCTATGTCAAAAGTACAACGCTGCGATTCTGCAACTCAAGCATTCAGAATTACGTTAGTTTAAACATATATGATTGTAATTTTAATAATAGGTCGTAAACACGGCATTCATTTATTGTATATATAGCTCTGTGATACGTCTTAAGAATTCAACATACCTGTAACCACGATCGTATATTCATTGATGGGGACGAACACATTCTTCAAATTTTCGTAAAGATTTGGCATGGCCTGGCCTTCTCACCCTGTCTCTTAACAACAACCTAAGCTCCACATCTCCTGTCAAAAAACTAAACTGGTTTTACAACAAACATAAAAGTTCCAATTAATTTTGGCTACCATCCTTTACAGGATCCCTGTGCGAAATGAGCTTTGCTCACTGCGTTCATTAATTAATTATTCTGCATTTACTGGCATCTCATTACAAATGTATTCATTTTGGCAAATTCAAATTTTAGCTTTTCAGTTATATAAAATATCTTACTCTGAGCTTTCATGAAATGTCCATTAATTTGGCAATGCTAACAGAGTTGATCTATAGGGCTTAAAACCATAGCATATTTCCCCCAATTTTTGATGATTAAATTTACTACGCATGAACTTTATATCATATCATACGTCGATTTGCATGAGTCGTTATTTTAATTGTCACAATTTTTAGTTGCATGAATCAAATCTCTCTTTTAATCAGCCCAGTTTGAGTTTTTGCTTATTCAAATTTGCTTCCAGTAGCTAATTCCTATTTTAATCTAACTCCTATTCTACCTAAACTAAACTAACCTACAAAGAGTGGCTCAACATTTGATCAACACTAACCTATTCTATGCTATCTCGGTATGGGCACATTGCTGAAATATGGAAACGTCCCCTGATTTTGCCATCAACTTCGTTTATCAGTTCATACGTGTTTTCATTACTTAACACCTTGTGTACTCGGTTAGGTCCTTCGTAAGCGTTCAGAAATTTTGCACATATCTTTTCTCGTCTATCTGCTACTATAAGTTTCTTGATTATCACTAAATCCCCGATCCTAAATTGCATGCGTTTCTTTGTCTTTCTGTTCTGTTTCTGTTCGTAACGATCCTGTTGCCTGATTCTCTCCAGTAGTTCGATAACTTCTGTAGCATATTCTTCCTGCCTCCATGGTCTTGCTGGTACCACGCCTTTGCACAATGTTACTGGGCTTACCTCGGTCGTAATATTAGGTGCGTTGTTTATAAAGTCCTCTATCTTTGGCAAGTATTGCACCCGTCTATTATGATGTTCATGAGTCATAATCTTCAAATACTTAATCGTTTCCTTTATGTACCGCTCTGCTACATTAGATTGCGGGTGTCGTATGCTGCAGAAGTATGCTTTGATTCCTTTCTGTTCCAAGTTGTTATTCATTCTTGCATTCCTAAAATTCAAATAAAGTAAATAACAAAATCCTCAAATTTCTACCTAAAACTGTCAAGTCAAGAAAAATACCCATGGAAAACAGTATTCCCATACTTTTCTGGGTGCAATGCCCGGTATTAACATAAGTTATTGCAGAAGAGATCACGCCTATTTAACAGATATAAGCAAAGAACAACAAGGACGCCGTAAAAAAAGATCTACAACAAACATCATATTTCTATTGCTGGAAAAACAATCGAGTATTTTCTATATTTAGAGTTCGCAGCAAAGCCTTCGACCGAGTGTGGTTATTTATTTATCAGACACCGTACGTGTAAAAATTGAAAAAGGGGTATTGATAGAAATAGTAGAGCTGGCGAAGAATTCGAACATCAATACAAAAAAAATGTTTAGGTAGACAGTTAGTAACTGTATCGCTGACATAGGTATCTGTAAATTCTATAGATTGTACAAGGACACTGAATGAGCTTGAAATCAGAATTTGGCTTAATTTCCTTGGTGGTTTATTTTCATGCTAACATTTATAGCCAGTTTGTATTTGCATGCTCCTCTATTGTTAATTAGGTTTTATCAGGATGGTTTAACATAGCTGCAAGTGCGAGTCCGAGCCTGTGCTGCGTTCATCTATCAATTTCGAGTGTATTGCATCGATTTGCAGCAGAGTTTGCCTTATGCTGGATGTGGGTAAACCACTCCTAGTGTGGTTTTTGTTAAACGACGAGTTAACTAAAACGGTTTGAAAAGCGCGCAGTTAATAATTTGCTACCTAAGGTATTTGCGTGCAGCAAGCCAGCGTTTATACTTTAAGTAAACTCATTTTTCATCTTGTACCGGGTGAGTGGACACATTACGAAACAACCACCTATATCCATCGTAGGTACGTAACGTTAGCCGTCATTGATGTACCAGCTATCAGCCAGTGGTTCCTCGCATCGCACCTTTCAATATTGGCTAAGGTAATTCAAGGGCTAGCCTAATACGCAACACAGCACACAGGCCTAGAGGATCGGAAAGTAATCCGATATAGGAAATGTTTGCAGTTTATAGCAATAGGCAGTCGCTGCAGATGTGTTAGGATTCGCTCTTAAAATAATGCGTTTACGAGTGTGAATTTTTCCGGGTTTTTGTACATGCAATCGCGGACAGGGTAGGTTTCAGCCAGGACCGGTTATAGGCATTTTAACGTTTCCGCTTTTCAATTCAATATTATTTCAGGTATTAAATATAAATGCGAGTAGTCCCAAGTTATATCGTACGTAGGTTGTACATTGTATTTTACATTTGCATTTAATGATGGTCAATTATTTTAAGCTTTAATCCTATTTTGATTCTTTATTGGTTCATATGTGTTTTAAGGTTAATATATGTGAAAGTAAGTTCGTGTTTCTTGTGAATATATTTAAAGTCAGTTTCAGCACGAGAAAACCACAGGTGTAGATCAGCCTCCTGTTTCTAGCAAATTTCGATCGTTCGTAACAAAGAGTATTAAGAGATTTTTATGTGTACTGAGCTAGCAAGGCAAAACATAGGGCAGCTAATTATTAAAATACTAATGTGCACAAGACGCTTGATAAAAGTATAAATAACAATATCGACCTAACTGAGGGATGTGCAGTATTGATGTCCATAGCACTAAATATGGCATTAAGCTTAATGACAAAAGAATTTCTAAATTGCTGACATAACAGTGCTAACGCTCTCAAATTTTTAAATTCAAAAACAACGAAAAAGTGTGAAACCTACTCTTGAAAGGCTTTCACTATTACAATAATGTCAGTTCAGTTACTGTAGAGTAAATTTAGGAGTTGGAAATATAGGCAATTTTAATTAAAGTTTTTGTTGTTGATTTAGCTTGAATTCTCATGTACCTAAATTTTAAAAAAATAAATTACTATTATTATGGTCCCCTCTTCTATTGCAATAATGACCATTGTACCCTTCACTTCTCCCCCATTTAATCACACTATGTCTTGACTTCCAAAATTAGTTACATATTTGTTTCCATAACGTCATATCTCTTTCGCCAACAACCCAACTCTTGTCAACATCTGCAGAACATGTATAAGTATGTAATTCTAAGCGTAATATTCCAATATTGAACAATAACAATGAAAGCAAGGCGTTTGAAGAGAACATTTATTGATTACGCAGCCATTGTCAGATATTGCCAGAAATATGGTGCAACCTTATACGAGAGACTTAAATTGTCACTGTGTATTCAAGAATTTTTGTAAAATTTTCTTAAAATTACAACCTGCTAAAACTATTCTCGTGGGTCTTATCTCCTTTCGCGCTTAAATCAAAATATCTTTCATCTTGTTCACCTTATGCCAAATTTGGTACTAAAAATTCTCACCAAATAGTTCTTCAACACGGTACGGATTTGAAGTAAATGCATATAACGTCAATTATATGAACTTATATGTATTCTGTTAATTTGCAATTGAATGCCACTCATATTAATTTGTATAGTGTAAATATTTCAACAATTTTGGGTTACATAAACACAACAAAATTCTTCAAAAATTAAAATAAAAAAATTAATTTTTTGGCACTACAACTAAAATAGCAGTTTTCAGATGCATTTTATTTTATCTTCAAGAATATGCAATGAATGTTTTTATAATATTTGAAAGAAGACATCAACTAGTGTAAAATAACACATATGTCCCTTGTTACAGAAACTTACAGATACAAATATAGCTACTTATAGTAAGGTAAGTTTAATCAAACAAAACTTAAAGTAGTTTTGCTCGTAATGAAAACATATTTTAATCTATGTAACATAATCCAACCGTTATCTGACCTAATTCAACCTTAAATCGGTTGCTTAATATCAGTAATTAAACAGAGGTATCACAATTAATAATCAGGTGACAAAGTCAAGACTATAATTAAAATGAAAGATAAATTCACCAAAGATCCATTACTCTTGCTCTTTGTATATCTTCAACTGACCTCTAATAAAAACATTATGTATAACACGCAAAGTCTCTAATGTAAATTCTTATAAATAGAACCACGACCACAATGTTCAATGTATGCGGTGTCAACTTTTAGGTAATATAAATACCGATTGTAATGGGGAGGTCCATCGTTGCATTAAATGTGATGAATTTCACAAAACAACAACTCAACTAATGTGTACTATGTGTACTACAAATTCCGAAAATGATAGGGGTTATAGTTCACATCTGAATCTCTAAGAAATGGGACGTCTCTAGAATACATATACAGCTGACAGCTCTGACGCTGGCGGTATAACTCACAAGCTATTTGTTGGTGGAAGACGATATTTTGCATGCAGATTATATGTGTACCTGGCATAAAGCCGAGAAAACTTCTGACAAATATATGCAGGGTGAACACTTTATAGTTATTAAGGTACTAAGGGCATTATGAGTAAAATAAGAGCCCAAGATTGTTAGTGTACTAACCGAGGGCTTTCGCCCGAGGTGTGTACAACAATCGCGGGCTCTTAGCTCATAATGCCCGTGGTGCCTTCAAGGTTTTATGTCCTACCAATTTTCTTACCTAATTCATATTCAATTCATATAATTACTATGATATAGTATTTAAGATTGATCTAGTTAGCTGATCTAAGTTAGATTTGTGACATTAGCTAAGCTGTCATTAATTTTCATTGTGGCAGTGGCGCATATCCATGGAAACAAATACTGTTAATTTTTCATAATAACCCTAGTGTTCTTATGAAGAAAATAGTTGCCCTGCAGCGTTATTTTGTATCTAAGATACTTTAAAATAGAGTCATTAATTTCAATTAATGTACTGGTAGGACATAAAAAAATAAAACTTAGTTTATTTTTGCGTTAACTGAAAAATATATAAAACTAATAATATGAACAGAGGTCGGGCTTTACACTTTACACGTAAATGAGGCCCAACAATTTCGTAAAAGACTTAAAAGTTTCAACAATAAGTCCTTCTTCCTTTTATTATAGGCCAGTGGCCTGTTTTAATCACAAACTGGTGCTATGAGCACTCTTTGCCCTGAGGCCAGGTAGTTCGAATCTCATCTCAGGTACTGTTTTTTATTTGAAATTTTTTAATTTGATTTACCGAGTGTTTCCTTTTGTTTCAGTTGTATTACTAACGTGAAGATATTTTTACTATTTTCCTTTGATTTTTAAAATTGTTAGTGTAACAACGTCCACTTGCGAGGGAAGTTATCGGTAAAGCCCTTTACCAATTTTTATTTTTCTTTAAATGTGATATTGATTTCTGTCATTAAATACCTTATCATTTCTTAAAATTCTTCCTCGTGTATATCTCGCTCGTAACATTTATTCTTTCATAACTTTTAAGTGGCCTAATAATATAGGTTTCGTAGAAGAACAGCATCCAGGCTACTGGGAGGCTGAACTACGCTTTTTGCTAAAGATAAAAATTATTATTGTATTTTATTGTCATTTGTTAATTTCTTTTCTATAGTAATATAACTGGTACTACTTTTTCTTTGATTTAGCAATAAAGACATTATTTATTTATTTACTAAGAGAACAGAAACAGCTTCATCTGAAAACCAAAGGTTTTCCTGTTTGGATCAATAGAAAATTCGTTTTTCTATATAAACCGATACGGATGTTCGATATAGAACTAGGGAACCGTCAGGAGGAGAGATCAGTCAAAAATACTCGGCAGGATCACCGATGCATTATAGTAGATGCCCAATCACACTTTGCAGACTAACTTAAAAATGCCGTTCGCAAAGTACAATGTTATTGCGGAATTAAAAGAAAAATCTCATCAAACAAGATGGATGGTAAAATCTCCTTGTTGATACTACGGTACAGTGGAATGGAGTGGTTTTTGACATTATTTCTTTGGGACGCCTGCGCCTTACAGAACACACTATATTAATCTCTGTCATCTGCTTTCAATGTGGTATGGCCCTTATCATTCTCTGTTATACATATGATCGCGCCATATATGCGACGACTTTTATTTAAAAAAAGTCTCAACGGAGACGGAAACTAATTATTGCGAAGCGTAGATGAAGAAAAACAGTTTAAAATCGAGTCAGAGATTCAACAATACCGTGAGGGAAGAGTGCAGATAGGGGAGAGTACGACGATAATGTAACATAGTTGATTTAAAAGTGAAAAGAGATAGAAATTTGCATCGGCATCATTCGAATTTACATTCTCGGACTTGACAGTCGATCAGGTATTCCTCCATACCATACTGACAGCATAGTTACCTTACCGTTTAACGTCTATTAGTGGTAACAAGAATACAAATTGGCTATAACAAATACAAGGAAGTACTAGTCTCGGCCAAAAACTTTTCACGTCTTTGAATTAATACTTCGGACAAAAGGGCGTAAAAGTTATCCTGATAGGTTATGTAGTTTTCAATATACAATGATTACATGACATACATCGCATTTATTAAGTTTTCGACTTGCCTTTAGCACCAAAGCGGTTTTTGTCTTCACAAAAGTTACGCAGTTTTATGATACCTTTTATATAATTTCGGAGTGGTCAAGATTGATGGATCGGTTGGGACAAAATAATTATGAATTTGTAAAAATGGTCGAGGAAGAAATTAATACTTGAAGTACTTACTAATGAACTACGTGAAGACTTCGCAAGGAAATTGTAAGAAGACTAAAAAAAAATACGTATGTTTACAAACTACGTGCAGATGCTTAAAACTCTTTGACAGTTTAATATTGTCACCTTTTCCTCGAATGAAGTGGTTCTCGATTTGTGTCAGTACACAGACGATCTATCGACCCTTTTGTCTCGTGTACCCTATGAATAGGACGAACGCGAGGGAAAATGCACCGGCATCCTTTAATGGATTGCTGAAACGGTTGGAGCAAAACAGCGTGCAGGTACACAGCTGATAGTTCCATTAGGGATTTCCTGGCATCTCTTTTAAAGGAGAAGATTGTGTTTAACCGTTAACTGAAGTTTAGAACCGGGGTTGTTTACAGTCACACAATCAGCTTCGGCTGAATTCAGAGCCACGTAAATCACGAAACTTCTCAAAAGTTTGAACTCTGTCGGATAGCTCGAATGCAACACGTTGCACTCCACAAGGATAGCCGAATATAAAATATGTCTTCAAAATCCGTAATTACCGCCATCCGCTCTTGCGACGATTCCGCTGGTCAGCCAGTAAAAGCAAAAGTAGTCGGATGGCAACCTACAACTGCTAATTTTCGCATCATGTGACGAGACACGCTTCACAGGTAGCTCATTACAAAACGACGTAAACTTCCTGAGGGTTCTTTAAGCATCGTCGCACCGGAACGGGTGCGGCGGAGTTTCTGTTTCTAAACTGCCTGACATAAAAGTTGCGGAAACTTGTTACACTGCGTAAACTTATTTAAAATTTGAGCAGACGTATTCGCACGGTGCGTCTTAGCGGAGCGAACGGAAGCCCTTGATGACGGTTTTGATTTCCTCGCGAAGTTTCGGTTTGTCTAAGCTCCTCGGCTATGTTTGATGAGAAATTGTTTTGTTAATTCCTGCTCGAAGTTTCCGCAGCAACAAAGACGTTTCGGGTTCCTGTCAGCTTCTTGATTCCGCCGGCTGACGACTGCTTCATCAGAAAGTAGCTAATATCTGAGCACTGGAGCTGAGTATTTTTAGCTTTGACTTTCAGCTCGTTCCGATTTTTTCAGAATCAGCTCTGATGTTTTTCTAAATCAAAATTAACTTTAATGCTTTATCACAATACAGTCTTATGGGTCCGTGATGTTTACTTTCTTAACGTTGTTTTTCCTAGGTGTGTACTCTTTGTGTATTAAAGTTGGAAATTACTTATTCACAGCCTTAGAATATTTTGCGTTAGTTTGGACCATAAAAGCCCCAGCACACGCTTGTCGAGCCTCTGTTAGGAGTACATGGTAAGCAGCAGGCAGCAGAACCAACATAAGCATTTTATAATTGTTTCAATATTAGAGACCTTGCTAAATAAAATAGTTTGTATGAAAAAATGACAATATAAAAACTATTTTTGTTCTCTAGAGATTCAAAATTAAAATAATACACAGAAACGCCCATGGCAACTCTTATAACAATAACTCTTAAAACTAATGTAAACTAATCCTAGCGTTTTTTAAATTTTTTGAGCTTTAAAAGCATTCCCCGACTTGGGAATACAGTAAATAAGTTTATAGTCTTCTTTAAACGTCGTTTATTAATTTAAAGAGATTTTTTGTACAAACCAAAGATTACTGACAATAGCTAGGTTATGTGCCTAAATCTTTATGGAAAAAGATATGATTTATTTGTAGGTGTTAAGAATTGCGCGTAATTATTTTAACTTAGGATTAATATATTAGATTGTTTAGTTAGTAGCTGTAATTCTACCTTAGTATAAGATTTTTTTGAAAAAATAAGTCAGTTCCATTGTTGTAATATTTACGATGTAGGGTTTCTCAGACTGACCACATCGGAATGGTGTGCAATATCATTACAATGTAGTCATAATGAAGTATTTGATATTACATAGCTTAACCCTCGGTTTAAAATTGATTTAAATATTGAAATTTGCATAGTACGAAAACAGTGACTTGTTAAATAGATATTCGTTAACTTGGAAAAGCTGCGTACAGAAATTTGACACCAATTTCACTCTATAACCAATTTTTATAAAACAAATTGAAAATATGCTACGGAAAATAAAACGTTCATGTTTGTATAAACTGAGCTAGAAATTCAGTGTAACTTTGCAGTTAGGTTGTACTTAGGGCATCTAAGTTATGTTGTAATTTAGAATCGGCAACTTCATTTAATATGAATAGTTTTTTAAAGTAGGTCATGTTTGGTATGGAAACGTAGAGAATGTTACGAGAAATTTAATGCCGTGGTTTATTCTACACTAATATTGGGAACAAGGAAATAGTTTCTAAAATAAGGATTGTATGTGTTGGTTTCAGCTGATTGGCCAGTTTGAAACATGCCAAATTGCTATCAGCGAGACAGCTGCGAAAATTTAACAAAAATAGTACTTAGTCTGCTTAATTGATAAAATATAGGCGATCTAACTGCGGCACGACAAACACGTGGTGTGTGCATTCCCCCAAATTTCAATCCAATGTATTAGAAACAAATATAAAATATTTGTAAACATACCAAGCATTATTGAAAAGTGTCCAATTTTAAATAGAAGCAGTCTTCGTGTTCATGAAGTACTTCTAATGTTTAATTTCTGCGTGTAAGTTCAGCAAGAATAATTAAAGCTTAAACACGAGAGTTCCAGTTACAATAAGCTAATCTAAAAAACAAAATACGGGATAAATAAACACACCACTGCGAACTACTCCATGGTGAAGAAATGATCTAAAGCAAAAGCAGTTCGGAGGATTTAATGATTTGCAGCAAACAAGGAAAGTGCAGAGGTCCGGAAAGACTGCAGTTCAAGGCTTGGGGTTGCTGTTATCAAGGAGGCGAGCTTCAAGTGTGACAATAGTGATGCGCATTTTGTGGTCCTAACAATGAAACAAGGTTGTAGCTATTCTAGCGTCAACTGGAGTGCCAGGAACATAACAAAAACTAAGTACTGATTTTTACTTTGAATTAAAAAATTAATTCATTTTATTTATTATTGAATAATATATTTTTTACACCGGAGGGAGGAGAAGTTAGTTTCTCCAGTAACAAAAGAAGGGCAGAAGTGAAGTATTATTCCCTAGGGAGTTTTTATTATTATTTGACAATAAGAAAAGTAGTAGTATGAATGCAAACTTAAGAACTTATTTATTTACATTTACAGTAAATGAAACAGTAGCACAATTACTAAAATTAATATTAGCTGGAAAATCACACAATACTTTTTCGTCAGATGTCACATTTATAGTTTTTTGATTGACACACGTGATGGAACTTGCACCTTGGAGGACTCGGTTTGCTATATCTGTTTTATTTTGAACGGAATCTTGAATGTACCCCTCGACTACAACCGTAGATTTCCAGCCGCCGTGTCGTTTTATGGTGGTGATGTCAGCTCCCGAGTCTGCGAGTAAAGTCGCAGAAGATCTGCGTAGAGAATGACCCGTGTACATCAGCGGATTTGATAAACCTAAGTAGGTTGCAATCATGCTTGGTATCTTTACAAAAGTGTGTTTGCCTACTGGTTGAGTCGAGCATTTTCCTTTTTTATAAAATATAAACAACCGACGATGGTTGACATTAGAAGGGCGAAGCTCTGTATACTTGCGTTATAGATTTAGAACATTTTACTTCCAAAGACGAGGAACGTTGTAGGGGACCATCAACAGCGACAGTTCCAGAAAATGTGGATTCTATTCATTCCATGATCCTGTATGATCGAAAATTGTCAGCTAAACAACCTTGGAGATACTCTGAGAACGTGTAAGTTATATCATACATCATATTCTAGATATGGGGAAACTCTCAGCCAATTGAGTTCCCAAATTCCTCGATGCCGACCGAAAGCGTGATCGAGTGGTTGCTTCACATGCCATTTTGGACGGTTTAAGCAGGATCATGTGCGATTTTTCGTCGCTGTTGATGAAATGCAGATTTACGCATACGATATAGAGACTAAATAACAATTTAAAAAATAAAAAAAACCGTGTTTTCCTTCGTCTAAAAAAAATCAGGGCAGATAAGTCAATGGCTAAGATGATGGCGTCCGTTTTGTTGGACAGAGGTGGAATTTACTTGTTGATTACCTGGAAAAGGCTAAAACCACCATACTACAGTAAGTTAAAGCCACAATTGGTCTCGAAAATTGACCGATTTAGGTTTTCAAGTGCCCACTCGCCCGACCTGAGCCCTTTGGATTATCTGTTCCTTAACCTCAAAAAACACCCCAAATGAAACAGATTTTCAAGCATCGAAGAGGCCCAAACGAATGGTTTTTGTGTGAATATAAATGATTTTTGGGTTACTTAATAAAGTTGCAACAACAACGCAATAAGTGTGTTGCGCTCGTGGGAGAATATGTTTAATAAAGAAAACAGTCTCAACTTGAAGCTCGTCATTTTCCAATCGATTTTTCATCAACCCTTCATATTTAGATATGCATTAGAAATGAACAATGGCGAAATGTAGTGTGCACTTGTAAACAGAGTCGAGCATATTAGTACCTCAAAGTTAAATACATAAAATTGAAATGTTTATGATAAAACTGTAACACATTTTCGGCATTTTTAAAATATCTTGAAACACGATATATCTAAACCAGAGGGTCCTGCAAATATATTTTTTGTGAATTCTTCTTTTTGAGGTCTCGAGTAGGTATCCCCTCCTTTGTGACTACGGGTTCTGGGTAAATGCCCTAGTACATTGTTAGGTCTAAAAATATGCTAGAAGTGGAAGTTGGCGAAAAGTAGCAATAATAAAGTTGAAAATACGTTATATGTGCACATTGGAGAAAAGCAGTGTGAGATTGACAAAGATGATAATGTTCGTAAGATTTTTCAAAATGTTCGCAAGGCAAAGGCAATTCGGCCTATTGGCTAGTTAACTGACAAACTTTGCAGTGCCCTGCGTTCAAGGTAGGTTATAAACGTTTTTGATATATCGATAGAAAAAAGTCATTTGCTTAGAGCTGGCCATCAGGCCGCAAACTGCAGCTTAGTGTTTTACATAAAAAGTCACGTTTTGCGAAACGCCTCCGCTCCGAATAAATTATTTAGATGCCACGTGCACCTTAAATTCGACACGCCACATAACAAAAACTTCGATACAATGAAAGTAAAGGCAATGACCATTACTTATATGAATGTCTGCGCTGGACTCCATTCCGCTGTTCAAGGGCGAGCCGCCTGGAACGATTTGTATGATTTCCTTTCATTTACGAAATTGACTCCTTTATGTAATTACATTATCCATGCGGCTATGATTGTCAAAAGGTGAATCAATTTGTTTCGAAAGACACTTAATGGGAGAACGGCCATAGAGGTGATAACTATAAGGAAATGTGTTGTAATAATGGCATTCTTGCGCTGCTACAAACAAATATACGTTTCGGCCGCATGCCTAAGGTTCATGTGGCTGTAATAAACGCATAAACACGTCGATAAACTTGTTTACTTTATATATACTTACTTGACGTTACACATTAAGATACAAGAAAAAGATTAGTAAAGAATTAATTTAACAATAACCTACAATTTGGTTCTTACACAGTATTTGGCCAAGGAAGTCATTACAAAACATCTTTGAAAATAAATATTTGTGATCGAACAGGAAAAAGTGTAACTTGAGATAAAATTACATTCTTAGCTATCTAAAGCACCGCCTGTGGCATTGGCTGCACAATTTTAAATGCGGCTTATAGGCAACCCTTTGTACGTATCTTTGTAGAAATGTTAGCATGCAACAGGAAAGCGTATTTTCAAAATTGTTTGGAAGCGCAACAATTATGTAATCCTCCTCTAGTCGAATTGATTATCTGTTCACCCCATATGTTTCAAACTATTATCTTCTAACGCTAAAAATTATAATAATAATAATGAGATTCCCTTTTAATGTCAACCAAAATGGAGCACCCTGTACTTTGTTGCCAATACCGTCGCAGCGACACAAAACCGTAATGAATTAAAAAGCACAATATGCAAAGCCAGTATTCGCATTCGTCGATAACGACCGCAATCAAAGGCACGAGCCGATTTTCTAATGCCTCGTTATCGAAAAGATACATCGACGTCATTTGTCGAATGAGATTCAATCAAGCCGGCCTCGGAGCGCAGCGAAAACAAATTGTTCTCAACTCCATTTTGTAATTGTGGCGGCACTGGAGATTTGAGCCATATATTACTCGGATGTATCGGATGATAAAAGGAACATTGATGTTTTCATCTCGAAACTCATAAATTTAAAATTTGTATTAGCATTGTCAGGACGAGTGTCAGGTGGCTGGGCCTACACAGAATTTGCAATTTTAATATGGGAATTATTGTTGGGTTCGACGTTTTTTCGTTTAATTTATTGACCCTCTATCGCGACGTCCCTGTCTCCGAAATGCTGAGTTATGATTCAAGATCGTTAAAGTATTTACCGTTAATTTATTCATATATTTTGATATTCAGCTTTAGTCTAAATGAAAAAACAAACACCTTCCACGTAATTCTAATGAAATTTAAGTAGCTTCCAGTTTTATAGGCTACAGTAGTGTTTTTAAGTTTTCTAAGTGGCATTTTTTGTGAATTCTAACTTCCGACAGCTTCTGTATTTACCTGGCCGGTGACATCACGCTTGCGTACAATGCAAAAAAAAATAAACTGCAATTTTTGATATCTGTAGCAGCCCTACAGCTGAAGGCGATTTTGATTGAGGGAGTTCTTTTCATTTCCTGGTACATATCCAGACCATACGTAGTTTAAAACGGTGCAAATTACATAGATTTTTTTGGGGTTTCGTCTTCAGTCAGGGCAAAATGGATATGTGGTAAAACGGTGCGAAAGAAGTAGAGTAGAACCGATGGCGACAAAGAAACGTTGCAGACACTTAAATTCGAAGTAATTCGTAAACTAAGTGCTTTATGGGACTATTACAAGAGATTCAGTACGTGATAGACCCTTTGCAAATGGCCCACTAGTCCCGTTTTGTTAATCCAACAACGTCAAAAAGCCAAATTGGGGGGAATTCGGAACTGCTACTAGTTTTAGCTTTCAAAAATATTGTTTTCTTAAACTCTACCCACTGGTAGAGAGGGGGGGGGTCGCCTTTGCGTATCGGTCGCAGCGCTTAGCTGTTGAAATTGAGACTTCAAAAACACTTAACCACGGCAAGATCGCGAAGACAACAGCATCATCGCGTTCCACAGTGATCTTTTCACTTAGCAAGGCTTATTTAAGTTTTACGATATAAACTGTGTTAAAGCATTAAACTACTAGTAGACCTTGCGTATGCATATAATATATGTTAATTTGTCAAATAAATAGTTGCTTACTTTTATAGTTAGTAATCGCGGCCATTCGGATGTTTTATTTCCACGATAATATAAAATCTCCTATTCGTAATAATAAAACATTGTCCAATTAAAACTTATTTTTTTAATAAATTCAAAACGTTTGTCTCTAATTAATTTTCCTATGAATATTAAATCGCGCTTATTTACGAACGCTTATTAAAATTATTAAACAGATACTTGCATTTTAGTCGACATATCACTCCTTAATATTATTAGCTCCTTAGTTATTTATTTTCAGTCCCATACTTCGAACACTTTTGAATTAGCATAAGATAAGAACCATTTATCTTACACCATTGTTTTTAAAAGGCAATTAATCTTTTCAACACTGCTAGAATCAACTCTCATGTGTCTTTAAAATGACATTGTTAATACCAAAATCTACCAATATATGAATTAATTTCTCTATTCTCAATCAATTTATAACCAAATTATGAAACTTGTTAGGGCCGAAAAGCGAAGTCCTTTCGAGCTAGTCATTTAGCGCACTCTTTTCAAATGGTCTGCGCCATCCTTCTGACTTTGTTCGCTTTTGTAAATAAACCAGCTCTGAAACCCGTGGCAACCTCTTATTTTTCAACACCCTGTATATGTCGTCACGCTTGTCCCTACGGCGTCCAGTTCGGAGAACCACGCCCATCTCCTTGAGCCTATTCAGCCGAGACTATTAGTCTGTTCTCGAGAATTTTAGGGCAAGTGGTAACATTTCCCGGACGGGATAAGTCTTGTGGCCCCCTCGTACCCCGGGGTGTCGTAAAAACAGCTTTATACCGTAACAGAGAGTGCATAAAGTCCAATCGGTTCAAGCTTTAATGAAAAATTAGAATTCCACGCGGTAGATCGTCCAACGTATAGCCCTGATATGGTTCCATGTCATCATTATCCTCAGAAATTTAAAGAGAAACCTAACAGGTCACCGATTTTCTTCTGACGAAGTTCAACCCGTTAACAGCTATTTTGCTTAACAGAAAAAACTTGCAAATCCAGAAAAAGTGGAAAATAGTGCAGAGTTAGGTCGTGACTACATTGAAAAATAATAAATAATTAGTGCTCTCTTTTTTTCTACAGGAGGCAGATTATTAATCTACTGTCCTTCACATCTAAGTAGCATTAAAAAATTTGGTAGTTTACATAGCAACTGGGGTATAATGCTGCCTCACTCGACTTGTGGCACCCATTAGCAGTTCTAAACACGCTAATAGTAATTTGTTTATTTTTTATTATACCTTATTCTCCTGTCAAGATTTATTAGAGAAAGCAAACGTTAAAATGAGAACTGTATTTTACATTTCCACAACACTGCTACTAATACAATAGTAAAAACATATAAATATAGACATTTAAACGAACGAATATTTTTACAGCACACATACTTGTTCGCCAAAGCTTTGACTCGCTCTACAGAATCGACTTTTGACCTAGCCTTGTCGTACAAACCGATAATTTCCCATAAAGTTTATGTTAGCAGAGCCAAATTGCAAAGTACCACTAGCATTACAGCGCACTTGGAGTTTTATCGAGTGGCTTTAAAGTTATCACAAGCCGGCAGCATTTGCGAGCAAGGACACTGGTTGCAACGATAAAAGACTCCTAAATCTCTTTGAAGCTAATCGGCTACTGGATTATTAATTTTAAGAGGAGCAAGTTTTCGAAGCAGCGTGCCGCTCGTTCGGCAATTATGATTAATTAGAAATTCATGAAGACCTCTGGCAGCGTGGTTGTAGTTGGGGCAAACTATTTCCTCGCGGATTCCTCGCTAAATACGCAACTGGAAAAGTCCCCATTGTTGCAAATGAAAACAGAAAAAGTAGAATTAGAAATGCATAAATGTGATCAGAACTACCTCATTGATAGGCAAATATGCAACCATTGTGAATTTTTAATGTAACCGCATTGTTTTTGCAGGCTTTCTAGAGCGCGCTGTAATCAAGTTTTTGTTGTTTAGAGCATTGTAAATAATTTAGCTGGTATTGCATAAGGGGGACAATAATATATTCAAATTTTTACATACGCGGAAAATAAGTAATTAGCAGAGCTACAGAGAAGTTTTTGAAACGCGTGATATAGGGATCGAGCTTTAGCATGAATAGTTTATTTAACTTAATTAGTCAATAATAAATCTGCAAACGCTGTACCCGATTAACAATTTTTTTTTTTAAATATGGAGTACGGGGACAGTAATGCTATTGTACGTACGTTCACGTTTCCATTGTTTACTCTTGCGTAATTATACAATAATCTACTCAAGCAGCATATATTTTCTATTGCCAGTATAAATGGTCAGACACCAAGCACAATTTGGTCTAGTTAACACAATTAGGGGGTGGAAAATATTTCTAAAACTCTGAGAGTTAAGATAAAGCATCCTAAGGAATCAAATTGTTTTTATGTTCAAGCACGCATGTCTGAAAAACAGTTGAATTTAGGAGTATGAAGTAATATATCAAAAGTGAGCTCAATAAAAGCATTTTTCTAAAATACAAAAATATACAAAGCGTTCCATTAAAAAGAAATTGAAAAGAATCAGCAGCCAGAAGTTCATAATTTTTTTGCGTAAAATCATCAATAACCCCAAAACAGTAGACGTTAGACCCATACAACGTTATATCAAAATAATTAGTATTTCACGAAAAACTTCTGTACTACCTAAATATAAGGTTCCTCAAAAAATTTAGTTAAATTCAACACAATTTTTAAGTCATCATTGCTAACGTACGAAGACTAAAGAAATATTTAAATATGTTCAGAATTGGTATTCGATTTATTACAACAATAAGTTACTAGTAAACATTGATAATTGTATAAGACATGATTAGCAATAACTGTAATTTAATTAACAGAGGTTAGTAATTGAATAAAACAGTATCGTCGGGGTTGAATTAAGCTTATTTTCATTATTTGTGGTCGGTATGGCAAATGTAGGTAATT
This sequence comes from Agriotes lineatus, assembly GCA_940337035.1. NCBI lineage: Eukaryota > Metazoa > Arthropoda > Insecta > Coleoptera > Elateridae > Agriotes > Agriotes lineatus. The sequence continues at coordinate 11,046,545 of OW679197.1, forward strand.
TATGATGACTTACAGGTTAATTGTATAACGTCAAGACACGATAATGAATTTGCTTAAGTACAGAGGTGTTTCGAAGCGTGACAGAAGTTTTATGCAGCCTTCTGTATTCATATCATTATGCCAACAGTCGATAACGCAGCTAAAGGATTAATAAGCAGTGTTAGACGGCACAAGGATGCAAAGAGCATTTGAAAAGCATTCAAGAAAGACTACTCGAAAGTGCTAATAGCTTGTGAATCAGTGTTTATTCAACTAAAAGTGAGAAAAAGTGTTCCAGAATGACATTTAAGAAAACAATTTATAGTTAAGGATCAAAGATTGTAAAAGCTTACTTAAAACAATTGTTACTTCTTGATATGAAGACCCAGACGATCAATTGTTGTGGTTTATTAGGGAAGCCAAGCCGAAAGCTTGTTTGTAATATTGGCTCTCAGTTTTGAATTGATTTCCTACATACAAGTTTATAACTTCTACCAGTTGTCGAGTTTTATTTATTCACCATTGTGTCGAGGTCAGTTGTGCTTGATTTCGTAAAGTTCCAAGGTGCATCCCCAGAGAAAATTAAACCTGAAGCTTCGCCCATTAAAAATTCAGGACCTGGTCCATACTCCCAATGAGGTAATTCAGTAAATTAATATAAATTAAACACAGTCTTCCTCATAACAATTAGCATATATTTTTAACATACGCTACATGTTTCGGTTTATCTGTTAAACCATCTTCAGGCTAATGTCAAAATTGGACCAATTTTTACATTACGGATATATTTATTGGAAATATTGCCTAAATATTATTATATAATATTTGGCAAATATATCCTTGCCATAATTATCTTAATATTTCTTAAAAATATTTGGCTACAATTGAAGAAAAATATTATTCCTATAGGTATATTTCAAAATATATTTGTAGCATATGCTGTTAATAGTAATACAATATTGGCTTCAAAACATTGTGCTAATATTTGAATGAAGTATTTCAAAATTATCAGTAATAATTTAAACATAATATTTACTCAAAATATTGTAGAAATATTTCCAGTATGTGCTGTATTCACTGCCACAGACTTTTCATAAGAACAATTAGTTGTTAACCGGTAATTTTTATTATTTGGTTTCGCCAATCTAAATGAAATTAAAGTGAAGTAGTGTATGCAAGTTTTGCAGTTTTTGTTTTGAAATCACTATACAATAATATTATACCTACAATTGGCCGTTATCAAAACTGATTTATCACAATTTTCAATTCAATTTAATAAAAATTATCTGTCCATAATGCTATAATTAAAATTTGGTGTGAAGTTATAATTATTAGAAGAAAAATACCTACATGTTTATTTATAAAATATCTACAAACTACAATGTATAAAGCTGAAAGTATTTATTAAAAAACCTCTTTGTTTTAATTATAATTGGGAGTCTCATTGAGTTATTTTCTGAATAGAAAATTGTTTGACAAGATGCTATTGTTTATTATTTTAAAACGTGTGTTGCATTACTACATCTATCACTAACACATGTTATACACTTATACAGGTATGTTAAAAATATAAAACACATATGCAATTACCTTCCTTCAGCTCTTGACAGTCTCTCTTTAGCGATGACCAAAAAACCGATACAGATTTTTTAATATTAGCTTCTGTTGTCGAGTATCGTTTTCTGCAGGCACCTAAAATGTAAGTGTGCATATAAGTCATGTTAATGAGTAAACTAATAGTTGCTTACAAACTATTGTTTTGTAACATTATATACCGATAGATTTTTCTTCTTTCCTATTCAGGAATAACTTAGAGCCAATTGCTTGGATAATAATTTACCCATCTGCAAAAATATGCTTTTGTGATAGTTTGTTCCACTTACTAAATACGGTATTTCCTACTAGAAACATAAAAATAAAGTTATTTTGACTTTTAAATTTGCTAAATCGCCTTACCAAGGTTTTCATATTATTTTGGTTTTCTAATATTGTCTCAAAATTTTCCACTTTCTCCATTGTTTTTAAGGGAAGAAATTACCAACTTTCTTGCTCGAAACGCAATATAGTAATTCACCACAAAGGCGTTTCCACCAAAATCAGGTAGATTGTCGCAACATTTCTAGGAATATAGGTGCCGAAAGACCATCTGGTACGTAAACGTTACTGTACATCCCGGCTACACAAATTCCAGGAATTAAGACAAGTAACTTTAAGGGCGGAACTAGAAATATTTCTTTTAGCTGTCTTTAATATTGCCGTCAAATATCATTTAAATCTGTTTTGCAATATTTCACTAATATTTCAGAATAATGTTTCAATAATATACTGCCCAACAAATGAACTGGACCACCCATAAAAATTGTATTTGTTACATTATGTCGTAAAAAATATATATAAAGGTTTTCGTTTTATAGTTAACCTCATATTTAATTGCACTATCCTTAAATATCAACTGAAGCATTCACAAAATCATATTAATAAAGTTAAAAATCTGTAAAGGGCTTTACGCAGAATTTCCCTCGTCGACATTGTGACACTAAATAATTTTAAAAATCAAATTAAGTTAGGAGTGCAAATATCTTCAAGTTTCTAATAAATTAAATACAGTTTCAAATAAAAAAAAATGTATTCCGCTGGGGGTGACCCCTCTGCATCTGCGGCTCTGTAGAATGCTCGATCCTGGCCGAGATTCCGCAGAGGATGTAAGTCCGGCTAAATTCCATCTTCCTACCGCGTCTCTTCAAGAAAAGTCCGATGCGCGCGTCTCATGAAGAGCGCTGTGTAATGGTTGAAACATTGTTCCTCTTTTGTGACATTACCCTTTATCGGTTGAGTCTTATTTTCGGCAAATACAAAGCCTGACCTATGTGAAAGTTATTACTTTCTTTTATTTCAGAATTAACACGAAAATAAACAAAATTTTATTATTTTAAGGTACTCACCCTGTACATATTTGTATGAAATTGTACCGGTTTCATGTGAGGTAGATATATAATATGTATACAAAATATCGTCTTCCTCCGACAAATAGTTTTTGAGCTATACTGCCAACAGACAGACAGACAGAAAGACAAACAGACAGACGGGCAGACAGACAGACAGACAAACAGACAGACAGACTGACAGAATTGAGAAAACCTCTTTTTCGTCATCTAGTGACCTTGAAACGTGAAGATCTGAAAAAATCTCGGAAGGTAATTTTTTTCGTGATTACAATACTTCCTTCGTCTTTCAGACAAGAGAAGTAAAAATAATAAAATTACAAAAAAACTATATTTTAACAAAAACAAGAGGAAGAACAAAAAAATTATGTTAGTGTTAGTTTTATGAGTCTCATCGGAACGTTTAAAAATGTTTGCAAACGATTTGGCATACATTGTATGCTATGTGCTATCAACATTTGAGCAAAATTCAAAATTTTTAAGTGATGATATTTTATTAATGGACTTTTATGTAAACTAAATTATGACACGAAATGCTTTTTATAGTGACAGTCCTGAAAGGTTACTAAAAATGCCATGACTGTCCTTTTGGAAAATATTTGAAAATTGCACCAACATATGGAAATGGTCCAGTTCGTTTGTTGAGCAGTATATATTTATTTCATGGATACTCAAAATTTGCTTTTGAAATATTGTAGGTATCTTCGTTCCACATACTAGAGTAATCTTGCTATATCTTGCTAAACTAATATTACTTTGAAATGTATTCCTGATGTTACTTAAATATTATACTTTAATATTTTAAGCACCCTAAAATACAATATTATATAAATGTTTCCCAAACACTAATCTTACAATATTGCCATGAAATTATTTACACAAATATTTTAAAAACGTTTTTGGCAAATATGTTCTGTAGATTTCCATGTAATGTTAATACAATCTTAGTTTTAGCTTGCAAATATTTAAATGAGATTTGTACCCTACAAATATTACCGAAATTTAAAATTAATATTATATAAATATTGCTTGCAGCCTGGGATAGATTACATTAAATTTAATGTTTGAGTTTCTAACTGTAATATGCCATACGTTTAGTTTTCTATAGTGCATCTTAATAAATTCGTTTTTCATCGTTACGTATTTTTTTATTATTTATCACTCACTACACTGTTGAAGTATCTAAAATTTTTAATTCACTGAAAGTGAAATTTACATGCATTTATTGTTAACTGACATACATCAAATTTTGAACTGACTCATATCGGGGTCAAAAAATGATGCCTGATAACATAGTAATCCCATTTTACTTTCACTCTGTTAAACATTTTTATAGCGCCATGATGCTTGGCGCCGAAACGCCTGGTGCTCAAACGCCTAGCACCGAAACGCCATCGCCCAATCGCCGGCGCTCAACCGCCGTCTCCCAAACGTCCTGTTGCGGGTTTCAGTCGACGGTTTTATAACCGCTAAGGTACTAATATACAAAACAGGTTAAAGCCCTTACAAGAGTGAGGTATTAATAAGAAAGTATTAAGCAATTAATGTAGTCATATTCAATTTACATGCCATATTATAGGCCCTCATAAATATCAAACAAAACTGAACATTTTTAAAGACTAAAATAGAAAAAAAACATTTCTAGGAGTTTTTAAACTTTGAAAATTAAAAAAGGCCAAAAAGAACACATTTTTTCCAGAAATTTTTTCATTTTTAGCAGATAAGCTTTAGCGCTCATATTTCTATTTAAACATTATGTTAGATCGCTTATTATCCATTGTACATGCGAAAAAATAACCTTCGGTGATTTTTTCTCAATTACGTTTGTCTGTCTGTTGCCGGTATAATTCAAAAACTATTTTTGCATGCAGATTATGTGTCTACCTGGCATAAAACCGAGATAATTTCGGACATTTATATACAGGGTGAGCACCTTAACAAATTAAATTTTGCTTATTTTTGCTTTAACTGAAAAATAAATAAAATTAGTAATTTGCACATAGTTCAGGCTTTACGCTTGACGAAAATGGGTCCCAAGAGATACAGCGGTGTATTTCGGGCAGCCGCAACACCCACTGATTCGGCGGGTCCTCAGTGGCCAAATGCAACGAAAGGGCGATTTGCTTGTGGGCTACTAACTGCCGAACGTTGAAATCATATTCGCAGGCATTAAAGTTCGAATCCCACCGCCGGTAATATTTTTTATATTTGAAAATTCATGTAATTCGCATTATCAAGTATTTCATTTTATTTTTCAGTATTATTACGAACGTAAAGATATTTTTACCTTTAGTTATCTTAGATTTTAAAGTTTTTTTAGTGTTACAACGTACACTTGCGAGGGAAGTTTGAGTAAAGCGATTTACAGGTTTCTTAATTTTCAAAATCGTTAATTACTATTCTTAAAACTATCGTAGATAGTTTCAATCTGTTTGTAGCATTGACTAGCCGCCTCTTCTTAAAATTACATAATTTACAACATTAATTATAATATATGACTTCTAATGACTTCTTCAGTATGAGAAGTCCAAGCCTTTTGCATTGATATACATTTATTTTTAATTTTTCGTACTCGAGCTATGCTATTGTTCTGCATCGTTTCGTTTTTAATTATTTAGGCAAACTATGGAGAGTAAGAGAACGCCTATGAAATAATGTGCCATATGCAAAGGATACAAAAAATTTACTTCCATTTTAGGCTGTTGCAATCGGTTAATAATTTACATCATGCTTCGCTACAAACATGAAATTCTTTCTAACGCTACTTACGCTGTAAAATAGTATTGTACAAATGCAGACGGAAAGTTGTTGTCCATGAACCTGAGAAATGGTAATGACACGCCCTACGATAATTGCTTCAATTCGTCAACTAACCATATGGGATTCTGTCTAGGTAAATATTTCATGCAAACTTCGGCAGTATTTTTAAATATGTAAAGGTGTTCATCAAACCTTTTAGTTGAAAGTTCTGCCAAACACATTTATTCTGTTTACGCAAGACTTTCCAGACGTGTGTGTTCTTAAAGTATGAATACTACTTGCAAGCGTGCTTTAAGATATTTAATTATTACCAAATATGTCTCAATGTTTAAATAGAAAGTACAAAATGGTTAGTCACATTTCATTTATTGTTGTCTATCTGTATGACATTTTTTTGCCAATTGTACTAGAACTGTTACATTATTGACAAAATTTTGATGAGCAAAGTCAAACATTCCATTACAGCACAATACAACTGTACAGGAATAATATTCCCGGCCTAGACAGTGAATATATGAGTACTATTTCCTAATTTTTTTAATTAGTCGTATCGATTGTCAGAAAAATAGGATGTGTATCTTGGACAAAAAGCAACATTCCCCGACTCCTGTGTTGTTGGGCTCGGCATTCACCCCGCCCAACAATATTCACAGTCCTCTGTGAATGTTACGCTTTTCGTCCTAGATACACAATGTACTATTTTTAGAAATACAGATTACTTAGTAAGTTTCTTGAACAACAATTGCTAAACAGTTCTGGTTTTAAGTAATTTGTTTTCATGTTAACTAAATGAAATGTATTTTGGAAATTTATAAATACTAACTGCGATTACCGTCAGTAACACAAGCAACTCACTTAGGTAAAAAAATTGTAGTATTTTATTTTAGAGCACTATTTGTATTCTGCCGTTGTGAGTAGACGACCTGCGCTGTTAGTAGTAAACAGGTCTCGTGTTTCTGTTATCTGTAGTGTTTTATTTTATACTCATAACATCCACTAATATGGCTGGTGATAAACCAAATACCCGTTCAGTTGCTGATGAAGAGGCACTCACTGATAAAAATAATCATCAGAACCGTTTTAAATTCGTTTACAACCATAGACATATTTGCAAACAAAATTACGATTCAACTACTAAATCAATTTCGCAAAGATATCTAAGCATAGGCGTAACTTGGGAGGGACAAGGGGGGGCGGTAAAATTTTGATTTTAAAGTGCAAGTGCAGCATTTTTTTGCAATTTAGGTTTAAAATTTTGTGATGTCTTGATTTAGCCCCCCCAAAGTGATGCCCCAAGTTACGCTCATGTATCTAAGTGTATGTTAATAAGGTTAATCGTCTAGAAAAATAACTTAATCTTATTTGCGCAGAACTTAAATAGAAAAGTGGATGAGTCGATGATAGAAGCCTTATGTTATCACGCCGAACTAGAACAATACACGCGAAGCAATAGTTTTAAGAATATTTGGAATTTCTGAAACAAAAGTCGAAAAACCCACAAGGTGGTAAACAAGTTTTGTCGTGATAAATTACAACTGGATGTCCTTCCAAACCTGATAGATTGTAGTCATCGCTTCCCACCTAAAGAACCTCTGATTAAATCCACAATAGTCAAATTTATAAGCCGAAATACCAACAAAAAAAAATGGTTTGCAGCAGTAAGAAGCTCTTGTAGATATGCAAAATTGTAATAAGGTGCATCTGAGAAAGTTACGGCAACAACTCCTAAAAGATGCTGCTAAAAAGTACGGAGGTAAAAATGTGTGGTCATTTGAAGGAAAATTGTGAATGTGATAAACTTTTTTGTTTTGACAATGTGAATACAGATTTGCTAGATTCACATTATCCTAGTTCTATGTACCTTAACACCATTATTGGGTCCTTAGTTGTAAAAAAGATGATTAATCAGCCTACACGCATGAAGTCTCTTTTGGAAGTGGTATTAGTTTTCGATACAGATTGTATAACTGATTCAGAAGTACGTAGGTGAGTTGAAATGCTGACCACGAAACGGTATATTGTAATGTCAAACTGGAAGTGCCCAGTATTACGCCTGATGTAAATGAAAAGTAGAATTTTTAAACTGTAATATTTTATCAGTAATTAATAAGCACGCTCTTCTTAAAACTACTAAGCTTTGTAAAAAGTGCACCCTGGATCACTAACAATATAAGACCTCTTCATGAAAATCCGAGATCAAACTTTGACTAAGTTTTAAAAAATTAGAATTCCTGATCAGTGGAACTACTACAAAACCCTGAAAAATTTGACCATATAAGCTGTTAAACGTGAAAAGAAGGCGTACTTGGATTTTCAACTACAGAATGGTCAGTCTAGGGAAATCTGGAATAAATTAAAAAGACTCTAGATGTCAAGCGTTCAAAATATAGTGATTTTTCCACTAATCTCCGGAATTCAAATGACATAATTTTTCTGTACATAGTATTTTTTTCTAATGTAAGTACCACTTCAAAAATTATTGCTTGTTAGAAAAACAATAAAGCTAATACTAACACAGTATCCTTCAGTTTCACTTTTGCTGACATTCAAACAGTTGCTAAGACCGCTAATACACGGTCGGCCAAAAAAACAGGTACAATATTTAAATACTCGTATTTTCAATACTAATTTGTGAATTTATATATTTATTCCAAAAACGAAATGTTTAGACTTTGGAGATTAAAAATTTATCTTATTTGCAATAATACAACGTTGCAATTCGATTTTATTTTACTTTAATGAAGGTCATGCAGAAACGGGAGTTTTTAATAAAGTCGCGTCGCTTTAATGTAAAATAAAATCTGTAACAAAATGTGTAGGCAATGACTTTTGTTTTATATTTTTGGTGATTGTCAGTTTGTATCTATAATTTTCACATATAATCTCATAAGAGCATTAATTCTTTCCGGAAATTTTTTTGAGTGCGTTCCAACAACGTCGTATTAATTTGCCTGAGCGGGACGCGAGGGCAAATTAGGACGTTGTTGAATGCACGAAAAATAATTTCCGGATATGAATTAATGGTCGAATGCAGATTCGGTAAGAAAATCGTTACGACACAAACCCTAAAAAGAAGTAAAGTCTACCTACAAAAAATTTCCAAGAAATTTTGTTGTTGTCTTGGATACGGCTCGTGAACTAATTTTTCTATTGGTCATTAATGAGTGTCGTACGATTTTCGTTTTAATTCTTGCTTTAATCGAAATCCTGAAGAAAATGATACGCTTAACTAGAGAGGCAAATCCCTTTTGCGATTTGGCACTGGCGAAGGCGATTACAAATGATTATTGATAAAATGGTGGAAGTATAGAACCATATTTTTAAATGTCATATTTAATAAGTATTTAGATAATGTTTGTTATTATTGTTCTATAATCAAATGCAATGCTACTGGTTCTAAAGGTCTAAATATTCATATGATAAAATACTGTTGCGCTTTTGTCCTACCTTATATTACACATTTTATTCTCAGCTGTTTTGAAAATAATTATTTTCCTGCTATTTGGAAAAAGGCCACTATAATACCTATTCCACAAAATTTCCGAAAATTTTTGAAAACATTATTAATCTGCAGCTGCGATCTCATTTACTTGAACTCAGTATTACTTCTGAATGTCAGTCCGGATTTAGAGCTGGCTATAGCTGTTCAACTGCTCTATCAAAAGTTCCTGATGATTTTCTCACTGCTAAAGGTTATAATAAGATTCCAGCCGTGGTCCCAGAGGACTTTAGTAAAACATTTGACACTATCGACCATATCATTCTCTTATCTATTCTCGATTCTATCGGTCTATCTCCACCTAGGGTAATCTTAATCAAAAGTCACTTGAAAGACTGGCTGCAATGTGTCAGGATGAGTGCTGAATCCTCTGACTATAAGAGTATTAGTAGGGGTGTGCTACTCGGATCCATATTAGGGCCCCTGCCGTTTACCATCTATACATCTGCCTTTTGCAATAGTATAACTACTTGCAATATGCCTATGTAAGCGTACGACACACAGCTGTCTCATAGCTTTGAAGGTGAACAGTATCAGCAAGCGTTGGTGGACATAAATAAGAATTTAAAGACCATTGTTGTTTTGCAACAATATTCCATAAGAATTAACCTATCCAAGTCTGTAGTCTTATATTTGGCAACTAAAACGTCTTATCAAAACTGGGAAACTGAATAATCTTAAAAATTAATGATACTGCGATAACCACTGCTGCTGAGGCTAGATCTGGGATTAATCATTGATAATAGTTGTAGGTACAATAAGCAAATCTGTAATTATATTAAACAGGCTTACATTAATATGAAACCTATTTATTCACACAGATCTTATTTGTCGCCTAATATTAGAAGACAGATGGTCATAATTTAAATTTAAAATAAGCTTTTACCAGTACTCCACCATTACACAGTACCGCCCTGTTTGGAAGGGGCTTAACAAATTGCGAAGGTATAGAATAACATCTTCTAAAATATAAAAAACTATCCAAGGGTTTCGTTCAATGCCAAATTGCGTCTACACTTACTGAAGTGTCAGAAGAATTAATATTTCGTAATTTATTAATAGTATTAGTTATTAGGCACTCATTCCATATATACTAAATTTGATTTTTTTTTTGGGTACAGTGGAAGAACCAACGCAGCTTTCACTGTTGCTGAACTACTACCCAATGGTTTCCTCAATTAATTTTGTTTAAAATTGTTTTTCTGTACATTATTATTATTATATAAAACTTATAACATGTGCATTAATATCTTTCAATGTATATTATTATTATTATTATTATTATTATTATTATTATTATTCTTGCGATGTGCTAAAGTATATGCAACCCTTTGTTAAACTCTATTAACTAAGAATTTGCCGCAGGTGCATACTCTGCGTGTACTTTTTTCCAACTTAAAATGATTGTTTTAACTATTGCATTGTAAAGACAAAGCAATTATATAATAATAGAAAAAAATACAATACGTTGATATTCTTATTTTTTCATACTTTATATGAATTGTTGTGAAAATGTTGTCATGGAAAAAATCTGATTTTTTATTTTGAGCAGATATAAATTTTAGAGTAATTTTTCTTCGAAGGGGACTAATAAAAACGACTATTCATAAAGAAAAATTTTATAACGAACTGTGATGTACATTTACCTACACACCTTTCAGAAATAAATGTCACTTCCATTTCATAATTTTTCTAATTTTCTCAATATTAAAATCAAATCTTGCGTTTCTAGATTTTTAATTTTTATTTAGGTCGAATACTTGGATCGATTGATCGCTATTAACTTTTATATTTTATGCTGAAGAGATACTCGTCTACTTTTATATGATTTTTCATTATTTGCATTTCTCAGTCCTTACTTTTAACATACTTGCTCAAATGTTTCATTGGTAATAGCTGTATTTTTTTTAAATGCTCACTAGGTCTTGCTAAGATCTTTATTGTCCAGATTATAGATGCTCCGAAAATTTTCAATTGTAGTAGAATCTATAACGTTTTGGCTTTATACCGAACGAAACATAGATTGGACAATTAAAATATTTATTTAATCAATACCTTTCCAGCTTTTCAAAATGGAAAAAGAAGCGAGCACTTATCAATTTCAAAACTGTTTGAAAAATAGCGTTTTATTTCAAAAATCTGCGTTATTTTAAAAAGGCAAAAAGTGTTTCTACAATAAAAGTTCTGTAATTTTAGTGACAATCTATAACACTTAGTGTTAACATTTTCCCTTTTTTCAAGTACTCTGAAATAGAACGCCGGATAGAATAATTCTTTTGTGGGTGATTGAATTTCCCACGCTTTTGTTAAAGGAAATTAGTTATCCTAAAAAGATTGCGTCATGAGTATGTAATACCTTTAAATATTTTATTGATAAGTCTTTGTTGTTGCTAGTTGATAGCAGACGCTTTTTTTAATTCTTGAGTCTTTATTACTGTTTTATAAATTATGAATAATTTTGTGAAGTTGTTTTCTTTATATTTTCAATTTAGACTTCCCAATATTTTTCCAATGGCTGTTGTGGACGAGTGTGGCAAAAAGGGCCTCTTTATTCTACCTCGCGTTTGAAACTACGAATTTCAGTATCTAATTTCATCTTTATTGTTTGTGAAGGTTAAAAAGGGCAACATTTCGATTGCACATCAGTTTTTCCGTCCTACGTATGCTATATTGGCTAACTTCGTGCTAGCGCTTTGCTGGCTTAGTTTTTGGGGTTACCGAACTTGTTTGGTTTGCCTTAGCTTAAGGTTGTTTGAGAGTAAATTGTAAGAGCGAAATAGTGTCCGTTAGTTAGCGCATCTTCATGGGTTAATTTAACGGGAGTTATTAGTTTTTGTGGATTCTTGTCAGCATGCGTAACTAGCTATGAAGCGTGATCTTAATATTCGCGATTATGGCCATTATTCACTCAGATGACTTGCGCCACAAGCCGAAGGCGCGTGGCGCAAATGTCATCTTCGTGAATAATGGCTGTCATAATCGCTCGTATAATAATATAGATACTATTATTCAACAAATCCTAGTTATAAGGCTATAACCAGATGGATTTTAGACCTCTAAATTGGCCCATAACCTATAGTTTGGTTACAATTATAACCCACGTGTGAGATAAAAACCATAGGTCACTCGCTACTGTATTGTTGGTAGCACTGCCAGGCTCTGTCAAATTCGAGATTAGCAGGTTATGTTTTGAATCAGTCAGTGTCAAACAAGAAATAAAACGTGACCTATTAACCTCGAATTTGACAGAGATTAATAGTGCCATCAATAATACACTTCACTACTGCCAAGTGCATAACACGAACCACAGGCGATTTTAATTATAAATTTCTTTGATTTTTCGGTACTTTAGCTTTAGCAATTAATTCGCCACTTTGACTTTCATTCGAGAGATGACCCTTCTCGGCCTGCCTCTTGTGGATTATTTGTAATGTAAGACACTTGTGCAATAAATAACTATTATTTGCATACACTTAAGAACGGAAATCCACTTGCAACGCTCCAGTACTTCACCGTATGTCCAATTTTTTAACTACTCACGCATGGCCTGATAGCTGCTGTCAGTGTTTGACATTAGAAGTGTGTGGATACGTAGACTAATAATTGTACAATTACTAGGTTATGCTAATTGCTTATTTAGAGCCGTTTCACATTGTTTATGCAAAACCCAGGATCCTCATCGTGAGAGACGTTTGCAAATTGTGTCATAAACTACAAATGGGTGGGCCATTTATAAAGATTTCATTACTGGCATTAGTTTTCTCGTTTTGCCATTAATACCCCACTAGATTACGAAAATATTATATCGATCGATAGTGAATACGCCAGTCAAATTGAAATTTATTTTATAGGTTCTTTATTTAGTAATTATAAGTTTAAAGTACTTACATAGAAAAGATACTAATAATATACATGATTATGGCATGGAAAATTTGGTTTATAATTACGCTTTTCTGGCTGCTGGACAGTACAGTGTTACGGAATTTGGTTACAATTGAAATCATGATATATAATGATATTTCTACAAAACGAAAATGTAGAAAGTGAGCATTAATCGGTCGCAGGGAATATTTAATTAAAGGAAGGAGAAAATTTTTAAAATCAGCAAATTTCAATAAAATTTTCAGACCTTGTCCACTAAAACAAGGTTTTCCGACATTACAACCTCAAGGGTTATAAAACGGATAAAAATGACTTCTATTGACTGCGGCTTTATTCGCTCGACCGACAACCTATGAAGTTCAAATTTAGAATATTAGCTCCTTTTACAAATCGAGCCATGTTTTAGGTTTTTTCTAAATTTACTCTCCCTTCCAGAAGGACTTAAATGAGGTGGATGCAGGAAAATAAAAGGCTGTACGGGGTCTCAATTACCGCAAAAGTTGTAAAGATGAAAATTTGCAGGCTTCACCCATCTACTGCGTACACACCCAATAATTAGACGGAGTTTGTCGAAATGTCAACCCCAAGGGGTATAAAATGAGTAAAAGTTTTGAATTTACGGCGGTTTAAATTTCCTGATTTTTCAGAATTCATTTCTCAAAGGGGTTAGATGGGATATATCTGTTTGTCTTAAAATCGCTATTAGGCCATAACTTCTGCATACAGGCAGTTGCAATTTCTAATTAGTCTCTTTTACAAAATCGGGTCAAAGCATTTTCATGATTTTTCTGAAATTCCAGCCTCAAAGATGTTAAATAGGGTTTCGTTTTTCTAAACATCGCTGTAACTACTGCAGGTAATTATTTGATAGTCAGACTTCCTACAACATACTGCAAGAAAGAGGTAGAAATTTTGAACGCTATTAAAACTGTGCAAAGCGCGGATGCTCTGCTAGTTATTAATTATGACATGAATACAATCAGGCTGTCTACATTCATTTATTAATAGAGCATTAATATAGTTGGAATTTTGAAAATTTTACCACCCGTATCTTAATTAATTTTAGTTAATAATGTAGTAACTAATTTTCATTTGAACGATACAGTAAAACTATCTGTATTCATTAGTAAAAATTAAAATATTACTTAACATTCTTAAAAAATTGTAGCATTCTTATTTTAATGATTTTTAATTACCAACAAATAGTTTAATTAATTAACATGTAACATCAGTACTTTGAAAACATCTACTTTCATCTGTTAATAATAAATTAGAACAATTGAGATTGTTAAAAAGTTGTTAGCCATATTTATTTATATTTATCCTTTACCTACCTTTAGGTCATCGCTATATCTTTTAGTTAACAATCGATCACTATAAGAGTATATTTGAGGCCCGTCTCTAGCATCAGTGAAGACGTCGCGGATTCTAGTTTATGATGTTGATAATTGGCGCCAACAAGTTAAACTCAAATATACTGATATAAGCCAAGAAACTTGTAACTTCACTTTCTATCAACTAATAACAATACGATTATTGAACTCCCTATCAAAATGAAAGAAAGCAATACTTGTAGCTAGTTTTATTACTACTAGAACATTATTACCATCGATCAGACAATTAGCATCTTTAATATTACAACCTAACGCAGGGTACCCCAAATAGCTTAACTTAAACCGCTCGTAAGTTTAATGGTTACACAGTTTTTATATGCAAAAATATCATCAGATTCTCGCTAAAACACTTATTTTTGTGCCGATATACTCGCAGACATTTAATACGTCCCGTTACTCCTATCACATGTCAGCTTGACAGGCCCTAACCTCGGCTGTCATTCGCTACACATCGACCCCCAAGACTGCGGTTGATTCTCCGTAGATTATCTTTCCAAGATTTTCCGCCTAATAGTTGTTGCTATAAATCGAATTTCCAGGTAACAAAAGGCAAATGCCACATTAAACTACATACCCTGTTCACAGGCAATAAACTTCGCAATCGTTGAATTCGTGTTTCCCAAATCGCTTCACAGCTTGAATATAAATATTCATTGGAAAAATGACATCCGCTTAATGATCTCCCTTACAGGAACAGCTGGCCAGTAACCCAATTCTTTACTATCACCAAACCATATTAAATGGCGAGATTGTCATTTACACCCCACGAAAACTCTTGCCTTTTTTAAAAGCTGATACACAAATTTTTCTCTCAAACAAACAAACGTTGTTTTTATATCTCCTCTAGCAACGAACAAAGCCAATCTGATATTAATTTTTATCGCGTCACTCTCACTAGATTCCTCATTCAACACTAGTATTAATATCAAATGCTTTTGACACGTAACAAAGTTCGTAGGGTTCGTATTTCAATAAAAATTAATTATTAACTTATTAGCTTCATAATTATTATAGGACATCTATATTTTGAAAATTCCTGCCTTAATTTCTTAATAAAAAATTAAATTTGCTAAAGTTTTCAAAAATTTGTAGCTCCCTATTTTAATTAATTATTTAGTTCTTAGTTAATTGATTATTTATTTTAAAAAAATCATATTGTTGATTTTCAAAAAATCATATAGTTGATTTTCAAAAACTCATGGCAACTCTCACTAATAGATCTTAATTATTAACTAACTAATAAGTTTTCATATAACATCAGCGCATGGAAAATGCCTACATTCATTACTAAAGGTTAAAGTAGTTGAAACTGTTAAAATTCGTAGCGACCTCATTTTAGCTAAAAACTCATTATGTGGTTGATTATCATATAACGTCATCACATTAACAACTTTTATACTAATCTGTTAATAAAAGATTAAAATGGTCAGGATTTTTGTTTTTGAAATTTGAGGTTTCTGAAGATAATTCATTGATAGTCATTACTACAAAATTGCCCACATAGTTTCACCATTTGAGCAAAAGCTGTTTGCGCAGTATATCATGGTGCATATCAACCTGCGTTTTACATAATACATCAATGTAACATTTTTGCATGATTCCAATATTGATAGTATATGAAAGTAAAGAAAAATATTGAAAAATGTAGCTTGTCCAGAAACGCGCAATCAGCTAAATATGGGTTTAGAAGCATAAGGTAAGTCGAAATTATGGAGTATCATTGAGAAGATATTGCCAAAATTGTTAATTTCAGTCATCAGTCTCGAAGCATTTAATTTTAAATTTCAAAACAAAGACATTCGGCTTTTGATTGAAACAAATTTGACTTTGAATAGAAGTTAATACATAGAGCAACGGTTCCTTGAAGGTAGAATTCTAATTAAATTTTTTTTGCGCAGGTACTTGCTGTAACGTTTTTTCCACCGAGCTGATATTTGGCGTATGCATTGACATTATTGAATCGTACAATGAGATTAGCGACATAAAAACTTAAAAACAAAAATTACTGGGTTTAAATAACAAACAGAAATATGCAAAATGGTAATTTAAAGGTGAGCAATTAATTACAGCAGTATGTAGTTGTTTACAGCAAAATTCAACTGTAAATTTGCCACCGTAGCTTGTAACAGAGATATTTGTTAGGAAACTCGTGCAATTTAAAAAGCATTAAAGCCGATTTCTGGCTAAAGGGTTACAAATATCGATTTTACACAAGGGTACCTGTTTTTGCATTTTATTAACGTAGATTACACAAATAAAATTAACATTTAAAACTCTTTAAAATATAAAAAAGGAATTACAATTTTAACCTAAAGAGTATTAAAGAAAGTAAATTTCGATACTGGATTGTACGTGTTGCCAGTGTTACCATGTGTGCCAAGTATCAGTTTCATTCGAAAAGTGTTATCAAAGATAATTCGAAAAATAGGAAATAAAAATTCGAACTTATGAGTTTTCAAAATATTAGTGTAGGAACCTATACCATTATTTTTTTATATACTTGCCTAATTGTTACATCGAATTTCTGAACGCCTTGTAACCCAACCATGACATATTATATTATAAGAGAAGCATTAACTGAATACTTAGATCTGCAGTATTTATTCTTGCATTCTCAAATAATAACACATTTTGAATTTTTTGGCCAGCAGCATTTTCAAGCTTCTAGTAAATTATAAATCAGCAAGGTCAGAGCGAGTAGCCGCTAATAACCAGAGCCACTTAACGAAGCCTTACTCAAAAACATCCTGATCGATTGACCAGATGGCATGAATTATTTAATGAAAGAAAAGCACGGAACGGAACAAAATGACCGTACCGACGTACGTGTGCAAGCATTGAACGCTCGTTACCTTCAATTTGAAGTAAGAGTAAAAATTAGAGTAAGGAACTAAGGTGGAGTCGCCGTGATCAGGTAGTAAGGTATTTGTCTATTTGTCACTACATTATTAGAAATACACAATTATTTGCCGGCAACGAAGGTCGCAATTGCGGTATATATACTAGGGTACTTCTTTCACTGGTATTGTACTCAATCACAACCAGATCTCCAGCACCTCAACCATGAACGCTTTGGTAAGTTCTGCAACCCCTGCTCGCTATTCATTATCTATTTGCTTAACAGCCTTACTGTCTTAACTATAATTCTAAAAAGTCTGTCTAAGACTGTATAGTAATTAAATTATGCAAATGTACAAGAAAAAGTCATTTTTAAATCAAAATTAACGAAACTTTGCGTCTTGTTCTGAATTTCCTGTTAAGAATTCGTTAAAGAAGCTGTCTCAGAGAATATGTCGCACCCTGCATAAAACCCTGTTAAATATTCGGCCCAGATCTCAAACGCTTCGATTCTGTCCGCCTCATTCACATCCATGATCCACGTCTTGTATCCACATACTATCAACCCCTTGCATTTCAGACTATCGCCCTCTTCACCTGCTTGGTGGTTTACGCCAGTGCCGGCGGTATCTGGGGAGGCCATGCCGGCGTCGGCGTACTGGGAGGCGCCGGCATCTGGGGCGGCCATGGCGCCGTGGCCAGAGTGGTACCTGCAGGACCCACCACATTGATCGGAGCCTCCGGAGTCGTAGGCCCCAACGGAGCTGCTGGACCCACTGGAGCTGTCAACGGACACGGAGCTGTAGGCCCCAACGGAATCCCCAACGCCATCGGACACGGAGGCGTGATCGCCGGACCCGCTCTCGCCCTCGGTGGTCTTGGTCTCGCTGGAGGACTCGGACTTGGACATGCTGGACTCGGTGTAGGGCTCGCCGGCGCTTGGGGAGGTCATGATGATGGCCAATGGCACGGAGAAGGTCTCCTGGAATCCCAGGACCTTGCCGGTCACGGTCTAGGTCATGGCTGGTAAATAGCGAATTGTATCTTCACCCCCAGTAAATGTTTTGAATAACAAGTTCTACAAATGCAGACTGGTTTAAATGTGTCAAACGCTCATCACTCCATTCGACCTGACTGCATTTTTGTCGCACGTTTGTTATTGAATCTGTTTACCCATCGACGATTTGCTCACTTAAACCCTGGCTGCATTTTTAAGGACCATGATTGCATATTATGTATATTTGCCATTATTTAATGCATACTGTATATATTTAAACCGTGTTCAAATAAACGACGACTTTTATACAATTTTGTTTTTCCATCAACCTGTTGGTTTTTTATAAAACGTGCAAGTGTGGCGTGACCTAGAACTCAATTCTACTTTGTATAACTAACTGACATACTTTACCTTTTCTTATAAAATCTGCAGTATTTGTAACGTACCTACCTGCGGAAGCAAAATTTGCCTCACAATAAAAAGGGTGCCGGCTCAGTGGAGAAGGGGTGGTTCGAAAGTGTGCCATGTAATTTTAAGTATTCCTCCTCCACTAACCTCGGAAATAGCGAGAGAATGTGACGTGAGCATAAAGCATAAAGTAATTGGTCGGAAAGAAATGCTCTTAAACGGCGGTGCAAACAAAGAGAAATACAATATTTAAATTTAATTAGAAAAATTTATTCGAATGTTATTCTAAGTATACCTTATTTTAGGTATACAATTGCATTGTAGAACCGGGGCCCTAAGGAAATTAAATAATAAAGTAAAAAATCATATTAATCATGCATGAATGCAAAAAAAAAATTTACCATACACTGAGGTAAACAAAATAGATAAGTAAAATGCTAAATAAAACAAAAGGAAAAACCATTGGCTCAGTTTCTTCTAGTACTGAAGTTACTGTTTGCAAATATATAGTCTCAAAACCGAAAGATCTCCTTTCGTAAAAAACCAATCTCTTTAGATGAATATAGTTATCTAAGCTAGACGGTTCCACAAAGAGTACGCGCTGCCACGTTGCTACATTTTCTAAATACAACTAATAATTCGATAGAAATAACTTATTAATGTGTAAAATAGGAAATGAAAACAATTAAATATGCTCGAAGCTAGCCTCAGGCTAAGGGTGCTAACCAAAGAATTGCTAAACCTACAGTAAATGTCAAAAAGTTTAATGGATGTGTTAAACAATAAAGGAAGTATTGGATTCACACAAAAAATTCGAAATTGAGTTTTCACAGATCTTCAAGCTTTAGAGTCCCCTGAACCCAAAAAACATATATTTTTTCATTGGTCTGTCTGTGTGTCTGTCTGCCTGTGAACAAAATATCTCAAAAGCTAAAAGAGGTAAAGCGTTGAAACTTCATATATAAATTTTGTGTACTATGTAGATGCGACAGCAAGCGTTTGAAAAAATCGCATAACCGAAAGTACATGTTTACTCTTCTGATTTTTCAGTTTTTTTCGATTTTTTCAAAAACGGCTTTAACGATTTTTTTCAAACTTCACATTTTCATTACATTTTTAATGTGCATTGAAGTGAAATAGGTGATTTTCCAGTTCAATACGTCTAAAATGGGTTTATTTTGTTTTTTTCTGTTTTTCTTTATTAATTCCTGTTTTAAATAGAACACCCGGTATATTATTACATTTTAGAATTCAGCTTAAAATTCTAGAGAAAATTTGTTTCTTCACCTAACGCTCTATTTTGTACCGTTTTTGTAGAATTTGTAATTTTTGAAAATTTTTGACAAATTTTTGGCTAATTATAAGATCACTGTAAAAGGAAGTTGTGTGCGTGTAGCACACCAGATTTTTTTCATTCGATCGGTGTCGCTTGTTAACATGGACTTTTATGTAACTGTGTTGTCAACAACTCCAATCCCACACTACTGCACTTTTGTGTATAAAGCGACACGACAAATAAGATTACACGTAACTCAGTCGATAATTTGCAGAGGTAAATTCTATTTTTAACTTATTATAAAATAGGCGGTTAAGTTGTGTAATACTCACAGCCCGTTACGATATCAAGGCCAGTGTTCAGTGTATGTGTAGTAATTACGGAAGTATTGAAACGTTATTATTTTAGATAAACCAAAGGCAGGAACCTGTTATGGATCGTTATACATTAAAATTCTATTACGTTAAGTAATCATATTGAGTGGGAACAAATTAAATGCTCGGTGTTTTATTCCTACTGCAGGTCATATTTTCTCGATATTTTGTCGACAGTAATATCCCAAATTAAAATAGCCGATTAAATTTTGACTTTTTCTGTCAGAATGTTTTGCTAAGAAATATGTTAAGTAAATTTGCCGCTCAACAAGAATTTTGGGGCGAAAAATTTACGAGATATATTTCTTCAGAGCAAAACATTCTGACAGAAAATCGTCAAAATTTATTCAGGCTGGTTTATATGCACGCGGGATGTTTGGCGTGATTATTTCCTGAATAAATAGATAAAATTCAGTTGGCGAAGCACCTTCAATAATCATGTTAAAAGTATGCACAAGCGATTAAATTTTGACACATATTTAACCGCGGTTAAATTTTGATCTTTTGTCATTATTAAACTGACAGAAACCATAGTGATTACGCACTATTGTGGATATGAAGGAAATAACCCAAACTAATGATTAGAAAATAAATGTTCGATAAAAATACTAAACTCTGGATAAATGCATTGAGTTCTCGGTATAAAATTTATATGCATGCTAAAAAAACTAGTAGACGCTGGACAATGATGACGAACACTCGGTATAAAATTCAAATATCTATTAAAGTAATAAACATTCGATAAACATAATAGACTCGCGATACAAAATAATTATGCTCGGTACAAATCGTTAAAATCCTTGGGTAAATAACAATAGAAAAAACATAAGTACGATAATTACAACGTGTGCTCGGTATGAAATTTACTTGCTTTCTTTTGCTTGGCTTGCTCTGATAACTAACACAAACAACGAAACAACACTTACAAAAAGTTAAAAAAAGGTAACTCTGAACATACATAAATAACGAAAAGACACTTAAATCGAGTAGCTATTCAAAAAGGACGAAAAAAAGAATAATATAAAGTTCCATCTATTAATTGTTGGTTACAGCTGTATTATTATCCAAAATATTAAGTGTAAAAAACACATTACTTGCCATATTTTTTCGGGAGAATAATTGTTTTCAGCTAATTTTATTGTTTAGATTTACGTTACTAATAGTTATAAGTATGATTATTAGTTGTGCCAAACATGTCAATATAAATTTCCAAATAAAACAAATCGTTTCACGTTACGTTTCGCTATTTTAATATAGCTTCTTCAGACTTTTTTAAAAACAGTTTTTATGACAAATTTAAATTTGGGACAACACAATTAAAAGGCACATGAATTCTCTTATCTCTTTTTTTTAATTAACTAATTGGTGCGATATTACGTTGCTGATATCTGTTGTTTGTTGGTTCATGGAATGTAAAAGTTGAAATTCACCAATTATTATCTTTTTGTTGTTGTTTATAGTTGATATGGTAAAAAATATGTTTTTAAAGTCTTATTTCTCCTTCCTCAGATTAATTAATAACTACAGGGTTTCAACGGGAAAAACGGAAACAACAGCGTAATAAGATAATCTCTGAAACTTCTTTGTGGCGTGAATTCATAATTCATTTTCTTATATGGGTATTTCGCCACTCTGCAAATTAAAATATTAAATAACGAAAATATTAACAACGAACGTTTTACAAGATAATGGCTATCCAGAGACTCTTGTTCGGAACATTTTCAATACACGAAGCAATGCCACACACATACAAAGGAATGACACTCAAAAATATAATACTCTTACTATACCATATATTCCAGGCATATCTGACAAAATTAGACGAATTGGAAATAGATTCAATGTTAGGACGGTATTCAAAACGATGAATACTTTACGGTCAGTTCTTACAAAAAAACTAAACCGTTCAACGAAGAACAGCATTCAAGGAATTGTATATATAGTATTCCCTGTGAATGCGGGAAATATTATATCGGTGAAACATCCAGGCCTTTAGCAGTAAGAGTTAAAGAACATAAAAATATGTTGAAAACGTATCAATTCAATAAGTCTAAGCTGGCAGAACATGCTTGGGATGAAAACCATAAAATACAATGGGACAACACAAAGATCTTGTCTAAAGAATCGATGTCAATTAGGCGAAAAATTAAGGAAACGGCATACATTTTACTTAACGAAGAAAAATGCGTGTCGTCTTTCTCAATATTTTTAGACAATAGTTGGCTATCGATTCTTAAAGATGAGATCAAGTAGGTACAGATATCAACAAACGTCAATGTCAGAAAATTCATTGGAGGTTGGTTTTTTCTTCCAGTGAAAAAAAGATAAGTTCTTGTTAGTTTTAATTGTTATTCGTTGATAACGAGGGCAGATTGTCCCTCGAAACGTTCGTTGTTAATATTTTCGTTATTTAATATTTTAATTTGCAGAGTGGCGAAATACCCATATAAGAAAATGAATTACAGCGTAATAACACATAAAGAAGTATCAATTGATACATAAGGGAAAATTTAATCAACCCTTACATAAAGATTTTTTAAGGAAAACAGTTAAACACAAAAATAATTAGTTCTACCTAAAGTTTTGGATTCAATTTAGCAATTTTACCCATTAAAACATTAAAGAAATCAAAACATTCCGGAATAATTATTTTAATAAAAACTAAGAAACGAATATCAGAAACAGCTGAAAAACAACACCAAAATAAGTGGTCCTTTACTTTTTTGCATAAAAAATATAACATCTAATAATCTTAAAACCAGGGTGGTGGAACACCGATACATAAGAGAGAAAAACTACAAAAGGGAAACATTTTAAAAAACACACACACAAAGGTGATATATCGTCTTAATATTGGAAATACTATAAGAAACAAGTAGTGACATATCATATTGAGCTTTAAAAGCTTTAATCGTTCTAGTTTTTGAAACATACTACACTAACCCGGGGGGGGGATGGCCAGCTGCATTTCATAATGAATAATTAAGGAAACCTATATTTAACAGAAAAAATATTTCTATTTGATATTTTGGACCCACAGCATAAAAAAATAAGAGGATTTAAATTGAAGAATATAAGAAAAACCACTCAACCAAAAGTGCTACTATTTTAATAGCATCAGAGGTCCAAGAGGATATAAACATGTAATAGCACATAAGTAGAACAATAAATACATTAGACGTTCCACTCCTAAGTAACGTATTTGCTACAAACCCGAGAGAGAAAAAAGAATAAATAAAGAAGACTTTAAAAGCATATTTTTTACCATATAAACTATAGAAATCAACAAAAAAACTATAATTGGTGAATTTCAACTTTTACATTCCATGGACCAACAAACAACAGATATCAACAACGATTTCGCACCAATTAGTTACTTAAAAAAAGAGATAACTACTAAGTTTACTTATAACTATTAGTAACATAAATCTAAACAACAAAATTAGCTGAAAAAAAATCCTCTACCGAAAAAACATGGCAGGTAATGTCGTGTTTTTTCACACTTAATATTTTGGATAAAGTTCCATGATAATAACGTAGCATACAAGTCTATTGCTAAAGTTAATTTTTTTTTGTTTTAACTTTTTGGTCGTATTCGAACAGGGTCTTAATCTCAGTTTTAGTATGTTCGCTTAATTTGAACTGTTGCTTTGGATACTACACTGCCGCAAGTTTAAAGCAATTCCCATTGTTATAAAAATACAGCTTTAGTATTGGCCGGATAATACAAATATACACTAGAAGCGCATTGCTCTCCGCGATATTTGACTTTATTGTAACCATAAATAGCATTAACGTTTTCATATGTGTCAACATTTTTATGAAAAAAGCTACAAATACCTTCTTCCTTCACTGACTTGAGAGCTAAGGCTTTGCTACTGAACACTTGTTCTCTTTTCCACTTCTTATCTACCTTCTTCCTTCATTTCTTTGGCGCATGCTTCTCAGATACATTACTTTCACTTTCCTCAGATGAACTGTACTGAAGAATCTCACTGTGACTCATACTTAAAGTATGTTCTAACGTGATAAACATAGAATAAAGGATAATAATAAACATTCTGTAAATAAAACTGCAGATCACTCATATAACATGCACTGATACGCACAGGTAAAGATAAAGGTTCAAAGTCATTTCAATTCCTCCAACTGAACCTTGCCTCCCTCTTCAACCAATAACGAGAATTTCAGGATGGGTTCAAAAAGGAGGGATGAGGAATGAAAGAGACGTCAGAAAAGGTGTAGAAGTACTGCCCCGGCATTCACCCCAAAGAAGGTACTCTACTCACTCAGGAAAACCACTTAAACACTGAATCAAAGCAGACGGCCACGGGAATCGAACCCGCACCCTCCCGAACGCTAAGCAGACGTGTTAACCACTAATCCACAGAGCTCGGTGAGATGATACGCGCGCACGGCCATTTAGTTTTTCTAGGTTATGCTGCAGTTGGCGCCCAAAGTGAACTCTTAAAACGCATTAAATTACCGAGCGTTTATTAATGCAACATTATAAAAAATTTCAATTAATAGTAAACTTCAGCTATCGAGAATTTCGTTTATTTAAGTTACACATTTAATTAAAATATGGAGCAGAACTTACTGTGCAAATAATATATTTTATATTGTAGATTTTGTTAAAATACTATGCATTTACAATTAATTTAACGTGCATTTTTTAGCGTACAAAATAAATTAAAATACCTAACGTTTATTACCACCCATACTGATTACCAGGTAGAGTACCTAGGTTAAGATATAATTTTTAAATAGCTTGATTGGAATTACATATAATATGTTTTATCGGACTTTTTCCACTGTCTCGGGGGTTTATCACACGACGTTTCGGGAGTTTTCGATTAGTCCTGAGAAGGACTGATTTTTCGTACATCTTTTCACCTACACTCGTGCCTATCCCAGGGTTTGAACCAGGAACCACAAATGGCTGTGATTACGACTATCTCACTCTTATCACTAGGGCACTAGCGCGGTTATATATTTTAGTTATAAACTTATATATGTTACTGGAGTATGCACAGTATACTATTTTTGCAATTCTCTACGCAGTAGTGGCATCCAAATGCGCTTTATTTCTGAGCTAGCCTGGCGAATTGGTTCTTCTGCCAGCGCTATGTAGCTTCTTTCAGCTTCTTACCGAACCTGTTTTCTTCTTCACCACATACAATGGGATAACGCATCAACTGTAGCTAAAGAAGAAAACAGGTTACGTAGAAAGCTGAAAGAATCTCCTGCAAGGAATTTGAGAATGAAAAAGGTAACAACCTTCAGATACTTGGGATCTATAGTAAATAAAAATAACGATATAACCAAGGACATTAAAGTCATAATATTTGCACCTAATAAGGCTTACTTCTCTTCTAGAACAAGAATAGTACCAATGAAAACAAAATGCATACTATACAGGGTGCTATGGAAGTCCATGCATTAATTTTAACCAGTGATAGAGCTCACCAAAACGAACAACTTTTCTATTTATCGTTTTTCATTTAATCGCATATTTTTCCATCAGTTATCTCCATTAAATTTGACGAACCGCTTGGTAAGCAAATTTAAGTTAAAGGTGAACGACACAAGTATATTAAAACTGCAAAGTTCTTGCACAAAATTTAATAACACGCCGTCAATAACTTACCTACCGTAAGGTAAAGTTCCATTCTTTTACAAAACATAATAGCAGAGGTCTTTTAGCTACTTGGCGCCTAACATTTATAACAACATTCCAAGCGAAGTAAAACAAAGTAGACCGTTTACAAAAACATTGAAAAACTATTTCATAAACCACCCTGAAATATCAGATCATCTGCTTAGGAGAATTCAGTAGAGTTTTATTTTATTTTATTTTATGTAACTAGAGTAGATATGGATCTTGTGTATGCGTGTTTTTTGTTTGCATTTCATTCGTGTTGTTTGCTTACTTTTAGTAATATTAAATTCATAAAATAGTAAGTGTACATAGGATTTGCGCTTGATCTAGCCAATAATATCACGGTAAATTACAAAACACCGATTCTACGCACAGCTTGGGGCTATGTAGAACGGTTTATTTATTTTAAAAAAAGTGAATTTATTTTTATAATACAATGTCACACTAACATCTGATATAGACTCAAAATTTATTTATTTTTGGTTTTATTATATACTTCAACTCAGGAAAATAGAACACTTTTTTATTTATTAGTTCCAAAAGAGTTTTTGCTTTGGTGAAATGTAGTTAGTGGAGGGGTGGAATTTAGTTAAAACAGAAGAGCAAAAAATACTTCGGAGAATTTTCGGGCTAGTACAAAACATCGGCCAATGGAAACAAAGATCAAATAAGGAAATACGTAGGCTAGTGAATAGGACACGTGATACGTATGCCTCCAAACAACACTATTTGCGTGTGTATAAAAGACAACCGACAACCAAAGACAAGGTCAAATACAAGCTGGGTTGATAAAGTTTTCAGAGACTTACAAAGCGTGGACGTAAGGAACTGAAGAGAGACCGCTCAAATCAGAGCAAAATGGAGGAGAATATTTATTGGATTGGTGAATATTTTAAATCGTTGGTAAAAGCCGAGATGATGATTGTCATCATTTGGGTTGTGGGTTGTGTTCTATAAATAGTTCTTGATGGATTCTTGTCATCGAGTTTATTCCATTCGATTGTGTCTTGGGCGGTTTTCTTCCAGTTTGTAGTTCTGAGTTTCTTCAGGACTTTCACCACGCCTTTCCGCCATTTGTTCGTCAGTGTTCCGCTGTTCTTCACTTTTGGTATTTTCCAATCCTCATTGATTTCTGTTTCCTATTCTTCTCCATATTTTTGTAGTTCCTGATATTTTGCCGTATTCGGAGGCACCCACGTTTCTCCACCATAAGTTATCCACGGTTTACTCATCATTTTGCAGATATTTATTTTTCTTATTTTGCTTATTCATTTTGAATTTAGGATATTACAATTACTTGCAACTAGTCCATTTTCTACTTGTACTCTTTGGCACGTAAATTTATGTAATAATTTAAATGCGTACTCAGTAATGCAGAGCAGTAATGGCTTCATTGCTGTGTGGTACGCACCATATATTTGCTTTTACTATCGTTTATCTTTCTTTGGCTGCAGTTGAAGTGCTTTCCTTTCTAGTCGTATAAAACTTTGAATTCTTCTACATACAGAGTCGTCGTGAAAGTTGCGTTAACTACATACAAACTACTTAAGGTTTTCCAATGTTTTTTTTTCTAAACGTCTAAATTAAAAAGTTCTTCTTGTTTGCGCAGTAGGGGCAAATTTAGGTTTACTCTGTTGGTCTTGAACTTCAAAATAGCAACTTTTAATGTATACAGGGTGTTTCAAAGTTTCTTCCCTATAGGAAAACTGGTTAAAATCGGCGATAAACTGAACTCAAAAACTCGAAAAAAATCCTCACACTCTGGCGGCCACGAGGGCCCAGCTTTTCTTGGATGACTTAGATAGATGTTGGTTTATTCATTCTTAAGATTTTTACAAAAACCGATATTGTCATTAACAAACAGATTTAACATACCTTGAATAAAGATTTTTAATCTGATATACATTAGCAGCCCGTTTAGTTTCGTCCGGCATTTCATTATATAACTTAAGTTCATTATAGAATAAGTTCTTTTGAGAACACGATTTTGCTGTTGAAGACAATCTAAAATCAGTTACAAATATAGTCTTATAATTATGAATATTCTTATTATACACTATAAATTAATTCATATAACTAGGCAATTTATTATTAATAATTTTAAAAATTAAAACTAGCGTATTAAAACAGATGTTCGTTTATTGCAACATAAAACAATGCGCATACATTTGTTTCGTAACTTTTGCAGTCTTTGTAAGTCTCATTCAGCCTCATTAAATAATATACTGGAGCAATATTAAAAATGTGGAGCTATAATTGTCTTGTACAGTGATATTTTTGACTAAATGTTCAATTTGGCACTTATTCGACCAAAGAAACCTAGCTTTTTGGCAGCTTTAGTTACAATATAGTCAATATGTTTCTTAAATTCCAATCTATTCTCAATTATAACTCCTAGATATTTAATATTAGTAACAAATTCTATATCTAAATTATCTACCCTTACATTCGCTACTACATTATGTACTGGTGGTTCGCTACTGATTATCATTGCTTTCGTTTTTGTTGTATTTATTTTCAACCAAGTCGACACATTTTGTATATCATTCTTCAGTTTAATTATAGCACACATTTCTGTCAGCTACAGATATCAGTGTATCGTCGCAAATAAATTAATGTTACAATTATTCACAGATAAATTTACATCGTTAATATACAGTATAAATAATAAAGGCCCCAAAATTGTTTCCTGGGGGACACCTAAAGCTACTTTTTTTGGCCCTGATTCTTCATTTTCGAATTTAGTAATTTGCTGCAGCTCAGACAAATCACTCTTGGACCACTTGAATTCGGTATTTTCTATTTTTTTCCAGTAATAAATGTCTATCGATAGTTTCGAAAGCTGGTTTCAGATCTACAAAAAGTGCAACGACCTTTTTGCCTAGTTCTATATCGTCTTTGCAGTTCGCTAACACTAAATTTAGGGCCGTTGCACAGGAATGATTTCTAGATAACTTTCTAGCTGTTCTTTGGCTATTTGCTCTAATATCTTTTCAAACGCAGGTATCATTTTAATTGGTCTAAAATCTAAACACATTTTAGTTCCAACTACTTTTGGAATTGGTTTTACTGTTGTTGTCTTCCAAATTCTAGGAACACTTCCGCTTTCAAAGCATTCATTGATGATATTCAACATTAAGTTTCGTATTGCTGGTAGAGCATCCAAAATTACATTGGAATTAATACTATCCGTACTGGATTTATTATTCATTTTTAAAATAACTTTTTCCAATTTATCCATCGTAATCGGTTCAAAATAATAGTATATTATGTTATTAGGAGCAAAAGTTATATTTTATGTGGCGAGGCTGGACAGGTTATCTGCCGAGCTTGCGATTCTATTGGCCTAGTATTTTCAAATTCGACAAATTCCGTCGTGTATGCAGTGTCTTTGTTTACAAGTTGTTTTCATTGTTTCCACATTTGTTTAGAATATTACCTCTTACATAGTCCAGTTGCCTCTGAAAATAAAGAGTTTTACTATATTGTAATAAACCATTGTATTTATTCTTAAATAACCGATAAGAATTCCAATCGTATTATTTAATTTTGCTGTTGCGTATAAAACATTGTGATGAATTTGCAAATTTTTTAACTCCGTAGTGTACCACGCATTTCCTTGTAACACCGTAACCCATTTATTCTCAAGTAAGCCACTGCATTTCTGCACAGTTTTTACCAAATATACTGATTTAGTGTTGATATCTAAAGTTTCTACCTCGTTCCAATTATGTAGTCGGAGCTGATTTTAAAATTTGTCAGTTGAGTACGCATTTTTGTCAATAACAAGTATATTTTGTATTGAGTTATGTAGCATTTTATTCGTGAAAATGAGTTGCAAGGTTTTGTGATCCGAAATTTTGCTATCCAATGAATGTGCTGATAAATTCAGAGCATATGTTAAAATGAGATCGATTTTTCTTCTAGAAGTTTCGATTACTCTAGCATACGTGTTTACAATTTGCTTCATTCCAAAGTAGGCAGTTAAATTCTTTAATCTGTTGTTGTCTGTAGTTCCCTTGGATATGTCGACATTAAAATCCCCTACGATGATGTTTGTACATTTTTTGTTCGTTCAACGCACCAAGACTCGAAAAAAGGTAAAACTTCCGCATGACTGGGCTGTGATATAAAACTGTATAGACACCTTTAGACCCTCCTTTACAAATTTTTTATGCGTAACATCCACACCTTTGTGTCTAAAACTGTATTCGCCATATTCACATACTTGACACTATTTTTAATGTAAATGATGACCCCCTCCGGTATACCTGCTGTGAGAATTACAGCGATGCACAGAATAACCCCTAACATCAATCTCTAACGGTCTTATTTCTGCAGTAACACATGTTTCACTGAGCATAACCATAGCTGTACAGTAGATCCCAATTAGCATCTCTATTTCTCTGTTCAAATTTGGCTAATAAACTTTTCACATTTAAATACAATAGACCATTTTGTACACAGCATCTTTTTAATCTAAAAAATTTCACTTATTTCTTTCAATTTCCATTTTCCGTTTGAATACCGGACAATCAGTATTCCAAGCGTCATGATGTATATCAATTTTGACTCTTAATTTGTTTACTGCTTCTTTGCAGGTCACACACTTGATTATATCTTCTTCTGCTTTGCAGTCGTTCACACTATGCGATCTAGCACATCTGGGACATGTCAGTTCTTTCTTACATTCATTGTCTCTGTGATTATAACCGTTACATTTGAAGCATTTGGTAACTGCAATAGAATCAAATATTTTGCATCTATCCCAGCCAATGTTGATTTTGCCAACTTGTAACAGCTTAATAATACGTCTCTGCATTCACTTCAGCGAAAGCAAAATAACTATCTATCCTGCGGTTTTTTGTTGAACCAATGTGTACGATGATACGTAATATTTGTTTTGTTTACTTCCAAAAAATTATTTTTTTTCTATAGCACATGTTAAAGTGTGCTTTTATCAACTCAAAACAAAAGGTCAAGTTTTACTTTAACAGCAAGGGTAGATAAAGTAGCACTTTAACATCAAGGATAGATAAAGTAATTTAATTTTCTAACTTTTGTTTAAATTAAATATGACAGTTTCGTATTATAGTAGCAACCCAATCTAGCTACTGCCATTTTGAAATGTGATTGACTGTCACTATTTTCTTTTGAAATTGTTAAAGTTCTTGCTATAGAAAAAAATATTGTATTATACACGACGATAAAGTTATTTCTATCCACTCTTGAATCATTAACGTCTCGACTTCGTCTCGACGTTAAACGATTCACTCGTGGATAAAATTTAACTTTATCGTCTTGTATAATAAATTACTATTGTGCTACCATTCTGTTTAATATTTCGCAAGCCGTCATTCTTGTATTCATTCCACTAATTTTAACACTAGGTATTCGTTTCTTCGGAATACTGATATCGTATTTACTGCCCAGTTTTACTTCAGCTTCTACGTTAAGATTGGTTACGGAATCATGGTTGCTACATTCTATGACAGTTCTACCTTTACTAACGTGTTTCACCGCAGATATTCTGTTATTTGTCGCATCGATTCTTCTTTAGTCACAAAGCTCTTTTGTCCTGTACTCTTTGAATTTATTACTAAAACTGGCTCGTTCTTTTATATTCTTGCTTTTTATGCATATGTCATCTTGCCCTGATCTTGATTTTCAATAAATTTTTTTGATATTATTTTCCATCGCTGCAGATTTCTCTTGATAATTGCCGTATACTGTTAAAATCGCTGCTCTTTGTTCTTTAACAGTTTCGAGGCAGCACATCATGTCTTTCCTAAGAACATCCGGTGTAAATTTTATATCACGAACCATTTTCCACATTGTAAGTTGTTTCATAATGCATCATCTCTCGCAGCACCACAGAATATTTTTTATTTCTCTTACATATTTGTAGGGTTCGTCGTTCGCAGCAACACATTTTGGATGAAAAGCCCGATCACACCACCCATTGCACCATAAAATTTTATTAGTTCTTTTAAATTCAATATTACATTTACTGCAAAACGAAGCCATAGTGGCTTGATTCAATAAAGGTTTAACCCACTATCGCCTGTGCACGTAGCTTACTTCCGCTCTCGATGAATGCTTGAACTAAACTTATTTGTAACACACTTGTACCATAAATAACTATAAAAGGAGTATGTGATTTACTGAAGGGTTTATTTTTATGATGTATGTAAATGCGGATTAAAAATTATCATATTTTCCAAACACATTAGTATTTCATTTATTTAACAGAATAACAACACTCAGAATAGCATAAATTGTTACAATAAATGTTGAAATGTGCGTCCATCAGCCAAATAAAATTTTCGTGAACTCTCTGGAACGTCTTCGGAGTTATTTCCTATATAGTATCAACAATCCATTGTCCAACTAGTACTTCGCAGGTATTTACTGGTGGTAACCTTTATTCTTCATGTTGCCCAACCAAAAAATCCGAAGGATTAAAATCGAGAGAATCTGGATGTCAAACCACAAGACCTCCACGATCTATCCAGCGATTAGAAACATTTAAGTGTAACCATTTCCAAACGTTAGCTGCAAAATGTGATGGTGCAACATTTAATTGCAACCACAAATTTGGAAATTTCTTCACGGATACATTTTCTAATTGCTCTAATCTTTATTTAAGATTTGCAAAAAAGTGTCACCTGGAATTATATTTCACTCATCCATCCACAGAATCTGGTTTATTAGCCATTAACAAAATTCGAACATTCTTTGCTAATCTTCTAGTAGACGAGCTTGCAATTTCATGTAATGATGAGCATGTAGTCCTTTCTCAGTCAATATTTTACAAATCTGATAATGATGTACCCCAAATAAACTTTCAACTTTCCTGGGGTTACAGCCTGGAGTGTTGGTAGCAAAACTCAAAATCGCTTTTTCCGTTTCTATTGTTCTTGCTGTTGTTCGCAGTCGATTGTGTAAGTTTAAAAATGATTTGTGGGTTGAACGCATTCGACCAGAAAACTGTGCTGTGTAGGCTCTTCGAGCAACAATTATGCAAATAATTGTTGCTCTAAGTAAATTTTAAAATTATTTAACAGTTTTTGCAGGATACAGTAGAATAATCTAACAGAAAAATAATTAGGTGACATTTTATCTAAAAATAACGTCTGATAAAGGCCTGGAAGGCCAACGTAACTTACACATTAGCTGCAAAACGGCCTTACCATGGAAACTGAACCTGAACCTGCACTTAGCACAAGAAGAAAAACTCCGTGAAACAGCGAGGCGAGAAGGGCGAAAAATAATCGCCATTCAGAGGCGGCGGTCGCTCCGGCAAAAATTAAATCTAGTTCATAATTGCACAATTACGCAATTAAATTCCTTACGTGCTGAACAAGAAAATTCAGCTCCCGTTTTCCTTGAATGCGTCGGACATGACTTTGCAGCTTTGATAAAGGTGCATGCATACATAACCTGCACCAACGCTCGGATTGCCTCGAGAGCCATTATGCGCTGTTTGCGAAACGCCCATTATGCCAGGAAAGCTAAAAATTAGCGCAAGTGAACTATAACAGTCGTGGTCAGTTTAACCTTTCTTCCAGGGAACGCCTTGCAGTTGCAGTTTTAATCTGGGCTCAGCTGGGGACAGCTTCTTTCTAATTCCACGCCATGATTTGTAACATTCCACTTAAGTGTAACAACATGCAGAATCTGAATCAATAGCGCCGATTAAGGTCGGGAAAAATACTGTTAAACTTCAATTACGGCGGACCTTATCGGGCGATCTTGGAAATTTACTTTTTGTAAAAAGGCCGCATTACGAAGCCAACGATTAAAAGGCGACGCCCGGTGCACGTGCAGCAGTAAAAAAGGCTTAAGTTGAAGTCTTGCAAATTTTGGAGATTGTATCTGCTTATCCGGACGAATAACTTTGCAGTCTCAATATGCTTAAAGAACCGGGTTCTTGGATTATACGAAGTTACACTTGTCGCTCTTTGGAGGAAATTTTATTATTGACGCTTGCGTTGTGCGATGGAAAAGGCTTTGAATTTTTAGAACGTGTTCGTCGCCATCACCTTTAACCTATTTATGCTAATACTGGACCAGGTTGACTTATCAATTATGCTAAATCACTTAATGAGACGTCCTGTGCTTATAATTTGCATGAAGTACTGGCAATTAGTTTGAAGAATATATTATTATAAGCAAAAAGTAGATCGAACCCTACTGTTCCTTATCTTTTTATAGTGATTGTTAGAACTGTACTAACTAATTATCTGAATTTTAATTTTAATTACTTAGACACATAACTTTTATAATATATTCGTATTTTAAAAATCTGTCCCTCTAAAAAGTTTTTATAAACCACAATGTTTATATTTGCACTCAAATATCTACTTGTGTAATTAACACTGCTATTCTCTCGTGTTCATTTTAGATCTTGTTATTGATGTTTTTTCCTAACTTGCACTCCTAGCATATTTTCAGACTTTTAACAATGTACAATAGTTTTAAGCAGAACCTGTAGCCATAAGATATGAGAAGCCCTCTCGAAGGAATGTCACCTCAAGAATAAGATATTTTAAAAAATGCAGCACTCTTTGGTTTAGCCGATTCCACTACTCTACTGTATTTATTTATTTATCTGTCGTGAGCGTGGTGTTAGTTTTAAATTATTTATAACTAGTTGGGGAAATACAAAAAAAAACTTACTAGAGAAGACAGCGAGTACAGTTGGCCTGGAATTAACGCAAGTAAGAGAAAATACTTAAGAATAGACTCTTCGCTTCGACAGGTGAGAAATATCAACAGAGTGGAGTGATATACAAAAAATAGAAAGATATATGTATTAGGTAGTGCACAGATGTAAAAATAACCAAATCACCAAAAACACAGAAAAATGTTTTTAATATCCATGAAATTTGCCTTATTTTAAAGATAATTTTATGGCATTACTGTTTAAATATGATATCGGGCATGTGACCGCCACGACTGGTGCGTACATGATGTAATCTGGAGGTCCAATTTTCACGCACTCTTCGCAGTAAATCAGGCAGTATTTTATCAATAACGGGTCGAATGTTGATTTCCAATTGGTCAAGTGTTTCCGGTTTACCGGCGTAGACATACGACTTTACATATCACCAAAGAAAATAATCTAATGGCGTCAAATCGGACGAACGAGGTGGCCATTTAACAGATCCAAGAAATGGATCTGTCAACTGGCCACCTCGTTCCTGCGATTTGAAGCCATTAGATTATTTTCTTTAGGGATATGTAAAGTCGCATGTCTACGCTGATAAACCGGAAAAAATTGAGCACTTGCAAACCAACATTCGACGCGTTATTGCTGAAACACAGCCTGATTTACTGCGAAGAATATGTGAAAATTGAACCTCCAGATTACGTCAAGTACGCGTCAGCCGCGGCTGTCACTTGGCCGATATCATATCCAAACAGTAATGCCATAAAATTATTTTTCAAATAAGGCCAATTTCATAGATATTAAAAACATTTTCCTGTGTTTTATTTCAATTTAAAGTTCTCCCCCTCTAAAAAACACGCTTTATTTTGATTAAGAATTAAACCTTATCGAACACATATTGGTCAAAAGTAAAGAAGCAGTTAAGGTTTATATTAAAAAAAACTGTAAAGAATTTAGAAAAACGAATGCAATAAAGTCATCTTATTACTCATACTTTAGGCCAAAGCTAGATTATGGATCTATAATTTGGAATTCTTACTACCAAATACATATAAATAA
The DNA here is from genome assembly GCA_940337035.1 of Agriotes lineatus. NCBI lineage: Eukaryota > Metazoa > Arthropoda > Insecta > Coleoptera > Elateridae > Agriotes > Agriotes lineatus. The sequence goes on from OW679197.1 coordinate 11,082,289, forward strand.
TCGAGAGCAAGGTCAGAAAAAACTCTTAAAATGTTTACACTTCAAGTTAACGGGCCATTATCCTGAAAGGGGTATTGATAATTATCTTATATTGCAACCTGTTGGTTGTTATAGTTTAGAATTTCGACGAATTTGTTTGTCTTTAGTATTTCATTGTAAATTAATAAATACTAAGATTGATGGTCCTGACATTGTATCAGAACTGAGTTTCTATATACCGAGGTTGCAATTACGTTACAATTATACATTTTACTGTGCAAAAGTAATCACAAATATGCTGCTTAAATAAACCGCTGTCTTTTATGCGTAATTACTAAATTGGCTAGACTAGGTTATTATACCGATTAATTTGTTAATAATTAAAATAGAAAATCATACACATTTCTATTATCACTTCAAACTACAGCTGTACTCTAGTTAAGTTTAATTATGCAATTTTTCCTGTAATTGGAGTGTACCTGTTGGACAAATGCATGTATTATTATTATTATTATTTAAAAAGAGTGACGCAAGATGCAGCGTAGTGTCTACCGTCAAGAATCGAAGTATATGAACCGCACGTGCTCCGTGTTTTGACAAACTAGTTTGCCTAAGTACACTGTCGGACTGAATTGCAGTCTAACCAAGCTACATATGATCCCAGATGTCCCAGCGGAGTTGCGTTCAACTTTTATGGTTAGCAATAGACAGGCCATACAAGAACATGGAGTAATTAGACCATCGGAGAAACGCAATACCCAATTTTAAAGCAAGCAGCTGCAGAAACCCTTTACGGCGACAATAGGGCCAAGTCCTAGAGACACTCCGCGTCCCAAGTAGATCACCCGCAGGCCAAGGCGTGTAAATAAAAAATTGAAGCAACTGGCCGGGAAAGACGCATTAAACTCCCAATTCCGAGGCCTAATTTTATTATTAGCATAATGGGGCATTGTAATTGGGAGTATACCGGAGAGATTCCTTCGGCAGCCGTTGGATAACAAAATGGTGTATAACGAAGCAGACGAGAAGGCACCAGTATTCATCCAGGATCATTCAGGCGGTCAGAATTTAGTCCAGAATTCGCTCAAATTCCAGTTCATTCACTTGTTTATTCACCCGCTGCATAAGCATTTTCGGTCATTTGCATTTTGTAACTTGTACTTTCAAGGCTCTTACATTGAGTATTTGTAATTCATGCGCATATTATCATATTCGCGTAACTGGTACTTATAGAGTGTTGTATTTGCTTACTTTATATACATATACATATTACTGTACTACTGCTACATTATAATATGTATATGTTCGTGTATGTTGTTTGGCTTTTGTTCTCAAATAAAGAAAGTTACATTGTCGTGTATAACGTGCATCATTTGGTAACACATGCAGCAATCAGCTTCCCATATCCATTGCCGTCTTTTATATGATTAAGGCCTCGGGCCCAAGGTAATGAAGGGGCCCTTTTAGAAAGGAAGGAACTCAATACAATACAAAACATATTTTTAAAATACCTGCTTTTATTTTTATACAACTATGTACTGAAACGAAATTAACATTATAAAATTATATTTTAGACTAGCTGTTACCCGCGACTTCGTTCGCGCGAGGTTTGTTAAATAATGACTAATTATTTTCTGCCATCCCATCCCATCCTATCCTCGTCTCCGTCCCGTCCCGTCCCGTTCCGTCCTCTCCTCTTCCATCCCACCCTTCCCTTTCCTTTCCCTCCCGTCCCGTTCCATCCCGTCCCTTCTCGTCCCGTTCCTTCTCGTCCCGTTTAGTCCCGTCCAGTCCCGTCCCGTCCTTTCCCGTCCCGTCCCGTCCCGTTCCCTCCCCTTCAATCCCATTCCTTCCCTTCCCTTTACGTCTCGTCTCCGTTCCCGTTTCCGTCTCTTTCCCCGTCCCCGTCCCGTCCCTTCCCGTCCCGTCCCGTCCCTTCCCTTGCCGCCTAGTCCCGTCCCGTCCAGTTCCGTCCATCCCGTCCCATCCCGTCCCTTCCCGTCCCGTCCTGTCCTCTCCTCTTCCATCCCATTCCTTTCCTTCCCATTCCGTCCCGTCCCGTTTCGTTCCGTGCCGACCTGCCCCGTCCCGTCTCGTCCCGTCCCTTCTCTTCCCTTCCCGTCCAGCCTCGTCCCGTCTCGTCCCGTCTCGTCCCGTCCAGTCCTGTCCCGTCCAGTTCAGTCCCGTCCCGGCCAGTCCAGTCCCGTCCCGTGCCGTCCTTTCCCTTAAGTTATGTCTACCATCTTAGACTTAAAAATAAATGCAATTTTCGTTATTTGTATTAAATAGCCTAATGACTAATTATTTTCTGTCATCCCTTCCCATCTCGTCTCCGTTTCCGTTTCCATCTCTTTCCCCGTCCCCGTCCCGTCCCGTGCCGTCCTTTCCCTTATGTCATGTCCACCATCTTGGACTTAAAAATAAATGCCATTTTCGTTATTTGTATTAAATAGCCTAATGACTAATTATTTTCTGTCATCCTTTCCCATCCCTTCCCTTCCCGCCCCGTCCTGCCCCCTTCCCTCCCCACCCATCCCATCTCTTCCCTTTCCTTCCCGTCCAGTCCCGTTCCCAGCCCTCCTCTCCCAACTCTTTCCTTTCCTTCCCGTCCCGTCCCGTTATCTTCTATTTTCACCGTCAGGGGACAAATTTTAAAAACTTTGAATGACTTAGTTCAAAATTTGATTTAACAAAATTCCAACCCCTTTTTTACCCCTTTAGGGGTTGAATTTTCAAAAATCCTTTCATAGCGGATACGTACTCCCTATGAGAATTTTGCCTGCCAAATTTCAAATGCCATTTTCGCAATCAACGTCCCAAAAACCTCAATAACGACACCCATGTCGATTTTTATGCTTATTTACCCCATTTCACCCCGTAAGGGGTCGATTTTCGGAAAATCATGAAATACGTGTTTGCTTATTTGTTTTTAGGAATACTCCTACGAAGTTTCAAGTCGAAATGTCTATTTAATATTATTTTTCCATACAAAATGGGAACCCCCATTTTACCCCTTTAGGGGTTGAATTTCGAAATATCCTTATTCCTTGTATACATCATAAAGGGAACCTCTGTGTAAAATTTCAGCTTTCTAGGTCCAAGGGTTTGGGCTGGGCGTTGATGAGTGAGTGAATAAGTCAGAACCGCTTTTTGCAGCCGTTCAAAATTTTCGTAATTTCTCCAAAGCAGATTAGAATGCTATTAATGGTAAATTACTGTCTTACGACTGGAATGTCGAAGTGAAATCGCTTAGCACTGAGAACTAAATATTATCTCATTATGAAATCTGTTATTTCAAAACATGTACCGATGTTTAATAAGCAATCGGATTATTTTCCTCTTTGGTGTTCAAGCGATCTAATTAAACTGATGAGGGAAAAATCTAGAGTCCATCGAAAATATAAAAGTTATAAATCTCCTGTTGACTATAATAGCTTCAGTTTACTTAGTAAAGCAGTGCTTTCGAACCTATATTAAAACAATCGAATCTAAAATCTGTTCTAATACCAAAAATCTTTGGGTCTGGCCAACATAGTACATTTATATGTATTATTATTTTTGATTAATGATTTATAATTATGTATAATTATTAGATGAATACACAACTTTAATTTTTATTTTTTTACAAAATTAATTAATGAATTCCATTAGTTGATCAATGCGCTCGTCGGGGGCCCCAAAAAATTGGGGTCCCTGAGCCCGGGCCCGTTAGGCCCGTGCCTAAAAACTGCACTGCCTATATCGGTAATCCACCTCATTTCATCAAGCGGAACGTACAGTCACAATTTTCAGACTGTCTATCACATAAATGGAAAATTAGGAATTCGTCTCTTAGAATTCATGAAATTAGAATTTGAATTCAAGATGAAAGATAAGAAGAAACGGATTTTAGGTATGGTATGTCTCGTAGTATTCTAAAACAAAATTTAGTGACGCAAAATCCATAGAGAGTGCAAATATATCAGGAGCTCTTTCGATAAGAGGGTCCAACATTAAACATTGTAACGTTTTAGCTACGACCTTCTTATCTAATCAATCTTTTCTGAAAGAAATACATGAATTGGCAGAAAATTTATTTGTTGAGACTAACAACTGGCATTCCTTTAGTGAGTATTAAATGGGTATCTGGTTTGTTCACGAACAAAAGGTATTGATTCCATATCCTTCGAGACCACTATAAACGCAGCATTCTCCAATTTACAATAATTATTTAAAGATGAAGGTGAAGATGAAGCGCAAAAAGAATAGTTTCAGAGGTTTATGCAACACCCCATGTAAACTACTACTACTACTTTGACTAGTCCTTCCGTTTTGCACTTTACAGTGACGAGTTTTTGGTAATGGACCTTCTCAATTCATTTTTGCCTTTTTGTTTATTGCCAGTTTCATTGCTTGTGCCATGTACTTCCTCTAGTATGGAGATATTTTTAAATTCCGGCATCAGCTATTATGTGGCCTGCCTCTTCTTCTGCTGGTATCTACTTCTGCTTACCGAGCTTTTCTGGGATTTCTGTTTTCCCATTCTGCGCAAATGCTTGAATCAACTCGCTGGCGATGTTTCAAATTTATATATTTTTTGAAGTATACCCAACAGTTCAAAATTTGTAGAACGCATATTTAGTGTATTAAATATTGAATGGAGGGATGTAAGTGCTAAGAGCTCTCTTAGAGTTAACCAGATCAGAACTGCATTAATGTTATTAATAAACAGTTGCCTTAATTTTTTTTCAAATTAATCAAAAGTTACAAGAGCTTTTCAACTGTGCAAAGAGCAACTAACAAAATATCACTCAATATCTATGTACTACAGAGGGTGTATCAAAAATACGCGCGTTGATTTTAACCCATAGAGGAACTCATCGAGTTAAATAACTTTAGCATTTTAGAAAATTGTATTTTTGTTTATTATTGCCCTATAATTTTGACTAACCCAGTAATTCGGCGTCTAACTTAATTGGCCACCATGACTTTCAGCAATGGAACTTTTTTAACATCGTTCCGTTTATTGACAATTGCGGAATCTTTCGCTGCATATTTTTAACCATAGGCGGGTATACGTTTTAATAAATAACCCATTCCTAATTTTAAACTAGTGTGGTGGTGTTTTAAAAAATACAAATAGAGAAATATTTGATTTGGCTAGCTCTACTACGCCTTAAAATTAACACGAGTATTTCTGATACACCCTGTGTATGCGTTCCAGTGTAAGATAATTTATGTGGACAAGAATAAGTACAGAATATATTTTTGTTTTTACATGTTTCATGTGGCTTTCTATTCTTTATTGCGAAGTTTCATATTGAATATAATTCTTTATTAGATTGTCCTTGTCAAGGATTTTTAGAAGGTTAAAAAGGCCACTTCAATTTTAACAGTGTAGATGATAAAAACTGTTGCTTCAACTGAAATAAATAATTCTACCCTATATATTGTTATGGTACGACTATACTATGTGCGTATAGATAAAATTAAAATTCGTAAAAGAAAATGGGATGTTATTACAATCCATATCAACCCATTATAATAGTCCATAATGTTTAAAAAATTTCCTGAATAAATCTGAGTTAAAACAAATTAGTAATTGAATGATAGTTATTGAAAGGTTACAGGTGGTTTGAAAATAAAGAGAATATTTAAAATACGGTTGAAGAAGCAATGAAAAAGGCAGAATTTTAATAAGGGTAGAATTAAAGTAGGTGGATATCAAATAATAATATAGACTAGAAGGCATAAAGAATGAAAATGTAGTAGTAAGAAAGTTTGTTTCCGATTATTAGAAATAACAACTTAAAAAATATGTAAGAAAATCGTTTTGGTCTAATTAAAAATATTGAATTTAATCCTCTTTTACTGTGAAAATGTCTTGGCTTATTTAAAAAGGGTAATATCTAAATCTACGTGGTATATAAAAAAGTGAAATATTAAGAAGTAAGTAAGAGAAGTAAAGAATTAACTACAGAAGATAATTGGCATGTGGTAAAACTTAATGGATACAAAAATTGTTATTTACAAGTGAATAATTGAAGAGTTATATTGGAACAGCTTTATTGAGAAGAATGCATTTGACAAGTACCTAACATAAATAGAAAAGGGTTAGATCAATATATTTGTTGTTGAGTGGAGAGTCCATAAGGGCGTCGGTGAAGCGAGAGGGTACATTCCGGAAGGTAGTGGCAGAGACAGGAGGATATCTGGGATTGCTCTGTTGGCTAGTTGCCGTCAAGGATTTTGGGTTTCGTAGTGTTGGACGAAGCTTGGGACTGGTGGGCTGTTCGTGAGAGCTACATTGCAGGGAGCTGCTTAGAGGGGTCGATTGCGGCTAAAGGATAGGTTGCAGTTTTGAACATTTTGGAAGTAAGATGTAGAATGTGGGTGATTTCTTAGCGCATACCAACTAGAAAGCAAATAAAGACATTTTAAAATTTGAAATTAATTAAGAAACTCACTGTGTTATTTGATGGTATAATGTATCATTCTAAAGAGTAATTGGGCATTTGTCATTGAAATTTGAAAATTATTTTTGACATTGGGTTGACGTAAGATGCGACTGATGATTTTGATTGAAATTTTTAAAAATATTTGAAAATCACATTTTTAGAACAAAGTAAGTAGATAACCGAACCCAACCCTGTAAGAGTTTCAGGCGCTATCATATCAATATTTGAAAGTTTGCATATTAAAAGACACAATTTGAAAAGGTAGCCAGTGCAATATATTACATTGCATTTAAATAAATTACGTTAAAGGTATTAAGACAACAAAACGTTGGTATTATTTGGACCTTTGCTATCGACCAATTGAATACATTTCATGCACAAAAAAACTTAAATTAATATTGCAACTACATCTAATTGTAAGGACCATAAATTATGCCAAGAAAAGTAAAATACGTACTTACCGTAGCATTTTCTTAATTTTATTACAAATATGACAATGACATCAAGTAATCAATTAAATGTATCTAGGACTGTTTGATAAATTCTAGTTAACCCATTCATGTCACTCTGGTAATAACCTTCATTACCGCTCGATACATAGTGCAGTAATAGCTCATGGCAATATTCAACCAGCTGGCTCTCAATAAATGTGCTTGTGCATTACTAATTTGATACTAGGTTCAATGTTAGAAACTGAAAGAAATCGATTTGAAATCAATTACGAACAGCCGTATATAAAATTTTCTTTTCAGGTAAACTACCCTTTTTGTTCATGGTACAGCAAAATTATACTAAGAAAAGTTGTCCAGAATGAGAAATTGTGGCCCTATACAAAATATTAGGAAGATACTTAGATCAAACCGTCATTTTTAATAAATACAATTTATTTTGTTCTTATAAGTTTATTATAATAAATAAATTAATTAAAATATTTTTCATTTTTTAACTGTATTCCGATCGCTGCACTCGTTTTTTAACACCCTGTAATCTAGGAGACGCATTGAGCTGGCTCGGGAACGAAGTTTCCGGGTACGAGATGTGGGGAGACGAAATATCCCGGGAACGAAATGTGGGGAACAAACTTTCCGTATCCCGTCCTCTCGACAGCCCAAACGGCTTAATCGTTTAGCCGCAAAATGTAACTTTATTTTAAATACCCATTGAGAGATCTCACTGATTTTTTGTTCAAGTCGCTCAACTGGAAGCGGTACTTCACCCTTATGCTTTTCTCGCTTTTTTAAAAACTTTATATTTGTTCAATAAAAATTAAATTTTATAGAACAAAATCATCTATTATGCAATTATGTACAATTTTCGTAACTTCCTGTAACACTTCAATATAAGCCATATTATAAGATTTGACTACTCAAAACAGTACCGTAGCCAATACCGTTTAACGTGACAGTTGGTTACTCCGGAGGAGATAGTGGGTTAACACTCAAATAATCAAACCTAAATACGGGTGCCACCAACTTGAATATAACAACTCTCCAATCTAAGTTGCAAGATTCCGCGGTAATATGTTAATCGCAACTGACATTGAACGGAGGTATCTCAAAATTACATTTATTAAACGCAGGCTCTTTGACAAGTTATAAGCTGTTATAGAAACGAAAAGGGCATAATTACGACGTTAAAATTCATTAAAATTCGAAGGTCGCAGAAGTTTATTTAATAACCTAGGTCAAACATCAGTATTAAACGTTAGACCAGACTTTGATGGCACCATACGGACCATTAACTATAGTCCACAATCAATTAAGAGATGCTCTCCAGGAGTCATTCAAGGCAAACGGGGTTAATTGGTCAATTAAGATCTCTTTCAGAGAAATTCATAATTACACTGCAGCGGGCTGCAGAAGCGAAAGTAGAATAAACGAGAGCGACATAAAAAGCTACAAGAAAAGTTAATTGCTTTCGCGATGCACTGCCATAGACATTTCCATTTCGGCGTCTGCTGAATTCTCGTGAAGCTTTATTTAAGTTAAACAGACCGGGCGACGTATTCATTTTTAACTGCTCCGAACGGGCAGCCGACAAATTTAAAAATTGCCACCTCCAGCGCTTCGCAGACATTCGCATGGAAAGCTCAATTTGGCCCCTCACCTACACTTAGTCGATGCGTGTTTTGTGCTTAACGGCCGGTTGGTGCGCTTTCGTCCCTAAAATATGGGGCTTAATGGAAACCAAACATTTTGCACATCTGCAAAGAGTTGCTGGTAGCGGCAAGAATTCCATTCTCGTCGGAGAGTGCACGATGTAATTGAAGCATCTCCAGGGAAAAGTGTCTGCTTAAAATTATTTCTTTTTGGTGGAAGCTTTTGAATTAACAATCATTCCAGGCTAAAGTGCAGCAGCTGTAATTGTCAAATTCTGCTCAATGCTATCCATTACAAGTTCGAAAATGTGTTTTGTATTTTTGCTTACTATTACGAAACACCTATAGGTATATATTTTTTTCTACTCATGACATTGAAATCAGTCATTTTGACATTGATTCCGGTGGTTGAAGTTGCATTTCAACCACTAGAAATTGAAATGCTCGGACTACCGGGATTTCAAACTGTTTGACATTCAATTGATGACAAGAGAAATGTCACTTTATGTTTAATTTTTTCTAAAGTGCATTAATTTGTTAAAATGAGTGAAAGTTCGTGGAAAAAATAGTATATGTAACTCGTGGCTGATAAAATTTCAACGTCTCGAGTTACTTTTTTCAACTCGCTTTGCTCGTTGAAAAAAACCACTCTCAACGTTGAAATTTTATTTCAACCACTTGTCCCATAATATACTATTCTGGCTCCACGTTGCCGCGCCTTTTATGTTATAATTGACTATGTAATAATGGTCTTTATGTGTGTAAATGTTTTATGTTATAACAATAATTATTATACCGGTTATGCGAGTTTCTTCAACAGCTTGCTGTCGCATCTACATAGCACACAAAACTTATATATGAAGTTTCAAGCCCATACCTCTTTTCGTTTTTGAGATATTCTATGTTTTTCGCATGCAGGGTTTTTGTGCACTGCTTGTGCATCCTTGAACCAAAATGACGAAAATGAACTGTTTTGTTCTACCTCTTAGAATTAAAAACATTGTTCTCTCCATAAGCGTATATAGAAAATTAAAATCTTGAAATTCATCAGAGGCTGTGTTTACTATTATGAAATTAGCATGATTTACAAAAACGTTTAAAAAATAGAAAACAATAAATATAATAATATTTTTTAATGTTAGCAGCATCTGAAATATAACTGAAAATCTTGGTAATTGTAAATAAACATCTCATATTAAAATTTATTGTCATATAAATGGTTCTTAGTCTTTGGGTCTAAGAGACTTGGCGCGACCAGTCGTGTCATGAAACTGGTAGGACAAACTGAGAACAGTGAAAATGGAGTGTATGAGTTTAGAGTATACATGTATGAATACAGAATATATATTAAAAGAGGTGAAAATAGATACATCAGTTATTCAAAGGCAATCAGCTGATACGCCCACGTCCGGGAATATATACTCGTCAAAATTTGAAGTGGGACACCAAAAAAACGCTAGATTTCAAAGTGCTCTAGAATTCTTAAAGATCATCCAATTTTAATCATTTTTTCTTATTTTTGAAGGAAAGTCATGTAGATCTTATTGCCTTTGAAAAAAATTCTAAATGCTCCAATACAAACTTTTATACAGAGCGTTAAACGTAGCTGTGTCACTTCCATAATATTTAGTTAAGTGCATTGCATTAACAGAACATCCTGTATACTTTGGGTTGATGTCAATGTTTAGTCTAGTGCAGTGGTCGCCAACCTGTCGATCGCGAGCTACCGGTAGCTCGCGGGGGCAATTCTGGTAGCTCTCACAACGAAAATACAAAATCAGAGAAGCTTCCTAAAATTCCACAAAAAAATCTAATTGTCATAATATTAAACATAAACAGCGGCAACGTTGCGGCGAGCGATCTGCCGCTGACGCCATCAAGCTAGAATCGGCTAGAATCGGCTAGAACCGACCAGCCGGACCAGTGCGTTAGTGTTCGAGAACGATCTGGATTGCTTTGAACGGGATAAATACGCACGGCGCGGCGACATTGCGCTTAGTTTAAAACTGAACGCGTAACCAACGTCCAGCGGTTGGGTTAGTAGTGAACAACAAAAAATAATATTATGGCAAGCAGTTGTAAGAAGGTAAAGACATACCACTTTCATTCGGAATGGGAAGAACAATACTTTTTTACAGAAGTTAAAGATAAAAATGTGTGTTTGTTATGTAATACTTCGGTCTCCGTTGCTAAAAAAGGAAATATTGAGAGACATCATAAAACTGTACATTCTAATTTTGAAAACTCATTCCCACTACATTCTGCCGCCAGAAAGGAGAAACTGAAACAGTTAAAAAAGCAGTTAATTGGACAACAATCAATATTTTTAAGAACAATCGACAAAAATAAGGCTGCAACTGAAGCATCGTACCGTGTGTCCCAGATAATTGCACAAAAAAAGAAACCTTATGAAGACGGGGAAATGATAAAACAGGCGTTTTTAGAAGCTGCTGACTCGTTATTTGCCAACTTTAGAAACAAAGACGAGATAGTTTCAGCTATAAAATCTATGCAACTTTCTGCTAATACAGTGATGAGACGTGTAGAAGTAATGAGCAATGATATTTTTTTACAGTTAAGAACTGACTTAGATAACTGTGTTTATTTTTCACTTCAACTGGATGAATCAACAGATGTCGTTGACACTGTCCAGATGGCCGTGTTCGTCAGGATGGTTTTTAGTGATTTTACGATTAAAGAAGATCTTTTGAAGTTTATTCCACTGAAAGGACACACTACTGGACAGGAGTTGTTTTCTCATTTAAAAAATATTATTTCTTCCTAGAAAATTCCAATATCGAAAATGGTAGGCTTGACAACCGATGACGCTCCAGCTATGGTGGGTTTTGATAAGGGTCTGGTGGCGTTATGTCGTAAAGATGAAACTTTTCCGCAATTTCTCTCTTACCACTGCATTATCCATCAGGAAGCATTATGTGGAAATTTCCTGAAACTAAACAACGTTATGAAACTGGTGGTAAAAATTGTGAACAAGATTAGAGCTCAAGCGTTACAAAGAAGATTATTCAAAACCTTGGCCGATGAAGTTGACTGTCAATACGGGGACCTACTCCTTCACTCTGAAGTCCGATGGTTAAGTAGAGGACGGGTGCTGAAACGTTTTAATGATGTCCTATCTGGCATAGTTCAATTTTTCAAAAAACGCGATGAACCGACTCCGGAACTAGAAAATTCAATCTGGCTTAGAGATTTTGGTTTTCTCGTGGACATTACCGAGAAATTAAACGAACTTAATTTGCAGCTTCAGGGGAGAGACAAAGAACTAGCAGAAATAATTTCTGATATAAAAGCATTTATCAAAAAGCTGGAGTTTTGGGAACAAAACCTAATTAACAGCGATGCCAAGCATTTTCCTATTCTTTCAGAAAAAATATCTCAAAATCCATTAGAACCCTATGACAGCAAATATCATGTAGAAATAGTTTCTACCCTGAAGAATAACTTCAAAAATCGTTTTAAGGATTTCAACGAAATGGCTTTAGTAGCGCAGTTTGTTGTTTCACCCTTTATGGAAATTGATATCCAACAGTTTGCAACTTGTGTTATGCAGAACTTTGGCGAAGACATCGCTGCAACAGAAATGGAAGTAATTGATTTTCAAAATGATTTAGCCTTAAAATCGTTAGTCTCAAGTACCAAATGTATCTGGCCTATTGTAAGTAAAGACAAATATTCAGTTCTATGCCGTGTTGCCTTGAAACTGAAAGCATTATTCAGTTCAACCTATTTGTGTGAATCTTCTTTTTCCAATATGAAGTTTATTAAGAACAAATATCGCAATCGACTTACAGATGAACATTTGGATAATTGTATTCGAATGGCTGTATCAAATTATACTGCAAACATTAAAAAAATTATCGATGAGTCTGAGTGTCAGCCTTCTCATTGAACGTGCTTTTTTATTTTTCAATGTTTATGTTCATGATAGTGCGTTACTTTTTTGTTGTTATTATTAACTATTTTTAAATCTTACGTGACATGCCGTTGTGGCTGGATAAAAGTTTGTGTTTATTTTTCAAACAACTTCGTTTGGTAGGTAGGAATGTAGTTATTATTAGTACCTATGTATTATGTATTACCAGTTAAATAAATAGTAAAATAAATACATATAATGATAAATTAACTGTGGATTATTTCATTTACGTTGCGTTACGTGGCTTCCGTGTGGGTAGCTCGCTGTTTATTCCAAAATTAACAAGTAGCTCAACACATTGAAGGGTTGGCGACCACTGGTCTAGTGTGTCATCTATGAAATGTTTTTTGATTTTAGTTTCTATCTGCAGTATTAAAAAAATATGATTTTTTGAAATAAACTTAACATTTTCCGGTATAAAACCATTTTAATGTTTAACAAGAATCGACGAAATATTAACATAATTAAAAACTTAAGTGCTAATAATGTGTGGGAGCCCCCCCCCCCTCGACCTAACTAGTTCTTCGCAGCATTGAAGCATGCTTCTTATTAGATTATTAATACTCCGGTTTGGTATTTGCGCCCATTCTTCCAAAAGAGCACTTTGTAACTTATCCAATGTTTGTGATTGATTGATATGAGCGGAAACTCTTCTTTGCAAAATTCAGGTTGGACGGTAAAGCAGCCCATTGCATTTGATTTATACCGTAGGTTTCAATATACTCATTCACTATACTTGCCCTGTGAGGTCTTGCTATACCATATTTGCAGTTCTTCTTTTTGAAGTTCCCGCCTCTGTCAGGCCAATAGCCCTGTTTAATATAGCTTCATTTAGACGCACCATGTTGGCAAAGAATGTTTTATTTACACCTAATGTCAAACACATTTTCGATATTGTTTTTAAAGCCAACTTTGAAATTTAATATAGTCAAATAAAAATATTGATATAAAATGCAAGGATTAAGAAAAAAAATCATATTTCTCTTCATACTACAGATAGAAACAAAAATAAAATTTTTTTTTATAGGTAATATACTATACTAAATATTCACATAAAATCAAAGTATGCAGGATGTTCTGTTAAAGCCATGCACTTAACTAAAAATTATGGAAATAACACAGGTACGTTCAACACCCTGTATAAGAGTTTTGTTAGGATTGTTCAGAATTTTTTTAAGAGTAATCAAAGCTGGAGGATTTTCCTTCAAAACTGCAAAAACTTGATCAACATTGGATAATTCTTAAGCATTCTAGAGCATTTTTAAATCTAGCTTTTTTTGGTGTCCCACTTCAAATTTTGACGAGTATACAAAGGAAGATATACAAAAACCATTAATTATAAACTGGTCCGTGATTGGAAAAGGAGAAGCTTTACCAATGGTAAAGTCGAAAATATCTGTTTACAACATGATGATGGTGGATCGTCTAACAGAAAGAAATTGGTAAGATAAAAACTATTGGAAGAGTGAACGTGCAACATGAAATATGGAAAGCGACTAGGGGATGATATATATGTATATATGGATAAGATATAATAAGAACAAAAATGATATTAGAAGAGATGAAAGCGGAAACATAATTGAAGCACGCTATGCAAAAAATCAATAAAGTAAACTAGCAGCCAGTAGCAAGCATTACAAATTGCAAATTAGGGCAGCATCTTCGAGTGTATAAATCCTCATAGTTCAATTTCAGTAATGTTCAGCCGTTTCCTGATTTGATTCGTAATTTAGTGACTTCACATAGGTAAGGCTTATTTTAAATATGTTAAAGAAAAATACATATTACCGGTTTTAAATATTGATAGCAAGCAAATTGTTGAATGAATAAAAATTACATTTGCTATTTCAATGTAAAAGGAACTATCTATCATGGAAACAAATAAAAATATGTCTTGCTTTCTTTGGAGTTCCTCTTGTATAATATAGTATATGTTCACGCTTACGATAGATAACTTGCAGATCTTCTTTGAACTGTTATTAAATTACCATCAAGTCAAGTATTTAATACTGAAGTAGAGATACTACTTTGCTATCACCAAGATTCACGAAGAGAAACGAGGACCAAAACCGCCGACAGAGAAAAAAGGAATCTAATGATATTTTAGCGTCAAGCTATATCAGGTATCTACACACTTAAGCATGGCTCTGACAGAAAAATTACGTCCTTCGATAGCAATCATTCAACCTTTTCATTACATTTATTTGAATACGTCTACTCTGACAACGTCGAACGGTCACGATCGATCGCGGTCGATATCGACCGTCCAGCTAGAAATTCTAGTAAACTGGAAAATGTCGTTACTGGACGATAGCGTAGTTCAGTGCAAGCTGCACAGAACGACACTCTGTACAAGTTTGTTTTTGTTTTCTCCAATTTCAAGACTGTGACTCTACATACTATAAAAACTGAAAAATTTTATGTTAAATGCGTTCACGCGAGAACAGTGACTCTTTATGGAAGCTGGATGGCGAACGATGTTGTACATGTTGCGTATATTTCAAGTGATTGCAGGCGATCGTACCGTTCGATTGCGAACGTTTCCTAGCCTGTCAGCGTCCTGCCTTACTTGTTAACTGTAATGGTGTTGGTTGGCTTAAAATATCTTTGGAACTTTGGACATTTTCAAGAGGAGGAATATAAAAAGTAGTACTTGGTAATGCTAAAATAATTGCATAATATCAAATTAGAGTAAGTGTTAAAGGTAATGTGATTCTAAAGAGATAGAAAGAGTAAACTGGTAGGTTCCCTATCTACTGTTAGTGTCAGAATAGAATCTGGGGATACAATGAACCAAATCATGTCAAAGCAAAAGAACTTAGAGAATAATTACTGTTTAAGTTAGTACAACTCACACTCAAGAATCCCAATAATTATAATGTTACCTACAAAACATTAAAAGCAAATGGTAGTTATATTCGAAGTTTAAAATTGGAGTGGTAAAGCTAATTTGTTGAAACACAATATTTACAATTTTTCTGATGTTTTCGAGAGCTGAAGCGTATATTACATGAGTAACTTCAACAATTAGATGCGAATCCTGTTGTTGTTTGCCTTAGTATTTAATACTACTAAGAAACATTAAATATATTTGATCTCTCGTTTTGAAATACCATCATTCATAGGGATCTATGTGCCACTCTTGTTATTACTTTGAGAATATAATTCGTTGAATTTTGAGCCAATCATCATCTCTTAAATTTAGGACATTGACCAATAGGACCTTCTACCATACTGACAATATAGTGACTCACGATTTTCGATTTGCTACGAGCTAAGTTGGTTTTGTATCACGTGTCAAATGAACCACTTTAGAAACGTCATTTGATTTTTTATGTTAGGTCGTGCGATTTAAAATAAAAAGTAACAAAAAGTATATTTGGGACAAACATTGATCATTAGCATTAACACTCATGTAATTTAATGACATTACGTTCTTTCTGACATACAGGGTGCCCAACTTAAATGTACGCAGCTTTAAGCAGGTGAGTATGCAACACACATTACAATGGCCGTTGAAATGTAATGTGTGTTGCATACTCACCTCGTTAAAGCTGCGTACATTTAAGTTAGCACACTGTATATTTAGATCATTATATTCTCTTTCTATATATAATTCGTAGTACGCTTAATAATCTATAATTTTCTAAGAATATCATTTCGTTATAATCCCCATGCAAGGAAATACAACTCGTCCTTTGGCCTCGTTGTATTTTTAGCTTTGCGATTATAACTCATAATATTCATAAAAAACCATCGATAACAAGCGTACTACTTATTATATTACCGCTGAATACACTGTGTGGTACATTAACAATAATGCATTAAATCTTTGCCAGGGAATACAAAACTGTGATTCAAAGTGTTACTGTTCACAATAAACATCATAATCAGCCATAATAGTATTTTTGCGACTTACAACCTTCCTTTCCATTCTTTAAAAATGTATCCCCTTTAAGCAGTGCTCCTTTGATTACTGCTGAATTTGTAGTAGATAGTAACACACCGAGGAGCAAAACGTACCGAGCATGTTCCAACTGACAAAACTGTGTTCTGGCAAGTTCGTGGGTCCATGTGCTATTTCGATTAGGGCAGTTTACGACGTTTCTGTAATTACTACTGAAACTTCACGGTTTCTGTCCAATAATTACACTGCAAGTGTCTATCAGTTTAAGTAATTCGTTTATTCAGTATTACACTGAAAACCGCAGGATGGGACTTTATAATTGAGCCTTCCCGTCATTATGTGGTAATTTAGTGCTGAAGATGAACAGAATGTGGGTAGGTATATTTAATTCTCAGAATGTATGCTTTTAAGGCAGCTGTTTATTGTGGGCCGTGTTTCTATAAGATTGCTTTGCTTGACGTTGCACTGTAAATACTACCGCATTTATCAAATATTGTATAAAAAAACTGGTACTATCGTCTTTTCTGTTTTAGTTTTCGATATCATTTTTGCTGTTGGATTTAAATACAGCACCAACTGAACAATTTTGTAAACTTACCAATCACGATAATGACAGAAGCATTTAATAAGTACATAGCTGCAAATCATTGCAAACTAGTAATTCCATTTTGAATCCATGACTCCATTACATATATGGCATCGTATTACAGCAAAGAACGTCTTTATTATCCTTTACAGTATAGGAGTCTGTCATTTGTGTCTATCTTTAGTTGATTTAAGGTAGGCAAGTTGATTATGTTGTACTTTATTTGAAAAATGTTTATTATTTTCCGACATGCGGCGTTTAAGGTCATCAGGTTATAAGGTTATAAGGGCATCAACGAATATCTTTCTGGTGAACTTTAAAATGTGATGAACTCTCTATATCCTCGTTAGTGCCCCTATGCCAGTTATTGAAATTTCTAATCTTCGTTTTATTTGCTACCTTGTTTGACTCCTCTGCTCGTATTAAGGCTTCGTGAGAGTTCATTGCTCACTGTAACATAGGATATATCACCGACAGGGCCGTAACTAGGTATAGGCCGAGTAGGCCCCCGCCTACAGGCGCCAGCGACAAGGGGCGCCAAAATTGCACTGAAAAAAGTAATTTCTTCTTCACTAATAAAAAATCAAATAAATTTGTAATATAGACAATTTTAGCCTAAATAATGCTAATTATAATCGTGAGAATTGCGCCCAATCTGGTCAATACATTACATTGCCTTGTGCAGTTTACAAAGGGAATGTTATACCTATGTCTGCCAGATTGTAATGGCGTTTGTTTTGTAACTCCCACCTATATCAATCAAAGCATTAGAATTATCAGCTTTTTAGCGCACCGCTTAGGTGACCTTATTCTAATCACAAAATTTTTTGCATTTTTAAAATTGATTGTAATGCAGCAGTGGCGACAAACTAATTTAAAGTTTAAATGACTATTGGAGCGGCGGGTTCACTGATTCCACATATCACATATACCACCGCAGTATTTTTTCGATATATTATCGATTTAAAAAATACCTTTTTTCTGATTATACCCCTCACTAAATACTACTTTTAGGGTATGTTACTTTCCCTTCACGGTAAAATGCTAGCCTACTGCGATTTAAAATAAACAGCAAAATTGGAGAAGTCGTATTAGGGATTTTTTTATCAAAAAATCTTGTTAATAAAAGTTGTTCAGAATCCTTCAAATAAGCTAAACCCGAAATTTCATTAAAAACAAAATTTTGAAAATCTCTCAAAAAATTTAAATAACGTTTTATGGGATGCTTTACATGATCTTCCAGTTGCAGTACAGCAGGAAAGTACTGTCAATTATGCAGTTGTGGTTAGGGAATGGTTAAATTAGTGTTGCCAGACGTACGATAATTATCGTTTTTGTACGATAATTTTGCCAGTCGTACGATGTATGATAGCACATGTACAATAATAGCATAATGTACGATAATTTGGCTATTATTGAAAATTCTCACAAATTTGGCAAATACGTACTAATATTGACCGTATTATCGATATGACAGTTACGTGCAGATATTTTTGCTAAACCGGTATTAATCACAAGGTGCTGAAATTTAATTCGGAACTGTTATTATTTATGATGACAAGCTGATCACGTTGCATCACCGTACTTATAGGGGGTTTCCCATCGATTTTCCACATGCCCACTTTCTACTTTTGTCTTTCACTAAAAATTCTTTCTGCAGTCATTTTCGATTCGTGGTTTAATTAGCACGTATCGTCGATTTATGATCGGTTCTTCTACCAGACACACCAAGTAAAATCGGATTTATTTCAGAATTATTTCATTCTTGTAGTTATATTTTCCTATGTATAATCCGAAATATTATAATAAGATAAAATGTACTATAATTTTTACTACTGTCGTACGATAATAATGTTTATCTGGTAAGACTTGGTTAAATGAGAATTTTCCGGGAAGATGGATGGGCATAACAGTCCCCTAATCACATGGCGACAATTCTCAAAATTTTTTGTTTTTAATGAAATTTCGGATTTAGCTTATTAACAAGATTTTTTGATAAAAAAATCTCTAATACGACTTCTTCAATTTTTCTGATTATTTTAAATCCTAGTACGCCAGCATTTTATCGTGAAGGGAAAGTAACATACCCTAAAAGTAGATTTTACTGAGCGGTATAATCAGAAAAAAGACATTTTTAAACCGATAATATATGAAAAAAATACTGGAGTGGTGCCGTCTAAAGTGAGACACACTGTATATACAAATTTTTAAAATATTCTACTGACTAGATAATACTGTGTACTTTTTTCAGAAATGTGTTTTATAATTTTGTTTTCTGTTCTTATTTTATTTGTGTTGTATTGTATTATTTTAACATTTAGATGCTTATTTTTAAAACTGGAATTAAAAATTTTGCAGATATTTTTGAATATCCGGAGATAAATGTAAAAGACGTACAGTAACATTAGTATTTTTTTCAGATGTATTGTTAGTGCACTGAGAGGCGCAAAAATGTTGGCTTGCCTACAATAAAAGTTTGCCTAGTTACGGCCCTGATCACCGACATACAAGTGGCAGGGTAGCTATATAGAACAACTATCTCTTGAAGAATGTTTCATAGGTGATTCCATTGTACTTTCCTGTAATCGAGAAAACAGATAAGATGGCAAGTATATAGTTATATTTGCTTGTTTTTTTTTTAATTAAATTAAATGGAACAGCACCTGGCACATCATTATTGTCAATTATTCAAATCCTAACTCAGTAAAAAACAATGCCTACTCAAATACAAAAGTGAACGTCCCAATCTAAATATTATCAAAGGTGGAACACCCCAGTGAAGTGTTTTGAACCCAGGTTAACGACAGTGGCGATATTCGGTGATGATAGGCAGTCCTGCATTTCATACATATCATATATCAGCGTCTAAACATTTACAAGCCAACGTCTATAAAATCCATATATGGTTAAAATGCATATGAGAGTAAACAAAGGTAAATCCACACATGTAACTTTCACTATGAGGAAAGGTTCGTGTCCACCGATATAATCATAAATGGTAAACCAGTGCCATAGAAAGATAAAGCCAAATACTTACGGCTGCACTTGGACCGAAGAATGACATCGCGAAAATACACATTCACCAAGAGGAACAACTCCGTTCAATGTATTGGCTGATTGAACGAAAATTACAACGTTCACTTGTAGTCTACAAAACTATAATTAAGCATTTATGAACGTACGGAATTCACCTAAGGGGTACCTCTAGTACATCCAATCTTGAAATTCTGCAGAGGTTCCAGAGTAGTGCTACAACTGATAGTAGATTTCTCGTGGTTCGTCTAAATTTTAGCATTGAGAATGACCTCCAACTCCCATCTATCTCACAGGAAATCAAAAAACATAGTGACAAATACGATAACAGACTTGAAAATCAACCGAATGAATTAGGAATTAGGAATAAATTAACAGACAAATCAGGTAAAGTGAGGAGACTGGAACACTTAAAGCTGGCGGGGCTATACAATATTATACAAAAAAATCCATGTAATCATATAATATTAATTAACTCGTTAATTAGTTCTAAATTATGAAAAGGAAAGGTTCACATCATGAATCCCCACATGACAATTTGTAATAGTGTTAGTCATAAAACTTCCTACCTATTGTTCCTCATATGTAAAACGGATAGTAAATTACATGAAATTATAATAAACATATTGCTGTATTTTCTACCATGCCAGAAATTACTAATAGTATCATATCCAACAGGAGGAGCAAGGAAATGGCCATAAGAAATTTGCGTCTGGGTCGCCCTGCAGAGGGCGCTCGTTTAAAGTCATTAATACAGTGGCTATATACAAGACAGTGTGGCCATAGGGATGTCTTCGCCGCTATTGGTCGACGCGAATATCCGCCATTAACAGGCAAAATATTTAGTTACTTTTAAGTTGTTCTCAAAGAGGTTGGTAGAAGCTGTTCATTTGGTTATGGAAGAAAATAAAACCTTTCAAATCTGACAGTTGTAAATTGTCAGTGTCAAATAATTCATTAGCGTCGCAGGCGGGTCAAATTTTATCATTTATTGCCCTGAAAAACTAATATTCTGCACAGTATTTAAATGTGACAATTTATAATTATGCTATTGTTGTAATAGCACAAGATGCGTTCGACTTGGAATATATGATAAAGAGATTACATCGGTGCTACGATAAATGGGGCCTTAGCATAAGTTTAGAGGAAACGGAGTATTTAGTAGTCAACTCGAAAGCACAATATGAAGTCTTAATAAATGAAGATGTCGCAGTAAGACAAGTAGAAAGGTTTAAATACCTCGGTGCTACAATACAATCGATGAAAAAGGTTTGGGAACAGAAGAGATCAGAACTCGAATAGTACAAAGTACTTAAAATCAATTTGATGGGACAATACTATCTCTAACAAAAACAAAAAAAGAATAGGTAAAGTAATGGTAGACGCGGTGCTATATTATGGCAGTGAGGTATGGACTGTAACAGCGGAAATGAAACGAAGACTAAACACAGTTCAAATGGACGAAAAAGCGCAAAGGTATCGAGACAAGATAGAGTGACAAACGAGGAAATAAGACGCAGAATGGAGGCACCAGAATCAGTTGTGGACAGAATTGCAGAATGGAGGAGACGACGTGGCTTATGAAGATCTTTAAATGGTCACCGCCGGTTAAGAAAAAAAGAGGTAGACCACGCAAACCGTGGAATGAGGGTATTCGGAGAGCCATGGAGGAACCTGAAAGAAGACCAAGCACAGAACAGGGAGGTTTGGAAACAGGAAACAGGAAGACGGCATTTAGCTGTATTGTAAACTACCATAACTGAAACCGGTTGTAAACTTCATGTAACACCTTAAAGCACTACGAACGAACGCCAATGAGAAATGTCAATGTCCAAAAATAACACTGCACGTGTAGCTAACATCAACTAGTTAAAATAACTAGCGCCAAAATAATGACCACTCAAAAACGTTCGATTATTTCGAAAAGCACTGTATATCTCTACGCTCAAATTTGCCTGTTAATGGCGGCCAACAATCGTATGGCCACACTGTCTTGTATATAGTCACTGTAGTCATTAATTCATTAAGTAAACGAAGAATAATTCTGGTACTGAAAAACAGATTAAATCCTGGATAAAGATAGCAGTTGCAGCTAAAATTCAGTCACTGATTAGCTAATTCCATTTTTACGCTGATGCCCAAAGCAGCTAGAAACTCAATAATTTTAACAATTTAATTTGAATACTAAATTGCTCTTTCAGCTATTAATACAATTATGAACAAGTGTAGGAAAAATATGCAGGTACCTGGATAAATTGGTCCTCCCTTTTTCTAAATAAATTATTTTGAATTTGAGAAATGTAATCACTTAGGAATTACACGTGTTTAGAAATAGCATTATTGCATTAGCGTGTTAATTAGACATGGTTGGAATTTAACGTAGCAATTACAATTACTATAGTAATAGGTACACAAGTAAGCCTGTTATTATTGCTATAAAATCTTAAAACTCGGTTATCGCTAGATGGCGTTTTAGTTGTATTCATTTCATCAAAACCACGTTCCGTTAGCGTTTCTGTATATAATTTCTTAAGACTTGCACAAACAGCACAATACATTTTGATTGGTTGGATCTTTTTTAACAAGGCATGTGTGATAATAGTAATTTATGTTACAAGGCCGTGAACTAGGACTTTTTTTTATGAGAATGAATATTATTTGGCGAGGCGCAGGCCGAGCCAAATAATCATTCGAATAAAAAAAAAGATAGTTCACGGCCATGTGGCATACAAAATTTTGTGTGCAACTGTGAAAAATTACCAAAATTAAAGTTTCGATTGAATCTTTACATAAAATTACATTTAGCAGTGTGTTTTGGTATGGTAACTAGGGCTTGTGTAGTTGCTCACATATTAATAAATAACGTTCGAATTATCTAATAAAAGCTAATTTCATTCAAGATCATGACCCGTAAAAAAAAGTCTTTGTCGGCCGGTAAAAAAAAGTCCTTTTTTTACGTTGTCAAGGCTTTATTTTACTATAAACAAATGTGCTATTTCACGACTCAAAATCAAGCAAAAAAAGTAACCTTTTTTTGACAGTTGCACACAAATGTATTTTTTTACAAATTGTGTTGTCGTCGATGGTTTCACGCATCATTATCTAAATTTTAACTAGAATCTTATTTTTAGACTTTAATAATTTTAGTTTTCGGTTGTAAGCATTTTATATTTTTAATAAAAATAGAGATTATGATGAAAGAGAACGCCGATTTATCTGAGAGAACTTGTGTTTCTGATCCCATCGTCGGTATACAAATATTTCTACAGGGATTTTGCTTTCGATTTGCCACTACTTTTACAAACGGTTATCGGAACCCATTACGAAGGTGGAATTGAAACGTTGGAACCTATTCCCAAAGTAACCGTTTATCGCATTTCTAGTGTTAATTTTCGGGTCTCTCTCAGCAGCGTTCTGCAGTGGTTGCTCCCAATATTATTTGTGGGAGCAAAGTACTAGAAGCGAGGATTCCTTATGATATTCAGATTGATTGTAAATTAAGAGCCCATTGAATGTCTCCATTGTTATGACAGATAGACAAAACTTTGTATAGAAAGGTTATACGATTCCTATTAAACCAGCCAGACGTTTAATTATTTTTTATTGCTCTTATGGAACATCGCGTATTTTTAAAATTAAATTGATAGTTTATGAAGTTATCTTTTAAAAACTATTAACCAGTTATAGGCCTTGGGTTAATAATTCACGAGCTATGCGCGTTTAAAGTTATATAGCTAATAACGCTAAGCTGAATATAATCTTCGGAGGCTATGGAAAAATTACAGGTTGTTTTAAAACTTTGCATTGATTGGAATGGATACTTGTCTTAATGAAATATGCGAATTTTCTATGATATGCGCCAACACAATATCTTCATTAGGAAATTCTCTATTTCTATTTTGTGTTACGTTTAGAATATCCTGGATTTGTAAAAAAACTGCCCTTTATTTACAATTTTGCAAATGACGAGGATCCAGCGGTTGGTCCTTAGGGTAACAGATTCAATACCTTTCAGCTGGTCGTTGAGAATTTTTGAGACAGAAAAATTATACTTCTAGCTTATTCACGCGTTCTTGACTGGAAAACGAATTTATTTGTAACTGATCTGTTGAACATAATCGTATTTTGATACATATTGAGCATTTGTTTATTTGTTTGTCTCTCATTATTTTCTTGGCAATATGCGATCAGTTTTACTTTAATTAGTTTTACTGTTTCTGTGTACATAGAATGCTTTGAATATTAATGGTTCGTTAATTATTAATTTTACGCCTATACTTGATCAACAATTTCTGAAAGGTAAACTATCAAATTAATTTGAAAAATATAAGGCGTTCCCAAAGAAAAACCAAGAATAATTATACTTCTGGTTTAACCGGTATCGGATATTTCTGTTCGTACTTTTAACATATTTGTTACATAAAATCGTATAGCTTTCTATCTCTCATAATAATAGAGAAACTGGCTTTTAATTTACAATCAATTTGTATATGCCAGTTATAAGCATTCATTATGTACGAGCTATTATAACATTTCAGTTCATGAGGTATGGTCTGTGGAATTCTTGAATTTAAGTGTCTACGTTCAAGTTTCAGCTATTATACATTTATGTTTTTCGGCTTGTTTGTCGAATACCAGTAATTACATATCGCTTTAAATTCTATTTATTATTATCTTGTGCTATTTTATTATCATCATACGATACTCGTTACTCCTTGGGTTTAATTGAAATGTTGTATTGTCTTTGAAACATTTAGTGGTTTGTCGTTATAGGTGAATATTGGAGCCTTATACTTTATTAGCGCATCACCTTTTAAGATAAGTCGACCCACACCCATGCTCCCGCACTTAGTCGGTGGCACGTTCCCGTTTTAGAATCATATCACTTTGTCTAAAATATAACTGAAACAAAATTGTAATTAGTTAAACTGAAAAGTCGTCGATATACAGCTACTTCTCTTGTCACACAATAGAAATACTTCGACATATAAAGACTAGAAAAATATGTCTAAGTGCGATTGTTTGCAAAAATATATTGAACAGTTTAGTTTACCCTTTGTCAACATGGCAACATATTTATTGACTGAACACCTACTAATAGTAAACATATTTACTTCAAATAAAGATAGTCCACTATTAGCCACTAGTGATCGAGAAATAGAAGAGTAACTGAACAATAACCATTAAGTACAGGTTTTTTACCTACCATATCAGTGTCAAAAAATATCAGAAAATTTATTTAATATTGTACTCGTGCAGAATTCGTATTATCCAATCAACACTTTTTATTTTATGGCGGAATTCGTATTATCCAATCAACACTTTTTCTTTTATGACTAATCTGCTGCATTCCACATTTCTACAGTAAATAACTATGAATAAATATTAAAGCAATCTGCGACTATCCTGTCATATGATCAAAATAAGATTGTCATGCTAATCAGTCAAAATTTGTTGACAAGTGCTTGAACTATCTAAAAAATAGAAATCAACATTAGAAATTAATTCGTCTCTAAGGCAAATTGCTCGGCATTTTAGTATTAAAAAAAACACTGTGTTTGCTATTAAACATCTCCACTCATCAACAATATGTTGCTTTAGTTAATATCAAACTAGTTAATAAACCGTTTTTGAGTAACTATAAGTAACAGCTACAGTAGTATTTCCAACGAACCATGTGTATAGGAAAATGCAATAGTGGCATAGGGTAATTTTTACTGATGCAAAGATTTTCTAGTCACCTAAAGATTTGAAACTCGGTGATTATTGAAAAAAAAATCTGCAAAGGGCTTCATTCAGACTTTCTCTCGCAAGTGGAAATTGTGACACTAAATATTTTTAAAATTAAAAAGCAGCTAGTGATAAAAGTTTCTTCATGTTCCTAGTAAAACCGAAGTAATAAAAGGAAACACTTGGTAATACAAAATAGAGCAGTTTGCAAATATGTAGAAGGAATTCAGACTCAGCGCGATTTCAGCGTTTGCGGAAGGCATTTCAACGGGAAGCAAGCAGTACACACAATAACCTTATTTTTGCTCATTTTTGTTCCTATTACAACAATTACTCTGTATCTGTTTAGTCCCATTCTTGTGAAGGGTAAAGCTTGAGCTATGTGCAAATTACTTTTATCTATTTGTCAGTTAAAGCAAAAATTGAACAAGCTTTATTTTTTAAAGGTGCTCACTCTGTATATAATTAAGAGAAATTTTTCTCGGTTTCATGCCAGATAGATATATAATCCGCATGCAAACTATCGTCTTTCTCAAACAAATAGCTTTTGAGTTCTACCGGCAACAGGCTGTCGGTTAGACAGACTGACAGACAGACAGACGGAATTCTAAAAACCTCTTTTTCGTTATTAAGCGACCCTGAAATGTGAAGATTGAGGACATCTCTGAAGGTGATTTTTTGCGATTACAGTACTTCTTTCGTCTTTTAGACGAGGGAAATAAATCTACAAAATTCGAAAAAAGTACACCAACAACGTTGCAACCTCTGTTAGTTTCTTTGTTAAGGTGTGGGGTTGGATACACTCTAGATCTGTTGATATGTTCTTGGGAAAATTGTTCCCCGAAATTATTTAAATGTTTTGATTAACATATGCATCCATCTGTAAAGCAATTGCACCCAGAAAATATTTTTTACTAAACATTTAGATTATGCGTTGGCCAGCCAACAGCCCTGACTTTGAACCCCATAGAAAATATATAGGATTTACAAGCGAAATCTTCAGTCAGAAAATTCTGAAGAATTATGGAACTCAATCGAGAAAGTATGGTAGGCGATAAATCTGGACGAAAATTAAAAAAAAACTGTCCTAAAGACTTCAGAAAGTCATTAGAAATAACGGAATTTCTGTAAAGTACTACAAAAGTGTTTCTTTTCTTAAAATGTTTATTTTAAAAATAGGTCCAGTTACGAATTATTTAATTTATTATTATACTATTAAGTACAATAAAAGTTGAAATCACTATAGATTGATGGTTATAAATTACAAAATCAAGTTACAATAAACAAATTGTATTTTTTATCCCTGCTAAATGAATGTTAACATATTCAGATTTTGCATAATCCAATTTCATACAGCTTAAAAATTCCCAAAATCACCCATAAGAGTTGTCCCAGATACTTTTCCGTATAATGATTGTCGTCGGAGTGTGAATTTCAAAGTGCAGCAGATTTAGCATTGTATTATGTACAAAGTAAGAGACAGAGAAAGGCCATTAATCCGTTAAGGAAATAAAAAAAATGTCAGATGCTGCTGTAAATGACGCCGTTGCAGCCATAAAACAGGAAACAGTACCTTAATGTAACACCGACTTTACTGTAACAACCAAAGAAATATTCTTAATTTTTTAATTTTTGTAATTTTTGAATGACAGTGACTATTAAATTATTATCAATTCCAGAACAACAGTTCCCCTTGTTATTGTTTTGCGAAATACTTTATGCGTTCTACACAATTGTAATGCTTCTGAGAGATCTACATAGCACAACAACATGTGCTTCTTTAGTCAAGACTCTTAGTGATATGTTTTAAATGGGGTCATCAGGAGTCCTCACTGGTTATAAATTACAGAATCCAAAAATATCTTGTAATATCCGCTGGTACGATTTTGGTCCGAGACAGATATTTGTAGCTGAGGTTGCAGCTATATCTGCGGAACGCATAAAAACCTAAGCTAACGGTTATGTACCTAAACCACGCACAGTCCGTAGAATGTACTGCAAGGCTCACCTTGATCTCGCATTATTTTTAATCTGCTATTGATTTATGCGCTAAATTCTCCTGCATGCCTGCGATTCGGCCATAATTTACCATTAATGCACGGCAATAGTGGCGCAAAGTTCGCAAAGATCACAAAATTTAATAAAGCGTGTAGCGCATTGTCACCCGACCAAGACAGTAGAAAATTTCTCAATTTATTAACTCCGTATCGGGAGCTGTATTTATAGAACTGGGCGTTGCCTCTGTGCGAAATGATGCAGATTTGCTTGTTAAACAAGGAAATAATAATTTCTCAGCCTTTTATGGACCAATATATTCCAATTGAATCGCAAGTTTCGTAATGTGCAATGGTCACAGCTCCGTAATAAAATATTTAAATAATGCTATGGATTTAACTGGTCTTACGTATGAAGCACTTATAGTCAGCACGGAGTTGTGAACGTGGTGAGTCGTGTTTCTGCAGAAATTATCTTAATTAAATGTTATTAATGTTATTATACCTGCACTTTATTGTAGCCTTAAAAGGAAGAAAATCCATTTGATCAAATATCTCGGAAAATTATGCAGTCGACCTTTTCTGGTTAAATTGCTTAAGAGGCGCGACGGTACGGTTCCGTATCTGAATCTGGAGCAAATATGGAAAATATTCATATTTAGCGATTTAGTAAGAATGTCAAGGCCCAACAGGGGCATATTTATGGAATTAATAAAATTGCAAGTTTATGTTGGAAGCTCTCGTGTAATATTAATATTAGAAGATTAGTTATACCAACTAGGAAAATGAACTTACACAATTTTTGTTTAACTATCCGAAATAAAGTTATAGAACGATATTCCCACTATTTAAATATTATAGCCACCTCGCCTAATACTTAATAAATGCAACATATTCAAAAACTGAATTGCCCACATTTTATACCTAATTATCGAAGAAATTACAGCTCTTTCCTATTCAACAATAATAAACTATGAAATTCTCTAAATGTAACCAATGGGGACATTTTTCTTTCAATGTTAACACCACTAATGTGGAACAAGCACATACATCAAACAAAGAAAATATATTGCATGTAAAAAATGTAACTAGCATCACAAAAATAATGAAAAAATAAATCCGACCTCTACCAAGAAGAACCAATTCTACAAGAATTCATGTCATCGATTAAAGAACTTAAAAGAAGGGATCAAAGTAAATATAATTTCACTTATGAAGAATATAAGAACTGACTTATAGCAAAACTTTTTATCTCAAAATCCACTGCAAACCACAAGAAATGTTATGACACACATAACTAATCATAGCCACTCTCCAAGATTTCATAGTACACATAATAAAATGAAATATAGATTTACCCAAATAATAAATAGCATCCTTTATCTAATAGACGTATCTGTCTGGGACGCAGTTTTGTCTGTCTGTGACGCAGTTTTGTCTGTCCGGAACGCTGTTTCAGCAGCCAAACCGTAAGAGATAGGAAAAAAAGTTATTAACGTTATATGTTTGGAATGGTCATGTCAGCTCAGGAACCGCATTTCAGTCACGTGACACTTCTGGTTTTCGAGAAATCACAAAAAAGGCCGTTTTTCAAATAGAACGCGTATTAAATAAAAACTGTTTCAGTAGCCAAACGGAGCTGTGACCCTCTGAGCCTTAAAACGTCGATCGGTTAGGCAACCACTTTGACAGCTTCCAGAATGTTCCGATGCCCTCTGCGCCTTCAAATGTCGATCGGTTAGGCAACCACTTTGACACCTTCCAGGTCTGGGTACAGTTTTTATTTAATACGCGGTCTATTTGAAAAACGGTCTTTCTTGTTTTTTTAAATGAGACATTTGTCTCACTGGACTGCTAGTCCATATAGATACCGTCTAGTCTATAAAAAAGGCCCCGCCTTCTAGCTACTTTATTATTTATTTTAGACCCAATAAACCTTATATCAAATCAATTGGCACATAAAAACCTACATTTTAACACTATCAAAAATTTTTTATCTTCAATTGTTTCAGAGTGGTGACGTCACGTGCAATTTTTTTAAACGACACAGTATATATTTTTTGACATTTTCTTGTAGAGGTTTTTTTTCTCTTTTCAACAATATAAATATTTCATGCACTTGCATAAAAAAATTTTCGTGAAAAATTACAAAACTTTTTCACAGTGGGAGGCCATGATACAAAACTGTAAACAAAAGTGTAACTCAGAAAAACAAAACAAATAGTAGCCAAACGCTTTAACTGTCAGATTTCAGAATAATCTAAAGTGTTTATTGTTTTGTTTTTCTGAGTTACACTTTTGTTTATAGTTTTGTATGGTGGCCTCCCACCGATAAAAAAGTTTTTTAATTTTTCTCGAAAATTTTCTTATGTAAGGGCATAAAATATTTATATTGTTGAAAAGAGAAAAAAAAAACCTCTACCAGAAAATGTCAAAAAATATATAGTGTCATTTAAAAAAATTGCACGTGACGTCACCACTCTGAAACAATTGAAGATAAAAAATTTTTGATAGTGTTAAAATGTAGGTTTTTATGTGCCATTTGATTTGATATAAGGTTTATTGGGTCTAAAATAAATAATAAAGTAGCTAGAAGACGGGGCCTTTTTTATAGAACAGACGGTATATAATAGACTTGTCCGTCCGTCCGTCCGTCCGGGACGCTGTTTCAGCAGCCAAACCGTAAGAGATAGGAAAAAAAGTTATTAAAGTTATATGTTTGGAATGGTCGTGTCAGGTCAGGAACCGAATTTCAGTCACGTGACACTTCCGGTTTTCGAGAAATCACAAAAAAGACCGTTTTTCAAATAGGACGCGTATTAAATAAAAATGTTTCAGCAGCCAAAGGGAGCTGCGACCCTCTGCGCCTTAAAACGTCGATCCGTTAGGCAACCACTTTGACACCTTCCAGGTCTGGGTACAGTTTTTATTTAATACGCGGTCTATTTGAAAAACGGTCTTTCTTGTTTTTTTAAATGAGACATTTGTCTCACTGGATTGCTTGTTAGGATACAATAATACCCAAATTGTACGACAACCTAACAAACGTCGGCATCTGAGAGGCAATTTCAAGACTCACATTAGTAGTATTAACGTTAAATGTGTTATTAGCAATGGTTTTGATGGACATGTAATTGACACTTTTAGTACCAAGCTACGAAACTAATGTTATATGCTCAGCATGCAATTATATTACTCTAAAGTATTTAAGTTACTTTAGAAATCTTTGAAGTACTTATGGTAACTGAAATTATTCGCGGTGATTGAATTATTTTCCTATAATTCAATTACTAAATTACTAATTTGGATTGGGTATTAAATCCCCAGAACGCAAAAAATGATAGGGCTTTATTGACTTACATATTATGAAAATCGCAATATGGCATTTCTTCGGCAACACAACTCAAAGGGCTTAACCAGGATTCCAGTTATAGGTGGGCAAACATTTATATACACAATTAACTGCTATTATTATTATTATAGTTTTATTTCATTTTTTACAAATAAAAAAAATAGAAGTTAAATTATCATCAGTTTTCACAAATCTGCTGCGGATCGTTTTATGACTTAATCTTCTAGCTCTTTTCTTTATTTCCCAGATCAGTTTTTCTGTACACTTGGCAGCCATAGTCCACATAAACGATCTCCTGACATTATTCTTTTTCCTTTCAGGGATTGTATCACAGTTCCGCCTGATTTTTAAAATTACATAAAATAACTGTGTATTTTGTACAGTTTTAAAGTGTTATGGCAGGTTTTCGAACTTTTTTTCTTGGAAGAGAACGCATACATACACAGCCAGATATTGGAAGTGGGGCATCTACATCTAGATTATTCAGCCACGGCTGTTAAGTAGCCAATGCGAGTGAAGGTTTGCGCTACTACACCAGCAATATCATGCTACCCTTGTAAGCGCCGTATATATTTACCCCTTAACTGGCTCGCTCATTGAATTTGGTTTTTTGAACTGAAAATATTTCCATTTTAATTATGTTTTCGTTAGTTTTTAATCACGCCATTGCCAGGGATACGAGCTGAGGAGTGGCACTTATCCCAAAACGAAATACCCTTGTTGTTGTAACATGTACAGGGTGGGCCAAAGTAGACGCTTTCTTATGGAAACTCATGTTCTTGTCAGAGATAGAAAAATTTTGACCAACATCTCCCGAGCTCAAATTTTATGAAAAAGTTACTGGTGCAAACAGAATTTTGCTATCGTAAACCGTTAGGCCGCTAGGGGGCGTTTTTCAAAATTCGTCGATTTCTTTAAACCCTTCTAGTTTTTTTGTTTTTAGTAATAATTGATTTCTGTGAAAACTTTCTCATAGCAGTTTTTGGTGTAGAATAGGCTGGTGAATTTTTTTTTAATACTGTGTGATTCGTAAATTTGCTGCAACAAAAATTTTCTTATTTCTTATGGAACACCCGGTATATTTATACATTTTTTTGTAGTCCTAAAAATTCTCTATTCAAAAATATATAATACTATATGTCCAAATTTAGCATGTTACGGTGTATTTGGCTTTAAGTTAAATAAACTAAAAATATCAAGTAGCCATTGTGTCATAGCGCCGCATGACCATTGTTTTAAACCAACAGCAGCAATATTTATGAGGAAAACAAAGTTGGCCGCTGTGAAATTAGTCAAATAGCTTTTGAATTTGAACATAATCTGGTTTTTTGTCCGTGTCTATTTAAATTTCCACCTTCCAACAAGATGGTGCACCGCCTCATAATTGAAGAGTTACAACTAATTACTTAAAAGTGCAGTTTGGTGAAGAGTGGATAGGGAACCAAGGACCAATCGCTTGGCCAGTGAAGTCCCCCATATGACACCCCTAGACTGCTATTTTTGGGGAAAAATTAAAGATTTGACATATAGACAACCGATTACATCAAGAGAATTGCAAGAGGAAGCAGTGCAAAATGCATTTGCTACAATTTCTAACATTGAGCTAAGAAATGCTGCAAATGCTGTCAAACAACGGTGCCGCTTGTGTATTAATCAGAACGGTGCACAGTTTGAACATATGTTATAAAAGGACATATCGTTGGGTGGTAATATGTTTTATTAATTTTGTTATTTGTTCTAAATGTTTCTAACCCTATATGCTTTTTGTTTTTTCTTATTTAGTTAGCGCCAACTTTGTTTTACTCATAAATATTGCTAATGTTGGTTTAAAACAATGGTCATGCGGCGCTATGACACAATGGCTACTTGATATTTTTAGTGTATTTAACTTAAAGCCAAATATACCGTAAAATGCTAACTTTAGACATATAGTATTTTATATTTTTGAAAAGAGAATTTTAAGGACTACAAAAAAATGTATAAATATACCGGGTGTTCCATAAGAAATAAGAAAATTTTTGTTGCAGCAAATTTACGAATCACCCTGTATTAAAACAAAATTCACCAGCCTATTCTACACCAAGAACTGCTATGAGAAAGTTTTTACAGAAATCAATTATTACTAAAAACAAAAAAGCTAGAAGGGTTTAAAGAAATCGACAAATTTTGAAAAACGCCCCCTAGCCGCCTAACGGTCTACGATAGCAAAATTCTGTTTGCACCAGTAACTTTTTCATAAAATTTGAGCTCGGGAGACGTTGGTCAAAATTTTTCTATCTCTGACAGGAACATGAGTTTCCATAAGAAAGCGTCTACTTTGGCCCACCCTGTACAGCTCGATGGTGGATTGAGTCGTATGCGCGTGCTTCTTTCTCATTTGTTTTCATCTAGAATCATATGTATAACCTATTATAGCTTCTTTCTTTAAATTCTTGTAGAATATGAATTCCAGTAATGATAATAAATCAACTGTATTTTGCTCTTTATAAATGTTTAGGGGTAGGAAACTGTCCACACCTGCCCCTCCCTAGCTACGCCCATGAATACAAGTATAATATTTATGATTTTCTATGACTAGTCAGGTAACAGCTAGTTCTGTACACGAGCAAAGAGATACTTGGTACAGACGTGTATGTTTGTGGATGAGATATGCGTGTGTTGTCTCGTGTAGTGTAGGTTGTGCAGGATGTAGCTTGCTAATAATTATTGTGTAAGAAGCAAAAAATATGTCTGCGGAAAGTACAGATTGCAGAGTAAGGTACGGTAAAAATATAATTTCATTTTTTCCATAACATTTGACAACAGGTATTCTAAGCGTAACCTTCACATTCGCCGGATTTCTGTCGCCAGATTTCGACTCGCCGGAATTCATTTCGCCGGATAATTATTTCACCGGAAAGCTATTCCCCGGATTCCGTTTCGCCGGATTGTAGGCTGCGTGTCGTATAACGAAATTCGGCAAAGTACTGTGTCTCGTTCTAGCCTGATTAAGTTAGTTGCAGTCTTTGATAATTTTTTTCACCACCACGGCCGGTGTTGTCCCCACGATCAGCATAGTGTTCTCGATCTTGATATCCGGCGAAATGCTTTCCGGTCAAAAGACTACCGACGAATCGAATTCCCTTTCTGTTCAGAATACTAACGGATGAAGTTATTGAGGAGTGTGACATGATGACATAGAAATTGCAAGTGGGCCATTACCGAATGCAAGCGGTAAAACGACAGGAAGACTTACAATTTAACCTTAATCTATGAAATAAGGCTCTACAGAAATGAGACGAGAAAATAATAGAATTAAAATAAAAGCTATGATAATAGAACGAAAGCGGGAAATAGGTTAAAACTGGAAGAGGAAATGTGGAAAATTTCTCGTGAAACTTAGTCGTAAAATTAGTGCTGCTATGAGGTTATTCAAAAATTTTAGTAATAGACGAGAAGTGACGAAGGAAACTAAAAAGAGAGTATATAAAGCTGAGTTAGTGCCAACGTTAGTATACGGGAGTGAGTCGTGGATGCTTTCTGCTAAACAGAAAAGTACACTGAAGGCCTGTGAAGTTAGGATTTTGCGAAAAATTGGAAGCGTAACACGTACGGATAGGATACGCAACGAAGTAGTGGGATCTATGGTGCATTGTTGTCCCCTCTCACTCTAAAGTACTTTAGAGAGAGGGTGGACAACGATCTGTCCATACCCTGGTAAAGTGGTAAAGGACAAATACGTCAAACTGATATCAAGGCACCCTAGTGCCATCTATTCTGAATATAAAGCCAGTGCTTCAAGGAACAGAGAAAAACCAACTTAGATGGCTCGGGCATCTAGTCAGGATGAAGGATAGTAAATTTCCGAAAAGAGTATGAACAGCTAAATTACTGGGGAAGCGTGCAAGGCGAAGACCGTACAAGAATTGGAAAACCCGTATCACACAGTATCTGAAAGGTAGGGGAAGCAATTGGATTGAGGCCAAGGAACAAATCCATAACAGAAATAAATGGAGAAAATGGGTGAAAACTACCCCTCGGCACTGCTAGGCGGTACAAGAGGGAAACGCATTAAGAAAGTATAGATAAAACAGTATACATTGGTCCTTCGATTATATTTGAGAATTGGAATTGCATTGTGGAAATCAGTTCGAAGAAAATGTCAAATAAGTCTGTGAGAAATATGAAAAAATCGAACACAAAAATGTCGCATATGAAGATTCTGGACAAATACAAGGAAATAACACAAATTCTCAAGACAAAATGGGGGAAGTTTCAAGGCAAAGCAAAACAGAAAATATCAGAAGTACGACTTCCAGACAATAACAAGTAAGAATTGAAATAGACATGAAGAAGCAAGAATTGGAGTACAGACATCAGCAAAAAATGTTGGATCTAGAGTTAACAGTGCAGCTGACAAAACTGGGTAAGGTAGACGCAGAATCTGAAGGGGAAAATCGGTGTGCTGTGAGTCACTGAATGAAAGGCTTAATGTTGTAAGATGGGTGGATGGTAAAAATCCCCTGGACAGGCAATATAAGTCCTCATGCAGAAATGATGTCGAGTGCTCTATTATCTCATTTCTGAGTTAAAGTTGTTAATACCTTAAAGTTGATGTATTTGTGCAATGTAATTTACCATTCGGGATGTATTTAAACTAAAAAGTAGACAATTACATGTAAATTTACCATAAACGTGAGAGAAAATGTACCTTTGAGATGGTAAATTTCCAACTATCTTGGGTAAATTTGCGACCATTATTCGTAAATTTGCAACCTTCATGGTTAAAGTTTCTTAAGTGAGAGTAAAATTATATCAAGGCGTAAATACATTCACTCTTAAGTCCCCTTTTACCTAGATAAAATTAGCTATTATAACGTAAAAGTGGAATTCACATAGGTAGCAAAAAACACTTATTTAGCGCACTTAATACAAGAATAACTATTCTAATATCGTATATGTACACTGGTGGGCACATTTTTATCAAGTGAAGTAAAAACTAAAATAACACAATGGTTGATTTTCCTGAACATCTTTTATTTAGTTAACAAGTTATATATACAGGGTGTTTCAAAAAGGTGTTGCCAAACTTGGGGGGGGGGGGGGTTATAGAAGACATTGCGGTAAACAAATTTTGCATATAAACCCCTAGTCGAAAATTAGCTGTTTTGGCCCTGGAGCAATTTTTGCCAATAAACGTAATGTTATCTTGTTGATAGAAAATACTTCGATATTTAGTTAATTTTTATTAAAGATACCGCGAAAAAAATAAATTTATAGCACTTGTTCAAAATGGCGACCCTTAATCTCGTTACATAAATGTGCCCTTCGATTCATGAAGTCGCTCACCCGTTGTAACATATGCGGATCTTTCTGCAAGAAAAGACAGGCTGCCATCACTCTCTCTAACAGATCCTCTTATGTGGCTACAGGGGTTTCATAGACGAAGGACTTGATGTAATAAAAATTAACTAAATAATAAAGTCTTTTTCTGTCAAGATAACATTCGGTTTTTGGACAAAAATTGCCCCTGAGCCAAAACGGCTCATTTTGGACTAGGGGTTTACATGTAAAACAAATTTACCGCAATGTCTTTTATAACCTCCCCAAGTTTGGCAACACCTTTTTGAAACACCCTGCATATATACGAGCAGTTATGAGGGTAATCACAATGTAAAATAAGACGGAAAAACTTATTTTAGGATTCTTTTATTTTTATCTCCGCTAATCAGTATTTACTTAAGGGCATCTATGGCCATCATATGTCGAAAAATATTTGACTGTAGCAGTTATGGTGACTGTAATCATATAAATTTTCATAAATTGTATAATTTAGTCGAATTTAAAGTATTTTTCTTTAAGTGTACAGTATCTTCAAGATAGGAATGGACACTATGAAGACATCTTAAACGTAAACTTCAGTTATTTTCATTATTAATACACTTTATAAATCAGTATCACATATTAAGAATATCTTTCTAAGAAGCACAGCACGTTTTTTGTTAATAATAAGAATGAAGTAAAATACGGAGGCTGGCATTGCTAAATTGCATATACAGTTGTGTTCACATACCCAGAATTTCTGTCAATTAAATAAGGGAATTGAACTATCATCTGTCAAGCAAAACGTTAAATGAGCAACTATAGATATTCACCCGTTCTTAAACGTGTAACAGAAACACGGTGTATATTACTTCTCGAGTTTGATTTTAGAGGATCCTATTTTTCCAAGAGTTCTCATTTTTACTTCCCTCGTCTAAAAGACGAAAGAAGTATTGTAATCGCGAAACACTCACCTTTCGAGATATCTTCAGATCTTTACGTTTCAGGGTCTCTAGATGACGAAAAACAGGTTTCCTCAATTCCGACTGTATGTCTGTCTGACTGTCTGTCTGTCTGTCTGTTGGCAGTATAGCTCAAAAAGTTTTTGTCGGAGGAAGATGATATTTTGCATGCATATTATATATCTACCACGCATGAAACCGGTACAATTTCATACAAATATATGCAGGGTGAGCACCTTAAAAAAATAAAATTTTGTTTATATTTGCGTTAAGTGGGAAATAGATTAAAGTATTAATTTGCACATAAAGCAGGCCTTGCACTTGACGAAAATAGAACCCAACAAATACAAGATAAGGTCACAAAAAATTCAAAACGTTTTAACAATAACACCGTTTGCTTAAATAGCGCCGCGCGTCGCATACATGCCTGCATGGAGCAGTTAAATCTATCTGACTATCGACAATTGTATCCGCAGATGATGTAGATCGAAGCATAAGCAAGTGTTAAGATACTGTTAGCTCTATTTTCCTTTGAGTTTTAGGCCGCGAACCGCACAAATGCGTAAATCCCAAACCTTGAAATAGCCCTGCGTATGATATCGTTAAAAATTAATAAAGTAATTTTTGTGAAAGAATTATTTGCAAGGTCTATTGATGTCAAAATATAATTAATTTTCCTAAGACATGCCCGGCGTGAAGGTTAAGCCAGCTAAAACCCAACGATACGAACAGGACTCCATAGAGTAGCAAGAAATTGGTCGTTGAATTTGTTCGCAGTCGCAAGCGCCGCGGTTCAAATCCCTCCGGTA
This sequence comes from Agriotes lineatus, assembly GCA_940337035.1. Lineage (NCBI taxonomy): Eukaryota > Metazoa > Arthropoda > Insecta > Coleoptera > Elateridae > Agriotes > Agriotes lineatus. Next base: position 11,120,411 of record OW679197.1, read on the forward strand.
ACGGAGTTTTTTCTTGAAAATTTATTTAATTTATGAGAAACGTGAAGATATTTTTACTCTTAAATTAATTTCAATTTTTAAAATTATTTAGTGTCACAATTTCGGCGAGGGAAGTTTTGGGTAAAGGCTTTTACAGATTTTTAAATTTACAATTATTCAGTAATTTGACTTTCACAGTTCGAAGCCTACTGATATTATTGTATTATACGGATTATAATAAAAATTGCGCCACTACTGCGTTTATATATCGTCTCCTCCCTTAACAACCAATCATAAGATTGACAAAATTTTCAATTGCATCCCTTCATCCTTCGGTATGTGAAAACGACTGTAGGAAGGTGGTAGTTGGCCGTGGGTATATTTGTTTATTGCATTCCTATTTCTCCCATTTTCAAATATTCCACCAAAATTTTGTTGCCCGAAATCAGTACAAGTCGCCCTTGACTGTTGGCCTACTTGTTAGACGTGAGTCTCCCCACAAATAATACTACTAGTTAGTAGTATTATAGCTGTGAGTAGTTCGTATTTTTTAATAAAGTATAATTAGCAATCGTATCATTTGAGGACATATTTCGATAGGAACTGTTTTCTTTTTTTTTAGGTCTAGATTCGTTCTAAAAAAATGTTTCCGAATTTAATGAACACCCTGTATTTATCTAACGAACAGAACACATTTCTTCTCATCAGCACCAATAAGTGCTAACTGGGCACAATATTAATTGGCATAAGGAAATTATATCTAACTCTACAAAAGCAGTCTGTCGACAATAGGAAGTTCAACTACTTTCGGATTTTATTTAAACAATAATCTGCTAACGTGACGCTTTCTTTGAATATTTAGCAACACAGGCAAGCACAATTTTAATGATAAGGGTATAACTTCGTTGACATATAGTAATTACGTTACTATAATTAACGTAAAACACGTAAATATGAGTTCCACAGTTTTGCATTCAGGATATGAATTCAGGTTGAACAAAATGAAAGTGAACATTAAGCTGCTTTTATTTATTTCTACATTCAAATTAGGTTTTAGCAAATTTCACATTAAACGCCCTTACGGGCGAAACTGGTACACAATGCGTTACAGACTTTAAGGAATAACAAAATTTTTTAAAATCTTATGAAAAAGCAACCCAAATTGCGTTTTAAGGGAGCTGCAAATTATTTAACTAAAATAATTCAGAAAAGGTTAATGTTCAAGCTTAGAAGCAGTTTCAGCAAGGGCGAGGATGTGTATTTTATCATAACTCTTTCGAATTAAAATATTCTCCAGTTCAGTTGAATATTCAAATAATTTCGACTTTTTTACTTAAATAAGTACTTCTGTTTGGAATTAGTGAGAAAAGTAGATTTTGAGTAAATCGAACCTAAAGTAAGAGTGCCCTTAATCGCTAAAAATACTTTTTCTGAAAGGCTACTTGCCTATACTATTCTGGTTGAAGTATCCCTGGAACAGATACGAGTAATTTAACGCACGACAATGCTCCATCTCATTCCGTGCGAGAGGTCAAGGCGCTACTTAAATTAATATTTTCAGTGGCTGTGGGTATTTAGATAATGTCTTTCACTCAAAACGAGTGCTAATTAGGTAAAATAAATTGTTAACCAATTTTGTATTGTTCGTGATTGCACGTACTTCAATATTTAGATCCGTTTTTTTATAAAACTGCTAAGTTACGCGATTTTGAACAAGAGAACAGAGGAAACTAAGCTTTTCAAACATCTAAGTTGAAATCTCTTGATTGTAAAGAGTTAGAATTAAAAAATGCCACCCCAGCTGCAGAGACTACCTTTTCTGAACCTTTTCTATTTAGCCTTCTCCATAATGTAGCTTCCTTCAGAGGCAGTTTCTTACCCATGTTCATATGGGTGCTATTACGCTTAGAAGATGGTAACACTGGTTTCTACGCCCTATACAGGAATCTGTAAACCATTCCGTATTCTCACAAATATCAATTTGTTGGAAACGGGGTCAGCACATCGCTCTTGTAGAGTCAGTAGCTGGAACACGTATTTCACCTTTGGGCTACAATCATAATTCAAGTTTACAGCCAGAGGCGGATTACACAAAGCGTCGCCAAATCCGGCTTCTTAGTGCGTTTAGATGAAGTCTGCATGTATCATACTCAGGTTTATTAGCGCCATCACGTGTTCAAATTACCGGCGCAGCAAGGAATCTGTGCTCCAATGAGGGCCATTCGCGAGCAGCGTCAATAAAGCCGCAATCCTTTGCATTTAATTAAAGCGCACGTGTAGCGAATCTATGGATGAGGTCAAAAACAAAGTTGGAGAAGGAGCAGTTATCATTGTTAGCCGAGCCTTTAATATCTGATCTGGTGAGCCTTTGTTCTGACATGCACACTTCTCAGAATGTGCGGATGGAATTCTAATTCCAGCTCAGCGACACTCCGCACGGTAGTTTGCAGAAAGCGGCGTATCAACTGCATGCAATCTTCTATTAACTGCTGGAAGTTTAAACAAATATGGGCCAAATTGATTATGTGCCGGCGAGGATGCAGCCTTTATAACGAAAGTTATAGGTGTAAATTGTATTTGGAGACCTTTATCTACGACTTGTCATTCCCCAAAAGTGTTGTTCCATTCCTTTTCTTTTCGGTATAAATTTGGGTTAATGCTAGAAGATCCAAGATCAATAGTTGTAAACTTTACTGAAAGTTAAGATTTTTCCAGCCCATAACACATTTAATCAGACTAAAGTGATACAATTAGAAACTGAGGCAGAAATATGCATCGGGATGTTCTGCTACACATCACCAATAGATATATTTTTTAGTTGGATTTTCTCCATCTTGCATTATTTTATTAGTTCTACAAGATATTGATCATCCAGCTTGAGGTTAAGGCTTAATTGAACTTGTAATTGATCCAGAGACTGCTATTATTGGTGCTTCGTCCATCCCCCTTTTAGATAAACCTAAAACCGAGGATGACACCTTGTTTTGCTTCAATTTTAGTCCATTTTGAAAGCTTGTTTCTGTCAATAGGTGGGTTTTTATACCACTTTCCATCAAAAAGTGTTCTTTTTTTATAAACTCTTTGTAGAGATGCTCTCGCATCTTCAATTTTAGATGACGTTGAAATCATAGCACGACAAGAAACTTAATTAAAATAATTAATAGAAGTAAATCAGAAGGAACCGACAAAAAAGCTAGAATGTAACTGCATCGCATATGCGTTACCGGCCTCTGATAATGAAAATGCAATTGACACTAAAAAACTGGATGCTGTTGGCTATGATGGAACTCCTGTAAGCACTCCTGTCTGCACTTGCACCTGCATCATCCAGGCAGATCAGACAGTTTAAAATGCCTTCTCTACATTTTCAGCAAACGCGTACTTTAAGTTAATCAAGTCGTAAGAATATGAGGAAGCAGAATCACCTATCATATACCGGATTTACTACGAAGAATTTATTGAGAGTTGTGATGTGCCTACAGAAAAGCCTTGGGGTACTTGAATATGGCAGAAGCGATGGAGGAACTGGGGAGATAGCTAGAAGAAACAACCGGCCAGAACGCAATAGTTATAAATATGGCAAGCAAATCAAATAGGACAAATTGTAGATATAGATTCAGCGTGATTCAGAGTGAAAAAGTACATTAAACCAAACATGCGGTTTAGCTGCTTAGTCTTTGGACACTTCTTTTCAAACCAAAAAAAGGGGTAAAATATACGTGACAAAAAGGGGCTCAAGGCGAAAACTAGTCTGCAATGAAAAAGGACATCGAACGGTTGGCCAGACCATTTGCTCATTTGGAATAGGAGGCTACCTTTTTGGAATTCTAATAGAATTTAGGTTTTTACGAGTACTCGAAATACTACAATGCAGTCTAGAAAAGGGCAGAGCAGCTATGCAGTTATTGAACAAAATTGTAAAAAATAAAGAAGTAGATCTAGTCATTATCTTAGAGTCCAAGGCTAACCAAAGTAATATAACAGCATTATTACAAAAGTAATGATGCCACGATGCGAGTACTCAGTAAAGAGGTAGTAGTAGTAAATTACGACGAAGAACCAAAGGGCGTTTTTTAGTAGAACTGCGTGAACTAATTGTGTCCTCGTGCGAATCCTCACTTAATAACAATACAGAACTTCGAAAATGACTGACAAAGGCTAAGATTAAAGTATAAAACAACATGAAAAAAACCACCATAGTGGTGGACGACGTAACAGAAAAAGAACAATCCGGAGCACAGGAGAAGCAGACGGAAGGGGATAAAACTTATTGAATAGGTGGTACAAAATTCACTGGTCTACCACGACCAGGAAAGCAAGCCAAATTTTGAAAGAGGTATAAACTGTTTCAAAATAGGTTTGACATTGAGTACGAAAGGTCTGTTGCATAAAATAGACAGTAGAAGACAAGGGCAATCTTAGCTACGGCCAACGTGAAGGCTAATTAAAGAACAGAGAGGGAATGTCCACGAGAGCCAGAAAAGAGGGCAAGGAGTACTGGCAGAAATGGAGAACCAGTATGAGGAGAAGCGGAAAACTCTAACGACTGACACAAGGCACGAAATGCGCAGATAGATTGACGAAAACGTATAGGACAATCGCCACAAAATAATAATGAAAAAATTCCGAACATCTCCAAAATCAGGCTCGCCAAAGCAAAGCGGAAAGATAAAGCCATGAACCCTTCCCAGAACACGAAACCGAGCGCTGGTGAGCAAAGGAAATAACGGCAGAAGAAATACCGCAGTTCAAAATAGAGAAACTAGAGAAGGCGCTACGAAGGAGCAATATGACAAAGGCCTTAGGGCCAGACCAGATACTACCGGAAGTGCTCAGTAAAAGGATGCTACCCAACTCAGTGGTAAAGTCAATAATCCTATATTTAGCTCCAATCTGGAGTAAGGAGACAGAAAATTGTCCACAAAATAGAATAAACATACAAAGGAAAATAGTACGAGACCAAATACCTAAAACATCGGGAACACCACGACGATCTCTAAAACGCTGGAGGGATAGCTGGACCTCAGTTTTTCAACAGTGAGATGTTGCCATAAACGGGTTAATAGCGTAAATAAAGAAAAACAAGAAGAGATCAGAAAAAATGGATACAAGAATATGGACTGCATAGGAAACGATATTGATAAAGTGGTAGTGATAGCCATATTAATAGTGAAAAGAAGTACTTACTGTCGACATTTTGGTAGAATCCAGACTGGAGGGTGAGGAATACTGGAATATCTATAGTTAAAAACAATAATAGATAGTCTAATGGAAAACAAAGAAGAAGAGGGGAGCAGTGAAAAAGGGAGTTAGCAACCCGGGCCTAATTGAACTAGAGAAAATAATTCTCTCTCCCTCTTTTCCTGCGTCTCTCCATTATTTCCCATTTTCGGTCAGTTTTTTTGTTTTTCTATAGATGAAACAGCCTAAGGCTTCTATTGTTTCGGGTATATGTTGTATTATTGGTTGGCCTTCCGTGTTTTTTCCTTCTATTATATCAAATCTATTTTTTGTTCTTTAATCTTATTCCACGACTGATATTACTATTCCTTCTTTTCTCGACTTTGTTTGCTCAAGATTATCTTTAAATTTGTTTCCCCTCTGTTTCGTCAGTACGAAATCTATTTGATATGGTCTTTTGCCACCTGACATCGTCCATGTATAGCTTTTGCGGACACGACGTTGGAATATAGTATTTGTAGCGACTAGGTTTTCTGTGCGCAGAACTCGACTAGCAGATCTCTCCTTGTATCTTTTCTACCGTATCTACCCACAATTTTCTACTTTACCCTGCAATTGAATTCCAATGTCCCAGAGTAATGAAAGTTGGTTATCCTCCTGTAATATTTTATTACTTGTTTCAAATCCTTATAGATCTATTCCACGTCTTCATCACTATATTCAGCTTGAGAATGTATACCTACACTATCATTGTGTCTCTTGGAAAAGAAGCTACCTTTACAATTATCATTCTCTTGTTCTACAGAACATATCTCTTTGCTCTCTGGCCTATATCTTTTGTCATACCTATTGCCGCTCCCGTTATTTCTTCTTCTACTGTTGTGTTAATCATTCGACAATATCCGCTCCATATCTAATCTTCATCTGGTCATCTAACTTTTCTTAGTCTTAATATATTTAATCAATTTTCTTCCATTTCTGGTTTTATATCTTCCAGTTTACTGCATTTGAACAGTTGTTACGGTATTAAAAGGACTTTACGACACCCACCCAAGGTGAGCATCGCACCACGGAATCAGTCCTGAAAACCTGACACACTTGCCCTGAAATCGGTTCGAAATAGGCTAATAGGCCACGGCTGGAACGCTCAGGGAGTCGGGCGTGAGTCACACGATACGTTCTGGGCAAGCGCGTTGTGGCATAATATATAAAGGGTATGTCGAAATTATGAGGGCGCCACCAAGCCTGTCTTAACCCGGCTAACCGGGCCTGGACGGTTAGACGGGAGCGAAGCATGCAAAAAATACTCCGCCAATAAGATTACTCAAGAGTTGCAAGGTCAAATAACAATTTCGGGATTGCCTTAAGCCAGGATTGTGATTAGGTGTCAATCCGACCACGACTACGCAGCTGTCTCACTCACCTGCACGCTCACAGCTTCCTCGTTCCGTCGTACAATAATCCGTACAATAAAGGGGCGTCTATCTGTAACAGAACATGCACAAGCCGAAACAAACAATAGTTCCCTTAACTAACCAATCATATATTTCACTTCGGGTTACAAGGGGGTAGCAGAATGCGTCGCCCTGTATCTAACCTTAATCTATAATTAAGGGCACCAGCTGGCACGCGCGCTCTAAACTTAACGACAGATGTTGAACATTAGTGAACAGCAATAATAGGTAGTAATGAGTAGGTACAAAGATACACGTTGCCTTATGCAAGGGCAGCGACGATTTACATTAGCCTTCACGGCATGAACAGTCTGCAAGTCTGAATGAATACACTAGCGTAGTAATGAGTAGGTACAAAGATACACGTTGCCTTATGCAAGGGCAGCGACGATTTGCATTAGCCTTCACGGCATGAACAGTCTGCAAGTCTGAATGAATACACTAGCGTCGTAATGAGTAGTAATGAGTAACACTCGCGTTCACAGCGGTAATCAGGTTAAAGGCACATACCTTAATGCGTAGGCGGCGACGGAGCCTGGTACAGTTGAGTTGCGACGAGCTGCAATCGTAGGTGGCAGGTACCTTCGGTGTTACAACGGCGAAAGGGGGTGAATGCATAACCGCCTCAATGGCGACGGGAGACGCGTCAGGACGCGTACAACGGGACGACGAAAAGAATGGGGGCCTCACTCGTTCTGCTGAACCAAATCCTCGTAGGTCGAGATGAAGGGGGCACGACCCCTCACTAACAGTAGCAGGAACTGGGCTCCAAAAAACACCACGTTACGCCGAAGACCACTCGACAAATTTCGACTCACAACCACCACACAAGCGCTCTCTGCACTGGGCTCCGGACGACTGCCTTTAAGGCGAAAACGTTTGTAACAAAATTGCTGAAGCAGCACTTGACGGGAAAAAGACTGACGCCCCCGCCAAGGGCGGAAGCGCCGCACGAAAGCGCACACTCTGCGACCTCTTGTTCGTTCGACGGCTCTCGGCTCAATCCCCGAGGGAAGCGTTGGCAAAAGGTCACCTTCGCCGCGTCCCCCACGTGACTAAACCACAGCGAATCGCAAGGCGATGAAATGAAACCAACCAATGCGGGCCACGCTGGTATCACGCCGCCACAGCGTGCTATTCAGAATTCAGAAAAACGCCATCAGAGGAGAGCTCCAACCGACGACAAATACTGCTTTTGGGGCTAAATATGTGCGAAATCGTGATTCTGGAATTAGGCGATGGAGCCAAATAAAGAGCTAAAAGGGCTTAGCATACGGGCACGCTGCTCTAAGCTTAGGCGGCTATTCAAAATACCAAAATGACCTAACTAACGGCGTGAAATGCAATTAAGCATCTGAAACAGCAAAATGACTTAACACAGTCGTGACGTTCTTTATATATAATCTCTCTAGTTTGATCCTATTTGTATCTTCGTTAGCAGTCTCCACCCGGCGATCTGAAAGGGAGACTCGAAGATGTCATAACCGATTCTTTGAAAAATAAGGTTACTACATGTGTTTCTCATTTTTTCCGAATGCTGTTTTCCTAATTTTCTATACACCCTATCGTCTTTCTAGTATAGCCTACGTGTCTGTAAATAACTAAACCAGCAAAATGCAGCAGAAATTGAAGGATAATGGTAGGTATTCTTGCCGAACGCGATGCTATTTGAGCAAACACACTTTACTCAACCGTTTTTGGGTTTCAGTGTAAAATTATTTTTCTTGTATTATTTTAGATGTTTAATAAAAGACCAACCCCTTTTAATTTTTTTCTCTGGGATATCTAAAAAATGTACTCAAGAAACAAGAAGGAATTGATCAGTATGCAAAACTGTTAGTACTACATGATCAAGATTTTTTGAAGAGTTACAAACCCTGTTAAACAAAAACGTGAAACCTCTGTGGAAATCGAAATAGTATTTTGTCTAGTTTATATAAATGCTCATATTTCCGAGCAGCTGATTGAGAAGAACTTTTGTTTATTTAAATATGGATTGTTTTGTAGCACCATCTATGTATATCGCACACTCTTTTCGAGCTTGCTGGAATTTTTTTAGTTATCTTCTTAAAACGCGCAGAGACTAGAAACTGACTTAAGTATTCGAAGTAAAAATATCTACATGCGACGAATTTATATATAACTAAAGTCCTTCCATTAATCTATATAAATATCTTTATATGAAATAAACAATATCGCTCTCTTTCTCTCCTTCTCAGCAGTCGGTCTTCCATTGCTGAGAATCGTGACACCTGCGGCTGTCTTCTACAAGTCTTACCACTCTCTCTCCATTTTCTTTTGATTGTGCTGTACGTAACGCTTTTTCTGCGGATGATCTCATGAATGCTTTTATTACGCCTCTTTATTGTATTGAAGATCGCATTCAGATTCTTCATTATTTAACCTCAGTCATTACCATTCGTTTTTCGATGCTGTCATCAACTCTTTGTGCCACTTTTTAAAAAAGCGGGGAATTCTCCTTAGGCAGAAATTCTTTTAGAACAGGTATATTACTGCGTCTGAATGTCCACGAGATCCGCGGCATCCGCCGTCAACACCACATTTCAAAAACTTCAACTATTCAACTATTCTCTGTCCACTGCAAAGTGCCATATAAAGTGATGGAGTTTTTAGGGATTCATATATGGTGAGTACGAGAACTGGTAATTCTGAGGTACTCTAGCTGGATCTACAATCGTCTTCATCTGCTCTTGGGCGAGATCTCTTTTGACCAACCTTTGTCCTTTCTAGGCTGCGACTGCCTATCTTTCATCATAAAGAAGTAAACCTTGTCAGATAGTCATGAAAAACACGGAATTTTTGTCTAATATTTCCCAAGAGAATCTCACTGACTTCCTTCAAAGTAAAACGTTTCCGGGTCATAAATGTTTCCCCAGTTGGATATTATTTTATTCATATTAGAAGTTATTAGCGCGCGAGTTGGTTGCGACAGCTAAATAGCCTCTATAATAAAAGTGGAAAAAGCGTAATGCATTTCTGTATTAAGAACATCTACATATGGTTTCGGAGCCACAGAAAACGCCTGTACATGCGAAAATCAACTGGGAACAGATCCGGAAACCCTATATCTTTTTAGGTCATCTTCCCAGCTCATCTGTTGGCGACCTCTTGACCTTTTTCCTAACCATGGCCTCCACTGCTGTATTACTACTGTGTTCCATCATTGGTCTGATTGTCTGGCATTATGTCCTACAAAGTCCCACTTCAGTCTTGATACCCGTTCTCTGGCATCCTCCACCTCTGTTATTCGTCTGATCCAGACATTCGTTTTCTTATATGATAGTTTTACACCTATCATTATTCTTACCCAATATAGTACGTGTTAATTGACTCATGCGTATTCAATACTAAAAGCTACCCGGTGCTTACTGTGGCTCAGACTATAACATACTTATGATGAACACCAAGTTGTAATTTAAGAACAAAAGTATAAAGCAACGATTTTTACGGCTTAATTAACAAGAGATCACCGAGTGTAGTACTTCGATTCGTCAAAGACGCCCTGAGCTCCATGTCAATCCCAACCACATTTTAAATAATGTATTGAACACATCTCAAACAAATCGCCTTGATAACTGCTAAAGATTGTCCCAAACCACTTAGAGGAACGAAAATCTTGGATGACAGACAATATGTCGAAGCAAGCGCAATATGTAATGAGGGAGTAGTATAATACCAGAAATATCAAGTTTACATTGTTGAAATTTAAACAGAGAACATACCTTGTAACTGAATTGCAACAACATCTCTACTCAAAGGTTTTATTTATTTTTTTCGACAACCGTCAAGAAAAGGGGACATTCGCGCATTGCTATCAATGCGCGAAGTTTGTCATTTTTTAACGTGTTAAAAAATGGGATATTTATTTACGTTACCATTGACAACGTGAAAAAATGCATTTCGCGCACTAGAGCGCCAAAATTTTTCGCGCACTACGTCGAGAAATAATATTGATATTCTTGTTTGATGGTTGTAGAATAGTAATTTACGTAACAAGTATAGAAAGTGGAGCTTTTCAGTACGAGTGAGATGTTTCCGGAAGAGGCCGTTAGGCCGAGTCCGGAATTTCGAGACAAGTATGGAAAAGCCACTTTCATACGAGTTTCGTACAATATTTTTTCGTACACTAACATACAAAAAGGAATACTAAATTTATCCTCGTATATAGCAAATAAGTAGAGTAATATTATTATGTACGTAACGTTTTATATGTGTTGTAACTAAGGAAACGTACGGCAAAATACTACTTTGCCGTACGAATACCGCAAAGTGCAACTTTCTGATTAATAAATTGTACGGCAAAGTAGCTCTTTCAATGCTGGTGTACGAAAAAAAATTGCTTGTATTAAGGGAGTGAAGTGGTTTTGTGGGTTCGAATTCTCACGCACAAAAACACTCACTTCGCGCACTTAATACAAAAATTACTACACTGCTCAAAAAAATTAGGGGAACACTTTTTCAGCCGTGCAGAAATTTTCAAATTAAATACAGACGCAAGTATCAACGTTAGTATATTGTTCTTTCAATATTACTTAACAAGATACAAACAATAAATATGCTGTAAATTAACGGTTTTCTTGAGTAACACCAAACCATTGAGAAGACTACCAAAATCGAAATGTGAATCATCACTTAAAATGTAATGGAAATTCTGTTAGCGCTCGAATACCGAATTTTAGTAGCGCGTGTGCCCTCCATTATCATCAGTGACAACGTGACATCGTCGAGGCATGTTGTGAATAAGACGTCTTAACATGTCTTCTGGTAAATTTCACAATTATTCCACAAGGACCTCGGTCAACCCCTGAAGAGTCTGAGGTGCAGCAAGACGCTTCCTAATACGCTTGTCGAATAAATCCCAAACGTGTTCGATGGAATTTAAGTCCGGACTCATGGCTGATCACCCCATCACCTGGATTCCTTGTTCCTGGAGAAAATTTGTTGTTAAATTTGCGGTATGTAATCTACAATTATCCTGTTGTAGGATAAAGCCATCGCCGAAATTGCTCACAAATGGCACAACATGCTCTTGAGGAATCGTCTCAACATAAATTTGTGCGTTAAGACGTTGGGGAACGACAACCAAGTCGGTGCGACCGTCTATACTGATGATACCCCAAACCATGACCGATCCAGCTCTGAATCGGTCAACTTCCTGTATACACGCCGCAGTGTATCGCTCTCCAGGACGTCTGTACACTCGTATACGACCATCGCAACGAGTTAGACAAAACCGCCACTCGTCAGTAAAAAGCACAGACCTCCATTGTCGAAGTTGCCATTGCGCATGTTCACGAGCAAAGTTTAGACGGATAACTTTGTAATTCCTGGTCAAGCGAGGAACTCGCACAGACTTGCGAGAAGTCAGATTGACTTCTTTGAGTCGTCTTCTAACCGTCTGATCGGAAATTGTTACACCGTTGGCACTTCGGAGTAGATTTTGTAACTCACGAGCAGTAGTAGTTCGTCGGCGAAGACAAGAATTCACAATATACAGGTAGTCCCGAGGGGTAGTTTTTCTTCTACGGCCTTGTCCAGTTCTCCTGGAATATCTACCCGCTTCTCGGTACCCATGCCATCCTCTGCAGATAACAAATGGAGTTGATTGGAGATGGTTATCTACATACCGCATATATCGACCATCTTCAAGCAAAGCAACAGCCCTCGCGACTTCAATGTCACTTAAATAACGCATTTTGAACTCAGAAACAGTGAAAAAGTTAAAACTGACGTTTCCTGTGTCCAATGACTAATTTGATGAGTTTCGGATGTTTGCTTTGTGGACAAAAACCACTTTGTTTTGAGACTTTCTATACATTTTGGCGTCTACGAAGAAAACGAGCAAACGAATCACCGTAATTCTTTTTGCACTTTGTCAATACAAGTCTAGAGAATAATATAACAAGAGAATATCCTGCTTCCATTATTTGCTGGAAAACTTATACGCGTTCAAAAAAGTGTTCCCCTAATTTTTTTGAGCAGTGTATTTAGCGTAATTTAGGGAGTAACGATTAATGTATCGTCACAAATTCAAATCGTTTTTTGTATAACTTAACGTCGAACTACTGTACCTAGACGATCAATAATCACAAACTTGTACAGTAGTAGTGTTTTTAAGGCAAGGAAAGCTAATAAATGTAGAACAGAACCTGTGTTAAGTAGAACATCTGTTATTGACACCGCATGAATAATTTTCTCTATTAACATCATTAGAACTGTATTATGTCGACATAAAAACGGAACAAGAGAAATTAGATTTTTATTCCAGAACATTATTGCCCTATCTGAGTTGAACATTATTTTAGTGCACAGAACTGACAGTAGTTATAACCGAAGCCGGACCTGCGTTTCAAGTTAGAATGATTTAAACTAAAAATGAGAATGCAGATTTGGAACCAGTTTTTTGTTTCTGTGTCTTCACTAACGTTCATATTACGAATACTTATTCATTACTCTTTAGTAGTAAATGTTATAAGTAATCAAAATACTATCTTGATTTGATGGTTTGGAATGTCCGATATGCAGCATGCTTTCTTACTGAACATATTTCAATCCAACGCGTTCTTTTGGACCAATATACACTATGCAAAACAGTTTTCAAAATGTGTCATGTTTTACGATGTATCGTAGCTTACACATATACCATAATTTTTCAAAAAGGGTAGTTTCCGTCGTATCATAGTTGTTCCGCCATGAGATAATTACTAATTGCAACGGTTTCTTTAAGTCAGTAGTACGATCATTTAAGCTTCCATAGAGCTCTAACTCATTGCAGCTAATCCGCAGGATATGATTTAATAAAGTGCCATCAAACGCGAAAATTATGCGTTCAGTAGCGAAAGTTGGCGGAAACGAGCCTCTCCATACTGCCCTAAAATCTGTCTCCAGCAGCTCACGAGGCTGCCAGCTAATGGCATTGAAAGTTACCTAAGGTTACACCTACGTCTCAGTTTAATAACCGTTATTAAATCGAAATTGCCGACAAATTTCTGGTGCGGAAGGGAGTGCTTACTGCGATGGTAATTTTTAGCGGGGAGGCCTAACCCAACTACTTTAGTGCATTACCAGAGTGCTCTACAGTTTAAGTTTTTGATTTATTGGCAGAGGTATATTTAAAGAATGTGTTTATTTAAATCTTCACGTGTGTCACGTAGTAACCCAAAGAGTAGAGAGCGATATACGAATTAAATAGATAAATCTGTTCTTTACGAAGGTTATTCGGTAGCTGTTTGTAACGAAAACCTTAAAATTAACATTAATAATGTAGACCTGATATGTCCAGCAAAATGTACGAGCTATGCTCTGTTAATAGTTAGTAGCAGGCCATGGAAGCTCAATTGGCTAGAAACAATTGCAACAATTGAATGTCGCATTAGCTGACATTCGTTACCCACAATTGTCAAACGTTCCGATTTCCTTGTGAAACGTAGTTAAGTAGTTGTGCATTTTTAATTCAGTTAAAATGAGCATTCCGCGAACTACCTTAAGAGCTATAATTTTCTATGACTATAAAAGACAGTGAGGATACCAGCAAAGCCATGAAAATTTGATAGCAGCTTTTGGCGATGCTGCCCATTCATTGTCCGCAGCTAGTCATTGGTTCCGCGAATTTCGAGGAGGGCGAGAGCTACTAGAAGGTGAAGCAAGAGCTGGAAGACCTGCAGAAGCTGCCTGTTCAGAAAATGTTGATCGTGTGGCAAGCTTGATTCAGTCCAATCGAAATATTACCTATAGGGAGATTCAGGAGGAAGTGAAGATTGGATCCTCGGCGGTGAATACCATTTTGCATAAACATCTTTGGGTAAGAAAGCTAGCAAGCCGTTGGATAACGCCTTTGCTCTCAGAGAGTCAAAAACAAGATCGAGTAGACTGGTGTAAATTTGCAAAAATTTGACGGAGGAGCTTCCAAGCAAGTGGCATACATTGTAACAGGTAATGAATCTAGGGTATACAGTTACGACCCTGAAACTAAACAGCAGTCTAGTGTTTGGGTATTCGAAGATGAAGACTTGCCCATAAAAGTAATTCGTGGTAGAAGCACCAATAAGGAAATTATTGCTGTTTTTTTCGCTGAAGTGGTCCTGTTGCTGTTATTCCACTTGAAGATCGCAGAACTGTTAATTCTGAATGGTACTGCGAAGTGGATGTTTGGAAAATTACAGACAGGTCGCCAAAGGACCGGTTTGCGTAACATTTTAGTTCATCATGACAATTTTTTGAAAGATTCGGGAGTTCAATTGGTAACTCATCCTCCGTATAGCTCAGATCTGGCGCCGTGCGACTTTTTTTTTCAACTGTTAAAAAAATTATACAAGGTAAAAGATTTTCCAGCGCAGATGCAGCAGTTACAGAATTTCAAAGAAGTTTTGAGGACCATTCAGAAAATGAAAAGAGTGATTTCAAAGAATACACAAGTGTATTAGTCTGAATGGAGAATGTTTTGAAAAACAATAAAGATTTTTTGTTAAAAAATGCAAGGGTCTTTTAATAACTAACAATTTTCAGCGCAACCCTCGTATTAAAACGAGTGACACCATTACAAGTCAATTATTATGTAAAATGTAGAAAATATCCTGAAGAAACCTTAAACAGCAGAAAAAATGTCAACTGTACGAGGCACTTCTTCAACCTATTGGTGCTATCCCGAAACTATCCACAAATAGAATCGGGAACAATAATTAATACTCAGCTATCAAACGAAATACAAATCCTTAATTAATTTTGGGTGTTAATGAAGTCCTACCAATACTTCGACAAATGGATTGCTACTTTTTGCTCAAGTTGTTTTTCTATTTCGAAGCGACGAAAAAATAATAGGCTAATACCACCACAATTTGACGCAAGATCATTAGAATTCATGATTGCAACTGCAAGTTACTGCAAAGCCGCAAAATCGTACGGCAGCCATACGTATAGCTTCGCGAAGCAGGTAAATAATACTCCGAATGTTATCAGAGAACGTCCGATGAGCATAAATTGACATGGGTAACCCAAACTAAGTTAGCCAGCACTTAGGGTTACTTTTATGGGACGAGAGACACAGCCAAATCTTTTTACGAAACAGGACTAATTTACATATACTCCAACTAATAAAATATTACCGGATAAAGTTCACTCACACAAAACACGAAACACAAGTTATATGGGGCCCAGAAAAGGGCATGCAACATGCTCAAACGCCTAAAACAAGACATGAATCAGTCCCCCAGAGCCCGAAGGCATGCAATAAATTAAAAAAAGTATGACTAAAATATTTTATGGATTTGCATCTATAACAAAATGGAATAGCATGAAATCAAGTAACACAAATCAAGAGACTAACACGATATTAGCTATAGAACAGGTAAATTAATTGGTAAAAACACTGAAAAACTAAAAGTCTCCAGGACCTCATCTAATACTAAAAGAGCTGCTTTAATATACCACTAATGGTCTACGTGCAGAACTACTAGAACTCTTTCAACTAAATCTTAACAAAGTTAAAATATCAATATTGGAAATACAGCATCACAACACCAGTATTTAAAAACACGATAAAATAAATTTCAACTATTGAGCAACAGAGAAAGAATGTTATTGATCTAAGTGAAGAACAACAAAGTTTTCGAATTGACATAAGTACAATAGATGCAATCTATACGGCACGTCAGCTAGCTGAAGGATTTATCGAATATAACTAGCCGCTGTAAATGTGTTTCACCGACCATGGTGAAACATTTGCCCAAATTCAACTAAGCTATTTACTCTAAAAATACACATTCTGAAAGAAAACAACACAGCAACTGACGTCACGCGCACTGCTCGTCCTCTGTTCGTAATCCTCGTAAGGATGTGATGACATTTTGTCGAACGCCGTCTCACCAGGGATCTCTGTTTTAAGTCAGTTGTTGTGATTCATGTCGACTCTTGTTAATCAGTGGTTTAGCCTGGTCTATCCATGGGCGCGTTTCCCTTCTAACCTTCTTTATATGATTAACTCTAACATACGGTTTATCCTTTTTAGCAGTCTGATGTTGACTTTAATTTCATCTAATATTAATAACAAATACATCCGAGTAATGAGAACAACTGATAGGAGTATTAGAAATCGATAGTAAAATAGATAGAATAGACATAAACTATGGCATAACCTCTTTGAATTCCCAGCATTAGATCGTAAAAGACACCAAGTCGATTGGAGCCTTAACTCTATTGACAACCGCAAGCTAGTAGGGGACATTGAAAGTCTAGTAAAAAATACGGATGTCGGCCTGCTAACTTGAAAACTCCCGACAGTACAAAATCTGTAACTGATTGAGTTATACCGGAGAACGTATGGTACGAGGACCTTACTAACAATAATTGATACTGCATTTATTTTCCTAATATATTGTAATGGTCTTTAGTATAAGGGTTTACTATCACATTAATAAGGTTTATCGGTTGCAGGACATTAATCCGTTGTTTACATATACAAAAGTAGTCTGGTTACTAAGTCATAACTGATCTGTACGGTAATAGTCCATTACCGTACATGGCAACCGATAAACTATTGAACAAACCACGGATGTTATGAATTATAACAGCCTTAGAAGTTTTAAAATCCTCGCTCTGCGAGCTCGTATTTCAATACAACATCTCGCGTAGTTATGATACTCATAACATTCCTAGATATATTAATAGCTATAAAAGAATACAGTATAAAAAATTACAAAGATGAATTTATGTATGAAAAGGATATCAAAATTATTAAAATGTATTTAGTAAAGAAAGGAGAAAGAATTTAAAATTCAATGGAATGAAGCTATACAGATTGCAGCAGGCAACTAGGACCATAACAAAAGCAAGGGAACTTTACATGTGGCCGTAATTTTATTTAAAATATTAACAAATCAAATATATACCTTGTATTTATAATTATCCTAACGACCTACCTCTATCGTACATTGATTGTTCGTTTGTTAAACACCACGACGGCCAAATGCATATTCTTCTTGCTTTTGCAATGGTCGTAGTTGCCTGTCGCAATTTGTATAAGAAGCAGTAAGATTCTAACATAATTTAATTATTATCTGAAATGAAGTGGAGGATTAATGGCAAATACTTATTCGAGAAATACCATTCAACGTAGTGGGTGTTAGACAAATATGATAAAGTTTCTATAGTGTGTTGGACTATAAAATATATGCTAAACTAAATCACTGAGGAGATATTTTTTATTTATAAGTATGTAAAACTAATTTGGCACAAAAACATGTAATACATTTGTAAGGGGTTAAAATTACGTTTGGCATATAAAAGGGTTGTGAATTAACTTAAATTGGCGTGGTTAAAATAAAAAAATAAATGTTAAAAGATTAAAAGCTGTGAAGACGGTATGGATAAAGAAAATGTATGTGGTGAGAATACCTAAGTAATACAGTTATAATCTACCAAAGGAAATATCTGGAATTGGATGCCGAACTGAGTTTATTGTCAAATTACATTACATCATATGAAGTGGATAACAGGGAATGGTTTTACTGGAAGTGGTTTACATCGAGATTGTTAGCAGAGGAAGCATTTTATGGGGTGGATAGGAGGTTTTCATCTAATGGAGTTCTAATTCGACAAGCTTGTCATTGAAGTGACATCTTGTAACTTGCATCTAGTCGAGGTTCGTGATACTAGGTTTTGGGCGGAGTTCGTACTAGGATTTGTTTGGAGGTTGGGAGATCTTTGTGAGATTGCTGAATGCGTTTGGCTTGGTAAAGGAGAGTATCGAGATCCATGAACAGGTGACAGAATACAGGTATTTAAATATAAAAACTGAAAGAAAAAGATAGAAGGAGTGAAGTATGGGTAATTTTAAAGAGGGAAGTACTTAGTATTTGATATTTGTTGAATGGCAAGTAATGTAGCAAGAAAGTATTTCTAATTGATTTTGCACTTGCATAAATCAAAGTAACAGGTGGCAGACGTACAAGTTGTCATGAAATAAGAGAATCAAATTTCAGGAATAGAAGCAGTCTAGATTATGAGAGAATCCGACCTGTGTTTCAGTTAAGAGTAAAAAAATGTTACTACCGGATTTAATAATATTGATAATCCATAATTATAAAAGGGCAAATGAGTTACTAAAAATTCTATTTTAAAAGAGAATTGATTGAAAATAAATCATGTTGTAAGTCAAGACTAGAATATAAATAGGCGCCACAACGTGGAGCCAGAACAATATATACAAAGAGGTCTGTTGCCTGAAAACACCACTTGCCCTTCCAGTCAATGGATCTCAACTATTCCGCACAGCTATGTGTGCTTCTTTATTAATTTTCGGTCTAGTATTTGAATTCCGCAAAAGGCCTTCCTTATTTGGAGTGTTGGGTCGCTAACCTTGTACAAGCGTATGTTCTGTTAAAAATTTTACACTGGACAGCCCGGAAATGTTCGACCGCTGGTTACTATCTGCATCTCATGTGTATCTACTACTTGATAAGCTCATGGAGAGAATAGGTAATTTATTTATTTATTTATTTATTTTGTACTCAGCCAACAGCCGTTAGGACAATTATATGCGTCGCTGTACATTTTATGGGGACTTCCAACCCCACTAACGACTGTCCTAATGTTATTATAACATCCGGGACCAACTATTTCCGTGGCAGCCGTACCACGAGGCGCCGAGAGAAGCAACCATGAAACTCCCATCCAAGTTCTGACCCCCTGGAACCGCTTTTCGCATTACATCAGGGAGTGCGGGCGTCACTTAAACTATCATTCCCTGCTTAAGTGATAACGGGACCTCCTCGACCGGGAGTTGAACTCTCTACCGAGCGCTCGAGTTCTCACTCTAACCTTGACTGCGAGCGGCAGGACCGCTCGGCTATCGAGACCCCAATAGGGTACCTAAGATTGCTGGAGATAACGGACTGTAAACGGCGAGGCTACATGTTAGACTATCTAAAGTATAGGTTGATAGTTGGACTTCTGTATCACAGGACCAATAACAAAATTAAAATAGGCCATTGGCCTAATTCATGTGGAATATATTTTATTGATATATATTGTTATGATACACTAAGGGTAGTTGCAAAATAAAAATATAAAATTAATAAATTTGGAAGATTATTACAATCAAAATTTGGGTGTTAATTTCAAAATGAATAATGAAAATTAGTTGAGACAATGAGTAAGGTAATTTGATAAGTAAATAGCAATTGAGTATTCAATTTTGATGGTTGAGTTCAATTTTAATAAAGTTTCAAGCCAAGGTTACAATTGACAAATGTGCTTGTGATAATAATAAAGAATTGTAGCATGTAATAATAGGACATTAATATTTTTAAGAAGACAAGAAGAATTGTAACTACGAGAGATATAAAAATTTGTTTAGGGAGTTAAATAAACAAACTCATGAAAAAATGTATAGCGACTTTTGAAATAACTAATATTGATAGTAAAAAGGTTGATGTTTTTTGTATGATTAACTTGAAAAGAGGCTTCCACGAATGGGGCCCCAGTTAATCCGCTGCGAATTCCGGTTCAATGGGATTGCCGGGAACTGCCACTTAATAACCCTTGACTTGGGTTCAGTTATTTGTTGGAGTGAAACAAGACTTAACAAACACGAGTATATTGAGTAACAACGATTACAAACGTCACTGATGGACCGATGGGTTTTTACAATAGCTTCAACTGTTGTGACACGCTTGGATTGGCCACGCGAAAATAGCGAATTGCGCGTAACCGTAACACAAAACAACCTGGAAACGTCTTTACCAGGGAGCTAGACCGACCGCAACCCAGCACAAAGCATAGCTAAACTTGCTTACTCGAAATTCTGAATCTAACTGAAGCTGAATTGACAAAAAGCTGAACTCGCAAATTCAACAAGGAGGGGAAGGCTCAAACACTATTGGCTGAGGCGCTCCTGCGTAGCCAATCGGAGCGTCGCACGTTGTTTAGGAATAAATGCTTATTTTAAGAAATCTTAATGCTAAGCTCTCTCAATGAGGCATTGTATTGAACGAAATCCATAAACACATGAGTCCCAAATACGCTAAGTCGGCTTAAGTCCTATTAGCAAGTGTATCCATCCGCTTAAAAGCCATTAAGGGAAGCTTACAAATTCCTTTCCAATATTAACAGCGGCAAACAAATACGGCAAGATGCAAATTTGACTTTACCACGACCTTTGAATGAGATAGAACAGTTATGACTTTAATTACTTGAATAATTATAAGCAAAAAGGTTTTGATGCACGCATCTGTGTGAATCAAACAGTTGAAATTAGGCCTTATTTTAAATAATTGTTTGGGAAAATACAAAATAAAGGGGTTATTAACAGATCTACGTGGTGAAAATATGAAAATATAACCTGGAATTAATAAAACCATACAATCGGTGAAGAGATTGTGCAATGCAGTGAATTGGAAATAAATAACACAAAAGATTACATTATTTGAAGGGATTTGGATTTATTGATACATTCAAGATATAATTAGGATTTATTGGTGACGTTGGTGGTTGCATAGAAGACGGGTCAAA
The DNA here is from genome assembly GCA_940337035.1 of Agriotes lineatus. Lineage (NCBI taxonomy): Eukaryota > Metazoa > Arthropoda > Insecta > Coleoptera > Elateridae > Agriotes > Agriotes lineatus. Next base: position 11,141,551 of record OW679197.1, read on the forward strand.
CATTTAAAAGGAAGTTTTCGGAATTAGCTACTTGGTTTGGACGGTTGTTTAGGTGTTGCTGGATGCAGAGTACTATCTGAAGAATAAAGAAGGTTAGATTGGGATCATCTATAATACTAAAACTTACCGGGAGTCGGTTGGAATGACGGTGACATTGATAAAAGGAGCCGGACTGGATTCTACGAACAATAGGAGTTATCGACAGGTTAGATGCAGTTTGAAGATTGACGGACCGTCATAGTTGTGACTATTGGAGGAATCAGTGGTAGGCGTTGCAGACTGTGAACATCGAGAGCTGTGGACGTTGGGAGCTGTTGGTATTTGGTTATTTGCAGTGAAAGCTGGAGAAGTTTTAAGGTTTGTGTTAATAATTCATATAAAAGCATTTTGAATAATAAACAATAAAAGAAAGAATGAAAATAAACATAATACAGTACTTACTTTGGTGAATTGATTAATAGATGTGTCAATGTAAAGGATAATTGTCAATACTTGGTTTGATTAAATGTAGAAGTCAAGTTGACAGTTAATGTCATTCAGTAGTCAAGGATTTCTATAGAATTTAAACTTCAACTAATAGATAACTAGATTAACGAACCACCCTGATAAGAGTACTCAATTGAAATAATTAGTTAAAAAGTAAAATTTAACATAATTGATTAGAAAAAGAAATTAATTAAGGGCTAGCTTAAAGTGGAGTTCCTGCATAATTGTAAGTCGCCCAACGTGGTGCATTGCAATATAATGAATAAGTTAGTCTTAATCCAAAAATATTCAAAATGAAGCCCTTAGGCAAGAACACGCTTTTAAGTGTTTGTAGAAACATACAGTGGAGGCTCGTGTTTGGGGCTCTTAATTTTTTACAATAGCTAAGCAAAAATCACAATTCACGACTCACCTATATTTCATCGATGTTTTAATTCAAATGCTTAATTTTAATAATCTAAAATAAAACGTCCTACGCACAGAATAAAAAGTATTCAAGCACAACACAACCGCAATCGACCAAACGCTCAAATTGCAACCAATATTATGTCCAAAATACGGCCCACAAGGATACAAGAACGTTCTTGCTGCATTGGCAATTATCTTCAATGTCAAAGCTTCCATCATATCTGCTATAGCCTTTAGATTGCATTAGATTTCTGATGCACATATTTGTAAATATGACGACAAGCCCGCGAGCTTACAGTGATCTTGACTGCAGTATCATGGGCCTTCACGTTACATTGAAACTACTAGGTCGCCGATTCTTCAGCGACAGAGTTTTATCTCGTAATTCTCATAAAGTTTGGAACACATTTCGAAGCGCCCTTAGCAGCTGCCACCTGTTGGGTGCATATGTGTTGCAAAATATCTCATGTTATGCTGACATACTACCTGGATATTTTTCTCATTACTTAAACCTAGTTTTATTATAAAGGTAGGAGAGATGATAGAACATAATATTTTTAATTATAGAATGTTACTTTTTTCTAATGGCATACAGGCTGTTGACGGCTGAGATGCTCGAATGAAAATATCTATTGGTTTTGTCTGAGGGAACTAGATGAATATATCTGCAAGTAATAATTAGGCGATTTTGCAGCTTCATAAAGTGCAGACGATAGAGGGCCAGTCAAATGCTGACAACCTTTTTTTTCAAGTTCTTTAAATCACTCTTTCAGATGGCACTTGATGTACTTCGCATACAAATAAACTAAGTTGTTTAAAAAAATCATTAAACCCTCTAGTTACAGGTACTACTACATGTAATCTTCCATTAAAATAGCATTTTGATGAAATAAAATGAGCTCAAAATCGCGTGATCGGATCTCGTACATAAGGAAAATTCTAATAAAGTCAGATCTGGCAAGCGTGGTCGCCACTATATTAACTATGAACTCCAAGGCGGTTTTTAAAGAAATTATAGTACCTATACGCTGGCCTGTCATCCTATTGTATGTGTCGTCGGTCAATAAGATCAATATTATTCAAAAACGCAGAAAAGGCATTTTGAAGCAAATTCCAATATGTTAGTGTGGTAACTATAATAAAATCTGTTATAATGTCATTAACAATGGTACTTTTACAAACTCTAGCTAATGTACTTCCGGTTTATGGGAAGTGATATAGAATTAGCATTGCATACGTCACATGCTTCCTACTGTTTAACCTACTGTTTAAGTGTTATTAAAAATGTCTTTGATAGATTAAATAGAAGCTGAAGTATAATGCTGTCTCACTCGTTGTGAGGCACCGTACATGTATATTGCATAACAATTTAAATATGCAATTAAGGTTTTGACTGTCATGACAGGCGGCGTTAATCCAACAAGGTCTGCTCTTACTATAATATTTCCAAATCGATTGTACTTTTTTGTAGTGAAACGTGACTTCGTTTTAAATACAATTTGTTATCATATAGTGACAACGATCAACGAAGGTTTTGGTCTACATTGTGAATAGAACAGTTATTGAGCACACTAATAATATTTTTTCACTTAAAAACGAGTCAGCCTCTAAGTCTAGACAAGCATTGATCCATAAATTATTGCACATTATCGTTTATTACCACGTTTGTTTCGTCGAAGGACGCTTACAGCGAAACTTAATTGCTCAAAAATGCAATCAAGAGTCCTTTGAGTACAGGATATTGCTGCTATAATTATCTCAGAAATGGGACTTTTCTGTATTTAATGCTGAACTTCCGCGATAAGTGTCATAGCACTGGGCAAGGTTGCTAGAAAAGCCTTTTACTAGCGAACGCCAACTGTATTAATTATTAGTCATTAAAACAACTAAAGTGCGGTTTCTACTATCGAGCAGAATTCCCACAAGCCTGATTTTATAACAGCGTTTATTATCGCATCAGGAGAATGTTGCGTAAGTTGAGTGAAATAGATAATTGATACATTGTATTAATTATCTAATTTAATTATTAGTCTCGCGTACTTACGTGTATGTGTTTAATGATGTTTGATCGTAGTGAGTAATGAAGGACGAACGTAAATAATGTCATATATACATGAGAAAGTAGTTGAAGCTATAGGTTATTTTATGAGGCTATAGCCGTGCAATTATAACAACTGAAGTGATCACGATTTCAGACACAGAGTTATGAGTTTAAAAATAGATAAGTATTCAGAATCGAATTCAACTAATTTAATTAATATTATCAGAAATCTGAGCAACTGTAAACAGCTCTCAGCAGATGATTTGCAAGTTATCGCCTAACTACCTGCTTGGGGTTGATTGACCGTTTTGTAGCCGGGCCGGTTGGTCAATATAGGCATTCAAAAAGAAAGTATTGTAATCGCGAAAAAATTACCTTCCGAGATTCCTTCAGATCTTCACGTTTCAGAGTGCCTAGATGGCGAAAAACAGGTTTTCTCAATTCCGTCTGTCTGTCTGTCTGTCTGTCTTTTGGCAGTATAGCTCAAAAAGTATTTGTCGGAGGAAGACGATATTTTGCATACATGTTATGTATGTACCTGGAATAAAACCGGTACAATTTCATACAAATATATGCACCTTAAAAAAATTTAATTTTGTTTATATTTGCGTTAAGTCGAAAATAGATTAAAGTAGACCAGAGCTTACACTTGACGAAAATAGAACCCAAGAAATACAAGCTAAGGTTGCAAAAAATTCAAAAAGTTTCCACAATAACACCCTTCGCTTAAATACACCCGCGCGTCGCACACATCAGCGAGCCTGCAGAGCGCAATTAAATCTATCTGACTATCGACGATTGTATCTGCAGATGATGTTGATGGAATCCTTCCCCGGTAATTTTTAAAATTTGATAATTGCTTTAATTTCTATAAGCAGGTGTTAAGATATTGTTACCTCTATTTTCCTTTGATTTTTAGGCCGCGAGCCGCATAAATGCGTAAATTCTAAACCTTGAAATAGACGGAAAACGCATATTTGGGCAAGGCATCGACGTATATCGTAAAAACTATTGCACATAAATATATACAACCTGCGTATACGTATGTTTAAAAATGAATAAAGAAATGTTTAGTGAAAGAATTATCTACATTGGTTTATTGATGTAAAAAATATAATTAATTTTCTTGACATGCCTGGCGTGAAGGTTAAGCCAGCTGAAACCCGACGATACCAACAGCTCTCCGTAGAGTAGTAAGGAATTGGTCAGTAGCATTTGTTCGCAGTTGCAAGCGCCGCGGTTCAAATCCCTACGGTAACGAATTTTTTTTATTTGAAAATTTATTTAATTGATTAGAAACGTTAAGATATTTTTACTCCTAACTTAATTTCATTTTTAAAATTATTTAGTGTCACAATGTCGACTATAGAAGTTCTGGGTAAAGCCTTTTACAGATTTTTTTATAGGTAACAATTAAAGAAGATCCCTTTGTAATGAGTTGTGAAAGAAAGCAAACGTCGTTGAAGTCTTACTTTTTAAAACGAGTGAAGCTGGTAGATGATAACAATAAAACGGACTATAGGCCAATCGAAGTTTCTGAAAGTGCATCACCGCCAGCTACACAGTTTGACTCTTTTGTGGAAGTTTCGAATGATGTAAAGACATCTACGAAAATGACAAAAAATGCTGCTAATCCTTCTTGATCAATATATGGATGACTGAAATGTGAGAGAGCAAGAAACGTACTTACCCGTGGATTGTCAGCAAAGATTACAAAATTGGAAGCATAAATGTACGACTTAGAAGTTAAGCTGCTTATAACCAGTGAGTAACTAAGATTAATAGTTCTCGCTAATCCAAAACTAACCACTAAAATGCCGTTCACAAAATCTCAAGTGCAAGATGTTAAAGAAATCGTGCGTTCAACTACAGACAATTTTGTTGATTCGGAATGGACATATAAAATAGTTAAGAAAGTGAGTGACCTATTGAAGCAAGAGATAAGCGAATGTTTTGATAAATATGAAAGACAGATAAATGTACTGAAATTACAATAAAAACATCTGAAAACGGAAAACAATCGTTTAATTGCGGAACTGAATGATTTAAGCCAGTATTCGAGACGACATTCCATTTGTGTATTTGGTGTACCAGAAAGCAACGGTGAAAATGTTAAGCAAAAAATAACAGACATTTTTAAAGACAAATTGCAATTTAATATTGCTGCCGAGTCAAGAACAAAATTATGTTAAAAGGAAGCAACATACTAATTAAAGAGGATTTGTGCAAATAGCGCCTCCTTCTGCTCAACGAATGTAAAGAAGAATTCGGTCACAAAAATACCTGGACCTTCGATGGCAACATACATGTGGTCGTAAATGGATGCAAGAGGAAGAGAAACTGCTATGGTGATATTCAAAAGTTTAAAGGTGATACCACTCAAACATAAACGGTTGGGAATTGTGTCCGGGATAAGCAGCCCCGGGGAATTGTTTAATTTCAATATTCTTATTTAATAAAACTATTGAAAACTATTTAAACGAGAATTAAAATATTTTTAAACTGGGAGGGTTTTAAACATATATTATTTTAGTTTTAATAATAGCCAATAATTTGTTAAGTACTTTAGATGATTTGGATGAAATTGTCACGGTAACTTGCACTGATATACGTAATTTGCCATTGTTACAAGGAAATAACAATGATTTGTTGATATTTCACTTGAATATTAGAAGTCTGAGGAAAAATGTTACTCAACTGTCTGGAATCATTTATAAAAAAACCTTCAATTATTATACTGTCTGAAACATGGGAAGTTACAAATATTTCTAATTATAATATTAAAGGTTATTCAACATATTATAATGAAGCTAATTTCAACAAAAATTACGGTTTAGTATGTTACATAAGAAATGACTATTCAGCTGACTCTGTAAAAATAACTGAAGTCACATTTACAAAAATGCAGTTTCAGGTTAGTACTGTAAACTATATTATTTTTTTTATATCGTCCGCCGTCTGAAGATATCCCAGCATTTATGAATGATTTAAAAGAAGTAATTCAAACCTCAGGGCATGCTGATGTTGCCATTATAGCGGGCGATGTAAACATTAACTTACTTGATGAGAGCAGTAACTGTAACCTAATTTCAGAAAGCTGCATTGACCATCTTTTTGTAAAAACTAAAAGACAGATCAATGTTGCTCCTGCAGTTATTGAAAATGCTATTACCGATCACGCTTTACTGTGCTACTGAATATTCAACAAGCAAGTGGATCTGTAAATAACTCCCAAACACGCAGAAATTACTATGATTAACACAGAATTTATTATGACACTTTAAGATCTTTTTTAAGTGCGCATCCATGGAATAGCGTGTTGAAACTAACTAATGTGAATGAGGCTTATAAATTAGTTGTTAGCCAACTACATGAACTCATAAATTTGTCAAAAATAGTTTTCCGTTATCCAATTCCCGTTGTAAAATTAAAACAGTGGATTACATCAGCCATTATAAAATCAATTGAAACACGAGACAAAATGAAGAAAAAGTACTTGTCTGGCAAAAATAATTTCCTTTTATTTGAAAGATACAAAAACTTCCGAAATAAACTTACTAAAATAATTGATACAGCAAAAAAAGGTTATTATAAAAATATAATATATAAATCGAGAGGCAAAAGTGAAGAAGTATGGCGAACTGTAAACGAGGCAGTTAATAAACCAAAACAGCAGTCGTGTGACGTGTTCAATAAACATTATGTTTCTGTTGGGGAAAACATGGCTTCAGAAATCAAAAACAAAAATCTATCCACAACAAAATTTGTCGTTAATACAAAAAGTCCAAATCAGTCTATATTTTTATCTAATGTGACTGAAAATGAAGTACAAAGATACATACAACAATTAATAAACAAATCTGTAGGTGGGCTAGATCAAATATCAACAAAAACTGTTAAAGAAGCGAGTAATTTTTTACTTACCCCAATTACATATCTTATAAATTTGTCTTTTAAAACAGGAATTTTCCCAGATTCTCTTAAAAATGCTGTAATTACTCCAGTCTACAAATCTGGAAACAATCTAGAAATGGCCAATTATAGGCTTATTTGTGTCACTAGTAATTTTTCCAAACTTTTTGAGAAATGTTTGAAAAGCAGGATACTAAACTTTTTAAACAAAAATAAGTTAATGTCAGCTTCCCACTTTGGTTTTGTTGAAAACGTTTCTACAGTTGATGCCATGTTTTCCCTTACAGATAAAATCCATAACTCGTTTAAGAACGGTAGTAGATGTCTTGCTATTTTTTTAGATCTCGCAAAAGCATTTGACATAGTATCGAAATGCTGATCGATAAATTAGAAAAATAGTCCAACACGTTAGAATTAAAAAGTACGTTAGCGGGTGCTTATTGTAAAATATGGAATTCCGCAAGGATCTGTACTTGGCCCTTTGCTTTTTAATATATACATAAACGATTTGTTAAATATTAACATAAATGGTCAAATGATAGCATATGCCGATGACACTGTGCTCTTAATAGAGGAACAAAACTGGTGTACAGTTAAGCGGGTAGTTGAAAAAAACCTTCAGATAATACAAACCTGGTTCTACCTTAACCTCCTCACAATCAATCTAAAGAAAACAAATTTCTTTTGCTTTTCAATAAATAAAATAGGCCAGCCTGACTTCAATAAATTAATTACACACGATGAGAGTTGTTCTATAAATGCAAATTGCAATTGTCTAACATCTATAAATTTAGTTGAAGAAATAAAATATTTGGGAGTTATGTTTTATTCTTAACTAAAATGGGACAAACAATACAACACCTCGTAAAAAAGATTAGAAAATGAATTTTTATATTTTTAGAAATAAGACGCCTCTTTAATAAAACTATTCTTAAAACAATATACCACGCCCTTACAGAATCAATTTTACAATATGGAATATTAGTTTGTGATGGTGCTTATAATATAAGCATTAAATCTTTGGAAATTATACATAAATTTATAAGAAAAATCATTTTAGGGAAAAAAAGATGCTACCCTACCAACTTTATATATAACGAATTAAACGTATTGGATCACATAGGATTATATTTAAAAAATGTTTGTATTTTTATACACAAAAATAGAAACCTTCAACATTTGTAGAACATAGTTATGATACCAGATCTGCTGCCCGTCAGGATATTCAACCTGCACAAATTAAGCGTACATTTGATAACATGGTTGTAATATACATCGGTCCTAAAATGTATAATATGCTTCCTGCCGATATGAAAATAATCAATAACATAAAGCTGTTCTCATCAAGAGTAAATAAATTCATTAAAGAAAATATTGAAAAAATTAAAAAAGAAATCAAACCACCAGAGCTTTGACAGATTCAAAACATATAATATACACAGATATTACTTCAAATAATGAAATAGATTCACTTAAATTGTTTCCCTCAGATTTTTCTATTGGTTCATTGTTGGCTGTATTAACCTTATATACTTGTGAACCAATTGGTTTATAAACATTTCATAGTTTTTGCATGTTTATGTTATAATATATTTACAATCAGAGGCGTTAGTTTTAAGAAACTTCTGTTGGCACGTACGACAATAGTCAGGTGCCATTCTATTTTTGTAAATTTACTGTAGATTATGAAAAAGAAAAGAAAGAATAAATTTATTATTATTATTATTATTTCATATGCAATTATCGACTTGTAAATACGTGTAGCCACGATCTATTGCGCGTTAATAATCCATTCGAATTTTAAGACTGATGCGTTAGGAATGGCCATGTATTCTAGAGTTTATTTGTATTTTTTTTTACTTGGCAGATGGTGATGCGTTCTAGCCACGAATTGAATTAGAATTAAGAGTATAATGTGAGCTGAAACAGCTAGGTTAACAACGAAGGCAAATAATTTATACAAATATTAAAGACATACGAGATGTCTCATTTCTATTTAACGTCCTCAGAGGGGACTGCGAAAAGCCTCATCTCAACATCGATCGAGCGTGCCGTAAGTTTACAAAGCAGTGCAAACATAAAATAAATAATTCATTGCATTATATCAATCATGTAGTATATGGAAATTTTAAAAATATTATTCATATTATTATTATTCTAGTTGTATGACAAATAAATACAATATAAACAATTGTGTGTACCATGACAATTTTAGTCTTATAAAACACAAAATAACCAATCGCACTTGGACCAAATACCTAAGAATTGTTGCTATGTCGGTGTCAGACCGAAGCGACAAGCAAAATGTCTTACTATACAAAGCTATCATAAGAGTATCCCAAAGAATGGCAAATTTAAGAAAATTCCGTATGTAGTTTACATCCATGGCTATTTACCTTACTTTTGCAACATTACATGACATAGTTTTTCTAAAAAGAAAAGAAAATAACAAATACATGCCAAATCAGCAGATAGCTGTTTAATTTGAATGTACAAATTAAGGGTGAATGTAAAATATTTCTTTCATATCAGTTACAGATTATTAGCAACAAAATTTGGTTTGTAAATAAAAAAATACTTTCTGGATTTTATGGAATGACGCCCTTGAATTAAAAGTGTTTTTTGTATTCGCTCCCCAAACTGGTTACTTTGGAAACAGTTTAGGATCCTCAAAATGGCCATTTAGAGGCCTTGTACTTAAAGTCGTCATGGCAACATTTTAGCGGACTCAAACATTAGTTGCCATGACGACTTTAAGTACAAGGCCTCTAAATGGCCATTTTGAGGATCCTAGACAGTTTCCAAAGTAACCAGTTTGGGGAGCGAAAAATACATTTTCGCGCGGCCTCCTAATATAATGCCGCGTTAATGGTAATTGAAACTTCGTATTATAATGTTTGGAGAGCTAATACAAAAAAACGTTGTATGCAACACGTCCTCAAATGGCTTTAGAAGACTCATCTTCATATTACGGACTCGGCTGCGCTTCGCTCCGCCTCGTCCGGAAACATTACGACTCGTCCCCTAAAGCCTTGCTTTGAGAACTAGGTACATAAAATACTATTTTGTGGTGTTTTCAATAGCACCAATGATTTTTAGATTAATTGAAGGATGGTGCCAGTAAGTGAAACTAAAGAATTCACTGTCCAACTGATAGTTGATTTAAACATCCTTTTGGGGTTTTATTGTATTTTATTGTTTGTTAACCAATCGGAAGGCTCCATTTGAAAGAAATGATGATTTTCTGAATATTATGAGCTTTAGCGAGAAGACTGTTGTAAAACTATGTATATAGCCAATACCACATAAAATTTTATCGATTTTGTATTTTAATTAGAAAATAGAAAATGATACATGTGTTATCTTCGAATAAAAAGTGTTAACTTCGTGTATGATATTATTGTTTGCTCTGATAACGAGTTCTAGTATTTTAGTTGTTAAATTCAAATGTGGCAAAGTCATTTGAGGTTGGAAGTCAGCCTAACCTAAAAGCCAAAGACAAACTAGTTGTTACGAGAGGAACAGGCAACAGCGAGCGGAAGGTGTTACAGAAAACATGAAGACACTGCCTAGAGGTGCTGACTTTACTAGGACCACTTTGAACAAGTTCGCTGAAGTTACTTGGAAAGTAGCGGCGACCATTTTGAATCCATCATCAGCTATTTGGCACTATCGGTATGATGATCAGCGCCACTCAGCGGACATGTAGTGACATCACAAGTTCAACTCAGTAGATTCTGTGTTACATTTCAGTCCAGTGTTTGAAATAAGAGTACTTAATTTTGATTAAAATAGTTTGTATTGGTGACACATAAATTAATTTATTTTGTCTTTGCTCTTAGGGTGAATCAATGAACAGTTCTTCGTAGTAAAATTGAAGAGTCTCAAGTAAAATATTGTGATAAATTAGACAAGGCTTCCTAAAAGTTAGTAAATTAAGTAAATAAATAGTTAGCACATCCAGTAGAAATAAAATATCAATATACATTATATACAGTGCCGATGTTGTCATTCCCCTTTAAGATTTTTCAAATAGGTAACAATTCTAAGAATCCAGAGGCAAAAGTGCAAGACCAGTTTTTTTTAAATAAAAAGAAACACGCCACACATCGGCCATATTTTATTCTAAAATAATCATTTAGAAAAGTATGTTGAAAGTGAACCTTGTTACTATCGCGATCGCTATTACGACAAAAGCCAGTCGTGGCAAAAATGGTGGCTAGAAGAATTTACTCTAATCACGCCTCAACGATTGTGTAACAAAATCGTTGTCCAACTGTACTTAGGGAGATGGGGTGGTCTAAACTGAACAAACGGTTAATTAGGGCGAAGTGCCGTTGTAACAGCGATATTCGTATCCGAGATTAGGGCGCCACGGCTTGAATTGGGGTGGGGACAATCTGTATGCAAGACTAGGGTGACCATACGTCCCGTTTTTAACGGGATTGTCCCTTTTTTTAGCTTGGTGTCCCGTTGTCCCGAAAAACTCAAAACGGGACGCAAATTGTCCCGTTTTTTGATATACATATTACCTACAGTTTCTGGTGCATGTAATCATATGCACGGAAATTGAATCTAAGCATGCGGCTTATGCAACGCCCAAATTGGTTGAAAGGCTGACCAATCACAGAATAGGTAGAAGTCGTGTTTTGTGCTTGTACCTGCAGCGCAGGCTATAAGTAAATAGACTGTGCCTGCAGTATGTACTGTCATGTAAATTAGATTAATCTGTACCGCATAGATGTGTCGAGTGTAAAAGTGTAGTGTTATTATTTATATAACGCACTACAACTACATTCAATCTGGTAAACTTGAATTCGATGATTTCGGAGGCTTTCACGGCCATAACATTAACTAACAAACGACTTCCGGGATTGAACCGTTTCGCCTCTGGCGTGGTTTTCACGTTGAGTTACCGTGATCTTTTGCACTTTCCTCATGATAAAGCCCGTTACGGAAGTAGGCGAAACGTTCAGTTCTTCGACCTCAATAATGACACGTCCAATCCCGGAAGAAGTTTGTTACTTAAACTCGAATTCATTTATGGTGGACTTTAGATTAAATACATTTTCAATTTATTTTAGTATTTAGTAAAAAAATCCAATAAAATGCCGAAGAGGAGATGCGTTTTCACGCCAAGCTTAAAAACTGAATCTCCGTTTTTAAAAAATTCTTGTGAAATAGGAAAAGTCGAATGCACTGTATGTAAATCATTGTTTTCCATCGAACATGGAGGACGTGTAGATATAAAACAACATTTGCAAAAGAAAAAACGTTTATTGGCTGTATCTAGTGAAACTTGCAGCGAAAAAGTGAGATCTTTTTTCGTAAAAAATACACCAGCTGGTTTAACAGACGAGAGTAAACTCATTGCGGCAGAAGAAGGATTGTTTAGCTTTTACACAATTAAGCATAACCATTCATTCAGATCCATGGATTGTACATCGTATTTAATTAAAGAGCTGCATAAAAAAAATTCTCCTGCTCGCGTACCAAATGCGAATCAATTGTAGTAAATGTATTGGCCCCCTTTGCATCAAAAGAAGTAATGGAAGAGTTGAAATCGGTGAGATGTGTAACACTTATGGTGGATACATCAAACCATAAAACTATAAAGTTAGTGCCTATACTCGTTCGATATTTTACTTCAACTACAGGTATTCAAATAAAAGTCCTGGAGTGGATGCAAAGTTTAAAGGGAGAAACAGCTGATATATTAACAAATTATATAATCAATGTGTTGCAGAAATATAAACTATCAGAAAAAGTGATTGCTTTTTGTGGTGATAATTGCAACACTAATTTTGGTGGAGGTGCAAGAAAAGGAACTAACGACGTATATGCCATTCTGAAGAGTAACCTCAAAATGAATGTATGTGGAATAGGATGTGCTGCACACATTTTATACAATGCCATACAAACAAGTGCTGATATTCTACCTGTAGACGTAGAAACGATTGTAAATAAAATATTTCAATACTTTCACATATATACAGTACGAGTGGAAGAATTGAAAGGCTTGTAATTTTGTAAGCTTTGAGTACAAACAAGTTCTTGGAAGTGTAAAAATTCGATGGTTATCCTTGCAACGAGCAATCACTAGAATTATAGACATTTTTCTAGAACTAAAGTCCTACTTTTAATCTCAAGACAAATGCCGCACAATTTTAAGTACTTTTTTTAATGATCCTGTTTCTATAATATAGTTATACTTTTTAAAAAACCAATTAAAAGTTATCTGTGACGCCATAACTAGGACAGAAGGAGACACTATTTCAGTATGCGAAGTAGCTGAAGAATTAGAAATGTTGTGCAATAACATTAAAACCAGGAGGGACCACAATTTTCAATCTTTAAAGTTGTCAAGCCTTTTACTAGATCTAGAGAAAATGGATCAATTTTATAATGTGTGCCAATTTCGAACCACTTAAAGTGTTCAGCTGAATTCAAATAATGCACTGTCCTACTTGGGCTGAAATGAAGGAAACATTAAAATATTTAATACAAACTAACAAATATATTGATAGTTTGGATGAAGATAGACTCTTTGATTAATTTAACTTCGTAGTAAACGTAATAAATTCTAGACTTGCCGAATGGAATAAGAGTTCTACAAGGGTTGAAGAAAAATGGCTAGAGATAGTTAAGTTTCTGGATAGTGACAAAATTTGTTATACAAATATTCTAATGGTTCTTGAATCTGCTCTTGCTATTCCAGGAACAAGTGCAGCGGTAGAAAGAATATTTTCGATTACAAATGCGCCATGGACAGATGAGAAGAATATTGAAGCAATAATAGTATGTAAAACTCATTTTGAAAAAATTTCATGTAGTGATTTCTACAATTTTCTTCGGACGAAACCAAAACTATTAGAAGGTATTAATGGATCTGAAAAATATAAAACCCAAAGAGCTTCTTCTTTCACATTCACTGATACTGTGTAGTGTAGTTTATAGATTATAGTTGCAATGATTAATCAAATAGTAAGAATTGATTAAAAGTTTGTATGATATACCTACAAAGTTACCATTATCGGCTCTTAAATCATTAACGTCTCGACGTTAAGCGATTCACTCGTGGATAAAATTCAACTCGATTGTCTTATATAATAAATATCTATTATCACCCCGCCCAAACGTCTTCTGTCCCGTTTTTTTATTTTGCAAATCTGGTCACCCTATGCAAGACCCTGTATAAGCCCGAAGTGTAGAACTTGCAATTGCGTCCGCACTCCTGGGAGGCGTCTGCAGCTGGCTCAGGAATTTACCTTCAGGGGTTAAAAGGCTCCCGTCGCCCCACCTTACATTGATCTTTACAGTTAGATAAAAACACACAAATTCGGCATAGGACGCACGCTCAAGCCATAAAAAAACTAAAATAACTTGCATTATCCGTTTATTGGTTAAAATAAACAGTGAGTGTACAGGTACATCTCAAGTAGTAATTCCTTAAATTATGAATAAACAAAGAAACAATCCATGACAAACAATGGCTTGAATGAATAAACAGCAATCGTAATTTAACAAGTAAATGTGATAACCAATGAATCAGCGCTGAAGGCACGTTACAATGTGCTAAAATTTAAAACGCAAGCACCCAATACAAAACTACAGCGTTTGATTACGGTTATGGCGCCACTCCGTGAACTGGGAAAGGGGACGCTACACTCTAAGTTCTACCGTAAGAGTACATTAAAACTAAGTTAACAATACCTGGTGGTTAAGCGACGAGCTTGGTGTTGAAGTTCAGTTGGAGAGCCGTTGTAGAAGGACGCTGAGGCAGGCGGTCAGAACGGACAACGTCGGCAGCCAGGAATGGAAAATTCGGGAAGTTTTCCATCAGAAGGATGCCCCAAGGGAACTTACAACAAGATGGCGACAGTATACCAGATTTTTGCATGAGCAAGTACCACGGGTTCACGTAACGATAATTTGTGCCTCGGGACAAAGACTTAAGTCACCTCGAGCTGGTTGCTTTTATAATCCTTAACAACAGTTAACGCATAACTTATGCGACGACACGATACAACAACCGAATGATACCCTTGACGCTGCTCCATAACAAGTTTGACCACGTCCCCGTAGGGTTACCGGTACTTTCCGCACTATTTGTGTCAGAACCTCGAAACGTTTCTCAAAGCACCCACAACGGGCTCCAACGCTCACAGCCATGGAAGGCCCATACACAGAACAACTCTCACTGGCTATGTGAATTGAACTACCACGAGACAAGAAGTCGCGCTACCGGAATTGAGGGCGGGAGATGCACGGGCAGGACGCTAGTGCTCTCCGTAAAATGTGCAGCTGGACGAACATATGGTCAACTGTCTCGACAAACTGCAAGCTCTATCTTCCACTCAAACAACCGATTCATTCTAACGCCGCTTTCAGGCAGCACCTTTGCGCTAAGCAACAGTCCGCCGTAGGATCAAAAATATACTATATTGACGCACGGGGACGCGGTTGCAGGTATAGTTCAGTCAAATTAGATATTTACTTGACAAAAATACTACCTGAAACGTGAAAATGTATTTTTATAAAAAATCCGTAGGATTCAATGAACTACAAAGTAACAGCTGACTCAGTGGAGAAGTGATTCAAAATGGCGGTCAAAGTAATGAAAAAACGGTTTTTTGCATACAAAAGCAATTTAAAAATTTAAAAAATAATTTCACTTATGTAGCTTAATAAAACAAATAAAACAAGCTTCCGATGGTCAAAATCGATTAATCAGAAGAAGAGTACCGCAAAAAATAGCCAATTCTCTAATGGTTCCTAACTTTAAAAACCAAACTTCTGTAACGTGGAAATTTTCAGAAAACGCAGTACTTGGTAAGCAAAAAAGGAAGTTTTTAAAGTTTGCAAAAATGTTGAATATGTTTAGCATAAACCATTTTTTTCGAAAAAAATTTTTTTTCGCAGAAATTGATTTACTCAGGTTGCAGAAGTCCTACAACAATCAGCGTAGGCTTGTTTTTTTCCTTAGGAGTTATACTACCACAAACAATATGAACGCTTTTTTTGCACTTGCAAATATGTGCAAATGCAATTTGAAGAGTGCCCTTTTTTTACGCGCACAAAATGTTTTGTCAATTTTAATTTTTCCGAAATTACATCAGCACCATTCGATACCTGTCAACTTTCTACGAATTTAAATGCGCTTTTGTTTATTTTAACAACAAAATACATTTACCTTCAGATTAGTGGTCTTTATAAGACTAGCTGTTAGTGTAATTATATAACAGTACCAGTGTGTCAAAGAATACTTGGTTGGTCTTTTGTCAGTCTATGTATGCGTGGGGAATAAACTGCAGTAATAGTTATCTCATACGCAAGGGTTTGTACTTTTATAGATGTTTATATTATGCAACAATTTCTTGTAAATAGTTTGTTTAAATATTTCTTATAATCCTATTATTAATAAAAAATATTTTTCATGTTTAATGATAGTTTAGAAATGAAATAATTAGTTGCTATAATTATTCTTCAATTTAATATTATGATTCCTATATTAATTATTAGAATCACTATAAAAATTTAAAAAAGGAAGGATATTCTGAACGCTACTCGCCTGGGCACCGCTCTGAACGGAACATGCATTTTGCGACGCCTAATGTAAACAGCTGCGTAATACCAACAATGACATATGGAGCAGAAACATGATCTATGACCAAAAATGAACTAAAAAAATTAGAAACTACACAAAACAAAATGATACGTAACATCTTAAAAATAAAACTAAGTGATAAAGTGAAAATAGTGGACTTAAGACTTAAATTTAAAACAATTGATATAGTGCGCGAGTGTAAGAAACAAAAATGGAGATGGGCCGGGCACATCTGCAGAATGAAAGACAGATGGACATTAAGAACTACAAAATGGACGCCACATATGAAACAAAGAACAAGAGGCAGACCAAAAACCCGCTGGACTGACGAATTAAAACATCTAACAGGCGAAAACTGGATGCAATATGGAAAAGATCGAGAAAAATGGAAAGCCCTGGAGGAGGCATTTGCCCAGTAATGGGATCCCACAGGCTATGATGATGATGATGAATGTAAACCGGTTAGCAATAAATAATACACGGTCAATAATTGCGAAATAATTTTTATATTACATTAGAAATCTGCAACTAAAGTGTGTGTAAATTTCAGCCGTTAATATTAATAAATAAATGAACTGTGATTTTTTGAAAAAAAAGTACACCTCGGCTTCTATGGGTCGTACAATAATATTTTTTAAAATTCGTAGTAAATTGGTACGGTGGTATCAAATGGTACTTATATAATTTCAGTACTATTAAAATTGACAAAAATATTCCACATTTTGTGCGCTTAAAAAAGTCACTCTTAAAATTGAATTTGCACATATCTGCAAGTGCAAAAAACTTCGCGCTCATATTGTGGGTGGTAGTATAACTCCTAAGGAACAAAACAAGCTTACGCTGATTGCTGTACGACTTCTGCAATCTGAGTAAATCCATTTCTGCGAAAACGTATTTTTTCCCAAGAAAATTAATATATACAAAAAATAGTCAACATTTTTGCAAAATTCGAAAAGGTGCGTTTTCTCCTTACCGAGTAGTATGTTTTCTGAAAATTTCAACGTTATATAAGTTTTATTTTTAAAGTTACAAACAATTGAAAAATCGACCATTTTTTGCGGTTTTTTGGCGATTACTTTTTTCCTAATCAATCGATTCTGACCATCGAAATCTTGTTTTATTTATTTTTTTAAGCTACATAAGCGTATATATTTTTAAAATTTATAAATTGCATGTGTGCATTTTGGTATGCAACAAACCATTTTTTCAGTACTTTGACCGCCATTTTGAATCACTTCTCCACTGATTCAGCTGTTACTTTTCAGTTAGTATTTTTGTTAGAAAAACGAGGTATTTTAGACAATTCGACTGGACTAGTAGGCATAGGATTTGCAATGCGCTCTAGGAT
Organism: Agriotes lineatus; assembly: GCA_940337035.1. Lineage (NCBI taxonomy): Eukaryota > Metazoa > Arthropoda > Insecta > Coleoptera > Elateridae > Agriotes > Agriotes lineatus. The sequence continues at coordinate 11,159,353 of OW679197.1, forward strand.
ACCGAGCGGTCTTAATTCGGAAAGGAAACCCGGAATTTTGACCTGGGCTTAACCAGCTTTAGGGGTATGATAAAAGGACCACCCTGTATATTGGAAAAGTTGTTCAAAAATGTTGAAGGCATCGAAGAGTTCCATCTAACAAATCAACTTATATGTAGATAAATATGCATTTATATATTCGGGTTAAAATCTTTTTAGACGTTGCCCGATGCATAGGTTCCATTTGTTTATATTTCCCTTGTTTTTCTTGGAAGTGTCGTCTGCTCATTTAGTTTTTAATTTTTCCATTCGGGATTATTAAAAATTTTTCATTTGCTCTTCTTCGTGTGTTATCCACTGCATTGATTGTTTAGAAAAACTTTTCGTCTGCCATTCTTTGAACATGGTCATTTCAAGTAAAGTGTTTTATTTCTTAGTCCTTCATTGTTTTACCTTCTACGCTCATTCGTTGTTTTACCATCGCACTTGTTATTCTCTATATTATCATTAATAAAAAAATTACGAATGTGCCAATTCAAACTACTCCCGAAATATATTAGTTTCCTTTGATATTAAAGAAAGCTGAGACGTTGAAAAAAGCTCTAAAATTAAAATTTTTGGATTGCAACTCTAATATCAAAAAATATGTTCTTTCCGTTTGGGTTATGGTATTGCTTTCGAAAATTTGACCGTACAATTTTTAAACCATGTTCATATAGCTCTAATAATAGTAACCAAAATCCAGCTTCATCTCCTTGGTAATGAGCCCCCCTGTACATGTATGTACTCGCAGCAGGTGTTTATTCAGAGCCGCTGAATATTTTTCAAACACAGTTATTGTTAAACCCATATGCAATATTTAATTAAACGAATAATAATGAGCGTAAAAAATAAATTACCGTTTTTCTCTCATCACTCTGCTCGCCGTTCTCTTTGAACATTTTTTCCAGAATCAAATTTCCTGTGCGCCGCCTTCGCTTCTGTATTCAAACACTCGACGTTAGTGGTGTATATCATCAGGATCGTCCATCTTATGGGAGCTACAGGATAATGGCGCTTCATACCGCTGTAATTTCGGGTATGAGTAATAATTTCATTATAGTCCCGAGCCCATTGTCCTACTTGATATCACATATAGAAATACATCAAAAGACAAACCCTCTGAAGGGTCGCTCTAACATATTATATTCCTATGTAAATATCGCTTCAGTCGCTTCAGCATAATAATGAAGCCTCGCCAGCCCAAGAAGCTGCTGAAAACGGCGAAAGGGTTCGTTGGAGCTAATTATTGTCGAGCAAAAATTAACAGCAACTTGAAGCGACGACTATCGAGAAGTCCCTCTTTTAGCTTATTTAATTTTCTGGCCAATAATTTCCGCAGCCTTAAAAACGTCTCTCCTAATTCCGGCTAAAAGCATTTCGATATTTCACAGGACCGCCAGAACGGAAAGGCTTATAACTCTTTTTCTAACTTTAAAAGCTTCTTTCATCTTTGATGCGAATTCGCCAGCCGCAAACCGCCGAAATCTGGCTCTAATATCTGGAAACAATAAGTGGGTGCATTAGGCCAAAAAAAAGTACAATAAAACTTGTTATTGTGAATGCGCCCTGAGTATAAATCATGTAAATTTCGCTAATAACTTCGCTATCTCGTGCGTTCGAACGCCGGTTGCGGCATTAATAGTTCACGACAGCGGCGCGAATAGAATACTTAAACACCGAAATGAATTCATTTTGCCCCGATATTCACGTCTAGCGCAATTACTAGCTTTGCTACAAAACGTCAAATTAAATAAGGACATTCGTATGTTCCGGAATTCGGGCCGAAGATTATCGTTTAGCGCTACCCAACGCCCCTGAGCGAATATGAACACTTGGACAGCTCCCATTTGCTAATGTAACCCGCTGCATTTAATGTGATCGTTCCATTCGACGCTAATTACCTTTATTTAGGTTACCTTTTCAGGAAAATAAAACGGGTAACAGACTACTGCCATAGCAGTAGAATCCGTGGAAAATGTTATTGAAATGTTTGCGATTTTATAATAGCTGAGCCAAGATGAACGAGGAGTGAAGAATAAAAATCTGGTATTAGTATGAGAGTTGAAAGTACTTCAACTAGTGTTACCGATATTTTGTTATGCTCATTGAGCCTTGATAAAGCCATGGGTTTTCGTAGATTCATACAATTGCAATATCCTGTACAACTGTCTTCCTTTCACCTACTAGAGCATCTAAGAATCGCAATGGTGGTGTAGTGTTAAAGAAGCCTTGAAATACTTTGGAAAATTTAAGATATTTGAAGTGATTTTCTATCACTCTTCTATTTATCGTCATTTTTTGATTGCACTTGAGTACCTGAACATTCTAAGTATTTAGGAAGTTCAAAGTAAAATGAAATGTAAATGTATAATTTAAAGTACCTTTTAAATCATTATATAACCTACGGATAATACTGTATCCATTCTTCGATCTGTAAGTGCCATCATCGTGAGAAACTGTCCGTCAGAAGCTAGAATCCGTCGTGAGATACAAATGTTTCGAAATGCCATGTTGGAATAATCAAAAGTGTGGAAATACAAAGATGTAACGGTCGCATCTTACATATAAAATCAAAAACATAGAAAAAGGCCCCGCGTTGGGCGCCAAATCTTGTTACAGGTAAAACGGTAACTAATATCTGCTACAAACAAAAATAGTACAGCTAGCCCAATGGTACGTGAGATGAGTCTATTTATCAGGACCGTAAATTATTTTATCTAGTTTAATTCAGAAAGAAGGTGGAAAGTTAATAATAACAAGTTTTCGGTGGCCACGGAATTATCATTTGTTGCCCAAAGAAGTTCGTTCTGTAACCCAAAAGAGACCGACGTCGAGGTCGATGATGTTGTGGAATCAGAGAACAGCGCACCTGCCGTGCTTCTGTCTAAACGCCCTGAATGTGTTCATAATATCGTCAGACCAATTTATTTAAACATAGAGTGTGCTAATAACGATGGTGTGTTTTGAACTCATAAATTACAATGTAAAATATTGCGCGGAAAATTGCCCTAACGGTGATATTATGAAATAACAAGGTATTACTGACCAAGCCTATTAACCTGCACACGCTCCAACCTCTATTATTTGTCAAATCTGGGTCTTTCCTTCATGGGGATGAACCAACCGCAATAATAATAAATATTAGAATACTTAGATAAGATTTAACTACAAAAAGCAAGGCGTAAACGTGCAGGATCTACAATTTCATAACTACACAACCGAAGCTGTATAAGACGCTTGTGAACGGGTGCCTGCTTCAGTGGAAACTTTGCTGGCGCTTTGGTGGTGCGTTTTCGAAGACAAAAGAGAAACGAGCAATTCATCAGGTAAAAAGGAGCCCAATTCAAGTTGTAATGACAACATTCAGATAGTTTTTGCGACGCGACGACGAGATTTAAAACGAAAAATGGTCCACTGTGATATTTCCCTCAATGGGGCTTACCTGACGGTACTACACTTTTTACAAGAAAAGATGCTGCTGGAGAATGCTTTAAGCCGATAATTTTACAGAATTTTTTTGAACACGACAACGTCAATGTAAAAGTAGAACTTCTTTTTCGGTTTCACATCGTGACTTGTTGGATTTACTACCCGGATCATTCTTAAAAGGTCGAAAACCAATAAATAACGCGCCCACGGTGCGAACAGGGTTACTCTCAAGATTTTATGTCCTACTGAGGAATGAGAGCCGGCGGCGTCGTGCACGTATCAGTGGCGATGACAAGCGAAAATAAAAGATGACTGCCTTAGAGAACTTGAGAAGCAGCTGACAGCATTATCAGCGTAACGTCACGTTTAGGTGGACGACCACGCAATTATCCGGAAGATATGTATATTGTTAAACCAATCTACTTATATTATAAGGGCCTTGTCATCTACCAGCTTTAATAGTTCACCATATACGCCATCTCGACTTAATGCCGTATCTGGATTTGTAACTTTGATAGCATGCTTAACTTCACCATTTGTTATATTTAGATAGCCTTAATTTGCCGTTGTAATTTAATTATCTGGTTTGTGATCATTAAACTGTTGAAACATATTCCTTTCAGTGCCGTAAACTCTCTTATATGTTCACAGCTTCCCATTTTCGTTTTGCATATGGTTTTGGTTTCTGAAAGCATTGTGAATTCTCTTACATTCTATTTTTGATATTTTTAAGCTCTGTTCTTCTTTATTAGTGATAATATTTCGTATGTCATCTATTTTTTCGTTAATTTATCCTAACTTCTTCGAGAGTCTCGTCCTGACGTTGGTTATATCAGCTTTTATATGTATATCTCAACCACTTTTACATACTAGTTTCAAGTTGCGAAGTTGTTACGGGCTAACAGCTACGCTTAGTCGTTTATTTACTTTAGAATGTACCACGCAGTAATTTCCGTTTCGATGGTTAGCTGCGCGTCCTTTTGCGGGCGTTTATTGCTTAAAACGCGCTGACTCGTCGATTCATGAGTACGGTGTTCGTGTGCATCGTGCAAATTTGAGTCTAAAATGTTAACAGGTTTTTAATTTTTTTTATTGGTTAAACTTTGCTCGAGAAATTACAAACGTTTTAACGTGTTACTTAGCAGAAGTTTTAGCTATTTTACTTATATTCACTACACATTTAGAATGAAATCAAGTTAAACTACTATAATATTAAATAAATTTTATTTCTTAGTTCTGAACAAATCTGGATGAGATGCATATTTAATTTATAGTCATTTCTAAGCATTACAGATATGTATATTACAATTTTTGCTATAGAACGTTGTGTGAGCTTAGAGCAACATTATATATGGCTTAAACGTCTCAATTTTTTTTATTTATACACAGTTTTTCGTACTTGCAACGCATTTTTAACATGAATCTTAACGGTACTCTATTTCAGATGGTGCGCTTTTGTGTTTAACCGATTATGGTATACAAAACGACATTTAAAGTCGTAGTTAAGGCACGTACCATAAAATACTACTCGATCACTACATAATAAAATGTCATCCCATTCCGATGTGATTTGGCGAAGAAAACTCAAATCCTAGATAATTCAAGATTTAGTGCTAGAAACTAACCAAAACTAACATCGTATAACTAAACCACTCCAATTACATAAAATTGTTGATATTACTAATATATAATAATGAATGTTTGGAGGCACATAGCTTCACTAACTGCCACACTGGTTTCCTTACCTGAGAACATGAATTGTGAAGGTGTCGAAAAACCAGCTTAATTTTGCATACTTTAAGTACCAATTTACTTAGCAAGACCACGCAAAATGCATAAAAACTATAAAGGAACATTTTCATTAAGCTAAATCTAAGATCGGATAGTTTTTGGTTGCTTAAAATAGCATTAATAGCTAAAGTTTTATACGTTTCCATAACCTTTTCTTATGTATCATAATGTTATTGATAATTAGAGCCCTTTGTAAATAAAAAATGTGCTCCTTTTGCCGGTTACATAAAAAAAATAATCTATCATCGGTTTTTAATATAAAATCAGTCGTGAAGTGCATATGTTGGCCTCTATCCACAGCAATATGTTTAACATAAAAATGTTTCAGTTACTGTAAACCTATTTATGACTTTGTTCGTAAGTAAGTACATTCCAGATTACATTGATATCGACTATACTTTTGAGTCTATGGGTTCTCATCCCTATTTCGGGCATAATTGTGGTATTAAAAGCTATTACAAGCCCATCTGCTGTGATTTCCAAGATCTCTGATTGATGTAATTTTTGAATATATATTCTGTAATTCCCTTGTTGTTTTTTCTTCTTAAGTTTGATCTTCATAATTATAACTACTGGGCCATGATCAGACGCAGCATCCACACCAGGATAAGTCTACTTAATTTCGTTTCTGAATTTTTTGTTGAGCAGGATAAGTTATCTATTTGAATGTGAATGATTTTGTTAGTATATTTTCACTGATTTAAACGTAGGTATACATTATACAACCATCTTACTGGTAATTTAAACTGAGGTACTACTTATTACCAATTTATCTTCCAACCAAAATTGTAATAATCTACCCCCCCGTTCGTTTTGTTTACCCAGTCCGTAGTGACCAAACGAGTGAGATCATTTACCTTTTCCAAATTTTGCGTTACAACCCTGATTACTGTCATGATTTATTTGCTTAATCCTAAAATATTGATATGCAGGCTTTCCATTTTTAAGTAATATGCGATAAATACTAAAACAGAGTTAAAATCACAATCAGAAGAACAACCATAATAAATTGTGTTTGTGCCAATAAAATACATATAGATGAGTGAATATTCTTAGATGGCTTTGAACATTATAAATGTTGCAGCTTAACACTCACCTTTAGCAACAGGGCGTCGTCTGCAAAGCTGGGTCTCCACACGTCCTGCAAAAATAAGTCGGTTAAGAGTCATTTATTAATTAACGCGGCAAGTATTTGAAACAAGAAAAAACTCTTAGCACTCCCGGGAGAGTAATTGAATTTCCCTGTTTTTACTTGGCGGTCACGCTTAAGCAGTAGTTTATTTTGAGCTTTATTTAAACGCACTTCCAGCTGCGGTGCAGCCGGCGCGATCTCGCCATTAACGAAGTTAATCAATGCGATTTCCCGAAAACCAGCATAATTTACTAAATTTTGTTTCGTAATTAGTCAAGTAAAGTCTATTAAAAGTGTGTGACTTTTTAATTGGGAAATCCTGCGGCTATCATTTACATAAAATATTAGGTCCGGGGGGCATGCGAATAAATTTCGCAGGACGCGGACGCTGGTTTTAATAGCGGGTGTCGGTTCCACCTTACTTCTATCGGCTTTGGGAAATCCTCCCCGTTTCTGTAACTCCTTAATAAAACAGCCTCAGACGTGACGGGCGATTCATCATAATTATTTAACTTAATAAAAGTCCAAATGAAGCCGAACGTTAAGCGTTTTAACGGGATATTCCGATTCAGGGCCCGCAGACGAAGAAAAGGTTTTAGTTGACAGGAAAAAATGAGAAACCTTTTTAGGAATCCCAATTTTATTACAATTGATGGAGCTCCATCAATCAGATCAGCTATAGGCTCTATAAAGTTAGCCATCAATTGATTTTCAGCCATTAACTTCGGGGTTAAGCCGCGGCTCAAGCGAACTGCTATAAAACTTTCAATTGCATTTGCGGTTCGAGAACATTTGTTTTGTTGGTAGCAAGATACATCGATCCGCGCCCGTTTAGCAAATCTGAAGAGTCTTTAATGGGGCCGGAATGAGCGACTTGTTTCTCGTTTTCAGCCTCGCTGGACTGCGTAGCGTTGGAGAGTTGTAGTACTTGTTTAGGGGAGTTATGCAACTACACAAACTTTTTTGTACATAAACACAGTACTGATGTAGTAAAGAGTCTACTAAATAGGCACTCAGGAATTAGAATTCACGCTAGGAAAAATTCTTTTAAATTTTAAAAATTAAAGTTCTGCACTTTAAATTCAAAGCTACAACAGAAGTTCACACTAACAAAACCCCTTTTCAAAACTCTAGTCTTAGTTGTTGTACATTAAAGTCATTAAAGATGCACTAAGTTGCACACTGGAGAAAAGTGGCGACGAGATTCACAACACCGATATGAGTTGGCACAAATAAAAATCTCTTTTAAAACTCGTATTTATTGTATATTAATGCCATTAAATATATGTTTGTGGGTAGAAACCAACATATACATTTTACAATTGGTTCAATATTAAAAAAAATATTTTTTTTGTATAAAAACAACCCAATAAAAAGAATTATTGAGTTGAAATATGACTCTAGGCTTTATGTGGGAATGCAAAAGCACGGTATAAATGATATTGTAAGTAAATGCATACTTTCAGCGTATTAAATGTGTAATAAAGATTAAGAAAACTTTGAGGGAAAGAATTGCCAGAATAACCATTCTTGTAAAAAATACGATTTATTGTCCGCTGCGTCTTTTGAGTTATATGCGTGTCGCTCCTCCCCTTAAAAACTGCTTTTTATCTCGGTGACCAACTTTCGTAACGATTTCATGTTTTAGCTTTATCTTGAAAGAATGTTACTTTGTAAGTAAGCTACCCTTTACAAAGTCTTAAAAATTAAAAAAAATTTGAAAACAACTTAATTACAAAGTTTATTTTTATCCCTCTAGCTTAAAACTAACAAACTAAGTTAAAATCTCCAGTAAAGACAGTCACTCCCCAAAAGGAATGCCATTTTATTCTAAAACACAGGCGAGTAGTAACATTACAATCCACTGCAGTACTTATACATTGCGGAGCAATTCAGCCCCGGTTTTTAACATACACAATATTTTCAATATCTTGACTTACAGTTGCAGGATACGAAGCGTACCTATTTTCTTTTCGTGCATTTTTATCTACGTATTCTAATTTCCATCTTCATTCAGTTGCTAGAAGTTTATCTCCTTAGCAACGCACGGCGTCCTCTGAACTTGCAAATAAACTGTTAGACAATGTTAATGAGACCAGTTTGAAATTGAAATTGAATCTTAATGTTGTCTTTTTAGTTACTGTGTCAAATTTTAGTAGTTACTCATCTCATGCCATGAAATAATACATTTTCCCTACAAGTAAACAATTGTTTTCGAAAAATTCTTTTAAGTGACGGTTTTATCAATTCAGTCGTTCTGAGTTTTCTGGGTTGGGAGACTCAGACCCATTGAGCAAAGCTTGCTACTTCCGTTTCGCAACTCTAACCTAAGTCAGGACTTTGAGAAAATTCCACATAATATTTACTTTAATCATTTTACAGAGAAAACATTAAAAAATAATTAACTTAAGAAAATTAGACAGGAGGCGTGGCAGAAAGTGGCAACTGTTTTTAGACTGAGGACAGTGTTATTGCTATAGTTATTGTGGTCCTTAGGGCCATCTCTGTTGTGGGTTGGGAGTATTGCGTATATTTCCCATTCTCACAAAAGACTCAGCAGTCAGATCACACCTAAACTATTTAATACGCAAAATTCAACGGGAACTGGAACAACATAGAATGGAAAATGATCACATTGTTTGACTATTCATTTCTTGATGAACTATATAGGAGCTTTTCAGTCAAAAAGTTTATTAATGAAGCATGAATTTTGTTAATTAGTAAATAGTATATTGTGATACCAGTGTATAAGTGCGCCTTTAAAGCACGTGAGACGAATTTAAGAGCACGACGCAAAGCGGAGCGCTTTTAACGTCGCTAGTGCTTTAATGGCACTTATACACGTGTATCATACGCTATTTTTTCTACGATCGTAACAAAAATATAAAAACTTAGTTCGGTGACATTTTTTCCGTCACATTGTGTTAGACATTCTAGGTTATGTTAACATTCCAATTTGCGGCAGAGCGTGTTTTAATATAGTATAAAAACACGCTACCAATGGCAACGTCACTTTCGACACTAGAAACTGTGCAAAAAGTTGTCATTTTGACACGATCGTAGAAAAAATAACTTTGTCCTTTTATAATTTAAAAATTTTTAGGTAATACGCTTCGCTAGTTTTGTTATCTTCATCAGTTATACAGAACATTATTAAAATAGGAGCTTAATTGTCTGAAAGAAGAATAGGTTAGCGAAACACATTATTTTCCTTGAACTTACACACTTTCACTTAAAGGTAGTGTAGTAGAAGTTAACATTTTTTTAAAAATATTTAGTAATTAATGAAATAGAATGATAAATTTGAAATCTAATAACAGAAACGTAAATTATGAGGAGTACATTACCTTCGTGAAACTTATTTAAATAGATTATGATAAATTAAATATGTTTTATAATTAATTGCTGTAGGGAGTTTTTGTATTTCAATCATTTCCAAGCATAGTCGTTTCTTTAAATCATTTTCTTTGCCGAAGATTTTTATTTATTAAAAAAAAGAATGCTTAATTAATCAACTCTTTGAGTAAAAATCACCTGTAAAATTAATAAAATAGACAGTTATTAGACATATATCCGCGAACATAAACCACAAAACGCTACAATGTGGAGGACAACTAGGTGAATCTTAAAATAGCGTCACAATAACAGGTGATCCAAAAAAGATTAACAAAAAGGGCCAAGGAAGAAAAAGATAGACATAAGGTGTATGTGCAGTTTTAATTTAGAAAGTAGGTCATTTTAATTAATACCACTGTCTCTTCAGCTTAATTTGTCCCAAACTGCCTATCAGACAAGCCCTTTAATTTTGTATATTACGTCACGGTTAGCACTGGTCATCAAATACGGGGTATGCTATAAATATAAGTACTTTAGAAAAACGTAGAATGATCGAAAACTCAATTGTAATTGAGTTTACACCGACAGCGTAGATGCAACATTAGTAGTTCAAATATGGCAAATGGCCAAATGCAAGCAGAGACATACGTGATTTTAGTCTAAAGTGACTTTGATAATTTTTTTTAAATCGCGTGTTATATTTACCATCAAGGCCAATATGGGAACTCCCTCATCTGATGAGGAAAGATGCGCATTGTTTGCCAGCTACTCGGTCAACACATTTATAACTACCAAAGACCTCTTGAATGAAAGTTTCAATAAAAACGCCCGCAAGGAGCTTCTCGGCAGATTTACACTTCATCGAGAAGAAATTACACCGATAACACCATATGAAATCAAAACAAGTTACCATCAAAAAGGCAGTAGATCATAAGTAAATTCCAAACTGCGCATTCTTCTTTTTCTTTAGGTGCCGTTTCAGTTGAGAAGGTTGGCAATCATCATCGCTATTCTTTGCAATGCAAAACTTAAATAAGGGCAATAATATATACATCAGTACTTAATGCTTGTTTAAGAACTGGATACTTCTCTGACCAATGAAAGTATGCCCATATTTTGATCATTTATAGAACGAGGAAGCAATCTCATGACATAACTAAATATATATCGTTAAGTTAACTTCTAACTTTACTGAAGGTGTTTGAAGAGGCAATTTATGCATCCCCGGTACAAGAATGGTATGCGAAACAAAAATTAGAATTTTCAGAATTTCAGTCAGGAAAAAGTTACTCTTGTACAAACTCATGAAAACTACATTATCTGGACTGTAAATTCTCCGTTGTAATAAACTTTACGATATCGGAAGGAAAACTGTTTAATGCAGGAGTGCCGCAAGTATCAATACTTGGGCTAATTGTATTCAACATATACGTCCATGATATTTCCCAACTGGAACACACAGCATTGGCCATGTTCAGTTAGAACAATTATATCAACACGAAAATCACACTATTAAAGCAGAGTGTGGACATAATTAGCAAGGGGTTCAGCAAATGGCGCCTAGAACTAGATAGCAACAAAATGCTTTCGTTGTGACGTAAAAACAGTGGATTGTTTACGTGTTTACTTGATAAATTGATGTTTACAAGTGAGGAACAAATAAAAGTATTTAACATTACAAGCCAGGTAAAACAGTTTTGACTGGCGATAGGATTGAGATGACTGGCGAGCCGTTAGACGAGCCTGTCATATCCTTGAGCCAGTAAAAACGGTTACCTGGCGTGTATTGTTGAATATTTTATTTGTTGCTCACTTGTAAATAACTAGAAATTTACCATTTATTCAAAATGTCAAACTGACAAGCAACTAAATTCATCAATATGACACATACTAAGGAAGACAACTCTGGCTTTGCATGGTATCATTTATCTATGAGCACGCTTGTAAAATTGACAGTTAACCTGTAAAGATTTTTATTTGTTCCTCACTTGTAAACATCAATTTATCAAGTCACTGTATTCACCTTCAAAATGTTTCTTAACTGGCTAGCCAGTAATTTTTTTACTGGCTAGCCAGTTATATCCTACAAGCGTGCTCATATATAAATGATAGCGTGCAAAGCCAGAGTTGTCTTCCTTAGTATGTGTCATATTGATTAATTTAGCTGCTTGTCAGTTTGACATTTTGCATAAATGATAAATTTCTAGTGATTTACATGTGAGGAGCAAATAAAACATTCAACAATACACGCCAGGTAACCATTTTTACTGGCTCAACGACATGACAGGCTGGCCTAACGGCTGGCCAGTCATCCCAATCATATCGCCAGTAAAACCTGTTTTACCTGGATTGTAATGTTAAATACTATAAAAGTTAGTAACTAGTTAAAATAAATTTTCTTGATTAATACAGTGACTTGATGTTTACAAGTGAGGAACAAATAAAAATATTTAATTTCTTCGCATACAGCGACAGCAATTAAAGCTTAAGAACGATAGCACTGGTTATGATAAGTTAACTTTAAAAACACAATAAGCCATAAATAAGAGCCACTTGGGAGTAAAATGCTGATCAAACGGAAAAGAGAGTTCGGATGATTTAAGGAGCCGAACGGGACAAAGAAAATGAGAAGGTCCAGGAAGCCTACAGTTCAAGGTTTGGGGTTTGATGTCATCGAGGAGGCGTGCTTCGAGTGCGACCATCTTGCCCCATCCTAAGAAGGAAACGAAACCATGATTGTTTTACCATCAATTCGAGTGTCGGAAGCGTAACAAAAACGAGGTGCCGAAAATTTTTCGATCTTGAAAAACAAAAATAAATGGGCTTTATTTTATTGTAGTGCGTCAAATAATTTTTAGGTGTGTGTATTTTCATCAGCAAAGTGGCGGTAAGTATTAGCTTTTATGAAGACCGTGAGAGAGATCCGGTAATTTCGATTTTATTTTGTTCAGAACAGCCGCGGATCTAACTTTGTGCGTTTATTAATCAATTTAGAGATTCCCACAAAATATTTAGTGTGAGGGTTTTTGCTATATGTATCAAACGCGCGACACATACTAGGTTACATGGTCACAGCGACAATAGAAGTTCACGTTAGTATTAACTCTTTATAAATGAAGAAACCATAATGGGCTGTAGCATTCGGATCTGCAGATATAGCTTTCCTGGGAGAGTAATGATACCATCAGGAGAGATTCCCGGCAGCTTAGCCGGGGCACGGCGAAAGTGGCCGCTGCTCAAAAAGTTCCCTGGTAATTAGGAATGTAGTAATTCAGGAATCTAGTACGACTCTCCTCGCAGGAGCTATTTTAGGTAAACATAACGGCGGGTTTTTATGGTTGCTGAGTAAAGCGGCCCCTGGGAAATGTAAACTTTAAGAATACATTTCTTGCTCTTTCGGATTCCTGTGCATACTCGCCTTACTTTGCAAGTAAATCATTCGGCGGGGAAAGTTCGCCAGCGGAGGGCTTTTTAATTCTCAACGTAATCGAAAACTTGACAGGCGCTAGAGCTGTCAGGGCTTGTAAACCATAACAGGCCAAAAGATTTTTTTTTTCTTGAAAAGTGTAAATGCTCCTAAAGTAGCCTAAAATAAACGCTGCTTAAAAAGAGAGCAGTTTAGTTTGGGCAAAGGGCGCAAATAAGAACAATTCTGGGAAGGGGCGATGTTCGAATTCGGTTACCAGCAAAATAAATCATATTTAATCTTTGTAACTTGAATGGGGAAACCAAAGCGGGCCTTTTAATTAGTTTGAAAAAGATTTAAGATTCCCTTCACGTAGGCGTTTCAATTATATTGAAAGCTCAACTTAATTATTAATTCAAAAGAGTCCTGTTTTAGGTAGTGGATGTTCAGGTAAATTACTTTTATCGAATGTCCTTATACTTAGACGTTTCCTGAATTTAAGTACTTTAATTGAACGCTTTCGTTTGACGTATTATTGTATTAACCCAGCTAGTATTTTAAAAATGAAATTCTAGCTTGACTATGCTTTTCTGCACTGATAAAATAAGTTACAATACAATGTGTTTCATTTAGGTTCTTTTAAATGGGCTTTTTAATAACTTTTTTGAATTATAGATATTAACATACAGGTTTGATTATAAGCATCTTAACGAAACGAGTTTGATTGCCAAAACGAGGCTGTTTAAACTTGATTTAAACACACATAAATTTTATTTTCTAAAATTTACGAAATCCAGTTGCATGGCTTTTAAATGCAATTTATTTAATATTGCTATCACCAATTACGAAATTTAATATGTTTAAATTAGATTAAAACTATATATTTCAGTTCAAATTTACGAAACATTATTCGTAATTTAAAAACCAGTGTTATTACACAATCGTACGAGTTAAAAACCAGGAAAACGCAATTCTGTACTTCTTGCATAATATCGACCCACAGCAGCGAGTTCAACGGGCGACCTTCGCTCGACCAGGAAATAAACCTGCACAATTGCTTATCTGCTGTTTTGTAATTTAAACACTTTGTCCTACTAAACTGTACATATGAACTTTGATATTGTTACTGCGTTAAGCATTTTTTATTTGTATAAATACTAGTCTATTTTCATAATAAAATTAATCTGCATTTAATGTTTGATTCATTCACTACCCTTTCTAAGCCATAATATTCACGGGGCATGAGGCTGTGCTCCGAGGGTTAGTGTCTCTACTGCCGTCCGTTTCAAGTACCATTGACTACATTGGTTTAAAACGTAAACACAGTCTTGTTTACGTGCTTGACGGATAGAATCAGCGCAAAGTAACGGAGTCCTGATACAGCCTCTCAGGCATCTCTGTTCATGGTCCTTCGAGCCGGATGTGTCTCCAACTAACGAAAAAACACATCCCGAGAAGAAGACAACATCTGCCAACCACCCAGTTCCCAGAAAATGGCCAACAACATGGAGGAATTCAACAACTTAGCTATCGCCCAAGAAGAGCTCGCGCAGAAGATAAAGCAAATATTAACCAACAGCAAAAAGGACCCTGCCAGCCGAAAAAATGAAGCCTACATCGCCAGTCGCAACAAGACGCTGGACGAACTTTGGAACACTGCAACTGAGAATCATGCAAAATTGGGGCAGCTAAGTATTCCAACTCATAATTATTTTAAAACAGGGCATTACGACCAAATTAAAGCCATATACGGCGAAGCAAAAAGTTACTTGCAGAGCTGTTCAAAAGCAACGGAAATTTCCAACCCCTCCGCAAGCAGAACACAAGAGGAAATGGTGGCTAACCCCGAGCAAAAGGTTCGTATCCGAAAACTGCAGATTCGGATCCAGAATTTTAAGCAAGCGATGGACGACGCCGAGCTAACACAAGAATTAGGGAGGCCCGCCATCACGACAAGGGAATTAAGAGAAAAATGGGATCGTGTGGTCGAGATGGACGAAGAAGTTATGTCAAACGACATGGCTTCAGAACAAATGCACTTCAGTCCTGAATATACTACGTTGGAAGACAGGTACAGAAATTTAATTATTTTATTGCAAGCGCCAACAAGGAACGAGCAAGCAGCAGCCATCTCGCTTCCTCAAGTCAAAATCCCCATATACGAGGGAAATTATGAGGAATGGGCCACTTTCAAGGACCTGTTCACCAAATTAGTAGATGACAACCAGAATATGGACGATGTCATCAAGATGCAATATTTAAAGACGCATCTTAAGGGAGAGCCAAGCCGACTGATCCAGCATCTAGCTGTTACCCAAGCAAACTACAACACCGCCTGGAATCTGCTGCAACAAAGGTATCAAAATAATCGCCTTATTTTAACTAAATTGCTAGATACCATATTCGATCTGCCGGTCCTCTCCAAAGAGTCAGCCCAAGGGTTAAAACGATTGCACGACTCCATCAAGGAATGTGTGGAGGCAATCAAAAATTTAGGCATCTCCACGGACAGTTGGGGTCCGTGGATTAACAGAGCTATCGCTCGAAAATGGGATCCTGAAACCAACAAATTATATGAACAGTCGCTTCAATGTCCAAATGAAGTCCAGGATCACCAAAATTTAATGGCTTTCCTGCAAGTGCGGTTCCAATCCTTAGAATCCATAGATGGAGCTCGAAAGCCCGCGCAGGAAAGACCACAGAAGAATTACGCTTCCGCATCCCTAAATTGCAAGCTGTGCCATGGAGATCATTACATCGACAACTGTAGTCAATTCCAGAGGCTGCCTACCCATGAAAAACTAGAAGCAGTAAAAACCAATCGATTGTGCTATCGATGCTTGCGGCACGATTCAAATATTCCATGTCGTGCCTATTTTAATTGTAGGATCTGTCGCTTCCCGCATCATACTCTGCTTCATAAGGCGCAGCCACCATCAAGGCCGCTCCCTGCCCAAAGGATGAGAACGTCAGCTCATGCAGCAGCTATGAAGACTTCCAACGCTCCAGAAAAGAAGCCGAAGTCGGACATCATCACCGCCAATGTAGGCGCACAGGAGAGCCAAGTTCTACTTGCCACAGCAATGGTTCAAGTAAAGGCAGCATCCGGGATGACTCATCTACTACGAGTATTAATAGATCCCGGGTCTCAGGGGTCGTTTATCACGGAAGCATCAGCCGAATTATTGGGGTTACCCAGGACCAAAGTTCGAGCTGAAATCACAGGAATTGGGAACAGCGAGCCAAAAATTGCCAAATGGAAAATCCCAGGTTTGATCACACCTAGATTTTCAAGTAACTTTTCCCTACCTGTAAATTTACTAATACTTCCCAAACTTACCAAAGCCATGCCTTCATTCCCCATCCCAAACATAAATATCAATTCCTGGAGCAATATTTTCATCGCCGATCCAACCTTCAACCGACCCGGTCCTATAGATATAATTCTAGGCGCCGAAGAATATTCAAAAATAATTCTAAAAGGAATCACTAGAACAAAGGATGGCATCTTGGGACAAAATACCAAACTGGGTTGGATATTATCTGGAACCATTGGAAGACAGCATAACGACAGCATTAAAGTCAACACCATGGTTGCCAAAATCGAAGAAGATGAGCAGTTACAAAAATTCTGGAACATAGAAGAAGTTGCCACTCAACGAAAAATTTCCCCAGACGACCAGGTATGTGAGAATAAATTCAGAGACACAGTGGCTCAAATCAATCAACATCGGGACAACTACATGAAGGTCAATACCACGATTGGCAACTCGTGGCAAATTGGAGAAGAATATCAATTGCAGAAATTTTGGGACATAGAAGAAGTACCCACACAAAGAACACTTTCCCGAAAATATCAGGTACGTGAAAAGAAATTCACAGAATCAGTACAGGAAAGACCGCAGAAAATCGAAGCTTCCGAAACTCTTAGTCATAGAGGACACTACATCAAAAGCTATGGTCAGCTCCGAAGTTCACCTACCAATGACAAGCAAACAATCCAGCAGGTGAAGAAAATATTAACAACCGATCCTACAGCGGAAGAACGAGCAATCGCAGCTGCCAATATAAAGAATACGGAAGTTCAACATCCTGTTATCATCGAATGTGCAAAAATAGCATCTTCTCATCCACAAGAAAATCACCAAGTGCATGGAACCTCCGAACTCCTCACTCACGAAATCCTCGTTCATGAAGTCCGCATCCACGAAGTTCCCATTCAGGAAGTTCCCATTCACAAAGTCGGTGGACAGAAAGGAAAGGAAATTGCAGGCCACGAACAAATCGTTGAAACTCCTACAGCTGCTCCAGGCAGTGGATGCAGTCAAGAAATTGCAGGCCACGAAAAAATCGTTGGAACTCCTCCAGATGCTTCGACAGCAGCTCCGAGCGATGGATGGAGCCAAGAAGTTGCAGCAATAACTGCTGCTAGCAAGAACAACTCCGAGTCCACTAACAACTTGACACTCGGTAATGGATGGAGCCAAGAAGATGCAGCAATAACTGCAGAAAATGAAAAACCCTCCGACTCCATTAAAAACTCGACACCTGGTGGAGAGCAGCACCAAGATTTGTCGGCAGGGGATGCAGGAAAAGAAAAATCCGACACCAAACACTTCGCACCTAGCGATGGATGGAGTCAAGAAGTTACAGCAGGAACTGCAGCAATCAAGAAGCCCTCCGAGTTCAATAAACAATTAGCACCTAGAGGAGGGTGGCATCAAGAAATGGCATCAAGAAATGCAGCAAGCGAGCAAACCTCCGAGTTCGCTAAATACTTAGCACTTAGTGGAGGGTGGCATCAAGAAATGGCATCAATAGATGCAGCAAGCGAGCAAACCTCCGAGTTCGCTAAATACTTAGCCCCTCGTAGAAGATGGAATCAAGAAGACGGCTTATTAAAGTCTGCGAGGGAAGTTACCGAAAACACGCAATGTGGAATACCGATGCGGCATCCTCTAAAACAGCTAACCTCGGCCAGAGTGATATTAATTATCATATTCACTCATATAATGTTCGTCTCCAAAGGAAGAGGCAGCCGATGGTCGTTGGCAGGATGTTCCAAACCAATTGGTAACATAGTCAACGACACAATAACACAAAAGCTCTTTTACAGAAATAGCAAAGGAGCCAGTGTTGCAGCAACCGAACCACTTCGAGGATTTACAACCCTCTCGGTTACACCTGCAACATCATCTGAAGGAAGTAGCATGGAGAGCCATCCGACGTCGCTACTACCTATCCAGAGGAATAATCAACAGCATCTAAAAGACGTGACATGGAAAACCATCCGCCATCATTCCTATCTATCCAGCAGGATCACCGGCAGCATATTGGGAGCCGCTCTAATAGGAGCAGTCTACTACATTCGAAAAAAGGATCAACCGAAGGAGGCATCAATCCAAACAACGCCAGTCAACCGTAGAAGAATATCCTTTAAGAACCCTTAATGTGGAAGAAACAATATAGTTTTCCTTTTCTTTTTCTTCGGCCTAAAATTGGCAATATGTTTAAACTTGATTTAAACACACATAAATTTTATTTTCTAAAATTTACGAAATCCGGCTCGAAGGACCATGAACAGAGATGCCTGAGAGGCTGTATCAGGACTCCGTTACTTTGCGCTGATTCTATCCGTCAAGCACGTAAACAAGACTGTGTTTACGTTTTAAACCAATGTAGTCAATGGTACTTGAAACGGACGGCAGTAGAGACACTAACCCTCGGAGCACAGCCTCATGCCCCGTGAATATTATGGCTTAGAAAGGGTAGTGAATGAATCAAACATTAAATGCAGATTAATTTTATTATGAAAATAGACTAGTATTTATACAAATAAAAAATGCTTAACGCAGTAACAATATCAAAGTTCATATGTACAGTTTAGTAGGACAAAGTGTTTAAATTACAAAACAGCAGATAAGCAATTGTGCAGGTTTATTTCCTGGTCGAGCGAAGGTCGCCCGTTGAACTCGCTGCTGTGGGTCGATATTATGCAAGAAGTACAGAATTGCGTTTTCCTGGTTTTTAACTCGTACGATTGTGTAATAACACTGGTTTTTAAATTACGAATAATGTTTCGTAAATTTGAACTGAAATATATAGTTTTAATCTAATTTAAACATATTAAATTTCGTAATTGGTGATAGCAATATTAAATAAATTGCATTTAAAAGCCATGCAACTGGATTTCGTAAATTTTAGAAAATAAAATTTATGTGTGTTTAAATCAAGTTTAAACAAGGCGGTGAGGCGGTACTCCCGGTAGGAATGGACCACGTCATAACATGTTTTGCGGGCGTAATGTGTCACTTTGCGACCTTAAAGCCGTAAAGCAAACAGCAAACAGTGACCTTGTAAGTTAAACAATTGACTAAAAGTTATAAAATTTATGTCAAGTAGATATATGATCCGCATGCAAAATGTGGTCTCCCTCCAACAAACAGTTTTTGAGTGTTACCGCCAACAGACAGACAAACGGAAAGACGAAACTGAGGAAACCTGTTGTTTCGTCATGTAGAAACCCTGAAACGTGAAGATCTGAAGAAACCTCGAAAGGTGATTTTTTCGCGATTACAATATTTTCTTTTGTTTTTGAGACGGGCGAAGTAAAAAGGTGACAAACAAGACCTAAAAAGTTATAGACACATCACTCTTTCGCCACACACAGGTGTCCATCTAGTGCGCTGGTCTCCGATTACGCATTTACTGTTTTGCCGATAAAAATTTTGATTAAAGTGATCCCAATGGAGTTGAAGGGGGCATATTTTAAAATTATTTTGACGTATACAGGGTATCCCAAAAAAGTTTGGCTTGAAAAAGTATTAATTTTTTAATAGAACACCCTGCATTCCTTTATGGCTATTCAAGCCGCTGGAGGTTATACGTTCAACACTAACTTTTCTTTTAAATTGCCTTCAGCGTTTTCAGCTTATGAGCGTTTCTAGTATTTTTTTTGTCAATTATGAAGCTTTCATTATTTAAAACGCACACTTTCCCCACTTTTCAATATATGTTCTCTGAAAATTGAGGGAGTCGTCAGGTAGGATGCCCAAATACTAAAAATTCGCGGTTCAAATTTTTATATCTTTAATCTTTATTTTCTCAATTTTTTTATACGGTACACCCTCTATTTTATTGCAGTAGTAAATAGAGCCTTACATTTCTTTTATTCTAACCTCGAGATGTTATACTTTATTCCAAAGGATGATTGAGAAATTAAGCTTTTAGTAAAAAAATGCAGTGAATGTGTGCTACTTGACGTATGTTTTACAATAGTGCTTCTGAAAGACCGATTTGACGGTTAACCGGTTTTGGGTTAGCCGGAGGTTTTCTATAAATCATGAAGAAAAAAAAGTTTTTCGACATTTTTTGTCATATTTGGCCCTCCTCTCACACTGAACGCTGAATTGCAGCGTAACCAAAGTTTGGTGCCATCGTTCTAAAGCTTTATAAAATAACTCCGTAAATTTTCATATACAATACCGCGAGCGGTCGACAAATTGCCGAAAATTTTTGTCAAAGTGTATGAGTGCTTATTGCTTCGATATAAATTTTGAAGCAATAAACACGAATAAACCCTTTGACAAAAATTCATGCAATTCGTCGGCTGCAAGCGGCATTTGAAGGACTATTCAACGAACAAAATTGACATTTCTTAGTAATTAATCAATTTTATCACGTCCTCTTTGAAAATAAAAATCTGTTGACGTAAAATAAATTGTTTGTCAAATTTGACATTTCTAATATCATATTTGATTAATTTTACAGGAAGTTAAATAAATGTCACAGGAAGAGAAAAAAATTGTCATTAAAACTCCGCTAGTGGAATTGTTGCACAATTTTACGCTGATTGGTGGCAAATGACATAAATACTAAATTATGATTGGTGAATAGTTAACTTGAAGGGGGTGAGTTGAATAGTCATAGAAATTCGCATATATGATGTCAACACGTCTCAAATAACCAAATTTAGGGCTAGGTGAACATTGGTCTGTTGAGAATACTCATAGCCTTGAATTATTTGCCACTTTCGAGGCGTCGACCATTACGAAAACAACTTTCCACAATAAATATTTTATATTCTTATGTAAACATTTAAAACATTCAAAAACATTAAATACGAATGATAGATATTTGTCAAAACAACTACTCATAGCTTCCGAAAAACAAAATTTGGTTACTTGCTTAATTTTATGTTTCTGAACTGCTTCTCCAAATTCATGGCTATGGTTGATTTCAAGACTTTTGGAACACCCGTTAGGGGCTAACATACAATATACAACAGACATTTTGAAACTTACAATAAAATTTACGTAGTTAAAATTCTCTATGTAAAATGAAATAGCCAAGACTGTACAATTTTGCATACTTAACTTTAATTAGAAACCTAATAGCGCAAGCTTACAAAGTGGCATAGAAAAGAAACCAAAACAGGCCGATACAAACAAACCTAATTAACAGTTTAGTTGAATGGGGAATTTAACTTTTTTCTAGGAAGCTCAAAAACAATATTAAGATAATAAAATTATGTTAAAAAACTAACTATACGTTAATACTATATTATGTAACAAGTTTTATAAACATCACTTCAGTCACGTATTTTTTTAGGTACAAGCGGAACTCAGCGGGTATTCAATAAACGAGTGTCTCGACAAGGTTATATTATGTGTTATATACTATAGTTACTTTTCTACGACCACAAATTTAGGTAATATAACTATTTATAGTATTTCAATAAAACTTTAAATATCATGTTAGGTTAAGTTATACTTAAAAGCTGTTAAAAACTAACTAGATTTGAGTTTTGGCTGTGGCTAATAAATCAGTTACTGTCTGAACCTAACTTCACCCCTCGACTAAAACATTGTTACCAACTTCAGCCCGTGACTAAGAGGTTCTTTAGCCACGGGTTATGATAGCGTGATTTAAATTTCACTTAGCGACGTGTATGTTAATATGCTATATGCCATTCTAGTTACAGGAATGGAAAAATTGACAAATTGTATACCATACATTTAACCTACAACCTAACTTTTCTAAGAGAATCCTAAAATAAACATTGCAATAAAGAGAGAATTTTTATAGTACTTTCCTATATTCCTAAATTAACAGTATTGTCAGAAAAATAATTTAGAAACTACAACTTCCAAATTGCTTTTAGAAATCAAGACACAATCGTTATAAGAGTCTTCAAGAACTTAAAAGATAACACAGGCATTAATAACAAATATAGTATGCAACTGATAGAGCAAACTAATTTAAAAAAGGATCAATACAAAAATTCTACCAGAATTAAAACTATTAGTTCTAATAAAGCAAAGACAGCAGGCAAATAATTAGCTTGATCTATGAAACGACAGAGGCAAAAAAATTAATAGCCAAAAACTACTAAACCGATATAGAAAAATTCAATACAATTTACTATAATTTTCTTTAAAACTATTAGGATTTTAATTTTTAAGTTTTATAAAAAATAAAAGCAAACACATTTTTTCATTCTTTTACATTTTTAAAATTGTTATCCTTTTTGCTACCGATAATCTAACTTAAAATTTGGAATCACTCTGTACTCCTCCCCTATTGGTTGTAATGAGAGCTTCCTCTTTTTCAACAAAATATACGTGCTGTCCCTTTCACGTTCGGTGTGTATTAGACATTTCTAGTTAATGTTATGATTTTTGAAACCAAATGTACGAACTACTAATATAGAGAGTGCTCTAATTAATGAATTAATGCTAAATTTTTTTATTGTTTTCATTCATTTCTTATCTATCAGGTGAAGTTAAACTATTTAGAAAACATTATTGCCTCACTTACTTAATATAAAATGTTTGTCTTACACCTCAGATAACTTAAATAAAAACGTCGTTCACTGATGAAGGTTTATTAATATATATATTTTAATAGTTTACTGCCCGCAGCAATTCTGATTGCTTAAGTAACAAAATGAATAACGTCAACATGAGCACAGAATTTAATATTTTATTTATTCCAAGATAATCAGTATTTTACATTAATAAGGATAAAAGTTAGCAGCAGCAGGTTTCAGAAGGGTTACGTTCAGAGTTTCAGATATGATAAATGTTCGGAAGGGCCAACGCAATTTAATTTGTAACTGACGGATTTCAGCTTAGTAACGTCAAACTTAATGTGAATAAAATGATACAGAATGATTTGTTAAGTACCGAAATTGTATGAGCGTTATGTATTAAAAGTTTATAAGCCAGCAAGTGACAAGTTAACTGAAAGGTAAACGAAAAACAATGCTAGCAAAGCAATAATTGCAATAGAGCAATGGAAAATTGTAAGGCAACCGATCGAAAGACAATTAGTGAGATGCTAAAAGAACTCAAGTGTATCAGTGCATTATAAACCAAAGTGAAAATTAAAAGCTGCGCAAAGTGTGATGAAATTTATCCCAAGAAACGGAAAATTTAGTGAAAATGCAAAGACATGACATACAAACTGTAATCCTTAAGTTCAAACATGTAATCAAACCTAATTTCTTTTAAACAATTGTAAATCTAGTTGCTTAGTTACGAGACAGTCAATTATCATAATGAATCAAACAGCTCCACATTTATTGTATTAAATTTTGAATAAAGTCATTTGTAAAGCCAGTTTTGTGTCAAGTTATTCACCAAGTTGCCGCACATATGTGGGTGTAATATTCCCCAGTGCAGGAGCTCCCAAGATAGTGTAATTAGGCCAGAAAGTTTTCACCTGGTGCGTCGTTGAGTGCGAGCCAACTTCAGTGACGATTTTGGGGTAATTCCAGACATCCGAAAGCAGATCTTTTTGTGCTACATAGAGAAGAGGCCCACAGCTATCCCTGGGTAGAAAAATTAGAACCAGAAAGCCATTTCCAAGCGAGTATTTGCCGTGACGTCTTTGCAGTGTGCCAAGCAATAGCTGAGCACCTCTTCAAAAAGGTAGAATTCTATAAAAACTAGGATCAGCAGCCTCGTAGTAATTGGGATTCGTCAAAAATAGACATTTGCCGAGAAGTTCAACGTGTTTCCAGAGTCCCAGGTTTATTGAGCTTCGAGTAATTTAGCTGCCGTCCCTAAAAAGTGCGAATTGAGGCGGCAGTTGCAGGTTTTTTCGAAAATTGAACAAAAGCGAAGCGTGGCTTTGCGCCATACTAGAAACAAAACAACGTTAGCCGTTGCTACGTCACAGAATTAATCGTATTTACCTGATGCATTCTTGCCATTTTGGTGTTTAAAATACAATTTTACGCTATTTTTTGCACTGACGGATCATCTTGTGTACTGCACTTAATTTATAGGTTATTTAACTGTCAGTTGGGAACAGTACATTTTCCCTAATATCAGAAAGTAATTGTCATACAACGAATTATTTGTCATACAAAGTTTTCTACTTAATTCTATGAACCGCCCGCGACCCTCTGAGTTAAGAATTGTTTCATGTTCACCGGAGCTAAGCCATAATTTATTACAAATAAATAAAATAATGAAAAAGCAATAAAACATTCATTTTTGGTAATTATTATTACATTCTTTTAATTTACCCTAAGTTGGACAGGCAATTCTCAATTGAAACTTTCATTTCATAAAGTGTAGTATCCCTTGCCCTAATTATACCTTTTTATATTTTATTTAAAACCCCATATTAAGCGAGGGTACTATTACAATATTTCAAGATTAACCCATTATTTCAAAATGTTTATAAAAGTTAATTGGCGGTAATTTTTCCACGGAGAAGTTATTATTATTTTTTTCCTTTTAGCAATCTAAGTTGTTAATCGAAAACGGTTTCATAATAACGTTGTTTTACCAGTTACCGTAGTTTTTCGCCACTGTGGATACCATTTGTTGTTTCAAATAGAGTTACTACCGCCTTTCCCCATCGTGCAAATCCTAAAGTATCTGAAGAGACTTGAAATAGCAATGCATATATTAATGTAAACGTCCGAATTTTGGCAAGTCTCACAATTTACCCGTAAATCCTAACATTCACCGCTACAATTCTTCTTTTTCATACAAAAGCAATAGGGCAGATAATCCATATTATGTTAGAAATTAAAAACTATAATAATGCAAATTAATATAATGGTGAAAATAATAACAGCTTTGTGTAGCATTCACGTAGTATAACGCCCTCTGGACCAAAACCTATTCTCCACCTACTTACTTATAGCGTCTTATGGAACCTACAGCTCGGAAAATACCGTTAAATCTGGGATAACGAATTCTGTTGTTTCGGGTTGTATAAAGGCGTTCTTTATCAAATTACCATAGGCTGCCCGAGAAATGCCGGATTCCGACAATTTCCGCATAAAAATATTTTTGAAACTGGCGTCCGCCTGCTATCCGAAATATTTCCCGGAAAAATGAAGCCCGCACCATGAAAGATTCGTGCTGCTCTATCAGGGCTTCGCGTATTTCGATCCCGCAAAATTAAGCTGTCAAAATTAAACTGGCATTTATGCATTCACGGTTCCGGGCATATGCTATTTTTGGAGCCGCTCGTTTGAATTTTTCACCAAGGGTACTCGACAGGTGCTCAATTTAACAATGATCCTTCATCAGGTTTGCTCGCGGTGCTAAATGTTGGAGGCGGCTTAATTTCGACAAGGGCCCTGAGCGGATATTTTGGGGATGCGTGGAGACATCTTGTTCAAGTTTTTGTTCTGCTCTCGAGATTTCCATAATTAATAAAGTTAGATGCGTGGACAGCTTCAGCACGCCCTTGTCAAGCATGAAGTATTTTTTGCACTTCAGTATAATTACTTCCGGTACCATTCAGTGTCCAGAAATGAACTAATTGCTTTTGAGGAGCGAAAATAGTTATAACAATGTAACTGGTAAGGGAAAACTAGCTTCGGTGTCTTACCCTACCACTTTCTTTTGGAAAAACTACAGTCGTTGTGACATAAATCAGCAGGGCAGGTTGAGTTTGCGATACGAAATTAAAGTCTGCTTTTAAACTTTAATAACATAAACTAGTCTGACATACAAGGCACTTACCACCGGAGTTAAACACCGCCTTTGAGATATTCCGCAGATGCAATAACTTTATTAGACCTGGAGGACAATACCATAACTTTCATTCCACTTTATTATCTCCGAAATGCACTCTGCCTGCAACAGCGTAAATTTACGAAACGTACCCGAGCTTGAAGGTAAATATTTGCCAGCGATATGTCTTTTGGGCCCAATTTAAAAGCTGATTCGAGCCATTAATATTAATTAAGGGTGTTCTTCGCTTTCTTATTAAATCATCTCTTCCTCGCTCGCCCAGATCGATACCGATAATTGAATAGTCTAGGTCATTATTAAATTTTATATCTGTTATCTCTGCGAAGTTTCCTGCTACTGAATAAGTACCGATAGCTGGCGCAACTTTCGAACTTAATATTAATGCCTGCAAGATTTAATCAGTTGTATTTTTCTGATATAACTTAAACCATCCCTCATTCAATGCAAGACCTCTTTCGCGGCTGCCTTAAGGGTTAAGAGTGTTAAAAAAGATTAGGACCTAATGTAGTTGACTGAAATATTCCACGCGTAGTTCGCTTACCGCACCTAAATTTTGGATATATCCCCGTCTGGGTCCACTAATCGCTATTTGGAATCTTGGCTGACCTGCTCTCAGGCAATCATAAATTATTTCATTTAGGGTGCAAGCGACGCGACGTGTCGTATCTTGATATGGACCCAGCCCACAGCTAGCTTTCGATAATTTCCTGTTTTTGATTTATTGTGAAGCAAAGTACAGTCTGCATTTTCAGAAATATAAGTAAACTCTTCGGAATAGTATAAATGCAAGGTATGTGCATTCCGGGTGTCGAGTAATTAAAGTTCTGGAATCTTTTCTTTAGATCACAGGACAAGGAAAATACACTGCGACGACCCACACAATAATGGGAAATCATTCGTGTGCCTACTAAGTCGACTGTTGCAAGTAAATACCTGTTCTCTCTGTTGTAAGAAGTGAATGTGTTTTCATCTGTGACAAACTGCCGAATAAGCAAGTCCATAAAGTATCAAAAGTCAAATACCTAGAATGCTGGCTAACCTCCGATTTAGACACTGATTTAGGAATAACAACTTGCCAATCAAGAGTTGTTATTACTATTCTAATTATTCATGAAACATTTCCTATATAGTAAAAGTTTCAGTCTAGATATTAGATGTAGATTTTCTAGTAACATATAGATTGCGTTTTAGTGTACTGTGTTGAGACATGAGCTTTTAAAGTTAGCCCATGAACAAAGTAATCGTGTACTAGAACCATTTGTTTTACTAAACATAATAGTAGAACAGCTTATCATGAAAATGTGGACACACCGGACAAAAGCACCAAATTTTTGCCAGGTGCTAGTTTGGTAGTTAGCTTTCAATTTTTGATAGGAACCAACTCCTCCGTCGGCCATCTTGGATTTTATAGCGGTCATTTTTAAATATAAGTATATCATCAATATCTCGGCTTCTAAATCACTTAGGATCACACACTTGGTGTCTAAATATACATATTTGGGGTCAGAGGATGCAACTACATGTACAAATGTATCAGACTGTATATTTAATCACTAATAGATGTATCAATTACAAATAATTCACCAATTAACCTCTATTCAGAACTGCTATACAAAAGATAGGGTCAAAAGATGAGGGGAAAATATCATCACTTAAGATTGATGTTCCTCTGTTCTCTCAACTGTACATAGTGATGTAGGATTGAGAGAGTGACATGGCAACATTCTTCAGCCATGAGAATCATTTTCCCCCTTCACTATCTGACAATGGAAATCTGCGTTTCGGAAATAAGTCTGACCTTATGAACATTCTGGACAAGGATTCCCCAAATGATTCTCTTGATTATGTTGATGTGAAGCTTCTGGATGGGGCCGCTGTTGTGCATATCCTCTCCCCAACTACCAACATAGTCACATTTGATGATTATGCTGATCACGTCTTTATTCCAAACATCAATAAACAATTGCAAAGCTGCAAACGAGTTGATGCAGTGTGGGACCAATACAATCCGACAAGCCTCAAAGAAGCCACTAGAGAAAATCGAGTTAAAGGTGTTAGGAGAAAGTGTGAAGGAAGAAGCAAGCTCCCACTTAAGTGGGTCGATTTCCTAAAAGACCCCACCAACAAGCAGGACCTTTTTACATTCCTTTCAAGAAAATGGGCAAGTGTTGAATTTGTCAAAAACAAGGTAATTGTCATCACATGTGATGCCGAAGTTATTCTCCGAGGAACTGATAAGTCCATGCCACCATGTGACCATGAGGAAGCGGACACCAGGCTGATTATCCACTTACAGTATGCACTTTTGAATGGCTGTAGTAACTGTATGGTGCACACTGTTGACACAGACGTAGTGATGATCCTCATTGGCAAGTTCCGTCACCTGATGACCTTGTGTGCAGATGTGAAGATTTGTGTTGCTGTTGTTACAGGCAAAACATTTACTTATATTAACATTAATGCTATCTATGAGAAGCTGGGTGTAGGGAAATCTCAAGCCCTCCCTGTATTCCACAGTTTTACGGGATGTGATACTACATCATCATTTTTTGGACAAGGCAAGAAATCTGCATGGGAGGCATGGAATTGTTATCCTCAAGTGACACATGCCTTTACCTATATGGCACTCCACCCTTACGTAGAACGAACTTAATATTGATAATGAAAATTTTACACTACTAGAATGCTTCACCGTGATCTTGTATGATAAGAACTGTGATTTGGACAATGTGAATGAAGCCAGGAAGAAGCTGTTTTGTCAGAAGAGTAAGTCAATAGAGAAACTTCCCCCAATACTCCAAGCAGGCTGCGTATCAGGCAGGAGTATGATGTACCAGTGAGCACAGTCAACAGCATGCTCCTAATCCAGAAGGCTGGGGCTGAACTCAGAAAGTAGACAATGCATCATAGGTTTCTGTATGGAACATCTTACCTATTGCTTGTACTGAATTGGTTAAATGTAATTGTAAGAGTCAAAGAGGGTGCACTAGTAAGTGTGCTTGCAAAACTGTTGGTTGGAATCTCACTGAACTGTGCAATTGTCAATGTTTGAATACGACATAAGCAATTCATATAAGGCATCCTTTCGTATAATTCACCATCTTTCATATACGATTTCAATTGTATAAATATGTTTTATTTGTCGTTATTCATGTATAATTTGAATTGGTGAATAGTTTCTAAATGGTAGCATATCATTGGTAATATGTGTAGTGAGTAAACATATAGTCGGCTGCATTTAAATTTCTTTTATGCGATTGTACAAATTTATTAATTTTCAAAACAGTTATTTGGTGAATAGCTTGTAATGAGTACATATATTAGTGAATAAATACACAGTGGGTAAAAAAACCGGTACAGATTTTATAGCCTGTTACCGTTACGGCGACTAAAAAAAAAGGAATTAAGCAAAGGCCAACGGCTTCTCAGCCGGAGCTGGTCGTAGGTAAAACAAAAGACTCAAGAGCTTTAGCTGAAAAAAAATATGGGCACCAAGTAGCTAGTAACCCAGAACTTTGCTAAACAAAAGGTACACTACGGAAGGCGCTACTAACCAAACCTGAAAATATAAAAGGTAACGGCAAAGGCACAAATCATATACGCAGAATAGGTCAAGGTAGTATAATTACGGCAGACAAAAATACAATACACAATTGAAATACACACACAACATCTCAATAGGGAGATCATATCACAGCTTAATAATAGGTACCAAATAAAGGATAAGGCTAAACTCGCCACAATACTGCCAGTTACATATAAATGTATAAAAGCGTAGTTGACAAGAAATCCCAAATTAAATAAATAATTATAAACGGTATGTATATGTGACAAAATAGTAGTATTAAAAAACAAGATTAACATTAAACTTGGCCAAATGCACTACTGAATAAATACTTAGAAAGAGTTCGAAAGCATCGTGGCTTCGACACGACTGTTAAGACTGAAAGCAAAATTTAGAATGCACGTTGAATGCAACCGAACACCCAGTATGCAAGGCTTAGCCTTTATTTAATTATTAATTAATTTAGACCGACGCTATCACGGGCCTACAAGATCTTGTTTTGGTTCCGTAAGGGCGAATTCACGATATTGCAAGCCAATTTGCATTAAAACGGTCGTGACGCGAGCATTACCAATAATTTATCTTGCACGGCAAGGCGCAAATAGTGATATTATTCAACGGTGTAATAGGTGACATTTGAAAATGAAAGAATACTTTTCATGCACTTGACTTCACAACGGAATTACAATACCGCTAAAAATTAGTCCGAGGTCGGAGACAAAGCACAATACCGGTAAAATTTAGTCCGAAATCGGAGGCATCTCCGTACATATAACCTAAATAGCTAAATATCGATCAAAAGAACTACCGCTAAATTTTGTTTATAATGGCTG
Organism: Agriotes lineatus; assembly: GCA_940337035.1. Lineage (NCBI taxonomy): Eukaryota > Metazoa > Arthropoda > Insecta > Coleoptera > Elateridae > Agriotes > Agriotes lineatus. The sequence goes on from OW679197.1 coordinate 11,189,873, forward strand.
AATCAAATATATTCCACAGGTGAGTTTACCGCTTAAGAATACACGTTAAAAACAATCGTAAGTTTATCGAGCACATTGCAGCACCGTCGCGCAATTGCCTCCATGGAGGAGCTGAAGATTCGGGAGTTCGAAACGGAAACAATAATCTGACAGACATTTGCGATGGGTTTCACTCCAGCTGCCGTGACCGTAAGCAGGGGCCGGAGGACAATGAGGAGGTCAAGAAGCAAGTGACCACCGAGTAGCTGTCGCAGGAGGTTTGCCGGTGCTATCCCGTCATGTAAAGCAGGCTCGAAAGGTCCACAGCCAGCGGCGTCGACTGGCGGAGCAATGCTCGATTCGCCACCAACTAGAAAGGAGCTGCTGGCACGTTGCCAAGCGAAGGGAGTACTGCAGGTACGTAGCCACACGGCAATACTGTAGATATGTTCCCAGCGGGGAAAGAAAAGCTGATAGGGCAAGTAATCATAGAATCGAACTGAATGAACTTAGAAAAACCACATACCCGTTTTAGATTTTTACGGCTGCGTTTCGCCAAAGTGGACCATGTGCTGCTAAAGCAAAATCCCCAAACGAAGTCTGGGCTAGGAGATCACCGCAAATAACATTCCCGGGGTCTATTCCAGGTCACCACGGAATTCATAATCACACCAACGGCAATCTCCTACATAAGATGGGCCCGAATAAATCCAATAAAGTTACGTCTCCAAGACGTGAATTTTCGAGACACCTGACTTTAACAGCACAAAAATGGCGAATGGCAAAATGGTTTCCAAAAACTGATAACCAAAAATCAAATTTTGGGAAGGGGTCAGATAATCAGTAACTCAATATGCATAAAGTGAAGCCTACACACCAGGGGCTCTCAGACCTGTAATTCTTATCATATGGCTTACTTAGATTGAAATGTAATTTTCAGAAGATCTGAATGCTCAGTATTGCTGTAGGAAAAATTAAATTTGAAGAAAGATATGGCAAAAGTTCATTTTAACCAAGATTAGGGCAAATAATTAGATAAATAGCTGCAAACGACTTTTGAACCGTAACAAGCCACCTAAGTCATTCATATTTTCAAATGACTATTGTATCATCGAAAAGCTGAATGTTTATAGATGGAAGTGAAGCACTTTTACTACAAAGTGACAATGCTAATTCCTAGTTCTGCGAGGTTAAACACAGTTATACAAACAATTCTATTGAAAATACGAGCAATTAAATATTGTACAGGTTTTTTTGGCCCACTGTGTATATATAGTCTCATACATTTACAAATTGTGTAGTTGTATTCCCTGACCCAATTATGTATATTTAGACACCAAGTTTGTGATTCTAAGTGATTTAGAAGCTGAGATATTGATAATATACTTATATTTCAAAATGGCCGCTATAAAATCCAAGATGGCATACGGAGGAGTTGGTTCCTAGAAAAAATTTAAAGCTAAGTACTTAACTAGCACCTGGAAAAAATTTGATGCTTTTGTCCGTACGTCCACATTATCGCGAAATTCGCCTTTAAGCTGCCCTACTATAATAAATGCTGAGAGCTTCTCCTCATTTGGCTCTGATTGTCAAGCTGGACCATTGTTCAAAACTATGTGGGGCAGAGTAGTCCAGTCCCATAAGCTGTACGGTCTCTAAACCTTACTACTCTTATCACAAATCAATAACATAGGAAATTTATAGCAGCACGTAGGGTGATACGAAATAAACTAGGAATTTCTGAAATAGTGCTCAATTTCAAGACACTGAGATATTGTATTATTCTCACTGATTATGATAGTTTAACATTGTGTTTCACTCTAGCCTTTTTGAGATTACCAGTAGGATGATATACTTACTGCTGAGGTTTTGGATGGCGATCTGGCTGATACTAGAGGCGGGCAAAATCTAGCGTGTGGAATAATTTTGGAAAAGGGAATTAGTATTAAGCTGCCTTTATGTACTATATATGCCTTTGCAAGTTAAGTTTACCTATTGTTATGGCATGGAAATTAATCCCATGCTTTAAATTGCATAGTCCAGATGTTGTATTTTCCATAAAATTCTGGCTTCACTGTTTTAAATTGAATAAAACTAAATTGTGTACTTTTCAAGCTTTTAATCGTTTAACTAAATTTTTCAAACTATTTAATAAGTTGTCAGGAGTGATTTCTCTGATAAGAAATTACTTTATATTGTTTTAAAGCTAACTTATGTTTGAGCTAAATTGAGTCGCTGCTTGAATAACATAATTTTTACATGGCCACCCAAAAAGTTTAAAATTTAATGATTTTATACTTGATTGATGCCACAGTGTTGGTATAATTTGTAGTTCGTATGGGGAAATACATCGAGGCGCCTGGTGAGATATACTTTTTCTAAAGAAAGAAAATTATAGGTAAGTGAAACTTTTATTTAACTCTAGAAGCACAAGGTGGCATAGCAGGCGACCGCCGGAATTAATTATCCACGCTTGTGCTAACATATTTCGATGCACGTGGCTGGGCGCTTCGTTACCTTCCGCATTTGCAGTAACATACTGATAGTCGAGTGGGAAAGTGCGTGAAGTTTTGTCAATTTCAAGTTATTTCAGCCCCGGTCGCATACGACGCCACCTTGTATTTTAGGAAAAAAAATCGGCAAGGTATGTAGTCTAAGTTTTTGTATACATTTACATTTTACATATATTTTATTTATTTTAGAGCATCACTGTTATTAGTATGGAGTCGAAAAAACGTAGATTAGATGATCCTGGAACCAGTTATAGTACGTATGAAAGAAAACGCCCTTTGCGAGATTCTGAGTTACAAAAATATTTGTATGAAGATATCAGTGAGTCGGGCAATATATTGGAAAGCGAAGAGAGTGAAAAATAAGGTGTTATAGAAATCATCGATATCTAGAATGACGAATGATTGACCTGATGTAGCCATACAATCTACAAACAAGTTTGAGCAGCAAGCAAACGGTGTGATGTACTCCAAAAATGGACATAAAACGCACATAAATAGTTTTCACGCCAAAAATACTGGAACATTTACCACGTCCTGAAGGTCCAGCCAAGAATATAACTGATGCAAAGAAGTGATGGGACCTATTTTTTGCGGACGAACTTTTAAATGTAATTGTCAAGCGAGCTAATGATGAAAAAAGATCCGTCACAATACATAGCAGTGGTACATTGGAGCAACAAACCGTGTTGAAATAAGTGCACTACTTGGACTTTTATATTTGAGCAGGGTTTTTAAGAAAGCGCATCTTACACTGGACGATTTATGGTCACCGCTTTTCGGATCTGTGATCTTTAGAATTACCATGAGCAAAAATCGTTTCGAGTTTCTGGTTAATTTTTTGAGGTTTGACAATAAGGAAAAAAGGGATGAGCGAAAGAAAAATGACAAATTTGTTGCCATAAGGGAAGTTTGGGAAATGGTTGAATTAAGTTGCAGACGAAACTACACTCCGTCAGAATGTGTAACTATCGATGAGAAGCTTTTGGGATTTACGGGTCGTTGTCCTTTTAAAATATATTATTATGATACATAAAGTGGTATGGTCAATCATAGTAAAGAAATAAAGTTGGTATGTTGATACAATCAAATTTAGAAAAAATGTAAAAAGATTTGTTGGCTAATTTGAATTTGGAAATGCAGAGTAAATAAATAAAGTAAATTGTATTATTATTTTGAAAAGTTATTACATTTGAGTATTTCATATTGGTGATTGGAGGAATAGATAATGTTAGTGTAAGACAAATATACTTGCTCTGCAATAATATAATTGTAGTATGTATACTTCAAATTAGGTAATTTAAGAAGTGGGCAGTAATAATCGTATCTAGATAAGAAGTTTTGTTTTTAAAATCATGATTGAATAACAAAATTATATTATGAACAGATGTATTTTGAAAAATCCAGTAAAAATTAATAAAAACTTATAAATTTCGACTTTAATATTGTAAATAATTGGGCTGGTACAAATAAAAAGGTATTTAACAAGTTTATAAACGAATATAAGTGAGAAGATAAAATAGAATTGGCGTGAGTAAACAATCAGTGAAGAGATTGTGGTATACAATTTAATTAACTACAAAGAAGAAGGAAACGACACATTTGGATAGATTTGGATTTATTGAAATAGTACAAGAGGCAATTAACAATCATTATTGGAGTTGGAAAGGCTACAGAGGACTAGAAGTGGTTTGCTGAGGTGTACTGGCGTGATTTGGTTGCGACAGGAAAGGAGCTCTGGACAAAGGAGGTTAGTTTGGGAATTATCTGCTAGTTGAAGATTACCAGAGGACTGAGTTCTGCGGCTGCATACTTGAAGTTCCAGGATTCTTTAATTGATTGAAAGTGCATTAAGGATAAGCTGTCATTGACAATGGCTGAGAATCATCAGGATCATTGGTGTTTGATGTGAGTAGCTGAAAAAGTGCAAGGAAGTTAGGTTTGTGGTAGTTATATTTAATAAGGAATAAAGAAACAATTAATTGAGCAAAATAACTTAATAACAATACTTACTTTGTTGAAATAGTAGTTGAATTGTAAAAGGGAAAGTATATTTGTCAATTTTGATAGCCTTGTGCTGTATACTGGTTGAAAGTCAAACTGACATTTAACAGCAGTCATTGAATTGACAATTCATATACAAATTTTGAGTATTTAAAAATAGGTAACTTGATTAATGAACCCCGCCCTAACGAGAGTCTTAAATTCAATACATAATTTTAAAATAGTACAATAGTTATTTGTTTCATTAGTACAAAAAATGCATGATTTCGCGCGTCGCGCAAGTCAGCACCCGGTATACATATATTGCAAAGGTATTATGTTATATTGTGATTTAAAATTTAATTAAATAACTAAATACACACCCTACATATATTTTTAATAAATCAAATGTTTACTGATTAAAATAAATAAGTAATTAACTGTATCAATGCGTTCATTGAATCTATGTTTTCCCCTTTTCTAGTATTGCACACATCTGCAAGTTAGATAAATTATGGCTAGCTCTATTTCGATAGGCATGGACTCTTAATCTGGTTGGATTCACCCCTTTATTTAAAACAAAAAATCAACGTGTTACGCCACTGGGCTGTGAAATTTAGAAGTAGCAACACGCAAACTCTTACTGCACTGTCAAATTTAATCCATCAACAAATACATTTAATGTGCGGTTCGTTTTTGTGTAATTACAGTGAATTCAAACGCAAATCTATGAACAAATTATCAGGTGTTTATTCAATTTATAGTAATTTCGCGGGCTAATCTGTCTTTTGTTTCCAGTGTTCTTTATTTCATGACGTAAAAGGACGCGGCTTGGGTGAATTCAGATGTTATCCGCTGCACTAACCTCACAATTCTAATTTGGTTATTTATTGGGTAAATAATTTGTCTGGAGACAAGGATATGTCGGGCTGCTTACTCGAAATGGTAACGTCTCGCTGGTACATACATTTCCGGCTCCTCAAGCTATCAATGACGTTTTTACGATACCTTAAAATTTCTAGGTGGTCGATTCGATCTTCGGGAAGAAGCCCCAAGCTGGATCTTCTCTGGAAGTCTTTGCCTGGGATGTAGATGATGCTGGCCTTGGTGCTGCAGCTCCCCACGATGCCTCACAGTCGTCAGCTCTGGACTAGCTCCCCTGGTTTAGTTGTAGTCGAACCTCGTAAATTCCAGATGGCCACGACTCACGCTCGGAAACTGGCTTTGGTAATGAAATAATTCTTGATCGTGGAAAACGTTGCCCACACGTTCATTTATTCTTCAAATTTTGCCTAACACGATGGTGTAATTATTTTTTTATTATTTTAATGATAAATAGGTTAAATCTTAATTTAAATGGAGACACAAATTCAACAGGTTTGCAAATAATTTATTTCAATTGTTTAATGCCCAGTTCGTTTTAAACAAAAACACATCAGAAATACAAAAAACGGAAATTGAACTGATTCAAATTAAGTACTGTTACAATTAAAATGCTTAAACCTAATTACTTTCACAATAAAATCCTATTTATTAAAATTGTCCTTTCAATCTTCTAATTATTGTCTTTTAATTTCACTCACATTGCACAATTTAACTGTCCGTTCGCTTAATTGATGCACTGACTAGTGGTTCATTTCGTGCACTTCCTTTCTACTTTTCTTCCACTTCCAAATCCTGGTGTGAATTTCACCAAATCTTGAATGTCGATCCATGTTATAATTTGCCTTTAGATCTGTTATTGTGCTCTTTTGCACTGTATGTGGAACATTCTGTCCTTTATACCTTTATTTAAAAAGTTCATAAAACTGTACTTATTCAACTAAACTGATATGCAAATTTATTTAACCCGCATGTAATAAATCCCTTTGGTGATAGATTTGTTGAATTTTGATTTGCTTTACTTTGCACCAACCTCTTAGTTTATGTTAATTGATATTTCAGCGACTCCAATTTACAAATTTGAGCTTTGAATAACTGCCTTTTATTCTAAAGGAGCTTCAACTAATATCGGCAATGCTTGACCGATGTAATCATAAATTAAAATTACTAATGTGACTTCTTGCAGTTGCTTGCTTACCCCAGCTCTGTGCTTTATTGGCTAGCTTTAAATTATTGATTCTGCATGCAGAGTTGTGTAACGGGCTAAAGACCATTTCAGTATATCGAGAGATCCAAAAAAACTTATTCTCAGCGGGCTATGGAAATTCAAACGTATGAATAATATGTTAGTGGCACTGTAAGTCTATGTCAAATTCGAGGTTAGCAGGTTAGGTTTTGCGTTAGGTTGTATCAAAACTGACGCAAAACCTAACCTGTTAACCTCGAATTTGACATAGACTTACAGTACCACCAACATATTATTCATACGTTTGAATTTCCATAGCCCGCTGAGGCTTAGTTTTTTTCTCGATCTCTCGATATATTTGCCACTTATGCAAAGTTCTGAAATTTTTGTGTATCTATGTCTTCCTCATTAGTTTTTATACGCTTGAATGCTTATGGTCTTTTGTCAAATACCATTAACTACATATCGCTTCATACTACATTTAGGGATGAATCTGCCAAATAATCAGAAACATTTGACGCCCTTTAATGCATTGTTTCACCTTCTACGGTAACGCGAACCCGATTAATTCTAGATGACTGTTTGGTGGGATCTTTACCCGTTGAGATCGATAAAAGTTTTGTAAAATAGCCAAGAGCAGAAATCTTTATTGAAATAGAAGGACTTCGAATGGAAGTCGACTGCAGTGAGAGAAAGTCGTTCACAATTAAAATTAAAAAATCCCCCCCCCCCTCTAAATTTCCTTACCCTTTTCTTTTAGCACTGGGTGTAATTCATAAATTGGCAAGTAAGCACCGGATAGTAAGTAAGCCATTCATCCCTGGGCTGTATTTTCCAAATAGAATATGTTGTGGGCGCTATAAAAAGAATTTAACTTCAACAAGTTGGACGAACAAACACTTTGTCACTGAATTCTAGTCCTGAAGGTATTTAAGACCCACCAGAGACGTTTTGCAGTTAATACTGCAAACATTCGAATTTCCCGGGCTCAAAGAAAAGCTATTTCATTTCTGAACTGCTGCATTATGCTGATTTTGCTTTAATGCAAAATTCGATGCATATAAGTTCTACTTGCTCGAAGAATAGCAGCTGAAAATGAACGTCTCGGTGGGAAGTCCCGAGGGAATCGACTACAACGCCTCCGCTCAGGTGTGGCGGAGTTCTAAACTAGTGCTCGCTGCACCTCCAGGCTTATTTGAATTTATTACGCCTGCTCCTGCTGGGGACGTGCTTACTGCATTTTAACCGGGTTAATTAAAAAGCGGACCCTTTTTGTGGAGACGTATCAATTATGCGTTAGCTGAATTCCCCCTCAAAGCGGCTCTTAAACTGCGAAGTTTGATTGATAGTTCGGTAGCTTAAAATCTTCAATTTCGCCCTAATCACGGGGCCTCCTTAGTTCCGCGTGCCCTGTAAAAAGGTGTCGCATAGAAAGTTGCCCGGGGCGAAAATTTTCTGGCAAAGTTTAAGTCCAAAGTTTGTGCAGGAGAATAATTTCCGTGTTAAGTGCGTAATAAAAAGTTCCTGAACTTTACACGATGAAAATGCGCTTGTTCTGCTAGTGGGGACCTGAAAAGCTGCGTTACCGCAATTAATAAAAAATGTGGATACAAAAATTTTTGTAAATCATTTTCTCGAAAAATGCCTGAGCTTATTCTAGTGCTTTAGATTTCTCAATATTTAATTTTGCGTTCACGGCCTGCAGGAATAAGGGTATTCAATTGCTGTAGCAACATCTCGCAAGACCAAAATTGTCGTTCTAACAACAGACATAATATTGTGATATATTAATCCCATATTTTATTTATAGTGAAATGTAGGTAGTTACTATCTTGCAAGAAAGAAAATTAAAAACTTTATTAATATTATATCAAGTAACTAAAGATAGAACAATGATTTATAATGTAGTTTATGTTAGGAAAACAATTCAACAGAAGGAATACGTACATATACTTAAAGAACCGCCAAACTCACAAAATGTACACGAGAACATTGAGGGAAGAGGAAACAGATATCGTATATACATATAGAAAAAAATGTGGCTAAACACCAGCCACGTAAACAGCTATAACAGATTCAGCAAAGAAGGTACATTGCACTACGAGGGAGAAATATTGGAATAATGAAGTAAAAGAAACACAAATGGGAAAATATTTCCGTACAATAGGCTAAAACGTACATTTATGTAATAAACACGAGAAAATGAAATGAATAAGATAAACCACATAAGAAGACATGTGGATAAGGGACTTTGGCTTTATTAGTTTGATGAATTGCGGCACCCGTCTGATTAATTCAGGATTTGACAGTATTTGAAAGGAAAATACATGTTGATCGTCCAAGATTTAAGGTGTGAGGTTGTATCTCTAGTTTCACGTGATCTAACATCGGAAAAAGTAATTTTCAGGCATTTTTTCTTTTTATTCGTATTCGTTCCATTTATTATTAATTGCAAGAATCGCCATGCCCTGTACAGCAAATCCGCAAATCTTAGAGTAGCCGCATGTTTCTGTTCCTCCATCTGTTAAGTTGAAAATTTGGTGATAAGGAAAACCGGAACACCTGGTAGCAGAAGTACTCTCAGGCAGACTCCTCTCAATTTTCCACGTAAGTAAGTAGCAGCTGCAGAAGCCATATTTCTTTTTGTTCCAAGTTTTTCGCCCTTCCTACGAGTTAAATAAATAGCTCATCTTCACCACTAATTGTTATTAATCAAAAGTCATTTATAATTATTTACGTATTTAATTTCCCAATTTCTGATAAATGTAAATGTTATCTACAATACGAGTATAATGAAGCGATCAGTCAAGTTTCATATTTTAATGTATTATTTCTAAATGGGTTGGCATTATTTTATGCCTCACTTCACGCTTCGAGTTACTTTAGTTGCCTATTCTGGACTTTATCAAGGTTTTTCAAAACCTTTGGGCTGCTTATCTTTTCAATCATTTGCTATTGCGTGTTGCGGCAGGAAAAATGCTTTGTGAATTACATTTGTGAAGTCAAACGTTCCATTTCATTTTGGGATTGGCGCTACCATCCTACATTGGGGATTCACTTTGGTATTGCGATATCTTCCGTGATATTGATGGAGTTCCTAAAAGAGTTATTTTTTCTGTTTTTTCTAAATCAAACATGGTTTGGGTTTATGCCTGTGCAAGCACATGTTACCATTTTAGCAAAATGGAGCAGAAGATCTTAATGGTAGGCCTAGCTTTCTTTTTGTACTGTTTGTTTCGGTTCTATGGTGCTCCTTTTGTTTTAGCTCTTCTTAGTGCGGGCGACAGAAATTTGTCCTCGAAGTATCGCAACCTGCTCGCCTTGGATTTGTGCCTACAAAGATTCCATTTTTTGCCAGAGGTTGGAGTACAATTCACCCTTGAGGCCCTCATCGCCAAAACCTATACAATACCTTAAGTCCTTGATTATAGCGCAGAACTTGCGATTAAACCTGGCTTCCTTGTCGCTTATCAACAGACTTTCCGATGCGCTTACTTGCCACCTGTGGGACGGCTACAGAAGGGCCGTGCGATTTACTCTATTTTCCCGTCTGTGTCAAAACAGTGGTCTTCGTACCTGCAATAGGGGATTTTTAATGTATGTGTCTTCTCGTTAATTTTTAATGTGTTCGGCAAATATCAGATTGTCTTCATGAATGCATAAATACAGTATGACGTAGAGCTTACCTATTTAGAGGAGATTTTCTAATTAGTTGAACCACTGGAAATGTTTTAGCTATCAACGATTAGATAAGATTCGAACTGCGGATGTGCCTGACGTACTATCCGACTTAGTATTACTAATTTTAGATTTTCTAAAGCGATTCTGCATGAACCTTGTAATTTAGTTTTGGACTTTCACTTCATGTTAGTGACCGAATAAGACGGTTGAATAAAACTCAATTTAATTTCCCTAATTGCAAGATATTGCATTAATTAAGTCGTTTTACCCGACGTATTAAAGCCAATGAGCATTTGAAATAACTACTAAGCATATTTCGGGTTATACCGGGTGATTATAAACGCTCTTCCATCAAGTTGCCTTTGAAATATTTGTTGTATGAATAATATGTTGGTAGCACTGCAAGTCTATGTCAAATTCGAGGTTCGCAGGTTAAGTTTTGCGTCAGTCTGTGTCATAACTGAAGGAAACCTAACATGCTAACTTCGAAGTTTAAAATACATTTTCGACGTTCTTGTTTAACTTATACACTCGTTGTTTTAAGGTCACCTATCAATTTCATTTATAAATTCTGTTTAAATACATAATTTTGCACCTTTGTGTAGCCTATTAGACTGCGTTAAGGTCACACGAAGTAACAATTCAGTTAGTTGTAGTTCAAATGTAGCATTATAAGGTGCAGTATAGACAGTGAGTATAGACGTCAAGAGGTCCTTCGATAAATTTTATTTTTGATCGCCCTGTATTTAATCGTATTCACAAGGTTCATGACAGTTGGCGTATCTCACTACTTTCTAAGAGATGATATTGATAATCTGTTCCTCGTTCTTAGAGTAGTTGGTTCTTATCTTTCTGTTCAGTTCTTTCAATCGTTGTTCGCTGTCTGAAAGCTTCTCTATTTCTGTGTGCATCTGTCTCCTCTCTTCCGATAGGTTCATCATAGCCAAAGTCATCCAATTTATTTTTCCTTGAACCCCATGTTTCTCACTTGTTCTTGCACTTGTGTCTCTGTATCTATATCCATGGTTTTTGAGGCGTGCCATACTTTATTGGTGTCTTATGTTACCTGCGGTATTTTGTATTTCTTGGAGTTTCTGCCGAAATTGTGCTGGAGTATGAACGCTGAGATGTTTTAATTTACGAATTCCTCTCCTAGTGTATAGTTTCAGCGCTCACGTTAATTACTGAAGCTCTGATCCATACTGAGCTCTCGGCCTCTTCTTTACAATTCCCACGGAGATGAAGTGCGCGGCTCGATTTTTGTCGATTAAGTAGTTGATCTGGTTCTGGTATTATTTATTAGGGCTCGTCTCTGTTGACAATCTTCGCGGTTTGTTATATAAAATTTAAAGCCAAGATCAAACCATCGTGACTACATGAGCATATTTAAGGGAACGGCTAGCTGAACCAATGAAAACTGCGTCCGGCTCTTTACAAAATCTTAAATTCATTAATCAATACGAAAAGCGCTAGTTTCCTAAAACTGTAGTTACACTTTAAACGTCATGGCTGTACTTCAAAAGTGATTAATGAACGAAGTGCCGTGATATCTGCTATGTCCAATTTAGTAAGTACATTTTGCTAACAGCATTTCTTGAATATAACGTGTAATTATTTGGTTCGGTAACTACAAACGAAATTATCGCGATGACAGAGACGAATGGTCATGAGAGGATTGATAGTCTAACCATCTATTTGCAGCAAGCATTAACGAGAGCGCAAATAGGATTGAAAATTGCCAGATCTTTGTGTCTTTGTTGTGAAGCAGTCTCAGTTCCTGAACTAAAAAGCGGGGAAACAAATATCTACCACTAATGAATAATAATCTATCAAAATAACCGTCAATTTCCGGTTTTAATTCGCATCGTGTTTGCAAGCATGAAAAATTACAGCTGCGCCACGTCAGTTAAATTACCAAGTGCTTTGTATATAGTTGACCAGGCACATACTTGTCCGCCGGACACAAATTGCATTTCACAAAAGCAGGCGCTTAAAATTTCCAGCCAACGCGCTTTACGGCTTAAAGTTTAAGGCTTTTATCTGCTAATATCCTGTAAAAGTGGGATACATGGGGGCGGTGAAATATACACTGCGCTGTCGAATAATTTATCTTCACATAAAGTGGTGTACATAAAGGGCCGTAAATTATTTCTCATTTCATTGCCCGGAAATTTGAAAGAAAGATCTATTTCTATTCCGCATCGACGCCCACGACCGCCCGCTAGACGCGCTTAATTGTAGCGCGAAATTTTCTTGTTATAAATTCAAATTAATTCCCGCATTCGAACGAGCGTCGCAGCTTCCAAGGAAGTGACAAAAACAGAATTAACGCTGCTTGGCCACTAGCTATCGCGAGCCTCCTCTATTTTATGCGCTGTTAGATTCCAACCACTCAAAAAACGATTATCCACTTAAAGCTGCTCTACGTCTGATGCGATTTTTAACAGCAGTATAGCTATACCGTTTGTGCACTGATGTAAGCATATGAGCTTATCTGTTTACTTGTCTAGGTGAGTATTTTACTACGTGATGGAGATGAGTTGAGTACCTAAACTAAGTGCGATAGTGGGTATTAGTGGTATTTGCTTATTTAGGTTTCTGGATAGCTAGATATATGGATGTGTGGAATTTCAATAAAGACCAAGGTCTGAAATACAAATTAGAAAAATATTTTCGAAGGCGAATGAAGCAATTCTGCAGGTTTACCGCAGGGTACCGACATTAGACCTGTATTTTATCTTTCCTACTGTTAAAACTATTTTTGAACATGGTTTTAAGTGAATAATTTAATATAAATTGTAATCCAGGAAACACGCAATTGGTTCACTAAAGGCAGAACTTGCGCCAGATAAAAGTATGTCAGCTTTCGGTGTCATGATAACAAATTACAATAGCAACGCCTGCAATCAAGCGCCAGTTCTTGTTGATAAACAGACGTTGCATTTTTACATGTATAGTATACCGTATGTCAGAAACACGACGCAGCAATTCTGCATGTTAGTGTGTCAATCAGGCATTCAGAATTGCGCTAGTAAAAATGCGTATGATTGTATTTGTAATATTAGGCCGTAAAAACATGGCATACATTTTCTGTATATATACTCTGTAATAGGACTAAGTTTTAATATACCTTTAACTACGAATGTGTATATTCATTGATGGGGTTGAACACAGGCTAAAAATTGTTCATAACGGGGTAGCCAGGCCTAGCTACTCTTCCCTATCTCTTAACAACAAAATAGACTCCATCTCCTGCAAATAAAATTAAACTAGTTTTACAACAAAACATAAAAAGTGTTAAGTTCCAATTAATTTTGGGACACATCTTTTAACATTGGTCCTTCGAGCCAACAACTCCCCGATCACGAAGAAGCCGGAATTTGGAGAAGACATTGGTCCTACAAGCCAACTACTCCCCGGACAAGATGAAACTGGATTTTTTGGGTAAAACTCCTCAAGCCAACCAATTGGAGGCTTAAAGAAGTTAGTGCAACAATCAAGAGTCTTGGGTACGCGAAACAGATTCGAAGCTCTGGGCAAGTAAGCAACTGGACCGGATCTGCCATATCCATTGGAAAATTTGGAGGACTCGCAACAAGATTGGTATGTACTCTTCTGTGTAAAGATTAGGGAGAAGTTCAAATTGAGCCATCGCTAAGGAGAAAACGTCCTACGACTCAATCAAAGGAATTCCGCCAAAGGAAAAGGCGAGAATTAGTGATAGCAGCATAAGTTCTGCTAATAACTTCCAAGGGCTTCCGCAGTGCAGCGAGAAGAATCTTCAGCGGCAGTCGATCCGCTAAGAACTTGGAAAATACGTAAAGTGGTAAGATACTACTTATTAAGCCAGTTTTAGTACCAAAGCCATTAAAAAGGCCGCATCGACATGGAGTCAATTATAAAGGAGCAGAAACAGCTGGCGGACAAAATATGCCAACTGTTCACAAATATGAAGAAGGATTCCGGAAGCAGAAAGAATCAGATGTACCTAGCCAAGAAAGAGGATGAATTAGAAGAATTGTGGAAGGCATTCGAAAACGGTGACATGGAACTACGAAAGCGACTTCCAGCGGATCATGAATACATAAAAAAGGATTTCTACAGCCAGGTGAAAGAAAGATTTCAAATAACTACAGATTACATACACGAATGGCAGGAGAAGCTAAATCCAGCTAGTGAGGAGAGTAACGGCTTAGAAACCGAGAAAAAGGAAAACCCCATCGAACAAGAAGGCAGACTTAAGAAGCAAGAAATTAAAATGCGGTTATTTAACGAAGTTTTGGATGAAGCAGTATCGACATTAGAACAACCCCAGGCGAAAATGGTCTACGAACATAAGGCGAGCAAAATATGCGAACAGTGGGAAAACATCACGAGTCTTCATGAGGAAATTCTCGGAGATGAGCAAGAATTCGCTGAGGACTACTTCACGCACGAAGTTTACAATCAGATGCGAGAGCGTTATAACCAGGTAATAGCTCAAATATTGAACAAAATAAGTAGCATCCCGAGAAGTGAACAATCACGAGCACGAGAAGAATTGGCCATTCCATTGCCCAAAATCACAATGCCGATATTCGAAGGAAATTATGAAAATTGGACCACGTTCCACGACATTTTTGGGCGACTCATCCACAACAATGCCACATTAGGCAATGCAGAGAAGATGCAGTACCTCAAAACTTACCTCAGAGGCGAGGCAAGCAAATTAATAAAACATCTCGACGCATCGGACGCTAACTATGATACCGCATGGGACCTACTAAAAAGCAGGTATAATAACAAAAGAATTTTGTTTTCCAAATGTTTAGACAACATATTAGAGCTGCCCAATTTAAACTACGAATCAGCAGCTAGTCTGAAACAGTTGCATGATACAACAATGGAAAGTTTACGTGCCATGTCCAACATGGGCGTAAATATAGATACGTGGGGACCAATAATAGCACATCTGCTGGTCAAGAAGCTGGACAAGGAAACAAAAACGTTATATGAACAGTCGCGGACTAATCCTCGAGAAATCCAGGATCTAGCAGATATGTTGGAGTTCTTGGAAAAAACATTCCAATCACTTGAGGCAATTCAAGAGTCCAAAAGGAAGCTGGAAGTCGCAAAGCCAATAAAATCGGAGTCATCAAGAAAACCGTGGCCGGTAAGAAGTTACCAAACAAGCGTCAGTAAAACTCCGGTAAGAAAACCACGACAGGAGCCAAATAGGAAATCCCAAGTGGCCGCCACCACCACCGGACAAAGCGTGGAGGAAGTAAGCAGCCTAGTTAGCAGAAAGGTCAAGCTCCCCAAACAGAAGGAAGTCCTGCTAGCAACGGCATTTTTGAAAATAAAAACAGCTGGAGGTTATTATGAACTGTTGAGAGCATTGGTCGATCCAGGGTCACAGGCATGATTTATAACCGAAGAAGCAGCTCAATTGTTGGCATTACCGATAGTAAGAATCCAAGCTGACATATCAGGGCTAGGAAAAAGCAAAGCTGGAGAATCCAGAGGAGAAATTGAAGTGGAAATGAAACCACGATTCTCCAGTAATTTCCGAACTTTTGGGAAATTGCTTATATTGGCAAATCTAACAGGAACATTGCCAAAAAATAAAATAATTGAGAAGGAAAAGGACGCATGGGAACATTACCTGCTAGTCGATCCTACCTACGACATGCCAGGTCCAGTAGATATCCTGATAGGAGCAGACCTGTACAAAGATATACTCCTAGAAGGAGTTAAGAAGACGGAGCAAGGGATGATGGCACAAAAGACGGAATTTGGATGGATCGTATCTGGGGCAGGAGAAGCAGTAGAACAACCCAATAGGAGAGTGGTCAGCATGATGTCTAACGTCAAAGAAGAGCACTACCTCAACAATTTTTGGGAGGCGGAAGAGCTCCTGATGGAGAAATCAATCTCACAGGAGGGACGTGAAGTGGACAACTGGACAATAGGACAATTGGAAGCAACCCATCGGAGAACGCAAGATGGGACATGTGTGGTGAACATACCATTCACAAAGGATCCAAGTCGAGTAGCAGAACCACGGAGGGCAGTCGCCAGGAACCTGCAGTTGGGGAAAGGATTCAACCCTGACAAGAACTTGGAGTCCAGACACAACAACTTCATGAAGAAGTATTCTTTACCAGGACACATGAAGAAGAAGGGCCAAAATGGTGGTCCTAGGAGAGGACGTTACATTCCTCACCCAGCTGTCGTAAAGGAAGACAGCAAAACGACCAAACCAAGAGTAGTCAACAGTCCCGCATCCAAAGCATCCACTGAGAGAAGTCTGAACCAGACCATGCATACAGGGTCAAGACTACAACGGAAGCAGGCTGACATCCGTCCACAATGGAGGAAGTACAAGGACAAGTATCCCGAGGTCAGCCGAGCAATCAATCCGAGAAGCATCACACCACAGGGGCGTGATACCATTTCGATGGCAACAAGATGTCCACGACCTACCCAATACAAGCTGGGGACACCTATTAATTACAACAGGGTCCGTCAGCAACATAACTACACTCCTCGGCATTTGCTTATGGTGCGAAATAAGCAATTTTATGGAGAAGCGCATGCAAGGTCAAGCAACGCCAGCAGAAACCCGACACCCGCAAGGACGAACTGGAGTTCAAACCGCTGCACTCAATGGAGGCGACGCCCGCCAGTCACGAAGCATGCCGTGGACCGAACATCTGACATAGAAACACAACTGCCGGATCAAGAGACAACAGAAGCAAAAACCGAGCACCAGCCAAGACGACTTCAGTTTGGAACCCTTATACGCAACACCTCACGCCAAGGGAATCGTGAACGAAGCAACCCCTGCAACAGACGTCTAAACCACACCAACCCCGGCTGTTCACAAGTGACCCGGCCAGAATGTTCAAACTATTTTTGAACATGGTTTTAAGTGAATAATTTAATATAAATTGTAATCCAGGAAACACGCAATTGGTTCACTAAAGGCAGAACTTGCGCCAGATAAAAGTATGTCAGCTTTCGGTGTCATGATAACAAATTACAATAGCAACGCCTGCAATCAAGCGCCAGTTCTTGTTGATAAACAGACGTTGCATTTTTACATGTATAGTATACCGTATGTCAGAAACACGACGCAGCAATTATGCATGTTAGTGTGTCAATCAAGCATTCAGAATTGCGCTAGTAAAAATGCGTATGATTGTATTTTTAATATTAGGCCGTAAAAACATGGCATACATTTTCTGTATATATACTCTGTAATAGGACTAAGATTTTAATATACCTTGTTAGATAATTTTCGACCTCGTTAATTTCTGAAGCCGGTTCTGTTTTAAAACCGGCCCTGCCTTAAAACCGATGGAGTAATTTAGAGTCATTCAAGCTGCGGCAGCGAATTGCCCGGGCTTGTTTGTATTGCATTGTTTCTCACGAGCCTATTTAGTTTCTTTGGGACCTTGCAATTCATTGTAAATCATTTACAACTTACATATCCGCCGAAATTTTGGTATCAGGTCAGGCTTATTTCTGTTCAGGGTGACGTAATCTATACTCGTACGCAGCTCAGCTGCTTTCTTTCGTAGAATTCTTAACGCCGTTAGGGACTTTTGATACTATTCGGTCTCGCGAACAAATTGTCAAAAGGAAGAAAATTTTAGTAGAGCTCTTGTTATTCTGTGCATTATATTTCTGACTTCAGACCTTAATACTGCTTTCCTTTTCAAAGGCAGCTTTGTTTCAGTTTAGCGATAAGGCAACTTAAACGCCTTGCCTTCCGTAGTACACTGCAAGCTCTTTGGAAATCAGTTTTGATTAATCTGTTGTGCCCAAGTAATAGGGTCACGTTCTGTAAAGCCTAAACCTTCTTTTCGATTAATTTAACTTCTGAATTTAAGACATTTGATACGCCTGGGTTTTCCTGACTTGGCAGTTCAAAGTATGAGGCTTTCTTTGTGCTTTGTTTGAATCGGGGTTTCCCCGAGTTCATGATGCAGTGTTTTCTTTCGTGTTGCAACAAGGAGACGAAAGATTCAGTTTGGATTAGTAAAAGTGAGATGGACTCTTCTTTGCCGCGGGGGCAAATCTTCAAGCCCGCGCGTTCGAAATTTTAATTAGTAGCGAACCCTCGAATAACACAGTTGTGTGGTGAAGTTCACACCCCGGTCCTCGGAACCGGAGGGTTACGTTGTTTCGTGCTTAAGTAGTTGGGTGACAGCCTTCATAGCCGTAGGTGCAAAAAGAACTCCGAGGCGGTCGTGAAGTTAAGGGAAAGGCCCGCGAATCGTTTTATTGGGGAAAAACGTCGTTTATCGTATTGGTTGTTGTCCGCTCTCTAAGTACAGAGGGACACATCGTTTGCCAGTGGTGCACATATAGTTCTAACGTCGTTTGATTATCCCCGCTTGTGTACTCGTGTCGTTCGAGGATAATTGCAGTTGCAAATTCTGATTACGTTCGCTGGGCCACCCCGAAAACTAAAGTCATCTTCGCCAGCTCCGTCGCCGACCCGCTCTCTCTTTCAAGTTGGACCCCCTGCAGCAGCTTTGCCAAGCTTCCGCCGAGGACGTCATCGCTACCCCAACATGCTTACAGCTCCAGGTATTTATTGTATGTGCGATATATCTTGTGTGCCGAGATAAGTGGCGTCTGTAATTTTTACTGTGCAACCCCAGTGATCAAAACGTTGCGTACGCTCGCCGAATTTTGGAATTTGATTTGCTTGTTGACATCAGGGGCTTGACCCTGGATATCTTGTCTTGTATTTTGTAATAACATCGTTAGACATTAAGGTAACTTTGCTTGGGCACCCTTTCATGTTCAAGTAGGGTGTGCCTTTCTTTTTTTATTAAATTTAAACTCGCCTCCGGGCGATTATTTCAGTGTAAACTTGTTTGTAAATTTAACTAATTCTATAATAAATCTGTTAAAGTCAGTCGGTTTATTTGTCGAGTTCTGAACCCCTTCTGGGTTCCTAAGTAATTTAGTTTGGGCAAAGGCCAGGTGTAACTACAGTTGTAAAGCTAAAGCATGTCTTATGAGCAAGCAAGCCCCAGAATTTGGGCCAGTATTAGTGTGCTTTTGTTACTCTTTAGCAAGGGTGGACCTTAAGGTAAGTCATTTGTTTATGGCCACTCTTGGTGTTCTATCTGAAGACTCGGTGGAGGCTTGGACAGCGCGGCGAGGACAACGTACACGGAGTACTTCTCCATAGGCTACGTGTGTGTTCTTGTTTCTAACACGTTTGCCATTCCCTATCTAGAAACAAGTGGCGCTCTAGGCATCTATTTTAAGCAATCTTTAGGGTAAGTGCCGCCGGTTTTTCTTTGAGCTTTCGAACCACGCTTCCCGACTGAGTTAAGTGCGAGTAACCGGAGCAACAAAATCTGCTCCAACACATTAAGATCTGTGTTCTTTTTAGTAAAGCCGGCGAACCCTGTAGTTTGTACCCGTTTTTGAACAATCAATACGACCTATGTCGATCTGAGCATTTAATACCGTAACAACCTTTAACTACGAATGTGTATATTCATTGATGGGGTTGAACACAGGCTAAAAATTGTTCATAACGGGGTAGCCAGGCCTAGCTACTCTTCCCTATCTCTTAACAACAAAATAGACTCCATCTCCTGCAAATAAAACTAAACTGGTTTTACAACAAAACATAAAAGGTGTTAAGTTCCAATTAATTTTGGGACACATCTTTTAACACCTATAAAAATCACACTCCGAAAAGTGATCACTTCAAGAGCGAACTGAAAGTTCTAATGTACACGAAAAGATTAAACATACATACCAAAAACGTAACAATACTTAAAGACGAAAATGATGAAATCCGAGTATGTACAGAGATTGAAATCAAGATATGGAAAAAATATGCTGAAACACTCTTTAGCAGCTAAAGGCAAAGTTTATTTTAAAAGACTGGGGATGCGTCGTAGGATATCGATTTCAGAATAACAACAGGTGAGGAAATATATATTTGCAAACCAATTTAAAATCCGCAGGCCTAGATGAGATCTTCTCGGAAGGCCTCATGGTCATAAAGCCACAAACACTGGCCTCAATCTACTGACCAGTTTCTGTAACGTCGATTACAGTCCGGGAAAATGCCTCTGGCTGGTTGAAGTCAGTGTTAGTAACATTACGGATAACAAGTAGACGATATGCAATTTGGTGTTCGATTTGACATGAGGTATCTCTCTCTCTGTGCATATCCTAGCTCAACTATGTCAATATATATATATATATGTAAATTGTTTCACAGACTATAGGAAGGCGCTCAACTGCATAATGAGAATTATTGAAATTCTAAATAACAGCAGGATAGATAAAGAGAGTCTATATTGTAATGAAATCCCCCCCTCTTAATTGTTGTAAAAATAAATAATAATATTAATAAATAGGGACGTATCACACAGATTACAATAAAATGGTTTTAATAACTGATTTTTTATGTCAAACTCAGGGCTAATGAAAATAGTAATTATTTGATTAATAAATGGTTTATTGCTCTCTGCATTTTATTTATTTGCAATCAAATAGGGCTTAGTTCCAGTAAAACATGATATAAACTCTTTTCTCAGGGTAGATACCACAGCTTGTATTACAAATGCTTTACTGTATGATAACTTAACCAGTATGGCTAATGCATGACTTTGTATTTGAGGAATCTATAACCTTGCAATTTAGTGTACACAAAAATCTTTGTTCGTCTGCGAAATTTAGCGTAAATTAAATTAATAACACCGAAAAAGGCAAGACCACATTGGGTAAATGCTGCTTAATATGTGACGTAGCTTCTGGCTAACCTGTTTTGTTTCAGATGATGCAAAACAGACGCTCTGATGTTCAATTGTTCTTATTTCCGGAAAAACTGCGATAACGTCTTCGAACCCCAAATGTATCCTTCGGGACATGTTCAAACTTGAAGTAGTACCCCAAATTCTACGAGGCAGCTCCACCTGCTTCCTGTGAAATTTACCTTTTCGAAGTGGTGCTCCGACACTGCCCGCACAATGAAGTGACGTCACGACAATAACACCATTGGTGACGGCTTGTTGGTCCAAATTTCGATACCCAGTGCTCCTGACGGTCGACTCCAACTGTAGCACACCAGGTTCTGGTTGTCCGATGTCTCGACTACTCGAAAAAGGAACCCCAAAGTTAGTCGCACTTTGACGATTCTTGCAGCTGGCTATTTCTATTTACTGGACACTGCTATCACTTTGAAAATTAGCCACACAGATGGACTACACCCAGGTGACTATGATAAACACAAATTTGGCTCCAAAAATAACTTTCTTTATTAATAAATTTAAACAAACTGGGAGCTCAACTAGCATACAACCTAACTGTTACAAGCTTCTATTTGATTTCCTGTTAAACAATTTACATTCTCGTTTCCTAGCAATAATGATTTACATTTGTTTATAATAAAAAAGGCTTGATTTTCATGTTTATTTATGGAATATAGTACTGATAAAATATTGTTGCATAAATACTAAAATGCTTTTTCTTTGAAATTGTTCATGTAGTGATTTGCTCTGCTTTCATAACTTAATTTTTAGTTGCATTTATCACATGAGTTTATTTAGCACTGTATCACTGTCTGTGTCTTTCGATAGATTGCCTTATTGCTCTTTGTAATCTTTACTTCCTCGTATCGCTTTGTACTGTTCCTTTCCGTTACCTTGCTGCTGTGGCTCATAAAGCTTTAATACTTGTAACGCTCATACACTTTATGTACTTCACAAAACATCTTGTATTTTTGCAAAATTTATACCATTGTTTGACGTTATTCAAATCAACCTTGTCAGCTACATAATTCAAGCTAAATTTGCCATTTCAAACATTCATTATGACTGATACTGTGAACGTACCCTTCTAAAATCTATCTTATCGCATGCCAACCTTTCTTTGTCAATTTATAATTGCTGCTGCTCATATCAAGTGCATTTCTTAATGTAAAATAACTGACTTTCTTGCAATAAATAAAATAGCTAATTCTGTGCTCATTTTTAAATCTATTCATTCTTGTATTAACTAGGCAATCACAATTGCTGTGGACAGTATACTATTACAATATATCACAATTCCCTATATAGCAATCAGATGGCAAAAGTCAAAGTAACTCAAGCAACATTAAAAACTGTAGATATCAAAAGAGGTGTTTGAAAGAGCTGCACACCCTTGCCTTTTTTATTTAATATAAATAAATAAATCAGACGCAGTCTTTTGGGAAGCTTTAAACTAATGCAAGTGTTAACCCTCGACCCAGCTACCGAAAAACATATTGAAATACTCGAAAGTATCTGTACAGGTAAAACTGAAAATATTATTGGCGCAAGATATAACAAACAAAAAAGTTCTTAAAATAATTTATAAGCACCATACGCAAGAGAAAGTTGTAACACTTGGGACACATAAGAGCTGATAAAATCTTGATGCTTAAATTGATCATTCAGAGAAAATATCAAGCTGAAGATGCCACAACTCGTAAGTAAAGGATTTGCGTCGTTGGTTCAGTTGCATACCAGTAAATATCTTTCAAGCAGCAGTCTGCATTTGGATATCCAACCTCTATTAGGAGAAGGAGTATTAAGAAGAAGATCAGAGAAGTGCCAACGAAGCGAAGTATCCAAGGATTACTTTAGAAGCTATACTTAGATAGACGTCAGATGTGAACTAATTGGGATATAAATTAAGGCAACTATATTGGCTTCTCAGAAAGATTCTAAATTGTTAATATTTCTATAGACGAAAACATTTATAATTGGATTCAATAATTAGAATCCACCAAGGAATCTCTTCGTGCGAAGCCCCGAATTGTCGCAAAGTTGACAACTCGATATTGTTGCATTAACAAAACGGGACTAGTAAGTCATTCTCAAAGAGTCTTTGACGTACCACATCGCTTAAGATAATTGAGGTGAATTAATTACTTTGGATTTGTTTATTTGCACCGCTGCCTGCTATCATAACATCGACCGTTGGACAGCATCCCATTTTTCTTACACTGCCCGCTGGATGTAGCGGTCGTTGTAGCTTTTCGCTGCACAAATGAGTTTTTCCGCTGGCTGTTGAATGATCAATTAATTGAGAAAAGAATATATAGTATGTCCCGGATTGAGCTTACAAAAGGAAAACTTTTTTATTTTTCATTTTCCGTAGAAAAGTAATTCTTTATAAAAGTTGTTAATTCTTATAAAAATCACAGTGCCATGGATGAATTTAAAATTTGATATATGAGATAGTTAGAAATTAAGAAAATACAAAATCTCTAATGACTATCTTTACTTCTGACTTTAAAAGGTTGTTTGTAATGGTCTAAATGCAAAATATCAGCTTCATACTAGCAACTTATATTTTTTTAGATTTAAGCAACGAAAAATCATACGGTCAGATATTAATAGAACAATTGAATCTGCGAAGGTATGCGTAAATGGCGATGAGATGTCATTACAATTGTATTTAGTTTTAGTTGTTTGGATTGTGTTACAAAAGAAAAAAAATGTCGAAGGAAAACAGTTCTTTTTTTTTATTTGACACGAACAATTCTGTAATTAAAATAATATCACCTTTGTTGTTTTTTTTTCTTGATTTTAAGACCACCTGCACTATTATTACGCTTTTAACTACAGAATTATTCGTTTCAAACCAAGAAAAAACTTTTTTCGTTGACATCCTAATGGTAAAATAGAAATAAAAGTTTTTCTATTTTAAACTCAATCAAAAAAAGTAAAATCCTATGACTATTCAAATGGCATCCCACTGACATTTAAGCATATCTCCACAGTTTGATTGTTTTGTTAATATCTGTCCAAATTATGACTTTTTCATTGCTGAAATCTAAAAAGATATAAGTTGCTAGTACGAAGCTGAAATTTTTATTTAGAGTTATCCTTTAATTAGTTACAAACAATTTTTTCTTACAGTTTCCTCTCAAGTTAAAATTCAAGATACTTCTTTCTTTATCTGTTTTTATATTTTCTTAATTTTTAAACATCTTGTATATAAAATTTTAAATTTCTTCATGGCCCTGTGGTTTTTATAAGAAGCAAAATCTTTTATAAGAATGACTTTTCAACGAAGTATTCTAGAAATTTTCAGGAAAGTTTTCTGATTTGCAATGTTTTGAACTATTCATGAATTCAATACTTTTCAATAATTTGTAAATTTTAAGCATAAACATCGCTTTCAGCAAATACTTTAAGTCATATGTTAAATGTTATTTAAAATTGTAAATTACGTAATCGTACTCAAACTATGTTGCTTTATTCGCCAGCGTGACGTCATGGCCAAGTTAATTATAACGCCAATAAGTTCATCTGCCCTGTTCTTTTCCAGAGATTGTTTTACCTTGCCTCTGGGCTAATTCAACGCATTTACAACAGATACTTGCATTGTAGCTGCTTTTATTTGAAGTGTTATTTATTGTATTCAAAGCCAAAGACCGATAGCTATGTTTGCAAGTAAAGAGTAACGCAGTTCATGCTGTTTTTGGGCATTCCATTACACTAAAAATTTAGATAGACCTTTCATTCCACGTCCAGATGTTATGTTAACAGGTGGCGTACAACAATAATCCCCATTGTCCTGCAGCTTTTGATGCAAACTTATTTCCACGTTCGGCGAATAAACAAAACTGGAGAAACACCCCTCCCTCCTCGACGGAGGTATAGGATCAACTTTAATCTCATTGCGATGTCTTAAATTAGTTTTAGGTTGCATGAATTTGGCATGTCTTCTGAGATTTCCATAGATATAATAACAAAACAACAGTGTATTAAAGCTCACTATATGACGTCGATATAAGAACTCCAATAACCAGCTTCGAAAGGAAATTGTAAGATTTAAATGTTTTAACATTTACAATATGTATAATATCCCTTAAATTGGAGATGAATATGTTTTGTGAGCAATAAGTAAGGAAGAGGGGTTGTTATCAATAAGATAAGAATGTATAGCAACACATTATATATGTATACATTAGCAGAAAATAATGTTTTCCTTCCCTTTTGTTTATTTTAGGCGATAAGCTTATTTTGCATGATTTGCAAGTCCACCTGTATCGTTTAACTTTCAACACCGGGAGTCTGTGCCCTCCCTTGGTTTTCGTATTCCACCGGTGATTAAACGGAATTTCAGCTAAGTCGAATTTGTGTTTATTATCTAATATTGGATATGTAATTTACCGCTAATTTATAACGTACTAGAACAAGATTCTTTGTGTGTTTCAACAGGTAAGTTACATATTGGGAAATACGTTTTCGAGCTTATCCCAATTGGCAATGCAGTAATGCTTACAGCGCATTCCATTAGTTTATCGATATTGCTTTTCCTTGTGTCACCTGTAACGCAGACAAATATCTGTCAGTTTTGATTATCATGCGATGTGGGGTTACGAGAAACAGGTATAAATTCCATAGGTAACGTTTTCAAACATTTTCTTGCGGTTGCAGCTCGAACACTGGCGCGTTGAAATGTAATGTTGCAAATGCTACCTTTCTATTGTTTATATTTGTTGTTTGATTTAATTTTGTAAGGCGCAGTGCAGTTTTGTATATTTTGAAATAAACTAAGAATTATTGCGTTGAGTTATAGCTTTAGATTGCGCATCACTAACATTTCTCATGCTGAGGAGGTTTTCCTTGACGCAACCTCCAATTCCATCACTGCCATTCAAAACACCATTGTAGCGTCCTAAACTAATACGAATTTACTCGCGTATCTTTTCAGGTACAATCATTTTAAATACCCCAAACTAACCCTTTTTTATTTCAGCATACGACCAGCCACCACGCTACTAAGCTACTGGGCCCCTTTTCAAGTTCTTGCATGTCGTAAATCGGTATTTAGCGGCAACAAGCTCCAGATATAAGCTGAAAGCGCAAGTGAGCTATACTGATTTCAAGATTGGGAGCACTATAAGAACTAAAAGTAATATTAGTTATCTTATGTAAAAAGCCGGAAAATACAATAGATAGATCTCTATTAGAAGAACTGGAACTTAAATATACTCGTACATCAAGACCAAAAAAATCCGTTTCTAGCAACAGCTTCAACTGTGCATGAGAGAATGTGCTAAATGGTAAAAACATGAATAAGTGAGATTTATAATACCACAGAAAGCATCATTGCCTTTGTTTATGATGAAACACTGATAACAAGACGTAAAATAGTAAAAATTGATAAATTGGATGATGCTCAGTTTAGATCGAAATATACGAAAATAAAACAAGGTATGAGTATTGGAAAATGTCTGCACTGCTTTGTAAGTGGATATGTAGTGGTGGATTCAAGGTATGTTCCCAACCTGATTGAATAGAATTTAAAAAATGCGAGTAGTCATTCTTATCGTAAAACTCGAAGGTGTCAATTCCTGTTATTGTATGCAAGCCATCATGTCATTGGCAATTATTCAAAAACAAGATTTCGCCTCGTTAGCAATTCCCTCTCGCGCGGTGACACTCTGCAGCAAACTTCGTGCTTGTTTGTCGGAGACATTAGACGGAATAAATGAAG
The DNA here is from genome assembly GCA_940337035.1 of Agriotes lineatus. NCBI lineage: Eukaryota > Metazoa > Arthropoda > Insecta > Coleoptera > Elateridae > Agriotes > Agriotes lineatus. Next base: position 11,216,600 of record OW679197.1, read on the forward strand.
ACCGTCGTTTTTCATCCGAAACATCCTTTTGGGAAATCCTGCAAGGCCTCGCCTGCACCAGCGGCGGTCTTGGTAACGGAAAAACCGCGGCCCATGGAAATTCGGAGCTGAAAATTAACCGCGGCAAGAAAACCACCATCGGCGGAGATTTATTGTCTCGGAGAAATAGCGCCTAATCTTCGGTTTTGAGGGCGAGCAGTGTTTGCAGGAGCGGAAAAGAATCCTTTGTGAACCAAATTAGGGGTCAGTAATATCTGCAGCAGTGGCCATAGCAGGCAATAAAGCACATGCTAAGAGCCCCAACTTTAAGATTTAGGACTAGCTCAAGGGTAGGCATGCTAATGCCCTCGACCACATACATTTCGAGGCCCGCTCCAAACTCACCCTGAAATTAGCCCCATTTGCACGTTCTCCGGGCCTCAGAAGGCGTTTCGGAATCGCTTGGGCATTCTTGCACATACAGATTGTGCAGTGCAATTCTTACGTAAAAACGCGGACGTAGCTATTGTGCGCTTGAACTTTTGAATTGTGTGTTTTATGGTCGTTTGGGAATACGAGTGCTGCCCATTTCTGTATTTAGTATTTTGCTTGATTTCTAAAGGGTGTTAGATGGCCGTGAAGTTGGAAAGTGCTGGTAAGCCTACTTTTACTAATGTTATTTTGATTATGTAACAATGCTTCAGTCTAGGTTTTCGAGTAGCTTTTCGCTCTCATTGCATAATTTACGCTTGACAAATTGTTAACCTGTACAACAGTAACATAACCTAGCTTTTAACTAAGTATTATGCATGATAAATGCTTAAACGTTGTAACAAACCAAATTTTATTGATGTTTCTATTTTGGACTGTGACCCTTGTTACAAGAAATATTTTCTAAAAACTGTTTTCAGATGTAATTGACTTCTTGCAAGAAATAGACGTAAAAATTAAATGTAATTCTTCCATAAATTAAATGACCTAGTGTTTGGTTTTACTGATAAGTTTACCCTAAAATTTTGGTTGTCTCTTCTTAATCTCCTCTTGTCATGAAGAAGTTGAGAATAAGCAAACTTAATAAGAAGATATATATATATATAGCTGAAGAAGCAATTATATCACAAAGCCATAGAAGTTATTAAGCAATTCAGCTAAAAACGTTGGTACAACGACGATAATTCGTTTCGTTAACTGTTTCTCGTGCCTACATTAGACGGCGAGCCGATCTGCAATCGGGCAATTAACTTCAAAGGAGCTTGAGCTTATGATCGTTGTAGTTCCGTGAATGTAGCTGTTTAGGAAATTCCTACCGTACCAATTTGGTCCAATTGCGATCTTTACCTGATAAACCCAGCTTCCCGAAGTGCATCCTACCAATCTGAAGTTTTAATCGCATCTCGATTCGAAACTGCAAAATTTCATATCGATCTCCGATCGAATATATTCAGAGCAACTTTCGTATCCGGCCGCCGACGTAGCTCTGAAGAAACATCTAGTTGTCGGCATGTAGCGCAACGCCGACGATAGTAACCAATTTTTAAACTGCCACTCTTTATTAGACGACGCAACCATAAAAGGTTTCCCGTCACATCGCGTGTGAAACCACTCCAATTTTCCTGTGGGCAATTTTGAAGCTGTTTATTTTGGTTCAACTAAGCTCGGTCTCCAAGTACCGGAATGGGAATGTTGTTTATCCTGAGACGTGACGTCACGGGCTGAAGATATGATTGCTAAATATTGCTTGTTATCATTGTTGCAGTTATAGCCTTAGGATGGTGCACGCTTAAATACATTTTTACGAATGTTATCTCAATAGAGTTTTTAAATTTACCGTATCATCGCGAGCAAGCCCCAAAGCCTACCACGCACGCTGAGTTAGTAGTAGACCTGCTCACGCTTGCTTCATGTCATAAACGAGTTTTCCCCTATAACAAGTTATTCAAAGTTACAGGCACCTGAAAAAAAATACGAGTTAGCATGACAATCGAGAAGCAATGAAGAAAATATATCGGTACGAATGAAAACGCTATAAAAGACGAATCAACATCAAACATGTGATATACGGTTTTAAATTTGAGTGCAACAATTTGTTGAACACTTACCTGGAATAGAGGCACAAGAGGCACAATGATGAAAGTTCTAAGAGAAGTGTAAGAATCTTGTACAATTTCAAAACAGAGACGACTGCCATAATTGCAATTGTTCCAGTTAGATACCTCAAATTATTACGGAGTGGGGACAGCTGAATCAGCAAGAACATACGCGGCTGTACTGGAGAACCAAACCATTTTGTATTATATTCACACTAGCACATTTTGCAATGAAAAGGTTCAAAAACTTACAACTTGTTCAGATCGTAAGCGCTAAATGTTAAAAACTTCGAATCTCAATTGTGAAATATTACTAAAAATGCGACCTTCAACAAGTTTACCCCAGGAGCATATAAAATTAGCATAAAGCCATATACCATTACTCCAATTTGTTAAATGTTAAGTGGTTATCATCCGAAATATCTCATAATGCTAAACTATTAATCATAAGACTGGCCACACCCGGTGTAACATCTTGGAAGTTCCACCTACATTAATTGTAAAAGTTCTAAATTTCTATAAACAGTGATCAAGTGTATTTAGAAAAAGTCATTAAAATACATATAATTCCTGTAACGGACACCTAACTCACAGGGAGCAAAACCTCAAGCCGTTAAAATGATCGCTTTGGGTGTTCCAGGGTCAAACAGCTAAAAATATGTTTTGGATATGGCAAAGCAAGCCACAATATGCACGAACGACATATTCAACAAATGTAAGGAATATATTAATTCGCACTAGATCATATTTCGACGGCTCTACACCTCTAATTATTGTATGTGAGTGTATCTAGCCTGTACACCGGTGCAGGTTGAGAAGCAATGATTTAATGCCATACATTTATCGCAGTTCAAACTCAACAGGTTCTAACGACCACTCTCAGCACGGCAGAACATCAGACCGTTGAATAGATATTTAAGGGAAGCGGTTTGTCCTGTGTGGTTTCTGTAAAGCAGTAATAAACAACAAATAACGGGTTTCACTGTATGTGTCTCTAATGCTTTTCCAAAATATAAAGTAAAATATATGTGACCAATACAAGTTTACAATGATACTTATATGTGAAAGTATAATAAAAACGAATCAAGACTACTGAATATAGGTATTGATATTAAACACTGTTATGGTACGTAGTTGAGTCTGCATTGGAGAAATATAATTAAGTCCAGCTATAATTGAACTGCATTCACTACGTGTTGTGTATATTTCCTTTTAATAGGTTTTTAAATTTTATTATTAATTTTTAACACATTGGGTAAGGTCTACACATTACCCTTTTTCTGTGACGTCACAATTTTTTCTCTTTATTTAACTATAAGGAATTGGACGAAACAACAAATCTGCAGATTTTGGTCAGGTCCGCTTTAAGTATAGTTTGTTCTATAATACTGTCAATGTGACATTTGTCCAAAATGACAGTAAAATAACACGCAATAACAAGCAAGTGAGCAAACCTAAAATCTTATTTTAAGCGTTAGGGACTTCTTCGAAGAGGAGGAACGTCGGGTTACATAGGTCAAGAATGTCTTGGTTTGAATAATGTGCTATTTGGAGCATCCCTTACATTAAAGGTTAGGTATATGTCAAATTCTTTCTGAAGTCTACTACCTGTGATCTAAATGAATTTTTTTTGAATTTACTGTAATATATGACCTACGTTTTTACGCTATGTTTTCTTATTTCTGACGTCACGGCAAAAGGGTAATGTGTAGACTTTAGTCATAAATTTGTTAAGATTCTCGTTGCGATACCTTTCATATACTATGAACATTCAATTCAATTTTTTTTCTTTATTTTCTTTTATAGTTATGACCTTAATAAGAAAAGACCTACCTTTCATTTGGTCAGTACAAACTCTCCAGATGCTAAACAAACCGCTCGTCTCTTATGACTAATCGATTCTCTCCAGTACCTTCCTGCAATGAATGGTCCACGAACAGACAAGACGTCCTAACCGTCACACATTAGTTACTCAACCCATTTCTACAGCACGCAGCCAACAGCCCAAACTTGCAGACAGCTACCTGCACTACTGCATTCACCAACCTCCAGGAATGTGCCTCTTTTACCTTGTTGTTCCTCCTCTGGACTATCCTTTAGCACCTAATAGTTTGACGTAATACAATTTGATTATTGTATTCTGTTAAATGGAGTTTTCAAATAAACTTGACCCATTATTATCATCCATTGATTCACTTTTGTAGAGTACTTCTCTTATCCATTAGTTTTTACCACATATTTTCAAGCTGCATTAGTTTATGTTTTTACCTATTCTTCTTTATATTAAATTTCCATATTATTTCACCTCGTAGATTTTACTTATTCCTTTTTTACTTTCTCGCATAGAGAAAGTATTGTAATCGTCAAAAAATCGACTTCGAGATTTTGACGAATCTTGACGTTTTAGACCTCCTAGAGTCCGAAAAATCCATTTTTCGAATTATGTCTGTGTGTGTGTGTGTGTGTGCGTGTGTGCGTGTGTGTGTGTGTGTGTGAACACGATAACTTAAAAACGAAATAAGCTAGACCCTTGAAATTATGTACATAGTAATTATTCAAAATTTGTAGATTCCAGACCAATTTTGAGTGAAATCGGTTAACCGGAAGTGGCACTTTACCTAAACAGGTAGCGGTACCTTTTCAAGTAAAGTACCAGTTTGCTTCGAGATATTTGTACAAAATTTTGTACATACATTTCTTATGTAGAAAAACTACCAGATATTACATTTCAGCATGATCGGTTAACCGGAAGTGGCACTTTACCTAAACAGGTAGCGGTACCTATTCATTATTATTGAAAACATTTTTATAATAAAAACAGGGTTATTTTCAAAATTTTTAATTACACCAAAATCTTTTGCGATATTTTTAAAATTTGTTATTTTCAATAATTAAAACAAATTTTCTTAACTATATCAATTCTCTTAATATACACTCTAGTTTTTAATATCTTTGATATAAACTCATTAAATTTCTATTTTATTCCAACTGAGTATTTGTCATTTGCTTCAAACTGCAATTTTTATAATGTTACCTTATTATCGAATTAATCTGTTTTTCCAATAGCTATTTCCTAATCAATTATAAATTCTCTTTCACTTTGTAATAACATCATAACCATTTACCTTCGCACCTTATACCTGAATAAATCCAAATTATTTTTAACCATTGTAATCCCTTAATATTTTCTAAATTTGCTTCTAACACACACATGGTGTGTCAACATGGTAGCCAAGATTGTGGATTGACTAGAAATCGCTTAGTCAATACTGCATGATATTTTCCGCAGGAATAAGGTCTCTGCCCAATGGGTGCCTTGAATGTTGACACTTTTGCACAAACAGGATCGAGTGAAGATTTGTCGTGAGCTTTTGGCCTATTCCGAGACAGAAACTGATTTTTTTTGCAGAATCTCTACTATGGACGGATGTTGGGTCCATCGCTGTGAAGCTATCGCCAAACAAGCCAGGATGAAGTGGTGTAATTTCAACTCTCGCCTCCAAAGAAGTTACGAACGAAACCGTCAGCAGGCAAACTGATTGGCGATAAATCGATTAGATCGATACTGCATGACGTTTTGCATATGCTACGGTGTCACACCGATGGGTGACTCAAATGGTGATACCTTTTCACAAACAGGATCGACTGAACATTTGTCGTAAGCTTTTGACCAGTGCCAATGAAAATTCTGACAACTTTCAGAATCGCAACTGCTGGCGAAAGTTCGGTCTGTTACCATGATTCCGTTACCAAACAAATCACCGTGGAGTGAATACTACTGGAACCTTCTGACAAAATTAAAAAAAAAAGATCAAACGCCGTGACTGACTGGGAAAAGAAGCTTTCCTAGAGCACAACAATGCGTCGTTGCACAAATTAATTACAACAACATGCAAACGGTTGCAATTGTCTTCAAAATTCTTCCACGCCCATCCTATTCGCCGAATTCGCACACTTGAATTCCATTCTGTTCGTGAAATTGAAAGCTCACCCTTGTGAAATGCTTTGCAAAGACGACCACAGCTCAAAACCTGCGGTGGATTGATGGTTAGAGGATATAAGTGCGGATTTGTATAATCGTAATCGCAGTAACATATGTTTCTTTGTTTGTTCGAGGATTTGAAGAATTATATACACTTGTAATATTAGCGGAGATAAATTGCCTATAGGAATAGTACATACTGTCCAAGCTGTGCTAGAATAATTAAAAATAGTTTACTGGTTTTTGGTAATGCAAAATAATGTTGTTTTAATTGTGGAAAATCCAGCAAAACTTTTACTTAACTCTAATATAGAATGTCAGAAAGAAATAAATTGCGTAATGAAGCGATTAACAGGACTATGGTAACCTCAATAAACTGTAAACATAATAACGTCGAGGATGAAAGCATTTTAATGCTTTCAGTACCTGAAGAGCAGTATGTTCCATATGGAAGAAAGCTATAAGGAAAACAAGATAATTAAGCTGTTTGTCTATGGTACGTTGTAACAACCTACTCTTATTCGCCCTTATTGATGAAACAGACCGCTAACATCAGAAACTGACTGGTTAGAACTAGATGCCAACAGATAGGAATATTATTTATCGCTGCAATAGCAATAAGTTTCTGAATTACTATCTCATAGAGTGGTGTATGATTAAGTTTGTTTTATCTTTTAATTAAAACCTTCAGAGAAGAACATACAATAAAGACTACGGAACAAAAATAAAGATTAACAATATTATGGAACTTTTGACACTACTCGTGAAAGTAATAAACTTTGCCTATAGCTGAAGTTAGCTGTGGTACCACAACTCCGTTTTAAATCTCAGGAGCTCATATACTCTTATTGTTATTGTAATATGGGGTTTAAATAAAAGCAAAAAGTGCTGTTCAGGCGGAGTGGATTATAGATTTACACATTTTTAATGGACGCTGCGTTCAAGGAGTTTGTTTTTGCTAAATGCGTATATTGTGTAACTAAAGTAAATATACGCTCACCAAGAACATTATCTCAACTGTAGATGCTGAGAATTTAATACAGCTTGTTAGCTATAATTTTCCTAAATGTCTCCAACTTTGCAACGCTACGGTAGTATACTTGAGAGCGTATAGTTCTTCGAATGATGTAATTACCAAATATCATGAGTGCCAACAAGTTTATAAGTCTAACATATATACTCAGGTAGGTCGAGAATGTATACACTCAGTTTAATCCTAGCAGGCAATAATACAATATCTGAAATATAGGAAGTAGCAGTAACGAAATCAGACACTAAATAACATGAGTAGTGCATTGGATTTATTAAGCAAAGCTGCATATAATAGCCAGTATAACAGTTCTTGAAGGCGTTAGTTGCGTGAAAAATGCACCACCAAACAGCAATAGCATACTGGTGACTAACACAATTCAATAAGGAATTAATGGTCAACCCAGTAAAATGTAAATTACATTGTAAGAACAGCTTTAATTTCTCTACATTGTTTGCGGTATAGTATTCCAACCAAAAATTGGAAAGCTATTTAAAATCCAGTACACCATGAATAGTATTTAACATTACAAGCCAGGTAAAACAGTTTTTACTGGCGATAGGATTGGGATGACTGGCGAGCCGTTAGGCGAGCCTGTCATATCCTTGAGCCAGTAAAAATGGTTACCTGGTGTGTTTTGTTGAATATTTTATTTGTTTCTCACTTGTAAATAACTAGAAATTTACCATTTATTCAAAATGTCAAACTGACAAGCAACTAAATTCATCAATATGACACATACTAAGGAAGACAACTCTGGCTTTGCACGCTATCATTTATCTATGAGCACGCTTGTAAAATATAACTGGCTAGCCAGTAAATTTTTTACTGGCTAGCCAGTTAAGAAACATTTTCAAGGTGAATACAGTGACTTGATAAATTGATGTTTACAAGTGAGGAACAAATAAAAGCGTAAGTCATGTCGAAGATGGTTTCATACAATCAGTAAATAATATTTTAATGTCAATCAGCTTTCAAGTAATGACAGTTAATCTACAAACTGTACATGTAACTGTTTTGTTAAGGCATTGTAACATTGTGCATGATTTAAGTAGGTACTAGTTGAGTTTTTAAAACCGTAGAATATGTTGAAACACGTATATGTCTTGCAAACTTCCCAATGCATCTGTCAAATATGAAGGTTATTATCGACATGTCACTGAATGGCAATCAAACAGTAATTTTATGAATTAAATGACGAGGTGACTTACTGTTCTCAATGCTAGCCTGATTTTAAATAGCTTTCCAATTTCTGGTTAGAATACTATACAAATATCATTACCCCAGTGGTCATTAGGTCGTAGGCAACTCATCTGAGCGATCGGTTTCTGAAGTGGTTGAATTAAATATCCACCACAAGGCCTCTCACAGATTATTGCAAATGCTGGCTGGAGGAGAATGCACGTCTTTCCAAATAGGCTAAATCGCTAAAGTGTCAAAACTCCCGAGTGAAGCTAAAAATGTCGGACGAAATCAGCTGAATGGATTACCTACCTTACCAAAATTGAAAATGAAGTAATAACTCACCCTGAAATACAGGCTGTATTTTATGTCCAGGACGGGTAACACCTTGTAATAAATGATCAGTCTAAAGGACGTGGACTTTATGTGTCAGAACATACGTGTACCAAGCCCATAATCGGCGTCAAGCGATGCCTCCACGAAGAACCTCTTCAAATATAGGAAGCTAATGAGTGAACTTGTAACACAAATATTACAGGAATGTCGCCTGTGCGAAGCCACCTAAAGAAGTAAGCGCTATACCAGCCACAAAACATTGATCGAAACGAGAATTGTATGCCAGTCGAGATAAGCGATTAAAAACACGCATAACAAAACGAATGGCTTAAAATCACTTAACAACGCTTGACGGTAATGCAGATAACCAATTATCAGGGCATGACAGGGCGAGCGGTAAGAGCGAGGCTACGTTTATATGATATCGATGCTTCAAATAAGAAAACATATATACAACTAAGAATTATGAGTCAAATATATTCTAATACTAATTGCGCGATTAAACTAACAAGCTAGCTTGCTTGTATGCAGTGGCGCTTAAATTAAAAGTAAACCAATGATTCTAAACAAATGTTAGTAAAACCGAACTGCCACCTAACCCTAACGCCGAGCTAGTCGTGAGCCGACTGGAAGCCTTTTATCGGTGACCTTCAAATGCCCTTCGCTTGTTGTAAATGCCGCTTTATGTCGTAATAGAGAGTCTACAGGAAACCTTGCTTACTTATGCAAATGAATTTATAGTAAATGTTTTAGAATGTACATAAAAATGGAATACAAGTACTGCAACCGATTTTTGTAATATTTTAGTTTTGTAATACCGGTTGGTTTTAAACATCGATAAAGTGAAATTGTTTTCGGTTCGCTAAGTGAGTGAAATCAATTTCATTGTTCTCATAAGCGTGTGGGTTTGATTGTAAAACAATAATAGTTGTCAAAAATGAGCTGGAGACGCAATAGAGAAGTAGTCTACTCGTAAATCACCATGAACATCCACTCCTTACTTCCTTGAGATGTATTATTCGCTAATGCATAATCGTAATCAAGCTTCCAGTTCGGCTTATAACAACTTATTCTAAGATGGAAGTTTTTCATTAGGTAGCACGTTATCTGGCATCTTTTTCTACTGCATATAATTTCTGCCACCAGTCTCAGTGGTCTTGGATGCCATGGTTAGGTCTAAAACCACTTGACAAGTCCTCTAAATGATGTTATATAGCTTTCACTAAACGATCCTCCAAAATCATATTGATTTCCGGCATACTGAGCATACGTCTTTTAGTTGTAACATTACTAAGTATTACTGCTACTTTCCAATCTCTGGTACCTCGTTGGTACTTCCACCCTAGTGTGAACACCTTATCCAGTTGTACACCCCGGCATCTCTAAAACCTGTGGATGACGCAATCACTGCAGGGTTAAAGGTTTCAGCTTTGTACCCAAAACGCTGTTATATAATAATAATAGTAATACTATTATTGGCTGTACTTCCCATATAACAAAACTAAATGGAATACACGCAAAGTTGTCAGCGTAGAGAAAAATTTTATAGGATCATGTACATTTATTATAACAATTGTTTTAGTGTTTACCTCTGGCATTGTCGTTAATAATTTCATCAAACACGAAGCATTGGACATTTTTAGAGCACTGATTTGTAGTTTAAATTATACACACACGCCCTAGTAGGTACGCCGGCAGTAAATATTTTGCGAGCTCGATATCTGTCAAGTTAACACGGGTGTTAACAACGAAACATTTTTAAAGCTCCATTTTCAAGTGTTTCATTCCGTTAACGAGTTTTTATAGCCGGCCCGGTGTTCGCGTAGCCTGTTTTCTACAGCAACGCCCTCCTATTTGCATAATTCGTTAATAAAAATTTAAATTCAGAGATCTAGAGCCGAAAAATCCAGATAATCTATTATTACTGCGACTAAGAATAGAATAAATCTCGACGAGAAACAATACATTACGCGAATCCGGATGTGACGAGACAAGGCGCACTTTTCCCGGAGATATTTCCATTGTTGATTTGGTATTTACGCAAATGCCAACGTCTCAATTATACATTCCCCTTGCAGGGCCTCCTTAGATGTGCGTCCGCACGCGAACGGCCCTCTTGCTCGCTCCCTTATCGAACCTGCTTGAGAATGCATTAGCGCCTGTATTAATCAATTTTTCGACGTCGCGGTTTGCCGAGTGACCTAATTTGAGGAAATTGCGAGAAAGCATGAAGGCTTTGAAGCATCACTTTGGTGATTGTGGATGCATTTACTCCCACTCAGCTAAGTTCGCCGTTCCATTTAGTAGCAAGTGCGTCTTAAATAACCAATCAAAAAAGCTTAGTGTACGCTGGTCCACAATATATATTGGAGCTGCAGTCTCTGCAGCTCAAGATGAAAATTGACTTTCGAGTTTTGCGTGTAGAAATTGCGCCAAATACGACATGTATTGCTTTAGTTCCTAGTGAATGTACCTACTCTATCCCCTCAGACTGAAGACGCTCATTGTGCTTGCCTCCTGAAACATGCATTTCCATGTACGCTCAAGAAAGGGTCGCAAGAGTGCGTGCCTATCGCTTCCACCCCGGGTCAGGGGTTGGACACGCTTGCTCCCAACCTGTAGAAGTTCCAGTTCTTGCGTGACTTGCTGTCGGCATTCCCAGTCCTCGAGTTTGGGCCACTCTGGGCCATGGAGGGTAGTTAATCGGGGTAAACATTGGGCAAACACGATGTTGCGTTTCAGACTATCGAATATCTTCCGTATTTCCAACAAGGGGCAATTGCCTAAGTTAAGGACACTTTGTAAGTCGTTAATTTGTGAAAACTCAATGGACTAAATTGGAAACTATAGACTAATAGCTAGTAGCATATAATGCAGTACACGTTTCGAGACAAACATAGTCTAGCAAAACCACTTCATCAAAAATGTCGCGCATCAAGATAGCTTTAAGAGCACAGAGAAGCATGATACGATTTTGTTATACGGGAGATTGTTAGAAAAACAGCAGAACTAGCTTCAGCTGCAAATTAGCTTGTTGCACTAGTTTTCCGAAAGGAGTCTAGGACGTTTCTACGCCGCCGGTTCTTCGCCGCCAGTTCATCGCCGCCGTTTCTACGCCAGTACCTTTCTACGCCAGCCGATTCTACAGTCGCCGTTTCTACGCCGCGCCGATACATAAATTTCAAGAAAGAAACAAGCGTTGATCAACACATTAACTGAAAAGCATTATTTTAATTTGTTATTATTACATTATCTACATTAACGAAATAATAATTTAAAATAAAAATACTATTAAAATTTTATTGTTATATTTACATTAAAACCACACAATAACTTAAAAATACTATTACAATTTGTAAAAATATAATTTCCTACAATTACACAGAAAAAATAATTAAATAATTTCATAATTGTGTGCTAGGTCACGTAAATAGTTCAAAGGTTCCCTGTTGCCATAACCTAAACACAATTCTTCTAATACGCTCATCGTATTGTAAAACATTGTAGTAGACAACTAAGATATATAGTAGGATTATTAAGTAATTATTTCCTATTAAAGGAGGACCTAATCACCAAAAATATTTTATGAAAAGTTTGTGGTACATAATAATAATATATCTGGCGAAGAACCGGCGGCCTAGAAACGTCCCATTCCCTTCCGAAAGCTAGAAGCAAGTACTAGTAGCACACTTTTCGACTTTTGAAACAACGTCTTTATTATTATAATAACTATTACCTCGATTATTCTAGGAATATAATTAGTTTAAGCATGATTGCATTATTTCTAATAATAATATCTGATGTAGTTAGACCGGATGCAAATTTTCTGGTGAATCCTGAAAGAGTTACAAATTTCTCAAATCGAGATGAGGGATAGAGTTTGAACAGATTTTTGTTTAAATTACTTATAGAAACCATAAAACAAAAGATAAAGAGGCAAAGGTGAACCGAATACTTGGCATTGGGCAGTTGGTGAAAAATAGGCAAAGAAAAGGGGCAGGGAGCAATGAAAAGCTTGAAGACAAACAAAATGAAGAGCATAGAAACAAATAAAATTGACAAATCTACATTCAGAAAAAAAGCCACAGCATACACTGATAGGAGGAAAATGCAATAGACACCAAAGCAAATAAAAAATATGGAGCAAGTTGGGTTTGTCCCACAAAAAGAGTCGAAAAGATTTTCTCCTACTGTACATACTGTTTTCAGTTAAAAAGCCTTATATGTCAGCCGTTTTTGTTAGATAGCTGTGAACTAAATTAAAACGATTAGTTATCAAAGACATAATCGAAACAAAAACAATTACGTGAAAAAATATTGAACACATATGTTAAAAATCGGGGTATTTTTAGGAGAAAAGTAGTTTTAGAAATAAGACCAGCAAGGAATGTAACAAAGAGAAGGTACTAAAACCTGCATTTAAAATTCCAACCCTTCAAACGGGCATCTGGTACCTTGCCCGAATAATTTATTTTTATATTTGCATATATAGCCGATTTGTATTGCATGATTTTCATTGTTAATTAAGTTTAATCATTAAAATGTAGCACAAAAAAGATGTAGGAGTGCGCCCATGCTTTGTTGCATGCATTGTTCAAATACATGGTGAGTCGGGAGGAACGGACCAAAATCCAGGATTATACACCTGAAACTAATGTAAAAAAACTCAAATGTTGTTATCTGATTCTCATTTGTTTTCAAGATACAGCGTCATAAAAAATCCCCATAGGCGTTATTTTTATTTTAGCCTTTGTAAGAAATGGTGCATTTCTCGATTGTTTGGAAATTATTACGTCTTAAAGTAACAAAAATGTCGATTTATTTCAAAAACTCAGTTAAGTTCTCTATAAAAAGTTGTTTTTTCTAACGCTATGAAAACAAATAAAAATCGGATAAAAACATTTCAGTTTTTTTACATTATTTTCACGTGTATAATACACTCCTGGAGCTTGGTCCGTTCCTCCCAGCTCACCCTATATATGTGTGTTTCACGACCCATCTGGATTCTTCGAGAATCGCCAATTTGCGGGGAGTTTAGCCAGTCGCTATCGGGGCTAGCCTAAGGCACACGTTTGTGAACAACTCGAAGTTAATTTCACATGTGACGACATAAACGGGAGCAGTTTAGAAGCCTGGCAGGAAATAAAGTTTACTGCATAATTGTTTGTGTGGAACAAGCAGCGTGTACACTTCAAGTAAACGCTATTTTAATTGTATACTTGTGAGTACAATTGCATCGCAAGCAGAGAGTTTCGCGAAATCACGATTGTTAAGTGATGGTAGCCATCAGAGAAGTGCCAGAGCTAGAAGCCAGGGACTTTCCCGGAGAATTTGTGGGGAACGTTCATAGAGTCATTGAAGGGATGACGTAATTCAAGGCGGGCCCGATCCGCTGTGCTGCAGCTCGCAGATGTCGAACATAATGTAACACAATACAAGGTGCGATTGAAATTTAAGCGATAAGCCGTGGCTTCAAAACTTGTTGTAAACATTTTTTGTATATAACTCTACCTTTTTATTTTATGTGAATTTAAATAAGTTAACTTAGATAATGTGTATCCGGTAGAATACGCTGAGTGTTCGCTTAATCAGTGATTCTCACAGTATAACGAAAGTGATGTGTTTTACCGCTAAAAATTAGATCTTCTGATCCCAGAGATAGTTATTGGCCATGCGAACGTTAAAGGGGCGGATTTTTTCTTTGTGCTGTAGCAGAGAAGCTGCGGTTCCAACACGTTGGAGCTTGCCTCGATGTAATCCGTGAGTCCTGAAGACAGCATAGCAGTAGCAAGCATATATGATTAGCATACGTCTTCCAGGAAAGGTTAACTCATAGAAGTTAAGTGAGGAGCCCTGACAACTGAAAAATAAGTGCATCTCGTACCTGCTCGCAGTTAGTAAAAGTTGGTGTACTACCGTTTGAAATTTCTACAACAATTATTAAAATTGCACAAAGTTTTGTCACCTTGCGTGGTGACGTTTTTGGGTGCGGCGGAAAGCGATCTTGGAGACCTGTGACGTCAAATATCAGCTCATCGCAGGAGTATCCGATTATATCGCAAGGTTCGGGGAAATAACGTGAGCAGGGTCACCTTTAAGACAGAAGTGGCTTTTGTACGTTTTGAAGTTTACGTATATGTATGGAAGTTATAATTAAATCACATGATTTGATGCGTAAATGCACTTGGAACCATTGGAAACATTGTAGGTACTTTTAATACCATTTTTTGTCTTTGTTACACTTATCGTGAGCATATTGGCTTTTATTGGAGTAAACGTGTGGAGCATACCATGGCATGGTAGAGTAATTGAAAGCTGTACTAGCACCAGAAGGCAAAGAACAAGATAAATGACAGATTAGCAGAAGATATCATTGTGCAAAGAAGGGAAAGGAAAATGTGTAGCCTATAACATTTCTTTTTAAATTTCTACTCAGAACAGATGTTCAAAGAATCTCGAGAAAGAAGATGCAGAGGAAGTAATCAAAACAAACGGCATTACGGTCTCACTAGATACCAAAAAGACTACCTACATGATAATGACCATGCAGTTAGTGCCAAATATGATGCAGGCAGTCAAGTTAATGGTATTCCTCTGGAAAGAACCCAGAAGAAAAATAGCTACGATGTAGTTTAGATTCAGCTTGAGACTATTCAATAGAGATCAGATGTCCGACGCAGAAAGCCAGAGTTCAGTGTTGTGTTACCTACATGTTCTTCATTGCTATACGTATATGTCGTATATGGAGTAGAGAGGCGGACCCTTATATAAAACTCCCTGAAGAAAGGAGCTTTCGAGATGCAGGTCTACAGATAGTACTACTGGCGCGAATGATGCGGCATCCAGAAACTTACAACATTCTGTAACTCATCGTACAAGAAAAACTAACCGGAGAGAGAAGCCCCAGAGAAAATAGAACATCATAGCTAAGAGATCTTCGAAAATGGTTCTGGTTGACGACAGAATCATTCCGCAAAGTCGCCGTCGACAAGATTAGAATTGCCAACATGCTTTCTAACGTCCACTGAAAAACTAAATCAAGTCAAGATTAATAATAGAAAAGAATTCAAAGGCGAGTTTAATGAAACTAAAAAGTGAAAAAATGGCTTATATAATGTGCCCAATGTAGGTATTTTCGCACTGATTTAACACAGAATAACAAATATATTTCTCGCGTTATTGAAAAGAATTTGTAAAGACGCAGGATATAATGGCGCGTACATTGCAAAAATAAAATATTCATATCGTTCTCGACCTAACTGCTAATGGCAGCTGTAGAAATAGCATTTCAATAAATCCGAAATTTGTATGTGGGCGTGCTCGGCTCGAAATTAAATACCAGCTGCGTTCATTGTCTCTGTGGGTCTGCGTTGGCCCTCAAATATGAAACATTTAAAACGCGGATCGCTTCAGGAACTCAAAGGCTGCCTTTGAAGTGCGTGCATAAAGCAAGGATTTTGCTAAACCGAAGTTCAACTGTTCTCAGGCAATTAAATTATTTAAAACAAATTCATACCGAATATCTTCTTTGACAAACCTTGTGGGCCGTAGCTTGATGATACATGAAAGTGGATGTTTTATCGCTGTAGAGAAGGATGCCAAAATCAAGGCAGCCTGGAAACAAAGGTATTTTGGCCGACACAGAGCCTGTTTTAATTTTTGTAGGAAATCGCTTTTAAAAGGCGGCCCCTCGTAATCAGTTTCTACTTTGCGTTGCGCTTCCGTAACAAAGAACTGAAAAGACGATGGAAGGTGGTTTCACTGGTCGTTTTTAACTAGCACGAACTCCGTCGGAGTAAAAGTCTAAAATAGCGGAACAAAAGGTGTAATAACATCAAGTTTCGTAATTTTTCCAGCTCTATAAAGGTGATAAAAAAGACATTTGCTGAATGCTTGGAATCATTTTATAACAAGCCCGAAAGCACCAATAATGACAATAAAAATATTTTCTAGGATAAATTGTACTAGAAATGATTTCTCAATAAGTGGAATTCGATTGGAAAAGAGTTCCAGAAATAAAACTGATTGTGTGATGACGCAGAAAATAATTAGAGGAAACGGAAAAGCTCGGTGTTATGAAAGAGAATTTATTATGATTCAGAGAGCCAAAGCGCTTTTATATTGCTTTAACCATCGGCATAACGTTTATGGGAAGTAAACTGTTGCTTTTACGGCATTTTGGGTAGCGAATAACTTTAGAAACATAAAAATTAGGACTGTAGCGTAAAGTATAACCTGGAAACTCTTAATAAAATTGCTTATTTTAAATAAATAAGAGGCCACCCTTCTTTCTTTGCCTTATTAGTGTTATTGGAATATCCAATGCTAATTAAGGACTAAGTTTGACCATTTAACACAACTTTTCAGCTGTGTGCACTTCTACTGTATTTCAAGATTTGATATCAGCTTTTGCCAGTACCTCTTCCTGAAGATTGCGGCAATAAATTAATCTTTGGAAAACCTTCACTAAAAGCGTTGCTATCAAGAATAGCAGCTTTCGGGAGTTTTATAATTTCTTTAATGTAAGACTTGGTATGTGCGCTCGAACAGACACTCCAATTAATGTTGCAATTGCACAAAATTAACTTCGTGAATGGTATAGCTAACTGCTATAGAGCATAGTGATAATTTATATTCGCGCTCCCTGCCTAGATAACACAAATTGTTACAAGTTCGCATTTCTATCATACTTTCAGCTTTTATTATCATCTTCTTCACTATGTTTTCTGAAGGTTGATGTGATAAATTAATTTATATGTATATTCTTATGAATTTTAAAATTTTTGTTGTGTTGCAATTCTTGTAAATTGTACCTGCACCTGTTGTAAAATGTTCTTATAAAATATAATCGTGCTGGTTGCCTAATTAATACTACTATTCACCAGTGTGCAATTCTAATGTTTTAAGCTTTATTGTTATCTCTTCTTCACTACGTTCTTCTGCTCATCTATGTGAGAAATTTAATTTCTGAAAGAAATTCGCTTCCAGGAGCAGCAGCTTTGAACTTAATTGGACCTCATCATATAGTAAAAAATTAAAAACTTTAAATCCATAAAAACGTTATGGAACTACTAGAAAAACTACAGAAATGAATGATATTGTAGCGATTGAAGAAATGAAGCTAAAAAATGCTTCAAGATTAAAGAAGCATCAACGTTAAAGTGTTTATATGTATATTAAGGAAATTTGAAGTACTCAGAGAACCCAGAAAAAAATAGGGCGACAAATGCCTGTATAAAAAATTTAAGAAACTAAACACTGTTAAAAGAAGAGGTGCTTGAGAAACATGTAAAAATTATTAGTAAATGCTTATTTAGATTTTAAAGTAGAAGTATCTATATAATTGGAATGCAGCAGTTAATCTTTCTAAAATACTGGTAGGTATATCGAAAGAAGGGGAAGGAAATAGAAATTGAAGCACGAACATCTTTATAGAAAAATTTCAGAAAGCGCATAGCAAAATGAGCGAAACAACTACCTTAATGATTATAGATTTCAAAAAAAGCTAATGCAAGTAGCAGGATACCCGTTAGATATAATAACTTTTAAATTTTCTATAGTAATATCTTTTTCTCCGTTCTTTCTCTTAAACCTCTCCTAAGATTCTCTTTCCTATAGGTACTTTGATAGACGCTGCCAAATAATTCGTGTGGTACCTTTGACATTGTTTAACAATGTAGAATACGGACTGAATGCCTGAAAGTCTGGAATTATTTGATCCATTTTGAAAAAGGAAAATATATCCAGGGATTTAACTATCAAGAGGGCACTACTCCAGTTTCTCTATTTAAACTAGCAAAAGGCTTACGGGCGAATAACAAAGCGAGTTTCGGTTAAACAAATTAACCAACACATTTTCACTCTACTACGATTCCTTTAACGTTGAAAAGTAAACACAGGTGATAAGAAGTACAGGGTGGGCAAAGTTTCGATGTTTTTGGGGTATTTCGGTAACTATACGATATATGGAAAAATGAGCCCCTCATCCTCGATCTGTTGTTTCCAGAAAAACTTAATGGTAAAATCCAAAATTGGCTATCGTCTTTTGTTTGCGAGTTATAAATAAAAGTTCGATGTTTCGACTTTTCGTTTTCTGGTTATATCTCGCTTATTTATGAAAATAAAAAATACGTTTTTCAGGCACTTATTTGTTACAAATACAGTCAGTTTTTCTAGAAAGGTTTTTAAATTCAAGTTATAACATAGAGCTATTTATTTTGATATGGAACTCATACGTAGCTGTGGCATTATGAAAAAGAGGATTTTGTCCCATTTCAATGATGCATATCATATGGGATGGATTTATTAATTTTCACTGCTTTATAGCAAAAATTCACAATATTCAAACTAGTTCTAATATTTCTTAGTTTTGTAGTTGCAGGCTTGTGCCATTTAGAATATACGTAATTAAAAAGTATCTGTCTTTGCTATGTTTACAATACCACTGTTTGATTGCCAAAATTAATCGCGTTTGATTGTTGCTTGTCCATATTATTCATTGATTTCGGAAGCTTTCATGGCCATTGTCATTAATTAAAAAAAAACTCTTATGCAACAATCCGGAGGAGGCAAAGGTTTCGCCTCTGGCGTGGTTAACGCGTTGAGTTACCGTGCTCTTTTTGCTTTTTCTTCCTGATGAAGCCCCTTACGAAAGTGGGCGAAACGTTGAGTTCTTCGACCTCAATAATGACACGGTCCAATCCCGGCAGTCGTTTTTTACATATTATTCTCTGTCCGTCATACATTTGAACACAGAAAATTGTTTCATTATCACTTTCTAAGAAATATTTCTTGATAAAGTGTTTGCATCTTCTCAAATAACAAATGCACTTTAAAAAAATTAAATAGTTTTTTTTTGTATACGGGGGAGGTTAAAAAATATGAAAATGACACAAGGATAAAGTACCCTTGATTTACAAAATACACAAAAATGTTAATTGTAAATATTTGTTATAACATTTCATATAATGGATTTGAATTGTTATTGATGTTTGCATCGTTTGTTATTAAATTGTGTTGAAGATATTTGTTTTTTAACACAAAAATCTTAGCACTAATTTCGAATCACGTAGTATCCTGGTTGCTAAGTGAGGGAACCTCAAGCTCGACAGTACACCTTTATCTTATTTGTTGATATGTTAACTTTGAAGTATCTCATTTACTAATACACAGGGTAGTAAGAAAAAATAGGACATACCAGTGAAAATTGTTTTTTCGGAGCATGTGACTTTGGCTGCATATTTAACACCTAATTTTAATTCTAAGCTACTTCTTCGAATAACATTTTTATCTATTTTGAAAAATAAGGGTACTTTATTCTTGAGCCATTCGCATGTTCTTGAACCTCCCACGTATACGAACGAAAATGTTTAAATTTTGGCAAGTGGATTTCAGTTTGAGAAGATGGAAGATCTTTTATCAGGAATAAAATTTTAGGATAAATGGATAATAACAAAAATCTGTGTTCAAATTTATGACGGACGGGTATATTACTCATATATAGGGTTATTAAAAAAACAATACCTCTAGTGTGCTGTGGCTCCATGGAGCCACACTAAAGGTGAAATTTATTTGAGCACTCCATGCATTATGATATATACCACTGGAATGGGGAAAATCATCTTTCTTATACTGCCCCAAACAACTGAGTTCCATATAAAAATACAACATAAGGGTATAACACAAACATCACCATTTTTTTTTAAAATTGATGCCACTGCATTCGTATCAAAATACTGCCTGAAGAACGTGAAGGTTTTCTATTTTCGCAAATAAGCGAGATATATCCAGAAAAGAAAAAATCCAAAAATTTAAGTTTTTTTATAACTTAAAAACAAAATACGGTAGCTAATTTTGGTTTGTCCATTAAGCTTTTCTCGAAAAAGGGGGATCTACGATGGGGTATCCATTTTTCGATATCTCCTATAGTTATGGAGATTCCCTATGAAAACATCGAAATTTGCCGAATCTGTACAGCACCATGTTAAAGGTCAACAGGGCCCATAAAACCTATCACGCCAAGTAGACGAAGAGGTCAGAGATATTTTGACAGCTTGCACAGAATTACGCATGGGCAACCGCCGGGGAGCGGGGACAGAAAGGGGCCGTGCCCCCTTGAGAATTTAGTAATTCCATTTTTTCAAATCATAAACACGGCAACCGCTTAACAAATTATAATCACGTAACATTTATATGGTGAAATTCATGAAGTTTAAAAGATTATACGAGATAACTGTAAAAAATCATGTTACTTTCATTGTGCCACGCATAGGTAGAATTTAGCCATCAGCGATATCACTGAAGTCACAGAAATACGGAGTACTATAGGTATGGGTTTTTTTTTAAACAGAGGTTTTATAATCTGTCATTTAATGACAATAAGTAAATTGTATGACTTATTCCAACATGCATGTCATGAAAGAAATAGTTCAATAACAAATTCCTTATTTAATATGGTTAATTAACTCAACTCACGCACAATCACTCAAATCGATTTGGAATATCTGCTGGCCTGAATCTTTTAAGTCTGGGCTCTTCTTCTTCGTTATCTAGGAGGCATGCAACTAGGGTGTTGGGGTGGGCACTTATTCGATCATGATATCTCACACTGAATTTCTTCATTAATCGTTGGTATGCCTAGGTCTCGGCGTATGGTTTCATTGGGGACGTACCAAGGAGCATTCGCCATGGTTCTTAGCGTCTTATTTTGAAAACGTCTCAAAATTTGTTTGAATTACTTGCTGTCCCCCACAGCTGGATGCCGTAGGCCCATATTGGTTTGAGCATGGCTGTGTAAAGCAGTATTTTATTACCCAGGGACAGTTGGGAATTACGTCCTAAAAGAAAAGTACATTTTCCGATGCTTTTCACCTAGTTGTTTACGTTTCGTGCAAATGTGTTTTTTCCATGTCAATCTTCTGTCAAGGTGAATTCCCAAGTATTTGGCACTGTCTGCTTGTGGGACTATCTAATTGTTGAATAATATCGTTGGGCAAGTTTCTCGTCTTGTTGTTAAAGTTTCGTGTACGCATTTCGATTCATTAATCTTGATACGCCACTTTTTACATTGCTGTATTGTATCTAGATAGGTTTGCAAGTTGTTTGATGCGATAAGGGGATCCGAGTGTGATGCTAGTACAGAGGTGTCGTCTGCAAATGTTGCTGTCAGTGTTGTTAAAGAGGTTGGAAGGTCAGCTGTAGATATAATATATATTATCGGTCCCAGCACACTTCCCTGCGGAACTCCAGAGCTGATGGGAAATCGAGTTGTTTGTTGTTCTCCAAACTTGACTAGAAAGTGCCTGTCTCCAAGGTACGATTTGATACGTTGGTAGTAGTCTGGATCAAATTTGCTCTTGATTTTAAATAGTAGGCCGTCGTGCCAAACCTTATCAAACGCCTGGGCCACGTCAATGAATACAGCAGAGCAGTACCGTTTTTCCTTAAAGTCCTTGACAATTTTTTGTACAACTCGATGAACTTGTTCGGTGGTAGCATGCTGCTGCCGAAAACCGAATTGATGGTCTGGAATTAGACTGTTTTTCAATAGGATGGGAGTAATTCGCAATCTTAGTACTGCATTAAATAAGTACGTTATAAATCTGTAGCCTTTACCTGGAAGCTCCTTCAGAATTTTCCCGGTGATCAGGTCATATCGTGGTGTTTTCGTGAGTTCAAGTTCTTGAGAATTTGGAATTCTGTCTCTTTTAAAGTAATTTGCTTTATTGGTAAGCTCATCTGGAACGGTGCTTCAAGTAGCTGTTTTATTTCGTTTTCCTCTTCGGCAGTGATTTCAGATGGGTATGGTTGGAATACCTTTGTTAAGTGGTTTGCAAATGCTAGGGCCTTTTCTTGATCAGATTTAGCCCAGTTTCCATTAACTGTACGAAGAGGAGGTATACGTTGTTGTGGTTTTTTTAACTTCTTGGTCGCTTTCCAAAGCGAGTACTCAGTGGCTTCCGTTGGCGATAAGGATTTCAAGTAATTTTGTATGGATTGGTTTTTGATGTCTAAAAGGAGCGTTTTAAGTTCAGCAGTTGCTTGATTTAACCTTTGCTTATCTTCTGGATGACTTGTTGTTTGCCACCGTTTACGAAGTCTGCGCTTTTCGGCAATTTTCTATTTTATTATTATAGGGCACTCAGAGTTGGAGAGAGACGCTGCGTCTTTTGCTGGGTTGCCTTCCAGGAAGCTTGCTTATCACATCATTGAAGTGTTCCACTGCAACGAAGATATCTTCTTCTGATTTTAAGGAAATGTCCAGTGCCAGTGATTCCTCCGTTAGATCCCTGAATATTTCCCACTTTGTATGTTTATTATTTAGGGTAGGTGTTTTATTAGTCAGTAATACTTTTGTTCAAAGGGTTACTATAATCGGTGAGTGATCAGTTGATAAGTCTAAGCATGACTAAATTTTTAGGTAATTACGATGGATCCCTTTTATTATGCAGAAGTCAAGTAAGTCAGGAAGTTTTGTTTGATCTGTGTGATCTGTGGGCCAATATGTAAGCTCGCCAGTGGATAGATACTGGGAACCAATGTTGTTCATTGCTCTTTGTAGTTCTCTTCCTTTCGTCAAGGTGATTCTAGCTCCCCATTGCTCGTTTTTAGCATTAAAGTTTCCTGCTGATATAAATCTGTGCCCTAGCGTATTTAAGTAATGTTCGTATTGTTGCTGATTATTATTATGTCGTTGGGGATAATAAACTGCCGAGATGGTTATTGGTCCTGTCCAGTCTTCGATGACAATTATTGTTGCTTGGAGATGAACTTGCTTGTATTCAGGAAGTTCATAATGCTTGATTTAGTTGTAATAATCACTGCTGTCCCAGCATGAGCACCGCCGTCTGAATGTTGAGTTGCATACACTGTGTAGCCTGGGATTTTTATGTAGCTTCTGTTTGTGTAATGTGACTCAGATGTAAGTATAACGTCTATGTATTGATTTGTAAGGAAATATATTAATTCTTCTCCGTGGTTTGTTAGCCCGTTGGCGTTCCATTCAGCCAATCTAATATGATGGGCCATTATGGGTTTTTGCGACAAGAGTTGTTAATTGGTTTAACATCGTTCCTATTTGTTCCATAAGTGCCTTTATCATCTTTTTTAGTTTTTGTATGTCTTCGGATGAGTTACTTGGTAGTAATTGTTGTGGTTGGAATGTGGTATTGGAAAATATAGGGAGGTTTCCTCTCACACCCTGAGCGTGCGTAAGATCTGGTCGAGTTCGTGTTGCTATCTTCTGAGTTATGTTCTCCGGTTGTTTTTTCCGTAGTTGCGGAAACATTATTTGTTGAAGCTCTTTGTGGACAGTGCATCCTCGAAAGTTGGCAGGGTGACTCCCGTTGCAATTTACACATTTTACTTCGTTATCTCTTTCTTTGCGTATGCACTCAGAAGTCACGTGGCTTCCTGTACATTTGACTCATCTTGAGCTGTGAAAGCAAAATATTTTTGTGTGGTCAAAACTCTGGCACTTGGCACATTGGGGTATTTGTCGTTTAGCATGAGGAGGTTCAACTACTACTACTGTATGAGCAAGTCTATTAATTTAGATATGTCCTTGTTGTTTTCAGCTGGGCTTAATTCAACAAAGAATAATGGTAACTCTATTTTGGTAACCCTGTGTTTTACATTAGAGATGTTGGTAACTTTGTGTCTATGTGATGTTAGTTCTTTCTTTACTTTCTCCATATTTGTAGTAGGATGTAGATTTGTAATTAATATCCTAAACGTACGTTCTTGTTTTTTTGTGGTAAGTATGGAAATCCGTATTCTTGTCTTTTAGGGCTTTAACGATAATCGTATATTTTTCAGAAGTTTTTGGTAGAATTTTAACTTTTAACTTTATTATGTAGTGTTTTGATTTCGTATTCGTTTTTGCTATTGTTTCTAGTAATTTAATTAAGGGCTCAATGATCTTGACGCCCGACACAAATATCGGTGGAGGTTTGTAATCCGGTTTTGTAGGATTAGATTCTTTATTTTGGTCTTTCGTTTGATCTGTGCTTTCCTCATTATTGTCATTGCTTAATAGACTAAAACGATTGGTAGTATTTAACCCGTAGTCCGTGATTTTTGATTGTTTGTTCTGTTGAAGGGTTTTTTCATTGTTTCCTGTACGGGCTCGTTACTTACTTTCGACTATTTTCCACTGAGTTTCTTGTACTGTGTGTGGATCGGATCTTGGAATTGCTGATAAAAGCTTTGATACGGCGTATTTAAATTTGGGTTTTTCAAAGGTTGATATGCATTATTTATAGAGAATTGTGATTGTGGGTTATTTACAATCTGCTGGTGCTGGTATTGATAACTTGGTTGGGTAAATTGCGTTTGGTAACTTTGGTCCACTTGCATAAGGCAATACTGTTGAGAATTATTAAATATCGTGTCCGGAGAATAATAATAGGCCATGGTGGCTTTAAAGATTATTAATTTATCGACTTACTGTGTCAGATTGTCGTGGAAAGCAACTAATATAGATTAAAACAGTTTCTTGACCCGAAGGTCGCACATTTAACGTATACACTTGATAAGTATGGTTGAAAACAAAAGTTGAGTTTAGAGAGAGTATATTAAGAAGAAACCTTATTCTCAATACACCCATGTTTTGCAGGACTCGCTGGTCAGCTAACTATAAATCTTTGCGCAGTTTTAATGAAAATGTTGGTATTATAAAACAATTTTTGGTATTAAATCAGGGGACATTTTAATGAACAGTGCAACCACCAAAAGAGCAGCTCAGTTATGGACCGTCGTGAATTCGCTTTCATTCGTTAGTTGCTTAAATATAGCAAGTAAATATTCAGTAATTGTATCCCTAGTTCATTCTGTATATTCGAGTATTTCTCGAGAACGCGAAGCGTTCAAGAGAAATACTCGAATTATACAGAATGCAGGCGGGGAATATTGCAAGACTATTCCTCGAAGAAATGTCATCTTTTGTATACCACACTATTCATTTTTAAAGAGTTTTCAGTTTTCTTTCTGAAATTTCTTGTGTACCTAGCTGGTTTGCTTTCCTTCCCGCAAATACTCGATATTGCACTTGTGCAAATACCCGAGTATTGCACTAGTGCAAAATATTCGCTATAGTCGACTCTGATTGGTTCAAATTTTGAAAATGGATTGTTGGGATTGGTTTATATTATCTGAGGGGAATAGTCAAATATATTGGAACCTGTTGCAAATATATTACAAGGAGTTTCAGTTACTTTCATCAATGGTCACCACCATATGATTTAATTACAAAAACTTGTGAGAAACGTCGCCTAGAGGTTAATACAACTTCAGCAGATTTTTATTCAAATGTGTTGTCTAACTGTGAGGAGCTTCATATAGGGGTACACAAACCACAGATTTGGGGTCAACAAATGCATACATCCTATTATTCTATTCAACTGAGAATTACTTTTAGAAAATCTGAATTTATTCCATATTTAGATCATTTGATTATTGCCTTAAAAACTAGGTTTTCAAAAGAACATATAATCATATTCTCTTTATTGAATATTATACCAGACCTACAAGATTTAGATGTTACATCTGTCGTAGCTAGGTTGGTGATCTCTATGGCATTGAAAATTTCTAAAGCGAATTAAATATTTGGGTAGACTATTTAACTTAATCTCAAATATCTGAAAATATAATCATTGAACACCTTATAGCACACTGTAATTTTTTTCCTGTTATCAAAGGTAGCTTGAAACTGCTTCTCACTTTGCCTAGCACTACTTTTACAATTGAGCACAGTTTTAGCACCTTACGCAGGATTAAAACTTGCTTAAGATCTACAATATGGCAAGACAGGTTCGTTGGGCTAACACTGTTGAGCATCCATCGCAATCGTGTGCTAGATACAAACAATTTTTCCACTTAAGTATTAGACATATTTTGCCAAAGAAATAGGAGATTCGCTTTAATTTTAGAGTAAAATATACTATATACTTTGTAGTTTTTCTTTAAGAAATTATTTGGTTTTGATATTTAACACATTTTAGTGATGTGTTTCAGTGTTTATTTTTTAAGTTCCGTTTCAACATGTTTATTTTATGAAAAAGATTCTCTTTAGTTTGCAGCTTAATTTTTATCATAATTTAATATTTGAAGTTGAAGTTCAAGAATCTATTATTATAAATTAAATATGTAAAACATTTACAAGGCAATGCGTATTTTGAAAGTTCTATTTTATTATTTTATTTGTAGAAAAACATTTGGCAGCTAATTTTTTCTCCTTTTACATTTATTATAAAAAACATAGTGTAAAAATATATTTCGACTTTCGTCTTCTTCAGTTTACACAAAGTTCACAAAGTCTGTAAGTTAAAATGAGTATTAGATGCTATTATCACATTATAGGTAAATAAATGAACGAAATCATTCACCTCAAGTTATGTAAAAAATATTTTTTATATTATAAATACCTTATAAATGCAATACTTCTAAGTTCCAAAAAATAACAAAATCCTTGTTTTGGCAAATCCCTTTCAAGTCCTTAAAATTGTTTGTTTTATTTGTCAGTATTGTTGTTAGGCTATTAGATATTTCTTCTGTTTTATTTAATTATATATCTATAGGAAAAGAAAAAATTTGTTGTTGTTGTAAATGATTAACGAATTTGAATGTGAAGTCCTAACCAATATACAAACGTGAAACCATCTAAATCAACCTTTTTACAATCAAAGTAGGTTCATATTAATTATAAGAAAACTGTTATATAACCTAACAAATAAAATTTTCTTTTCTATAGACTAAAAATAATGAAAACTACCACTATCCTAAGAGGTGTTAATGTAAAAAACCGCAATATACTTTTTAAATAAGGACTAAATGGAAGTAGCCAAAGCTAGGAATTGCTCAGAAAACAAAATAATTTTTAGCAATTTAAAATCGTGAATCGCAGTTTAACAATTTTATGTGAGATATCCTTAACCAGAGGTAGTACAAATGAAGTTCATCTAGTCAGCCTGTTTAAAAACAGTGTAAATTCTTTTAAATTATAAAAGGAAATTAAATAATTAAATATTCTTTTTCTATATAAAGAAAAACAGATTAAAACAACTGCAATCCTAAAAGGAGTTAAATAAATAGAAACAAAACAGTTTCAGGAGAATTAAATGAAAAATCAAAATAAAAGGAAATGTACAACAAACAAATTTCCCACATTTAGCAATTAATTGTAAGCTGCATGTAATTTAACAACAGGGTAAGTTCTATTAAAGCCTAAATATAATTTAAATAACAAAAAAAAACTTTTCCTATAGATACATAATTAAATAAAACAGAAAAAAAATCTAATATCCTAACAACAATACTGATAAATAAAACAAACAATTTTAAGAACTTGAAAGGGATTTTCCAAAACAAAGATTTTATTCTTTTTTGGAACTTGGAACTATTGAATTTATAAGGTATCTATAATATCAAAAATATTTTTTGCATAACTTTAGGTGAATGATTTCGTTCACTCATCTACCTATAATGTAATAATAGCATCTAATACCCATTTTAACTTACAGATTTTGTGAACTTTGTGTAAACTGAAGAAGACGAAAGTTGAAATATACTTTTACTCTATGTTTTTTATAGTAAATGTAAAAGGTATATCAATAAGTTTTTGAGAAACTTTTCTGCGGGTGCCCATCGAATTACGCATTTTACGCCAAACCACTTTTCCTTTTGGGGCAGTCTTACCATATTCTAGACGTCCTTCAAATATAAATAAGGGATGGTCTTAAAATTTGTCTTTGGTTTTTAAGTAACGCATTTATTGTATTCCTTTATCCTTTGATCTTATCGATTCTTATTTTTGGTGCGGTGCATTTGACTTTCGGTCACATTTTTCCCACTGTTTTTATTTCTTTATAGCCAGCTTGCCCCCACGTCGATTTGGTTCTGCTTTTTCTTCGGTTTGCTTGATAATTCTACTTTAACACCTACTTTGCAATGTTATTTTCTACTTTCTCAGTGAAGGTCCTGTTCATGATCATTTTCGTTTATTGATTTTTATTTTAAGCGGTGTTTGTTTGGCATTCCAGCATAATCCTTCATTAGTTGTAAAACTGTTCTCACGAATTTTCATTATTACTCCCAAACACCTGTTGAGAAATGGTTGTAGCTATTTGTAGCATTCGTGTTGAAGACTCAAAATTTTTGATTTACAGCTAGATGTTTTGAAATGTATTTTTCCTTGTTATAATGTTTCCTAGATAACGGAGCTTCGAAACATTTTCAATTAGTTGTTTATTTATATAACGATATTGTTGATTCCTGGTTGCACCCTTCATTGTTTTAGACTTTGTTATGTTTATTTCAGGGCTGAGTGTTTTACTATGTTCTACAAGCAGGTGTAGTTTTTTTCGGAGCCGGACATTTGGGCGCGGCCGTTTAGGCGCGGCCGTTCGGGCGCGGCCGTTTGGGCGCGAAGACACTTGGGCGCAGAGCCACTTGGGCGCGAGACATTTGGGCGCGAGGAAATTAATTAACGTATATTAGTATTAGCTAGCTTTACTATTCATATGTCTGAAAATTTATTTTAAATAACGAAAATTACCTAAAGCACGTCCAAGGAGGTGGCGGGAGGCAAAAATTTAGTATAGAAATATTAATTGTCAAAAATTAGAATATTATTAAAGCAAGTTAAAAATTTTAACTTTCCGGTGAATACTAGCAAATCTTTTGCGGAGATTTATTACATTAAAATAATAAGTAACAAAGAATAAATGAATAGAGATTGGGTACAAACAGAGCTATTGATGAACCATCCAACCATTTGGAGATTCGTCGACAGCCTGAAAACTATTCAACGAAGGAGAGATGTTGCTTATGAACAGTTACTTGCGGGAAATGAGCCCACTGAAAAAAACAAAAATTTGTCCAGTCTGATAGAAAATAAAAAATTTGGTTAAAGATTATAATAATCAATATAATCATGTAGACGGAGTAAACAATAGGGACATTCTAGAATTTTTAAGGGACATTTTGTACAATTATGAAATACATGCGTGGATACTTCTTGTTTATATTTTAAAAAATTGTATATATTTACTTTAAGAATAATATGTATTATAATGGTAAAAATGTCAAAAATACATTTTGATTATTAAAATTAATCTTTTTATATGATTATTTATTATTATTCTTATTTCTGCTTTTATCTTCAGTTAGTCGGTTTATAACATAACGAAAATAATTGATTACTTTAAAATTTAAGGTTTATTGTTAAGTATTATCATTATAAACAAAACTCGAAGTCGACTAGTTTCGGTCAAAACAGAACACATATTAGAATCATATTAAACATTAGAACCATCAATCGATTAAATATAGCACAGCATTATTCATTTAGCAGCACAATAAATGAATTTTTATTTAAAATTATTTTCAACACCTATATATAATCTATTTCCATCTTTATTACAATTCAGAATTATTATTTCATATCTAACATAGGTACTGCCTTTTTTATGTATTCAGAATTATTTCAAAACTAATCTAATATTCTACCTTCTTTATTTTTATTCGGATTTATTTCAAAATTTATCTAATATAGGTACATACTACCACCTTATTTAAAATTAATCTCATAATGGTTTCAATAAATAATTGGATTATTCTTTTAATATTGTTTGATTAATTACATTAACTTCTCAGGATAAATAATGATTTAATAAATGTTTGTTTATTTATGCCAAATTGAAATTATTCACACTTAATGTGTTCCTCAATCTCAATGTTGATCCTTTCTCGCGCCCAAGTGTCTCGCGCCCAAGTGTCTCGCGCCCAAGTATCCCCGCGCCCAAACGGCCGCGCCCAGACGGCCGCGCCCAAACGGCCGCGCCCAAATGTCCTAGACCGAGTTTTTTTGTATATCTCTATGTGTATTGCGTATATACCACAAGACATACGACAACAGCATAGTCTAGGGCGGTAAGCCCGTTCGCCTCCACGAAATTCCTGTTCTATGGAAGTTAATATTTGTAATCTTCCAGTCTACTGCAATTTTAAACAGAAACGAAAAAAGTAGAAATAAAACACCATACACAGGGGTCTATTCTATAAATTTTACCACAATGGTAAGTAATGCATTGATATGGTCTACGCAAGATTTCTTTGACCTAACGACAGCTTGTTCGGGTCGGGAAGTTGGTTCTAAGTATATATTCTATTAAACTAGCATTAATTATGTGACCTTTAATTCTATTAATCATATTTAGTATGATATTCACTCTCCAGTTGCAACATTTCGATAGATCCACATTTTTTTTGTTATTTCATTACGACTCCATTTTTCCTTTCAGTGGGTATTACTTCGTGTTCTGTTGAACTCTTGTTTTGTCCGCCAATCATGAAGTTTTGTTACTGCCGTTTTGACTTTATTACAGCTGGGAGCCTCGTTGTTGGTTCGTAGTTGAGGGCGACCTCCACATGCGCCTCCTCAGCTTATCAACTAATAACACTGAAAAGTATTCTTCTCATATTTGGATTGGTCCTTCGTCTGGCGTAATCATTCCCCCTGCGACATTCCGTAATGTTTCTTTTCTTCTTTCCTGCTGTTGCTTATGCCTGCTAGAATAATGCGTCGGTCTTGTCGTGTTTCTTGCTTATTTATCGTATTTAGTTTATATGTTATTAATGTCCTTTTGGTTATGTCAAACTGTGCGATATTCACTTGCCCTTTGCTGCATTTGCAGGCTCTAAGAGTTTTCGGTGATGTTTAGCGTATTTGTAGATGCTTTCCAACTTGGTCAAAGTAACGACTTAACTAGTACAAAAAAGCCATCAGGTTCCTGACGAGGTCCTAGGGCTTCACCAGAAGTAGTTTTCAGTTTCCGCTCAAGGCCCGAGGTGAGGGCGAAACTATGTTCGCAACCGGAGAAATCTTCAAGCCGGCTGTATTCCGTCTCCCATAAAATGCGTCCCTTACGGAGCGGAGCGTCTTTTGGCAGCACAAATTGGGGAATCATAATTTTTCGAACACCGAAAATACAACTTACGTGGATATAAATACTGTACTCAAAGCTACAGAAACATTGGGACAAAATCCGCTTGTTTACAAGTGGAGCCATCCTCTCTTAGTGGTTCTAATTATAGAAATAACAGGAAATCTCATAACGCCGAGGCCTTTTTGTGCAAGAGGCAGTGTTGATAGCCTAAGTCGGCAAGCGTCCAAGGAAGGAGCTACATTGGTGACCTAAGCGCGGAGATGCTCAAGGTGTTTTCAGCACCCGAATGCAGTTCTCATTTATTGTTCTATGAACATGCACTGCATAAGTGATTTTATTTCAAGAAAAGTAAAAATGTAACGTAAAGACTAATAGTCAGATAATATTTAGATTGTTCTTAATCTATTTCATTCAACGATAATTTGACCACTGATTTCTTTAGCTACCGATAAAAGCAAAGTTAATGAGCATAAACGACGTAATCAAATTAATTAAACTGAAGCTACAGACTGCATTTTCAATACACACTTCTAGACGAAATGAAAGGACCACGAATAAAATTTGGAATACCTTAAAAAAATTAATGTACAGATGTAACTTTGTCAAGTTTCCACTCTTTTTCTTCTTTTTCTTCTATCTAGTCATACTCTGATATATGATAGTCTTTCCGCTTTTAATCGTTTCTGTTATTTGCTAAGTTGCACCAGTTACTTTCTATAGCCTTTCCTACGATTTCGATACAAATTACTATTTTCTTCTTGTTTTTCTGCAGAAACTCGATTATTACAAGCTTTTACCTCCCTCGCCTTCAATTCGGGCAGATAATACAATCCATTTTCACTTTTACTTGGCTCTTCTTTTGGTCACGGGACTTTAAAGACACAGATCCTCCGTATTTAACTACAAGCCTCACTATGCGGTATCCTTGTTACTGAAACCTGACCGAACGTGTACACAGATGGTGCTCTATGCAGTGGATAACGCTGCATTGGCATATCTATGACATTTGCTATACACTAAATTAATATCAGTCTTCTCCATACTTGTAAACACCACTTAAATTGTATTATTATTTCATATTACTTGTCTTTAAACTTACAGCTGTCAGAATTAACTGCCAATTACCTTACTGTCTTAAAGGCCCAGCAATTCTAATCAGTATGTCATTTAGATAAACATGCGGTACCTGTGCTGCCATGAAATTTGTACATTGGATCTGACAAATTGCTTTTTGTATTATCTAATTTCTTGCCTTGATAATTAAAAGTATAACCGCATCAAGTAACTTAAGTGACAAGAGCTTGACACTTAGTTTTATCAAATTTGGTACCCATAAGTTTATAAAGCTTTGTCTAGCAGTTCTGCTTCAGGTTAAAATATCATCATTGTACTACGATCCTACTGACACCAAAGTGAATATTTGGTAAGCGTAGAATAAAGTCACAATAAAGTATTATTCTGTCATGAGCCATCAACGCGGTTAGTCGCGTCCTAGCTAGCGCTGCTCTATTTAAATTCTATAAAACACTGGTTTCCTGCTAAAATTTTATTTGCCAACATGCCGTCCGGTCTACGTAGTGCTAAAAGTGACCAAAATGAAGATGTGGTGCAACGGGTAGTGGAAAAAATCCTAACCTCGAAGGTCACTATGGACTTAATAATACAAAATATAGTGGAACGTGTGAAGGAGCAATTCGAAGAGCGAATAGAAACTCTGGAAACCAAATTGATAGCACTTGAAAAAGAAGTCGATAAGCTTAATAACGAGTTTCGTGATAAATCTGATGAACTTGAGCAGTATTCGAGGATAAATAACCTCAAGAGTTTTTGGTATACCCGAAATGGCAGGGGAAAACAGCGATGACGAGATCATTAAGCTGTGCAAGAATAAACTGGCTATAGATATCTCTCCGGAAGACATAAATTGCAGCCACCGTTTGATGGGCAGGGAAGGCGGAATACGTCCCATCATTGTCAAATTTAGAAGCCGCAATGTTCGCAATCAAATCTTCAATTCGAAGAAAAAACTGAAGGGGATTAAGGCAGTCATTCGTGATGACCTAACTCGGGATAGGGCATCTATATTAAGAGAAGCTGTGAATCGATTCACCACAAAAAATTTTTGATCCTTGCAAGTAAAATTTGCATAAAGTCTGGCAATAAAATTCTAAAAATATGTACTCTAGATAACCTCAATAAAATTCGAATGTAAAATTCTGCAGCAGTGCTGGGCAATTCTGATTGTGCTATCACTCGGTGCACTTGTACTCGTTGATTAAATTTCTTTTCGTGTACTAGCACAGAATAATTTAATTTAGTTTTATAATATTATAATCATATCAAACTTATACATTTAATAATTATATTTATTTTCTTAGCAATATATGAGTAATTTTAAATTTGAGCATCTAAATGTTCACTCGTTGTGTGCTCATATAACTGAAGTTAGAGATTTGATAATTTCTAATAATTAGGATATCGTGGGCATGTCTGAAACCTTGCTAAAAAGTTCAGTTTCAAGCAATATATGTGATATTTTAGACTATGAATTGGTGCATTTAGATAGTGATGTTTCAAGAGGAAGAGGGATTGCGTTTTACTCTAAAATTTTCTTTGGTAGAACCTAGTTTTAAATACGATACTTTTGAGTCGCTGTGGATTGCTGTTCCTGTTAAAAAGAAGCTGTTTCTGTTTGGTGTGATTTATAAATCACCCATCACCAGTAACTCTAAATTTGTGGACGAGTTTGAGGAGTGTTTTTCTTTGGTTTCACCATCGTACAATGATTTTTTTTTGTACAGGGGATTTTAATTTAAATGTATTAGATCTGAACAAGAATATTAACAAAAAATTCTTAACTCGCATCACAGCTACCACTTCCACCAGCATTGATTTAATAATTGTTACGGATCCGAATTTAGTTGGCAGGCTTGTCGTGGTCGACACCTATGGATTTAGTGAATCCGCTCAAAAACGTAACCCAACTACACGCCTTTATCGTAATTTCAAAAACTTTGATATCGATTTATTTAATTTTTATTTAATGCTCCTTGGGAAATAATAATTGAACTATTCGATATTCATGCGCCTTATAAATTGGTTAAATTATCAAAACCTCCCGCACATTGGCCTACTGATAATGTCAAATTAATGATTTCACTTCGAAACAAAGCCTTCAGCAAATTTTAAAGAACGAAAAACCTTACGCATTGGAATTTCTATAAAACACTTCGTAACTATACGACTAGTGCAATTCACAGAGAAAAGAAGGCCTTCTTAAATTACACCTTTCAAGAAAGTAAGAGTAAAAAAATTTATGGCAAAAATGAAAACATTTAAATATTCACACCAAAACAAAAGCTAGCGATCTCACAAATCATCTTTCTGGCGTGAACAAAATTAATACTTATTTTACCGAATCGGTACAACAATTATCTAAAAGCCCTGATCAAAACTTGGTGGATTATTATAAGGCAAACATAAAAGCTGACTCGGAAACCACTTTTATATTCTCTCAAGTTACAGAGGACATTGTTCTAAAAATAATTGATAGTATTAAGACTAATTCTACCGGTTTTGACAATATTAATATCAAAATGATTACGTTATGCTGTCCAGTTTTATTGCCGCACTTAACTCATATTATTAATAACTGTTTAGATCGTAGTTGTTTTCCGGCTTCATGGAAAGAAGCTACAGTTCTGCCGCTACCTAAGGTTACTTCTCCGCTCGAATTAAAAGACTTGAGGCCCATATCTATTTTACCAGTGCTTTCAAAAATTCTTGAAAAGGTTGTGGATTTTCAAATAAGATCGTTCCTGGAAAGTAATAAAATATTACTGGAACTCCAGTCTGGTTTTCGACTAGGCCATGGATGCTCGTCGGCTATGTTGCACATAGTGGATGATATTTGTACCGCAGTTGATAAGAAGCAATTCACAGCTCTGATCTTATTGGATGTTTCGAAGGCGTTCGAAACAATTAATTACGAACTGCTTTTGGCCAAATTATTTTTTATAAGTTCAGTCAATCGTCTATCAATTTTATTGGTGATTATTTAAAGTCAAGGTCACAAACAGTTTTCGTTAATGGTCAGATATCAGATTCCCAATGCGTAGCAACAGGTGTACCTCGAGGCTCTGTTCTTGGTCCGCTGTTGTATATTATTTACACGTCAGATTTTTCCAATCAGATTTCAAACTGCAATTTTCACCTATATGCTGACGACACTTAACTATACTATTCTTTCCCGCAGCATAATACAATGCGGGCTAATGACATGATCAATGCAGATATTGATAAGATTGTTGAGTTTGCTGA
This sequence comes from Agriotes lineatus, assembly GCA_940337035.1. Lineage (NCBI taxonomy): Eukaryota > Metazoa > Arthropoda > Insecta > Coleoptera > Elateridae > Agriotes > Agriotes lineatus. Next base: position 11,252,459 of record OW679197.1, read on the forward strand.
TAGACATTCTTTAGTTATTAATTCCACCAAATCAACATTACTTTTATTTGTTTCGGAAAAGAATAGAGCTGAGGTTATCGAAGAACTGAATTTGAGAGTTGGTAATAGTAAGCTTCCTGTTGCGGAGTGTGGCCGTGATCTGGGTTTACTAATGGATTACAAACTAAGATTTAATGAACATATAAATAAAATTATCCAAAAAGCGTATTGTGTTTTAAAACAGCTTTATTACAATAGGCATCTCATGACCCATGATACCAAAGTTTTATTATCTGAAGTCTGCGTGCTCTCTCATTTTAGTTTCAATGATTCGGTATATGGATCGTGTATAAGTAGTAGAGACTGTAACCGTATACAATTAGTTCAAAATAGTTGTCTACGTTTCATTTATGGCATTCGAAAGTTTGACAGAATATCTCATAAATTAAGTGATACAAGCAAATTGCGCGCTACGCGCACTTGAAATAGGATACGCGAAAGGTCAAGCTCCGAGCCGAGCGCTAAGATAAGAAAAACAAAACCTAAACAAATATAAACATCTGTGAAGCCGGAACGTGAGATTTTATTTTGTGCCACAGACACACAGACAAACACACATTAATGAAAATTATATTATAGATTGATTGTCTTACTATGAAAAATAGACGTTATTTACATACCGCCTGCTTCTTTCATAAACATAAAAACAAAAAGTCCGCCTTATTTGTATAATAAGATCAGATTCAGAACTGACATTCATAACGTCAACATTAGATTTAAAAATGTGATTACTCCTCCTTCTCATAAAACTACATATTTTGAACGTTCTTTTTCGTTTAATATTTCTAAAATGTATAATTCTGTATCTGATAATCTTAAACAACTTTCTTTGTTAAAAAAGCACACCTTATTTCCTCCTTAAAAATATCACAACGTGCACAATAATTGTAAACCTTTCATATGATGTAAATATTTATATTATGATTACTTATATCATGCTTATATTTGTTTCTTTAAATTACGTGTCATACTTGCTAGTATGTATATATGTGCAGGGTTTAGGTGTTAGGGCAGAAAGTGGTCTTGCCATTATTCTGAACCTCGCCCTGAGTTTGACTGAAATTTTGTTATACTGTTATATATTTTGGTTTGTTTTGTATTTGTTTCAGTCCATAAAGTCACTATTATTATTATTATTATTATTGATAATTTAAAAATATATTTTTGTAAATATGAACTGAACTTGTTACAATTGCAGTTAAAACTAAATTTATTAATAGTCTACCTTCAGTTACATTATATTATTTTTTATTATTAACCAACTAGATGATTTCATGTTATACCACACCAAAGAATTTACTTAAATTTTGCAATCTCATTAAAGTCCTAATTTTCATAATGTCGATTATAAACATCTATGGTCAATAGCGCATTTGTCAGCCGATTAATTGGATTGCTTCGAAAGAAAGGGCTATAATAATTGCGAGGGCCCACACTAATTAATTTCTGAATTGTTAAATCCAGCAATTAATGGAAAATGCTTGAACAGTTGGTTGAATCGAAATATGCGTGTGTTCCAAACTCTTACTGCAGGTCCGCTAGCCATTACAACCGTCATTTAATGGAATAATCCAAATGAGCAATATAAGGTATTCGGAAATGGATTACCAACCCGTCATTTTATATTTTAAATAGAAGCAAAGCGAACGGTCGACTACGAATATTGGTATGCCCCAACATATAAATATTGAGAGAGTTCAACCATAAGTTTTGATCAAGGAAACGGAATTCTAACGCATATTTGTTTTGCCCCTTTGGAAAATGGCATCCAATTTCTGATATTTTTCTTTAATGAATGCAGGTGATTTTACATTAGCTCTATGTGCGATAAATAATCTATTGTTACTATAACCATAAGGTGCAAAAGTCCTTTCTAGTGATACATAATATTATTGGTTTTGCTATTCGCAGAAGTCGCTACGATATTATTATTGGACATCCGTGCACAATACCATTTGGTGAGGTTCACATCGCTTTTAATTAAATTCGCGGCAAAGCTTTTTTGTAATTAATATTAATGCAGCCAGCATTACGCGTATCAGTACGTAATGGCCTTAGTGTGCGCGGTGTTTTGACAAAGCAAATTTTACACGCAATCAGAAGCCGCGATAGCGATCTGAGTTGTTTGGATACTCAAAGCACGACGCTTTTAATCAGCCCGAATCTCGACACTAACTTACACCGGATATCCGGAATATCAGACTTGTCGTGAATTTCCTTCTATTAAAACTGCTATTAGCTGACAGGCCATGATGCATGATGATAAAAGACTTCTGGAAAGTCGACTTTCGGCTCGATCAGTATGAAATCGGCTTGGTGTACAGAGAGGTCCTTTAAGTTTTATTCCGTTTACCCGTGCATGCCGGGGAGAGAAGATTCCTGATTGAGAAATACCTTGAGAAAGGAAACTTAATTTTTACGGAAAGCCAATTCGAGTCGGCCTGGCAGCGAGAATTCTAGTCTCAAAGAGACAAAAACGTGACCGGCGGAACTTGTCAGCTACCTTGATTTCGAGTTAAGAAACAAAGGGTGGCTATTAGTTTACGACAAAAGCTCGTCTTTCGTTTTCTTGGGAAAATTCCATTACTGTAGCTTATAAACGAAACTCAATTCGGTGTGTGTGTCGGCACGTTCTTTCCCTTCAGCATAAACACCTTGCCATAATCTCGTGAAAAATCTAATCGCCATGAGATCAAACTTGAAAATAGCAATTAATAAATAAAATAAATTACACTATTGCGGCTTAAAAGTGGAAACAATTAAACGCCTTAAGAGTTTTAGTGATAAGAAACAACAAGCTGTAAGAGCGGGTGACGCTGTATCAGATACGGATCCTGTAACAAATAGCATACCTCATGGATCTGTCTTAGGACCTTAGCTCCGTAGCATAAACACAGCTTACACAAAACATTACCATTCTTTAACAACGTCAGTATGTAAATGAGCTATTTGTAGCGAAATCACATTTGGGTTCAACTCGATAGGAAATTGTTATGTTTGCCATTTAAAAGAAGCTAATTAAGCAAAACTAACAATAAAAATAATTGAAAACAGTAACATTCGACTGCAGCTGACTACACTGAATAAGATGTGTAGGAAATATCTAGTATTGTTTTAACCTATTGTTATTTTCCATGAACACATCCTTTATTAAAAATAACTGGATGTAACTGCTAAGGATACCAATTAACTCAAAACTTTAGGGACTATTTCTAATGCTAAGAACGGAAGAATGGTGAAAGAAAATTTTGCAAGATTGCACACAGTACAAAATTGGAGAAGATCAAGTAGGATTTATAAAAGGACGAAAATGTGTAGATCTTTTCTGTGTGATACAATTGTAACGTTTCGCTCCGATTTTAAATGCGTATTAGTCATAATAAAATATTATGGACATTTAAAATCTCACGTTTTACGTTAGTTGCGCTCCGGGGTGCCCACGGCCGAAGATTCGTCGCGATTCGCAAACGACACGACAGATCGTTCCGCACGCATTTTTCCTACCACCTTGGTGCCCGAGAGGGAGATCAACCACGTATAAAACCAAATTGTTCCGCCGAACTTCAAGAGAATTAATCCGAGAAATCATCTCGATTCCCCAACCTGGCCCACGGCCCCCGGCTGCAGAAAACCCCGCTCTCGGTCCAGCCGGGCCAGCAGAAATATTTGAGAAAATCTCGAGTTAGATTCCCGAAGAACCAACCTTTAGAAAACCTGTCCCGCTGTCGAAGGTTACTATCCGTCCTGTGGATAAATTAACTGTGAAATAACTCTGAGCATCAGAGTGCGCTATTTTGGATAATTCAAAGTTCCAAAGCTCACCTGACTTTTTAATTGTGAAATAATCAGGGTTTGAAAAAACCCGGGTTTTTTCAGAAAAACCCAACCCACTGGGCCCATGGGGTTTTTTCGGGTTTTTTCGGGCTGTTTCGGGTTTTTCCCGGGATAATGGCTCTTCGAATAAAAGACGAAGCATTTTTTCCATCATCATTGATGACGGATGCTGTCATCAATCAGTTTTCATCCTCTCAATGGTGGAAACTTATTGCAAGAAGAACCGAAAAAATGTCATCCTTGCCACATGGTTTTTGCGATTTTTTCTTAGGTTTATCTTCGGAGCCGGCATCTTCAGCTTCCATTGAAAGATACTTCTCTACATTCGGAATTGTTTGGAGTCAACTTAGAAATCGCCTGGGCGTCGAAAAAGCCACAAAACTAGTGCAAGTGTACAGACATTTGCGCTCAACTGATACACACACTATTAACTGGTAATTATTAATTGTTCTTGCTCTAATATTCTGTTTTTTACAATCATTAATTATATTTCTAATGTTCTATTATTCTTAAAGGTAATTAATTGTGTTTTACTAATTTGTAATAAAATTCTAAAAGATGAGGTTTTTTGTTCAAATTTTTTAACCCAAGTTGTGAGTTTACTAGTCCCTTGGAGTGAATCCAGGACCGAAAAACCCAGTGGGTCTTTCAAGCGGTTTTTTTCACGTGGTTGTATTTCCACGGTTTGACGACCCCTAAACCTTTTTGGCCGAAACAAGGCCCGAACTTCCCGGCAAAATATGTGATTCTTCCAGGTCTAAGAGAGCTACGTGCCTGTAGGAATTAATCTGCCCATACTGGAAGTTAACCTTGCCACGAGCGAACAGATAGAACGAGGTTAGGGGTTATCATCTGATCTTATCAGAACGCGACACGGACGTACACTTGCACCTCGAACACATATATGGTAACGATATCGAACTCTCAGTTAGTTATTGGTAATTAAAGCAAACTATAATTATTCAAGTTTGTTTACAATGCCGCCAGCTGTCAATAATAGATTACTGTGTTACAGGTCTACCAACGCTAGTAAAATTCCCTATTGGTTCCAGCGACCACCATACCGTAGATTTATGTTGAAATAAAATTTACTTTGTACATATTCATGAATTATCTATTTAGTTATTTTCCAACTGTACATAGTCGACAATAAATGTTATTTAGGTTACACTACCTTCGTTAAATCAGTCAAGGAATAAATATAAAGCAAACCTGGCCAAGTCACAACGCTACCATTTATAAGGGCAAAATTAGTGAATGCTAATCTACTATAAATACACCAGGGAGCATTACACAACAACTTATAGAAAGGAAGACGGTAACAAACATAGTTATTTATTGAATTTTTACGGACATAAAGGAAACGTACGACTTAGTCCGCAGGATAAAACTATGAAAGGTATTGAAATACAAAATAGAATTTACTATAACAATATAACGTATAGCACAAAATGTCTTCTACATGACTGCTCCATACCAAAGATGTTCAAAATTTTCTTGAAGCAGACACGAGAAAAGAACATGACGTGTATATTTGCTATTTCTTCTTTTTAATGCTGCATCTTATATTTTAAAAGAGCGAGGTAATATTATTGGTATGTTTCGCATATTACTTGTCAATTTTTGACCACGGCATGGTACTCGAATAGCCTAACTGCGTTTTAACAAGGTCTACGGAAAATATGTCTTCTAACTATTAATGATTTTCGGCAGTTATATTTCAGTAATACATACATAATTTGGTTGTTCTCTTTGTGTTAGCCTGTTGATAGTGGGTACTGATAGTGCGGAATCGTTTGATGGGATATATAACTTTTTTCTATTTTAGTGTGTACTACTATAACTTACACATTTGTTTGATGTGTCTTCCCATGGGTGTTACTTGTTAGCCTTAATTTCGCTATACTTTACTAGCGGGCCGCATTTCGCTCTTCATAGAGGATCCCAAGGGATTCCGTCGTCTTTCGACCTTTGTCACACACACACCTAGGTGCAACCTAATAACAGACGCCGCGGGAATGCCACCGCTGCCGCAAGCTGAGCCGAAGAACAGGTACCAATTGTGTAATAAGCTAGTTCGTTCGCATATTCTTACAACTTAACCCTTTGAATCGGCGCCCGACGCTGAAATAATGCCAGTGTACTCTGTTTAAAATATAACGTAGTGAACTAACATTTCGTGCTGCAAGCCAGCTATGTTCTTTTGCCAAATTACTTAATAATGCCAGAGTACACTCTGTTTAAAATGTAACGTTGTGAACTAACATTTAGTGCTGCTAGCCAGCTGTGTTCTTTTGCCAAATTGCTGAATAATGCCAGAGTACACTCTGTTTAAAATGTAACGTTGTGAACTAACATTTCGTGCTGCAAGCCAGCTGTGTTCTTTTGCCAAATTACTTAATAATGCCAGAGTACACTCTGTATAAAATATAACGTAATGAACTAACATTTTGCGCTGCAAGCAAGCTATGTTCTTTTGCCAAATTACTTAATAATGCCAGAGTACACTCTGTATAAAATATAACGTAGTGAACTAACATTTTGCGCTGCAAGCAAGCTATGTTCTTTTGCCAAATTACTTAATAATGCCAGAGTACACTCTGTTTAAAATGTAACGTTGTGAACTAACATTTAGTGCTGCAAGCCAGCTGTGTTCTTTTGCCAAATTACTTAATAATGCCAGAGTACACTCTGTATAAAATATAACGTAGTGAACTAACATTTTGCGCTGCAAGCAAGCTATGTTCTTTTGCCAAATTACTTAATAATGCCAGAGTACACTCTGTATAAAATATAACGTAGTGAACTAACATTTTGCGCTGCAAGCAAGCTATGTTCTTTTGCCAAGTTACTTAATAATGCCAGAGTACACTCTGTTTAAAATGTAACGTTGTGAACTAACATTTCGTGCTGCAAGCCAGCTGTGTTCTTTTGCCAAATTACTTAATAATGCCAGAGTACACTCTGTATAAAATATAACGTAGTGAACTAACATTTTGCGCTGCAAGCAAGCTATGTTCTTTTGCCAAATTACTTAATAATGCCAGAGTACACTCTGTTTAAAATGTAACGTTGTGAACTAACATTTAGTGCTGCAAGCCAGCTGTGTTCTTTTGCCAAATTACTTAATAATGCCAGAGTACACTCTGTATAAAATATAACGTAGTGAACTAACATTTTGCGCTGCAAGCAAGCTATGTTCTTTTGCCAAATTACTTAATAATGCCAGAGTACACTCTGTATAAAATATAACGTAGTGAACTAACATTTTGCGCTGCAAGCAAGCTATGTTCTTTTGCCAAATTACTTAATAACGCCAGAGTACACTCTGTTTAAAATGTAACGTTGTGAACTAACATTTCGTGCTGCAAGCCAGCTGTGTTCTTTTGCCAAATTACTTAATAATGCCAGAGTACACTCTGTATAAAATATAACGTAGTGAACTAACATTTTGCGCGGCAAGCAAGCTATGTTCTTTTGCCAAATTACTTAATAATGCCAGAGTACACTCTGTATAAAATATAACGTAGTGAACTAACATTTTGCGCTGCAAGAAAGCTATGTTCTTTTTCCAAATTACTTAATAATGCCAGAGTACACTCTGTTTAAAATATAACGTAGTGAACTAACATTTTGCGCTGCAAGCAAGCTATGTTCTTTTGCCAAATTACTTAGTAATGCCAGAGTACACTCTGTTTAAAATGTAACGTTGTGAACTAACATTTAGTGCTGCAAGCCAGCTGTGTTCTTTTGCCAAATTACTTAATAATGCCAGAGTACACTCTGTATAAAATATAACGTAGTGAACTAACATTTTGCGCTGCAAGCAAGCTATGTTCTTTTGCCAAATTACTTAGTAATGCCAGAGTACACTCTGTTTAAAATGTAACGTAGTGAACTAACATTTTGCGCTGCAAGCAAGCTATGTTCTTTTGCCAAATTACTTAATAATGCCAGAGTACACTCTGTATAAAATATAACGTAGTGAACTAACATTTTGCGCTGCAAGCAAGCTATGTTCTTTTGCCAAATTACTTAGTAATGCCAGAGTACACTCTGTTTAAAATGTAACGTAGTGAACTAACATTTTGCGCTGCAAGCAAGCTATGTTCTTTTGCCAAATTACTTAATAATGCCAGAGTACACTCTGTATAAAATATAACGTAGTGAACTAACATTTTGCGCTGCAAGCAAGCTATGTTCTTTTGCCAAATTACTTAGTAATGCCAGAGTACACTCTGTTTAAAATGTAACGTTGTGAACTAACATTTAGTGCTGCAAGCCAGCTGTGTTCTTTTGCCAAATTACTTAATAATGCCAGAGTACACTCTGTATAAAATATAACGTAGTGAACTAACATTTTGCGCTGCAAGCAAGCTATGTTCTTTTGCCAAATTACTTAATAATGCCAGAGTACACTCTGTATAAAATATAACGTAGTGAACTAACATTTTGCGCTGCAAGCAAGCTATGTTCTTTTGCCAAATTACTTAATAATGCCAGAGTACACTCTGTTTAAAATGTAACGTTGTGAACTAACATTTCGTGCTGCAAGCCAGCTGTGTTCTTTTGCCAAATTACTTAATAATGCCAGAGTACACTCTGTATAAAATATAACGTAGTGAACTAACATTTTGCGCTGCAAGCAAGCTATGTTCTTTTGCCAAATTACTTAATAATGCCAGAGTACACTCTGTTTAAAATGTAACGTTGTGAACTAACATTTAGTGCTGCAAGCCAGCTGTGTTCTTTTGCCAAATTACTTAATAATGCCAGAGTACACTCTGTATAAAATATAACGTAGTGAACTAACATTTTGCGCTGCAAGCAAGCTATGTTCTTTTGCCAAATTACTTAATAATGCCAGAGTACACTCTGTATAAAATATAACGTAGTGAACTAACATTTTGCGCTGCAAGCAAGCTATGTTCTTTTGCCAAATTACTTAATAATGCCAGAGTACACTCTGTTTAAAATGTAACGTTGTGAACTAACATTTAGTGCTGCAAGCCAGCTGTGTTCTTTTGCCAAATTACTTAATAATGCCAGAGTACACTCTGTATAAAATATAACGTAGTGAACTAACATTTTGCGCTGCAAGCAAGCTATGTTCTTTTGCCAAATTACTTAATAATGCCAGAGTACACTCTGTTTAAAATGTAACGTTGTGAACTAACATTTAGTGCTGCAAGCCAGCTGTGTTCTTTTGCCAAATTACTTAATAATGCCAGAGTACACTCTGTATAAAATATAACGTAGTGAACTAACATTTTGCGCTGCAAGCAAGCTATGTTCTTTTGCCAAATTACTTAATAATGCCAGAGTACACTCTGTTTAAAATGTAACGTTGTGAACTAACATTTAGTGCTGCAAGCCAGCTGTGTTCTTTTGCCAAATTACTTAATAATGCCAGAGTACACTCTGTATAAAATATAACGTAGTGAACTAACATTTTGCGCTGCAAGCAAGCTATGTTCTTTTGCCAAATTATTTAATAATGCCAGAGTACACTCTGTATAAAATATAACGTAGTGAACTAACATTTTGCGCTGCAAGCAAGATATGTTCTTTTGCCAAATTACTTAATAATGCCAGAGTACACTCTGTTTAAAATGTAACGTTGTGAACTAACATTTCGTGCTGCAAGCCAGCTGTGTTCTTTTGCCAAATTACTTAATAATGCCAGAGTACACTCTGTATAAAATATAACGTAGTGAACTAACATTTTGCGCTGCAAGCAAGCTATGTTCTTTTGCCAAATTACTTAATAATGCCAGAGTACACTCTGTATAAAATATAACGTAGTGAACTAACATTTTGCGCTGCAAGCAAGCTATGTTCTTTTTCCAAATTACTTAATAATGCCAGAGTACACTCTGCTTAAAATATAACGTAGTGAACTAACATTTTGCGCTGCAAGCAAGCTATGTTCTTTTGCCAAATTACTTAATAATGCCAGAGTACACTCTGTATAAAATATAACGTAGTGAACTAACATTTTGCGCTGCAAGCAAGCTATGTTCTTTTGCCAAATTACTTAATAATGCCAGAGTACACTCTGTTTAAAATGTAACGTTGTGAACTAACATTTAGTGCTGCTAGCCAGCTGTGTTCTTTTGCCAAATTACTTAATAATGCCAGAGTACACTCTGTATAAAATATAACGTAGTGAACTAACATTTTGCGCTGCAAGCAAGCTATGTTCTTTTGCCAAATTACTTAATAATGCCAGAGTACACTCTGTTTAAAATATAACGTTGTGAACTAACATTTAGTGCTGCAAGCCAGCTGTGTGCTTTTGCCAAATTGCTTAATAATGCCAGAGTACACTGTGTTTAAAATATAACGTAGTGAACTAACATTTCGTGCTGCAAGCAAGCTATGTTCTTTTGCCAAATTACTTAATAATGCCAGAGTACACTCTGTTTAAAATGTAACGTTGTGAACTAACATTTCGTACTGCAAGCCAGCTGTGTTCTTTTGCCAAATTACTTAATAATGCCAGAGTACACTCTGTATAAAATATAACGTAGTGAACTAACATTTTGCGCTGCAAGCAAGCTATGTTCTTTTGCCAAATTACTTAATAATGCCAGAGTACACTCTGTATAAAATATAACGCAGTGAACTAACATTTTGCGCTGCAAGCAAGCTATGTTCTTTTGCCAAATTATTTAATAATGCCAGAGTACACTCTGTATAAAATATAACGTAGTGAACTAACATTTTGCGCTGCAAGCAAGCTATGTTCTTTTGCCAAATTACTTAATAATGCCAGAGTACACTCTGTTTAAAATGTAACGTTGTGAACTAACATTTAGTGCTGCAAGCCAGCTGTGTTCTTTTGCCAAATTACTTAATAATGCCAGAGTACACTCTGTATAAAATATAACGTAGTGAACTAACATTTTGCGCTGCAAGCAAGCTATGTTCTTTTGCCAAATTACTTAATAATGCCAGAGTACACTCTGTTTAAAATGTAACGTTGTGAACTAACATTTAGTGCTGCAAGCCAGCTGTGTTCTTTTGCCAAATTACTTAATAATGCCAGAGTACACTCTGTATAAAATATAACGTAGTGAACTAACATTTTGCGCTGCAAGCAAGCTATGTTCTTTTGCCAAATTACTTAATAATGCCAGAGTACACTCTGTTTAAAATGTAACGTTGTGAACTAACATTTAGTGCTGCAAGCCAGCTGTGTTCTTTTGCCAAATTACTTAATAATGCCAGAGTACACTCTGTATAAAATATAACGTAGTGAACTAACATTTTGCGCTGCAAGCAAGCTATGTTCTTTTGCCAAATTATTTAATAATGCCAGAGTACACTCTGTATAAAATATAACGTAGTGAACTAACATTTTGCGCTGCAAGCAAGATATGTTCTTTTGCCAAATTACTTAATAATGCCAGAGTACACTCTGTTTAAAATGTAACGTTGTGAACTAACATTTAGTGCTGCAAGCCAGCTGTGTTCTTTTGCCAAATTACTTAATAATGCCAGAGTACACTCTGTATAAAATATAACGTAGTGAACTAACATTTTGCGCTGCAAGCAAGCTATGTTCTTTTGCCAAATTACTTAATAATGCCAGAGTACACTCTGTATAAAATATAACGTAGTGAACTAACATTTTGCGCTGCAAGCAAGCTATGTTCTTTTGCCAAATTACTTAATAATGCCAGAGTGCACTCTGTTTAAAATGTAACGTTGTGAACTAACATTTCGTGCTGCAAGCCAGCTGTGTTCTTTTGACAAATTACTTAATAATGCCAGAGTTCACTCTGTATAAAATATAACGTAGTGAACTAACATTTTGCGCTGCAAGCAAGCTATGTTCTCTTGCCAAATTACTTAATAATGCCAGAGTACACTCTGTTTAAAATGTAACGTTGTGAACTAACATTTAGTGCTGCAAGCCAGCTGTGTTCTTTTGCCAAATTACTTAATAATGCCAGAGTACACTCTGTATAAAATATAACGTAGTGAACTAACATTTTGCGCTGCAAGCAAGCTATGTTCTTTTGCCAAATTACTTAATAATGCCAGAGTACACTCTGTATAAAATATAACGTAGTGAACTAACATTTTGCGCTGCAAGCAAGCTATGTTCTTTTGCCAAATTACTTAATAATGCCAGAGTACACTCTGTTTAAAATGTAACGTTGTGAACTAACATTTCGTGCTGCAAGCCAGCTGTGTTCTTTTGCCAAATTACTTAATAATGCCAGAGTACACTCTGTATAAAATATAACGTAGTGAACTAACATTTTGCGCTGCAAGCAAGCTATGTTCTTTTGCCAAATTGCTTAATAATGCCAGAGTACACTGTGTTTAAAATATAACGTAGTGAACTAACATTTCGTGCTGCAAGCCAGCTATGTTCTTTTGCCAAATTACTTAATAATGCCAGAGTACACTCTGTTTAAAATGTAACGTTGTGAACTAACATTTAGTGCTGCTAGCCAGCTGTGTTCTTTTGCCAAATTGCTGAATAATGCCAGAGTACACTCTGTTTAAAATGTAACGTTGTGAACTAACATTTCGTGCTGCAAGCCAGCTGTGTTCTTTTGCCAAATTACTTAATAATGCCAGAGTACACTCTGTTTAAAATATAACGTAGTGAACTAACACTATGTGCTGCCAGACAGCTGTGTCTTTGTCAAATTAATCGTTAATGTATGTGTTTGGACACTCAGTGCCGCAGGCCGGTGTTGTTAGGCAAATTAGCCATCTGAGAGTGCGCCCGACGCTTGAAGAACGTATGGTACACTCTAGCGCAAATATAACGCTCGCTATTCTTAAATGTGTCACTGTAAGTCAGGGCGTTCTGGTGATTCGAACGTAAGGTCAGGCTTTACACTCGCGCGTCATTCCTGTTGGGGCCCAAGTCGCCGTTTTACCTCAATCGGCCTGGACTTGGCGTTCGGCTCAGTTCTGCGCCGAAACATTTATTTAAAGCGCATCCCAGCTGGACGTACCGTTTAAGTGATCCTTACGATTTGGCCCACGTGCCGAATATACATGTATTTGTATTGTTTTGGTGTATGGAGATTGAGATTTCACTTGGAGTGGCCAATAGATGTATTAACCGTACAGTTGTATTCTTTACCCTTTTGTGTCTTGTACATGTTTGTTTCCAGGGTGACTACGTCACTGTGTTACGACCATTGCTAGGTGAGGCCCGGACGTGGCGGATAAGCATTCCAGCTAGGTGTTTGTGTCTGTCGCTGCACCGGGGTTCCCGAAATAGTTATTTGAGTTTTTATCGGCCCAGTTGATTTCCTGGTTTTCTCTGGGTTTATCCTTAGATTTTCGTATGTCAATCAAACCGGGTGGTGCCCTAATCAATTTTATCCATATCTACCGCCCTTCTGGCCGTTGCCCTCCGGTTATCTCGTGAAGAACCCTCCCTTGCTCCACTGACGTTTAGCCGCCATTATCTTGTTGCGGCGTGGGCAGCGACCTAGGTGAATCTTTGTACCGATTTTGTAAAATATCGTCCGCGCCGGGCGTTTAGTTTTTGTATGCGCCGGTGCGGTGTCGTAAAACACGTTTTAGACCGTAACAACTTGAAATGGTTCTCGGCAATCTCTCGCCTGTAATATTTGTTTCCACGATTAAATTCGAAGCCAACTTGGATTTCTTATATATCTTTTCTTGTGTTACATTATTTAACCATTGTATTCTAGAGTTATAAGTGTTCCCAAAGTCAGTTTTGCGTAATAAACATATTGTGAAATGGAATTAGTGGGTGCAACGAGAAACGCACGTCTAAGCCTGCTCGTGGTATGTGGGGTGTTTCAACTCATGCAACTTTGATAAAGAAGAAGGCAACCGCATGTAGAATTTAAGTATAATCGGATATAAGCCAGCAGCAAATAACTGATGCACACGAAGTTAAAGTGAAACTCTGCAGTCTTCACGAGAACCTGCCTACCATCGGACGTTCCCCGTAATACGACTTGTAATGTTCAGGACCAATAATGCAATCTAAACTGTGCTTAATTCAAGAATACACAGCAGGTAGCTACAGGTAAATATTTTCGGTTCAACGTGATACAGTTGCATTCAACTGCAAAGTTTATGCAAGTGCGAAAGGTTGTATTCCGTTGGCAAATAAAAAGTGTGTATATTGCTCTCGATTTAATTATATGCAAGCGCTATCAGGGTCGGCTTTAAGCAAGGACCGTTAAGACATTTTGACATTGGATGACAATTATTACAACGCTATTTTTGACTATTATTTGAATTGTTTAAGTATGATTGCAACATGCTTTAAGAGTTTAATCCTATTTTATTGCGTTTTTATGTGTTTTTGTATGCTTTTACTTGTGTTTTGAAGTAATTAGATTGTATATACAATTTGAATCTCCTTGTAAATTGTCCCAAATCAGTTTCATACGACAACACTATAGGGGAGACCAGATTCTTCTTTTGACAAATAGTATTCTTTTATAAACCGCGAACTGAGGTATTAAGAGAGCTTCATGTTCACCGAGCTAGTTTCCCGGACAAAAAGGCATATAATCATTCAAATATTAAGGAGTACGAAACTTCTTGTTGAAATTTATTGCAACTATTCGAGGGGCCACCAAAAGAGCCATTTCAGGTTGATGTTCAATTAAGGGGCCGAACAAAAGTAGAATTTCAAACTCACGTGTAGTACTTTAAACGACCATACAAAATACCAGTATTTTAGAGTATGGTATAATAACAGACGATAATATTTACATTTCTTAGTTGACTTTTTTTACGCAAAGCTGTAATAATTATTGACTCAATTGCTGGTGTTCCCAACATTTAAATTATTCTTGAATATTACTTGTGAATTCACACCATATTAGTGAAAATCCAACTGTAAATTGAAAAACACTCGACAAGTTACGGATTCAGAAATTGCTTATGGGAAAATCAAAGGTCGTCACCTTTTTGAAATCTAAAAAATATGTTTTGATAGCGTATTATAAACTACATTTACATTTAATTTTTTCAAATAATTACTGCTCCAGTATTTACATCCATTCTTGGTGTGTGTTGAAAGTGTTAGAAGTCGTAATTAGTGATTTCAGCTTATTTGGAGGCATATACAACACAATTCCCATCCATACTGCTTGCATAGGAAAGGTGAAATAAATATAGTAATGTGAAAATCGGAAAAAATCCAGCATAAATGAGGAACGAAACAACAACAAATTAATATTAATATGGTGATATCAATTATTGTTGCCGCGCGTGCACTAAATGGTTTATCGAAGCTTCGCGATGCGCGTATTCGCCTTGCAGGTATCCAGCGTAGCCCCATTGTTCATCCCCGTAAACACGATTGAAGTAGAAGGAAGCTTGAATGGATAAAGAAAAGGACAATACGCTGTCCGTCCAAGACACTCTTAAGTCCCTCTTTCTTCCGGTTTAAGCTATCGCAGTCCAGGTGGGGATCTAGAACCCCGCGAGCTTCGCTTCATCCAGCGAAGCAATCTCCCGCCAGAAAAAACTTGAACCGAGAGCTCGTCCAGAAAAGACTTCCAGAGTTCTTGCATCATTCGGAAGTCCTACACTTCCCTATCGAGCCGATATTTGGTGGCAAACATGCCCTAAACTCTTTCTAGGCCGCGGGCTAATTCAAACACAGACAACATTTTAAAACGCAAGCCGCTGAACTTTGATGCCTAATCCTGGAAGTGCCCCTCAGGAGCCAGTACATTTTAGTGCTGAGACAGGCATTGCAAATCGGAGGTTTACTACCGCTGGGGCTAACACCCATTACCCGTAAAACATCCCAGTTACGAAACCTAATGCCCAATATACTTGTACATACAAGAAGAAGTACGTTAAAATTACAGAGGAATATCTGTATTATGCTTAGCCAACAAAATATTTACAAATATTCTGAGAGATAAAATCGAAATATATGCCAACGAAATAATCGGCGACTGCCGGGCAGGATTTAGAAAAAGCAGATCCACAATTTTTCAGCTGTTTGTGGTTAGACAACTTATGGAAAACGGATGGGAATATAACATTTCAATATAGAACAGCTTTACACGATGCTGTGGAAGAACTAGGTGTACCACCCAAACTTATTAGGTTATCTCAGATGTTTATGACCAATTCATGCAGGTAAGTATTCAGAACAGATTAACAAGACAATTGAACACAGATAACGGACTGAGACAGAGGGACGGACTGGCGCCAGTATTATTTAATAAAATCCTGTACAAGGTCATTGGAGATATGAAAATCCATACAAACGGCACAATAATGAATAATTTATACCAGATGGTAAGCTATGCAGATGATTTGAATATTATAGGGCTGACTATATTAAATGTGAATGAAGTGTTTACAATGCTGGAATCAAATGCCGCAACATTAAGCCTGCAAATTAACGAAAGCAGAACTAAATGCATGGTGTTGAAGCCAATCCGGAGAGTGGGTCAAAGCACTGAGGAGAAAAATATAGAAATTTTTACGAATTCTAATTACCTTGACGCACAACTAAAGGAAAACAATGACGCAGGCAATTCAGCAAAGAATCATTGCAGGAAACCGAGCCTATTATGCGTTACAAAATGCATTTAAATATAAGATGATAGGCAGAGCGGCCAAGGTAAAGATGCATGCAACCATGGTAAGACCTGTAATAACGTATAGTTGTAAGACATGGGTCACCAAAAAGCAACTGAAGACAAACTCAGGAGGTTTGACAAAAAAAATCTGCGAAAAATATACGGACCCATACAGGAAAATGAACGCTTGCGAATACCTTACAACCATGAGCTCGAAGAATTATACAAATTTGCCAATGTAGTTAATCATCTGAATCCCATCAGGTTAAAATGAGCTTGCCACATAGAACGTATGAAAGAGTGGCGAATTTCAAAGAAGATCTTTAGGGCGCAGTTTGTTGGAAATAGCAGAAGAGGACTCCCACGACAACTATGGCAGGAAAATATCAGTAAAGATTACTTGGGTATCTTTTAGATACGAAACTGACCGGCAGCAGCAAAATTCCTATGGAAGAGGAGGATTGAGAAGAGACTGGCCCACAGAGGGCTGTAACACAATGTTCTTTTCCATATGTAGGTTAAATTAAGTATTGAAGAATAACTCCATGAATTTTCTGCTACCACAAAGGGTTACAGATTTCATTTACTTGTCAAAATTTAACGTAACTCTTTTTGATAGTAAGAAATCCATGGATATATTCTTCCATTCTTAACTCAACCTACATATGAAAAAAAAACATTGTCCCAGATTTATTTCAACACGCCTGTACCTATAGGTAACACTTAACTTACGTGGTGAAAGGATATTCATACAGAGTTATAGAGCCGCATGACACTCATATTTTCATAGCACCGGCCCATTGAAAATTCTTGCATTGGGTACATCAGCCAAAATAGCACGTCATTCTATGTTGACGAAAATTGAATTACAGCATTCCTAGGTATTCCGACAGTACCAGTTGATGTACCAATTGGAGCCCAGCCGCTAGGTTGCATTCCGTCCAGGCGTTGTTGGCCACAGTGGAGAAGAATTATTCGAATGGGGCATTTCAAGCCACCTCGAGTTCTTTAGTCATTTGAACGTAATTTGCCTTGGTTTTGTTATTTACAATTAATAGTTACCTACGTTTGCTGTTTCATCTATAGTAGTACTAATTTAGAGCTACTACTTTTATACCGAGTGCAACTTATTATATTAATATTTGCGATATTAAGCAGTGTGTTTTTGGTAATGTACTACTGGTTCTTATGCATCTGTCAACTATATTTTTGAGTTTATGAATTCTCGTCAGTATCGTGGGTATACTTGGGTGTTTTTGTAGTTTTATTTGATTTAAGCCTTTGTAAAACTCACGGCCTCTCTAGTAAACTAGTCAGATATGCCCATGTAGTTACGATAACTTGAAATTAATTGATCGCTCTAATATCAACAGAACAAGAGCTTCTCAATATATTAGTGGCTTATGAGATAGTTCCAAGAAGCTTTGAAAACAATTGAAGTAACACCATATGACCAAAATCATACATACAGGAATGGTTTAAAAATAATGTTGTTTTTGCCTTCCTCGTAATATATGTAGACCATTTCTGATATTAGTCCTACTAATTGAATAAGTACTATTGGGAACTGCCGACACCACTATGTAAAATACGAACTAAACATTTTGGTTTTAACATTTCGCAATTGCATTTGAGCCGGGCATGAACAAACTGGCGTAAATTTGATTATAATGTAAAGTTGTACTCGGCAGGGAGCGAATCATGCACGTTGTTTTATGTTTACACGACAACTACAATTTCCGAAGTGTAATTACTTGCATGTAGTTTACTTCTGCATTTCAATTTTAGCGAGGCGGCTTCGGCTGCATTAACAACCACTTAGAAGAGCAAGCAAAACTTGCTGCAAAAACCGGCTGTTTGCTGTTTTTACAGCACACTCATACACACTGCTAGTACGTTAAAAGTTTTACATTGAAAATGCCTGGAAGTTGTTATTAATATTTAAGGGCTGCAGTAACTGTAAGAGTGACCTTTACAAAGCAAAATGATTAAACATGAGGGGTTCTTCCCACGCCCGAAATGCTGCGCTTTGGGCACAATTGGCGTTTCGTGTAAAGATCAATGCATACCCATGTTGTTTTATCGCTTTCAGCACGCATTGCAGATTTACAGTAACTATGTTTTGAAACAAAACTTGCTGCAGAAACAATATTATATTGTTCATTGATGTTAGAATAACTAATGATCACGTTTCTGTCTCTCTCGCCATATTTCGGTGAGTTCAGTTTTTTATTTTGAATAATATACTAATTACCCAGTATATAAAACCCACAATTTAAAGCTGCAAAGGCAACAGAAATATAGACACACAATTTTAAATAAAATACGACGACAGTTTATGAAAAAATGCAAGTGGGTCTTATGAAGCCGGCTACAAATTTATATTTATGGCGGAAGGCCCTCCGCGAATTAACCACGCTGCATATTATAAAATACACCAGACAAAAACAGATTTCATAAAGGTTCCCTGAGCAGGTTGTCTTTATTGCCCCAGCCGTTTTAGTTTATTACGCACTCTAATAACGAGTTCAGCAACAAGTTTGCAGAAGGTTCTTGCAAAAAACGTTTCCGTCTTGCCGAAGGATTTGCTGGCACAAATCCTTTATGCGAGTTTTATTACATGAATGTTGACTAAACATAAATAATATGCTGCAGAATTGCTCGAACGGCTCTTTCTCAATTATTCATTGCCGTTGTGATGCATATAGCACTATAGGTCGCCTAGAGGCAATAAAAAAAAGAATGAAGTATAGCATCTATACCAACAAACGTCGCTTTATTTGATTATGTGAAGGCTTTCGGATCAGTATCCACATAAGCAATTAGACAAGCAATTGATAATGCTAGAACACATTCACGATAGACCAACATCATCAAAAGCGTATACGAGAAAGCAACAGTGAGCATCAAAGTGGACCAAAACTACACGTCCAAAGGGGTAAGACACCGATATGCGATCTCTCTTAAACTATTTATACTGGCAATAGGGTACATTTCCAAAAAACTGGAGTGCGAAAATCTGGGTGTCAGTATAGACGAGAAATGACTGAATCTCGCAGACAACGTAATCCTCATCGTTATCGATCTACGAGACTTGAGAGCTTAGTAAGAATTGTTGACAAACAATTCTATAAATATTTTTGAAATTCAGGAACTTGTTTTGCAATGTTATAAAAATGTAATACTTAAATAAGAACATACAAGTTTAAACCGTCGCAAATAAATAATCCCCGAGATTGTGTATTATTGAAAGAGTATTATGGAGACATGCAGACGGTGAACTGAGAAACAGAGATCGAGATTTAGAGAACGACGAAGGGCAGATTGTTGGAGGAGCCGGTGTGGTATGGTAGCAGGTTTGCTTTGCTGAGAAGCGGTACAAGTGTACCATGGCAATAAATATTTAATTGGCAGTCCACGTGATTAAAGGTTAGTATAAAAAACGACCCAATGGTAAAAGAGCCTTTACGTCTAATAATAGTATATTATAGATCAAGGTAGCGAAGCGCAGTATTATAACCTAAGCACATAGGTTATAAGACGATTTCCCTACCGTGGTGTATATACTATTTTTTGCACTACCAGACGGCTTAATACCTAAATTCCCAACAAATTTCGAAAATATTTTAACTGTCAACCTGACAATACAGCTCTTTAAAACGTCAAAATTAAAATAGTCACATTTGGTAACTTAGCAATTTATTAGTTACCACGGTGAAAATTGTTTATTTTATTTTCTCTCCCGTGGTGGAGAAAATCAACTTCACGACCTAAAGCTAAGCCAATAACGGTGCGTTATGAGACTAGTAGTCCAAAAAATATTTAGTTAACTTAAAATACCTATATCCAATCTTATCATATCTCAGAAGTTCATGCTATGCCCTTAAAAAAAAGGAAAATATCATTCCCTAATAAATTTATATGTTCGTCAAACATTTTGTAATAATATATTACCGTTATATCTGCTAATTAAAATTGAATTAATAATTGATTGCTAGAACAGATACCCTCTTGCACCTTAAATTTATATTGGTACCTGCCTTAGGTATGAAAATTAATTTATTATGGGCACATATAGAAAACCTTCCACAGCCAAGAAAGCATCAGACCCTTGTTTACGCATAAGCAACTGAGAGTTTATAAAATAAAAAGCAAAGTGCTTCATAGTTTCGTGGGTTCATGGAAGCATAAAAAAGTTGAGGGCCGAAAAGAGAGAACTTTGTTTTATTTACTAACCTTTTAAAACTCCCATTTTGGCCAGCTTAATTATTATTATAGAGATCAACAATGAACTACGCGAACTAATTGAAACAACACAGAATAATTTTGGTAACCTTTTTGCTTCCCCGTCATTCGTTGGTAACCCTCTGCACTCAGTGAGCTAACGCTACTCACTTATCTGCAAGATGGCCGCTGCTTGAAATCTCGTTCAACACCCAATTCTTTCGAAGAACTTGTTTAATTGCACCTAAACAAGACAACGCAGCACTGAATTTGGATGAAAACACCCTACACAAATGACAGCTATTTATATGCACGTAAGTAATTACTTCACAAGCAAATTACAACAAACGCCAGTTCAACTCATTCAACTTAACTTCTAAAAATGGAAAGGAGAACAAACGTGATTTCCTGTCAAAATAAGATAGCAAGATTCTAAAGCCAGTAATTGGCCGAACTTGGTTTCAGTTTAAGAACAATTGTCAACGGGCGTTTAAAATAAAATTAACGAAAGCCTAACGCTAATGTGAAAAATGCTTAAATTAATTACACCATAATCTTACTTCTAAACACAAAATTAATTGCACCATTATCTTTAGCGCATTTCGAAGCACATTTCTACCAAATCTCATAGCTTCCGAGCTGGCATGTCGAAGCGATTTTAGCATGGATAGGACTTCGCCCCACACGAAACACAGATGTGCTGCCTGAAAAGTGATGCCACGGCCTTGATGCACGTGTGTGAATGTTGTTTATAAGGAGGAATTTTATTACTGAAAATGTGCGCACATAGCTAAACATTACCCTTTAATCCTGCAATTTCGCCTTAAATCATGGAGTTCAACGGCTCTGCCAGTGGATGAAGGGTTCATTATATCTAAAACCATCTTCTCCAAGTATGTGCTTACCTTAAAACTTGCACGGGCCTCTTCATGGAGCATATTTGGTGCATAATTAGTTAGTAACAGCTCTAGCTTCGCTGGTATGTGAATTCGTAGCCTTCATGTGCACAATATTCAATACTCTTTGCTTGTACGCCCCTAATTTTGGACGCACACTTGGTGCTCAGCTACGGCCCCTGAATTCTGCAACTGCGGCTCCAATTGTGTGTTGCCAGCGATCTTAGCTTCCAATGGACCTGTGACCAGTTCTGATAGCAGCCTCTAGCGTACAGCATCGACCTCCGCTGCTTCTACAGTGCTCGAGTGTATCATTTCTATTGTTGTAACCCGGTTTTATACGAACTTTGAACTTAATTACACTGCGTGTTTATTTTTATCATAATCGCACCTTGACGCACTGCGAAACCCAAACGCTAATCCAAAATTATTTATTATGTGCTCACTAAAGTTAACATGTGGTTCTATATGGTTACTGGCTCTGTATGTGGCTAAAAATGGGGTCTCCAAGTGTATTTTAACTTGGTTTGGCCAAAACGTAACACCACATTTTTCCGTTAGACCATGAAAGTACCTCTAATCGTATTTGGTATTGGGTTAGAAACCCTTTGGCTATGTCTGATATTCTTAAATTACTATGAGTTATTTAGCTACTATTTACAGGACTCTCCTAAATCTTACTTTTGAGACCAACTTATGCCCTACATGTGACTATTTACAATGGTCGATAAATTCTACGGCGAGGAAATCTATTTGTACCATCAGTTTTCTTTTAGCAAATGAAATTTGGTTAGTTATTCATTAGATCAAATTGTAATAAACTTCAACGTAGAACCGAACATCACAGCAATATATTTCTAGACCAAACTGAAGAGATAAACAGAAGAATAAGACTGGGTAGGTCAATATTCAGAAAACTGTCCCATACTTTAAGCGGGGATTACAATACATTTGAACTCTGACATACGGAATGTAAATTCTGAAATTGTGAAAAATGTTAATGGTAAAGCCAATCAGCAAACGTAAAATGCATTTTCCACCCTCTGGCACACCAAGGCAAATTCTGCTATTCGGAGATTTAAATATTTCGATTATAAACTGGCAAAAGTTAGCATAAGTGAAGAAATTTTCCAAATTTTACAGTTTAATATAGGATGATGCACTCTTCCATGTGTCGTTTAAATATATAAATTGAGATACATAGATTCATGAGTGGTTCGCGTACTTTATTTCAAGATGTCCGACAATTTACAAGCAAAATTATGAAGATAATAATAGTATATTATACATCAAGGTAGCGCAGCGCAGTATTATAACCTGAGCGCGTATTAGATAATGAGCGCGCAGCGCGAAGTATCTAAAGCGCGAAGGTTATAAGACGATTCGCTACCGTGGTGTATATACTATTTTTTGCACTACCAAACGGCTTAATACCTAAATTCCCAACAAATTTCGAAAATATTTTAACTGTCAACCTGACAATACAGCTCTTTAAAACGTCAAAATTAAAATAGTCATATTTGGTAACTTAGCAATTTATTAGTTACCACGGTGAAAATTGTTTATTTTACTTTCTCTCCCTTGGTGGAGAAAATCAACTTCACGACCTAAAAATAGGCCAATAATGATGCGTTCTGAGACTAGTAGTGCAAAAAATAGATTATAGCATAATTATTACAGTAATTATTTTTCGAATATCCCAATGTCTCTTCTCACGGAATTATACAAACCTACCGAATTTACCGAATTATATACACACTTAACATAGTTAAGCTTCGCGTGAACGGAGAATTGACAGACATTATTACAGTAGGCAAAGGGACACTCCTCTGTAATGTGATAATGAATCAAATAATAAAAACATGTAAAAGAACTGAGAGATTCTAATTGCACAAAATAAAGGCACTCTCCAAAAGTTACCAGTGAAGTTTAAGATACCTTATGAAAATTTTCCCTGAAGAAGCACGGACATGGTTATAGCTAAATAACCCATTAGCTGCAAGCTAATAATATACAATACAAATATAGATCAAGTAAGGAAATAAATTATATGAGGGAACAAGTAAACATGTCATATAAAATAGCAGGATTCTTGAACTACACAATAAAGTAAAATAAACAGAGTAGGTTAACAATCAATGAAAGTATATATAAAACAGTAATCAGACTAATTACAACGTACAAAAAAGACTAGAAACAGCGAAAACTAAACAACTTTGTTAAGTCACGCGACAGTTAATTAGAAGAATATCAAAGCAGACGGTTTTTTAGCCGAGATGATCGTAGGGTAAACAAAAGACTCTAATTATAAACGGTAATAAAAATATGACCTCCAAGTAGCAACTAATCCAGAAACTTTTCTAAACAAAGAATGGCATGCGTCGAAATGCGCTACTAAACCAATCCCTGAAAAAGAGAGGACGGCAAGGGCACAAATAAAATGCTCAGGCGTAAATAACGAGGCAGTATAATTCTGTCAAATAAAAGTATTCGTTAGTACATAAACAAAGCACGACAATACCAGATCAGATAATAGTCGGTAAAAGCACATAACAACAATAGCGTTACTACCCGTTCAACTTTGGGTTCGGATTGAATTTGACCCAAAACCCACAAATGCAAGAACATTCTCACGTTATTAATAATCAACAGATAGGTTCTACAGACCCCAAGTACTTGGTTCAGAGTAGGGCATTAACAAACCCGGATTACGCTTAGTAATTAATTAAAATCATCACTCGGCTTCAATTAGTTGGGTAGAGAGAATTATTAACGCGATACCTTGCAAATAGGGGAATAATCAAGCTTGAACAAGCGTCCACGTTCGATCAATAGAGTTAAGCAACGCTCTTCCTGGTCAGAACTTGCATCTCTCGGCTGTCACGGAAATAGTTGGTCCCGGCTCTCATAACAACATCATGATAGTCGTTAGTGGGGTTGGAAGTCAGCATAAATGCACAGCGACGCCTATAATTGGCCTAACGGCTGTTGGCTGACTGCGAAATAAATAAATAGATAAATAAATAACATTGATAGTAAATGGGACACATCCAAAATGTTTCAATTAACTTTGACATTGACAAACTATTCCAAGTAAAGAGTGACTTGTATAATTCGTAATATTTGCCCTAAATAGGTATGTTCTAAGATATTCTATATTTATCTAAACATGAAGAAAATCTGGTATTTGGCGAATACATTAAAATTAACACAAAACACTAACAAGTTACAAAGGATTCCATATTGCAAGTTATGTCAAAGTATAATGGTTTAACGTAGATTAGATTAAGACAGACCTTCTGTTGCCAGTCACTAGGTAGTAAGTAGCCGTCCTAGAAGGCGGTAACAACCATAACGCCAAGGTTCTGAGAAGAAAGAGTGGGATGCCGACAGAAGGTAGTCCAGTGCATCAACGGCTGTTTCACATTACAACCTTCCGCTGCAGGTAAGATATAGCTCGACTATGAGCCCATCAGTAGACTGACATCGAGGTCTTTTACCGAAACGGAATTCCCATATACAAATCGTCAAACGAGAGAGCTGCGTTAGCTCATATGACAACATGCTTTCGGTTGTAAATAAAGGAGCTGAAAATTTTTGATAAAACCACGAAAATATTTTTTCAGGAAATTCATCAGATTTCCACTAATAAAGCCGAAACACAATATTAATTTCTCAAACAATGATGCAAGCGAAAATACCAAATAAATGAAATATTTAACTTCAGAAGAATGTATTTCACATAACATTCCTTGCTGCAGCAGCACATATTGGCAAATGGCAGAGAAGATAAGCAGCATGCCAGAAATTTTGGAAAACCTTAAAAATGCAGGATAGGCAACCATATAAATAGCTTTAAACTATTTAGGAATAATATTATTCATGGAAATATGGAACTTAACTTATCGTTTAATTATGTTGTGGGTAATATCATAGTTTATTAGCTATAGGACAAATAATTACTTAGATTGTTATCGATGCTTTCTAACACGTAAAAACTTATAAAAACCGCTGAGATGAAAGCGCTACGAAATAAGCGTGTTGTATAGAATCTACCAGCATCGTACAGATGCGATACATTTCTTCGAGGAAAAGCGTACCAAGCGTTCGAATCTCACCTCTTCTAATGTTTTTTTTTATTGAAAATGATACAATTCGCATTATCAAGTGTTTTTTTTCAGTATTATTAGAAATGTTAAGATCTTTTCATCTCCAGTTTCCCTTGATTTTTCAAAAAAATTTATGTAACAATTTGCACTTGCGAGGAAAGTTCTGAGTGAAGCCCTTTGCAGATTTTTTGTGTGTATTCATATATTTATAATCACAAACTAAAGATAAATGTATTATTACTACTCGTATTATTAGCATTAAATGGATTAAAATAAATGTCTAAATGCATCATCTATCGAAGAAAAGCTGTAGGTACACCAGGGATTCATCTCAGGGCTTTGTGTGCTTATTTTATATCGTAATCGGACAGTTAACCCGAAACTGTAAAATGAATGTTAATGATGTTCTCATCAGGCTAAAAGGTTTCGCTGACAATCGCATCCGAACATTCAAATGATTTTACGATATATTTAATAAATCAATGGAAGCCTAACCCGCGGGCTAATTCCTTGCTCGGCAATTTAACGATCTCTCAGGTTTTAAACATCCGCGCTTAAGTACGAGGCGTCGATTTCACGGAAAATTTCCCCGCTTAAAGTACGTGCCACTCGAACTAATTATTTAATTGCCCAACCACCTCGTTCTGTGTTGAATCATAGTGTCAATCCGGCGCTTTCCTAGATTGCGCCGAATTCCGTAGTCATTATGCAGCGTAATTGATCCAGATGATAGCTGGTTCTTTTGTCGTTCCTGCTGCACTCGGATTGTTTGATCTTCAAAGCGAGTTCGTCCAGGATATACCTCATTTCGCAAAACGATTGCGCTCCAGCTGAAGAAGGGTGCCAATTTTATGCACCGCCGAGATAAGATAACGTCTTCGGCTCCAGACACGTACTTAATCAAGCTCTCTTAATCAAGCTCTGCACTGTATGCACACGCAAACTTAAAATCTAATATTCAGATTTAAACCGGGAGAAGTTAATTAGCGCTGCGGTGCTCTAAAAGCTCGTAATTAACTAATGGTAACAAACACATTTTGCTAAATTATCGAATTAATCACGCTGTACTTTAATCTTCGACGGCCCTGCTAATTATATTCCCCTCAAAATAAAAACCAGCTGCCACTTATTATTACATTGCCTTGTTTGTCATTTATGATTAAACAGAAAAATTTAAATACCACTATAACTACATTATTAATGAGATTGGACAAGAATATTTAAAATAACAGTTATTCGCCCTAGTTAGAAACGCTAGAAAATGCTATGATCTTCGCTAGACACACGTAAAAAATAGAGAAATATTCTTAAGGGACCTAACGCCAGTCAACAATATTTTAATATATAGAAATGGAAGTTGAGTCGTTTGAAAAAAGGCGAACAGAAAATGTGAAAACAGGAAACTACCTCCCTTGAGATAAGAACAAGTATGTGGAAAGTGGTATTTTCAGAGTGACTACTACTCATATCAATCAGGATTCAAACAACCTCCACCTCCCGCCCCCCTCTTCGTATAACTGGTCCGGACCCGAACCGCTAGTGTCAACCGAATGGATGTTCAAAAACCAAACGTTTAAACATTGCGGAAACACCGTCTCGACGAGAATTGGAAAGTAATGGGGAATCATTTTTCCAACACGACTCAGCTTCCTACCATACACCAGGATCTATGTGGAAATACTTTTTGTAGAAGAATATAATTTGCTTGGATCATATAAGAATTCACCTCATTCGCATTTCACCTAAAATCATTGAGCTCTTTTAATCCTAAAGTGATAAAAAAGGATTGCAAAGCGAAACAAAGGTTATCAAAGCGGTATTCAGGTCTTTACATCGTCGAAGAACTTAAGCAATTGTAAAGGAATTTTGCTGCATTCAGGAATCTTTCTAATTTTGTCATGTCGAATATACATATTTTTTAGTCTAATTTTAGAGTATTTCAACCTTGTAGCAATTCATCACTGAATGGATGTCTTTGGCAGTCTCTGTTTTCATCTTCAAAACGTGTAGAAACACAATTTTACTATTCACGCCAGCGTTTCGTTGGAATATTTTATATTTTGAGCTACCGTGGGAAGTTTCGGCGAGCACGCCTATGATCTCGCCCTTCGCACTTCAGATCCAAACCTGATTCGGAGCATCAGGAAAGCTGCTAGAGGCTGAACTTCACTACTTTAAATCTGTACACCAGATTTGCCTTTATAATAATATTATTGACACTGCTCTCTGTATGTACCTTTTCCTTCCCGTAGTTAGGGCTTACCTACCTTCGTAATTAGAATTAAGTCGGATGTTATTGTTATACAATATGTGTGTTATTAGAGTGTTCGCTTCACGGACACCAGTTGTTAGCTCTTTTCCGTGATATATGCCATTGCATATTGTCAATGCACAGGTTGGATTGTATATATTTGTATAAAGTATGTAACCGTGACGTCCCCTAAGGGGCATTTTCTCAGATGGTAATAGTAAATTGACTAGCTGTTAGTTTCAGCTACTGCCAAATATTTTAGTTTGTGGTTTCGTGTGTTCAATATACATTTCTATCTGTACCACGTGCTTACCTGTGCTATGTACAACTTCATGCTGGTCATTTTGAAAGCAAATTCAACGTTAATAGGTGGAGACAAGGCAAGCACGTCTCTTTAGGTAATGTCAGTCATCTCCTAGACGAAAATTAATAATCCAATGGCGCTCGGCAAATGATTGTTACCAACTTTCTACCTACCTCTGGAAACTGATTTAGACAGAAACAACTATGCTTTTAGAATAGAACCGCGCCTGTATCCCACTTTAGCTAGCTAGGCACGTTTGCTTGATTACTTGTCATAAATTCATTTTAGAGTGTAACAGCTTGTGTACATGTTATATGCAGTTTCCATTCCAGTATTTTTTATGATTTATTCAGAAAATTGGGTTTTACACCAATAAACTGCAAATAATTACAATTCCTTTCGAGATTAATATAATAATAATAATAATAATAATGTTTATTTCCAATAATAGTTATGAGTGTACATAAAGCAACAGAAATATATAAATATATAAATAAATAATTATTATTACAGGAAATACGATGGTGATCAGATGGTACTCCAGATGGAATACCCCTGCTCTAACCCACCACCGTGATTCGACATGTCAAACATAAATAACAAAAAATAAAAAATCCAGGTTATATTCACATAAATACAAACTAATAAACTATACAGTTGAGGACAGTGCGCATAACAGAATAACAATAACAATACCTAATGCCTTGGTGATAATATTTTAATTTTGACGACTATTAAAATGTACTATTGGAGCCCACATGGGAATGAAACAATGTTTTTTTAAAATTTATTGAAATAATTGAAATAACCACTGAGTCATATGACGCTTAAAGGACGGTAAGGAAAGTACCTTAAAATTAGCAGGTAAAGTATTATACAATTTGTAAATATTATAAGAAAAAGACCGCTTAAAATATTCAGTACGTCGAATTGGAGGTGTTATTAAACCCCTATGTCTCAAATTCAAATTGTGCACGTCTGTACGATATTTAATTTTATTTGTGAGATAGGGTGGGCTATTATCAGTAATAATTTTGTGGTACAGCACAGAGCTATGCAGTATGCGTCGCCTTTCCATGTTAAGCCATTTAGTCTCCTTTAATTTGTGCGAAATGTGTTCTCGTCGTCTAATTCCATGAATGAAACGTAAGCAGGCATTCTGCACAACTTGTATTTTTCTTGATGTGTCATAGTCGAGACATGGACCATAAAGAACGTCACAGTAATTAAAAATCGAAAGCACTAAGGAATCGCACAAAATAATCTTGACATTTTTGTTTAGAACATGTCGATTGTTATATAACAGTTTGAGGTTACCGTATGCCTTTCGAACGCATTTATTAACATGCTCTCTAAACCGAAGAGCATAGTCAAAAATTACTCCCAGATTTCGGGCTGAATCTGTGCATGATATGAGTACATCATTGATTTTAATATGAAAATCTGGTATCAATGCATTTCTTACAACAGATTTTCCAAAAATAATAAGTACAGATTTTGAAGGGTTAATGTTAAGAGAATGTGAAGCAGCAAGTGCAACCAAGTTATTCAGATCTTGGTTTATATGAGTACATGCTTGGATATAGTTCTGTGGACTAAAAGAAATATAAATTTGCGTGTCGTCAGCATATTGATGATATTTACAATATTTTAGA
The DNA here is from genome assembly GCA_940337035.1 of Agriotes lineatus. NCBI lineage: Eukaryota > Metazoa > Arthropoda > Insecta > Coleoptera > Elateridae > Agriotes > Agriotes lineatus. Next base: position 11,282,343 of record OW679197.1, read on the forward strand.
GAACTACATAAATTAGATGAGTAGATTATATATAAGAGAGGACCAAGGATAGACCCTTGCGGTACTCCATGCTTAATATTTCGCACATCGGACTTGTTATTATGTAAGACTACACGTTGCTGACGGCCCTGTAAATAACTCGACATTAAACGGAGAGCTGATTCATCAAGCCCAATATGATATAAAATAGAAAGCAGAATTTCATGATTTATGGTGTCGAAGGCCTTGGAAAAATCAAGCAAAACCAAGGCTGTAGCAAGACCACTATCAGTGGCAGAAATAATATCATCAGCTATATTAATTAGGGCAGTAGCACAGCTGTAGCTAGCTCGAAAACCAGATTGAAAGTTTGAGAGAAGTTGATTATGGACCAAGTAAGCTCTTATCTGAGAATCCATTATTTTTTCCAAGACCTTCGACAACACAGGAAGTATACTTATAGGCCTGAGATCTTTTAACTCTTTAGGTCTACTAGTTTTAGCTAGGGGAATAACACATGCTATTTTCCACTCATCAGGAAAAATGCCGTTTGACAAACAACAGTTAATTATATGAGTTAAAAATGGAATAATGTTTGGACAGCATAGCTGTACCATTAAAATGTTTATGGAGTCATTAGCAATGGCTTTAGATTTTATAGTATTTAAGTACGTAATAACTTCTTCATCATTTACAAGCAAAAATTTAAACTTAATTGCAATGCTAGGCTTCACATTCTCATACAGTCTCAATATGTTAGGATCAGGATCCTCAATACCTTGTACAGAATCAATATAAAAATCATTAATTTTGTTAACGTCACAAAGAGATTCTGGAATATTATTATGCTTGCTACTGTTATAAATACCACATTGTTTTAAATCTTTCCAAAATGTTTTGACATTACCTTGAGCAAATTTCTGATTTAGATAAGCCCTTTTCTCGTTTTTAACTGCCACGGTAACGAGGTTACGTAATGTTTTATAATAATTCCAATGTTCCTGGCGTTTAGTTTTTTTGAACCGCTTGTATGCTTTATCTCTTAAAGACATCATAAACCTTAAATTAGCAGTTAGCCATGGAGCTTTGGGCTTACTAAAAAACGAGGTTTTTGTGGGAGCAAATACATCAAAAAGTGCAATAATGTTTTCATTGAGAAAACGGACTTTATCATTAACGTTAGGAATATCAAAAATATAATGCCAAGGAACCAGCTTAAGGCAGTTTTGAAATCCCTCGACATCAAAATCCGAAAAATTACGATAAGTATGAATAATAGGTTGCAATTTAGGTGATGAGGTACGAACATTACAGAATATAAGATCGTGATCTGAAAAAGTATGTAATGTCTGAGTTCCAGAATCTCCGATAATGTCAGTGTTGGAGGTAAGTATGTGATCGATTAAGGTAGCAGTAGTCGACGTTATCCTAGTAGGTTCGCTGATTAACTGCTTCAGACCAAACTCATCAAGCATGGACACATACTGCATAGTCTCTGTGGACCCAATCTGTAAAATATCAATGTTAAAATCGCCAAGGCAAAGCACATGATCATAAACAGGCAGCAAGCTACTTAAAGTTTCTTCAAATCCTTCAATAAAAATACGATACTTGCTCCTGTGCGACAGATACACCACCCCAATTGCAAAATTTTGTTTATTAATATTAACACTAATCCAAAGCTGTTCATAGTCGTAGGTAGTAATTATATCAAGAACTGTAAACTTTAAAATGCATTTAATATAAAAAGCAACGCCACCACCAAAAGTAGCACGATCCTTACGCAACACAGAATAATTAGCAATTCCCACGTGGGCATCATCTATATTATCGTTTAAGAAAGTTTCTGAAACGGCAATAATATCATAATTGTTAGACAATACAAATTCACTAAATAAATGAAAATCATTTGTAATTGATTGAGCATTGATATGCGCAATACTCAACTGCAGCATGCGAATAAATCAAGAAGCAAATGCAGAGAAAAAGAGAAAAAAAAAAATATATATATAAGAAAGAACAAAAATATTTTATAACGCTACCGTTAGTTACTAACAAAATAATCCTCGCCACTTAATAGAAAATATATTTTCCCTTTTTTACAAAAAGAAAATTAGAAGTTTAAAATTAATCAAAAGAATATTTGGAAAGCAACAGTAGGTACTCGTGTGTAATAATGACGGTCAATTGGGGAAAATAATTTTATCTATGTAAACAAATAAATGTCTACACAGGTGCGAAACTTGATTGAGCGATTGTGTGTTCTGTAGCGATTAGCTCAGAAGAAAGGCTAAATTTAAACAAAGTGTAAAGACAAGTTGTGGGTATTTGCGGCTAGCTTTAATGATTGTTCACATAGTAAATCACAACAGCGAATATATTACAGTTTCTCGAGATCATTCATGCAACATACGGTTGTTTTGGTATTATTGACGCTAATTACAACTCTCCCATCTACGGTCCATACATTTTTAGCTTGAAATTTTGCAATTGCTGCCTTTAACAGGTTGGCACGAATCCTGGTAAGATCTTAAAGGTCACCCCCTTTGGGGTGACCTTTGGTGACCTTTGGTGACTTTTGGGGTGACCTTTGGTGACCTTTGGGGTGACCTTTGGTGACATTTGAGGTGACCTTTGGTGACCTTTGGGGTGACCTTTGGTGACCTTTGGGGTGACCCTTGGTGACCTTTGGGGTGACCTTTGGTGACCTTTGGTGACCTTTGGTGACCTTTGGGGTGACCTTTGGTGACCTTTGGGGTGACCTTTGGTGACCTTTGGGGTGACCTTTGGTGACCTTTGGTGACCTTTGGTGACCTTTGGTGACCTTTGGGGTGACCTTTGGTGACCTTTGGTGACTTTTGGGGTGACCTTTGGTGACCTTTGGGGTGACCTTTGGTGACCTTTGAGGTGACCTTTGGTGACCTTTGGGGTGACCTTTGGTGACCTTTTGGGTGACCCTTGGTTACCTTTGGGGTGACCTTTGGTGACCTTTGGTGACCTTTGGGGTGACCTTTGGTGACCTTTGGGGTGACCTTTGGTGACCTTTGGGGTGACCTTTGGTGACCTTTGGTGACCTTTGGGGGTGACCTTTGGTGACCTTTGGGATGACCTTTGGTGACCTTTGGTGACCTTTGGGGTGACCTTTGGTGACCTTTGGGGTGACCTTTGGTGACCTTTGGGATGACCTTTGGTGACCTTTGGTGACCTTTGGGGTGACCTTTGGTGACCTTTGGGGTGACCTTTGGTGACCTTTGAGGTGACCTTTGGTGACCTTTGGGGTGACCTTTGGTGACCTTTGGGGTGACCTTTGGTGACCTTTGGTGACCTCTGGGGTGATCTTTGGTGACCTTTGGTGACCTTTGGTGACCTTTGGGGTGACCTTTGGTGACCTTTGGTCACCTTTGGGGTGACCTTTGGTGACCTTTGAGGTGACCTTTGGTGACCTTTCTGGTGACCTTTGGTGACCTTTGGGGTGACCTTTGGTGACCTTTGGGGTGACCCTTGGTGACCTTTGGTGACCTTTGGTGACCTTTGGTAACCTTTGAGGTGACCTTTGGTGACCTTTGGGGTGACCTTTGGTGACCTTTGGGGTGACCTTTCGTGACCTTTGGGGTGACCTTTGGTTACCTTTGGTGACCTTTGGTGACCTTTGGTGACCTTTGGTGACCTTTGGGATGACCTTTGGTGACCTTTGGTGACCTTTGGGGTGACCTTTGGTGACCTTTGGGGTGACCTTTGGTGACCTTTGGGGTGACCTCTGGTGACCTTTGGTGACCTTTGGTGCCTTTTGGGGTGACCTTTGGTGACCTTTGGTGACCTTTGGTGACCTTTGGGGTGACCTTTGGTGATATTTGGTGACCTTTGGTGACCTTTGGGGTGACCTTTGGTGACCTTTGGGGTGACCTTTGGTGACCTTTGGGGTGACCTTTGGTAACCTTTGGGGTGACCTCTGGTGACCTTTGGTGACCTTTGGTGCCTTTTGGGGTGACCTTTGGTGACCTTTGGGGTGACCTTTGGTGACCTTTGGGGTGACCTCTGGTGACCTTTGGTGACCTTTGGTGCCTTTTGGGGTGACCTTTGGTGACCTTTGGTGACCTTTGGTGACCTTTGGTGACCTTTGGTGACCTTTGGTGACTTTTGGGGTGACCTTTGGTGACCTTTGGTGACCTTTGGGATGACCTTTGGTGACCTTTGGTGACCTTTGGGGTGACCTTTGGTGACCTTTGGGGTGACCTTTGGTGACCTTTGGGGTGACCTCTGGTGACCTTTGGTGACCTTTGGTGCCTTTTGGGGTGATCTTTGGTGACCTTTGGTGACCTTTGGTGACCTTTGGTGACCTTTGGTGATATTTGGTGACCTTTGGTGACCTTTGGGGTGACCTTTGGTGACCTTTGGTGACCTTTGGGGTGACCTTTGGTGACCTTTGGGGTGACCTTTGGTGACCTTTGGGGTGACCTCTGGTGACCTTTGGTGACCTTTAGTGACCTTTGAGGTGACCTTTGGTGACCTTTGGGGTGACCTTTGGTGACCTTTGGGGTGACCTTTGGTGAAATTTGGGGTGACCTTTGGTGACCTTTGGTGACCTTTGGTGACCTTTGGGGTGACCTTTGGTGACCTTTGGGGTGACCTTTGGTGACCTTTGGGGTGACCTTTGGTGACCTTTGGTGACCTTTGGTGACCTTTGGGGTGACCTTTGGTGACCTTTGGTGACTTTTGGGGTGACCTTTGGTGACCTTTGGGGTGACCTTTGGTGACCTTTGAGGTGACCTTTGGTGACCTTTGGGGTGACCTTTGGTGACCTTTGGGGTGACCCTTGGTTACCTTTGGGGTGACCTTTGGTGACCTTTGGGGTGACCTTTGGTGAAATTTGGGGTGACCTTTGGTGACCTTTGGTGACCTTTGGTGACCTTTGGGGTGACCTTTGGTGACCTTTGGGGTGACCTTTGGTGACCTTTGGGGTGACCTTTGGTGACCTTTGGTGACCTTTGGTGACCTTTGGTGACCTTTGGGGTGACCTTTGGTGACCTTTGGTAACTTTTGGGGTGACCTTTGGTGACCTTTGGGGTGACCTTTGGTGACCTTTGAGGTGACCTTTGGTGACCTTTGGGGTGACCTTTGGTGACCTTTGGGGTGACCCTTGGTTACCTTTGGGGTGACCTTTGGTGACCTTTGGTGACCTTTGGGGTGACCTTTGGTGACCTTTGGGGTGACCTTTGGTGACCTTTGGGGTGACCTTTGGTGACCTTTGGTGACCTTTGGGGGTGACCTTTGGTGACCTTTGGGATGACCTTTGGTGACCTTTGGTGACCTTTGGGGTGACCTTTGGTGACCTTTGGGGTGACCTTTGGTGACCTTTGGGGTGACCTTTGGTGACCTTTGGGATGACCTTTGGTGACCTTTGGTGACCTTTGGGGTGACCTTTGGTGAGCTTTGGTGACCTTTGGTGACCTTTGGTGACCTTTGGGGTGACCTTTGGTGACCTTTGGGGTGACCTTTGGTGACCTTTGGGGTGACCTTTGGTGACCTTTGGGGTGACCTTTGGTGACCTTTGAGGTGACCTTTGGTGACCTTTGGGGTGACCTTTGGTGACCTTTGGGGTGACCTTTGGTGACCTTTGGTGACCTCTGGGGTGATCTTTGGTGACCTTTGGTGACCTTTGGTGACCTTTGGGGTGACCTTTGGTGACCTTTGGTGACCTTTGGTGACCTTTGGTGACCTTTGGGGTGACCTTTGGTGACCTTTGGTCACCTTTGGGGTGACCTTTGGTGACCTTTGAGGTGACCTTTGGTGACCTTTCTGGTGACCTTTGGTGACCTTTGGGGTGACCTTTGGTGACCTTTGGGTGACCCTTGGTGACCTTTGGTGACCTTTGGTGACCTTTGGTAACCTTTGAGGTGACCTTTGGTGACCTTTGGGGTGACCTTTGGTGACCTTTGGGGTGACCTTTGGTGACCTTTGGGGTGACCTTTGGTGACCTTTGGTGACCTTTGGTGACCTTTGGTGACCTTTGGTGACCTTTGGGATGACCTTTGGTGACCTTTGGTGACCTTTGGGGTGACCTTTGGTGACCTTTGGGGTGACCTTTGGTGACCTTTGGGGTGACCTCTGGTGACCTTTGGTGACCTTTGGTGACTTTTGGGGTGACCTTTGGTGACCTTTGGTGACCTTTGGTGACCTTTGGGGTGACCTTTGGTGATATTTGGTGACCTTTGGTGACCTTTGGGGTGACCTTTGGTGACCTTTGGGGTGACCTTTGGTGACCTTTGGTGAGCTTTGGGGTGACCTTTGAGGTGACCTTTGGTGACCTTTGGGGTGACCTTTGGTGAACTTTGGGGTGACCTTTGGTGACCTTTGGGGTGACCTTTGGTGACCTTTGGTGACCTTTGGTGATTTTTGGTGACCTTTGGGGTGACCTTTGGTGACCTTTGGTGACCTTTGGGGTGACCTTTAGTGACCTTTGAGGTGACCTTTAGTGACCTTTGGGGTGACCTTTGGTGACCTTTGGGGTGACCTTTGGTGACCTTTGGGGTGACCTTTGGTGACCTTTGGGGTGACCTTTGGTGACCTTTGGTGACCTTTGGTGACCTTTGGGGTGACCTTTGGTGACCTTTGGTGATCTTTGGGGTGACCTTTGGTGACCTTTGGGGTGACCTTTGGTGACCTTTGGGGTGACCTTTGGTGAAATTTGGGCTGACCTTTGGTGACCTTTGGTGACCTTTGGTGACCTTTGGTGACCTTTGGGGTGACCTTTGGTGACCTTTGGGGTGACCTTTGGTGACCTTTGGGGTGACCTTTGGTGACCTTTGGTGACCTTTGGTGACCTTTGGTGACCTTTGGGGTGACCTTTGGTGACCTTTGGTGACTTTTGGGGTGACCTTTGGTGACCTTTGGTGTGACCTTTGGTGACCTTTGAGGTGACCTTTGGTGACCTTTGGGGTGACCTTTGGTGACCTTTGGGGTGACCCTTGGTGACCTTTGGGGTGACCTTTGGTGACCTTTGGTGACCTTTGGTGACCTTTGGTAACCTTTGGGGTGACCTTTGGTGACCTTTGGAATGACCTTTGGTGACCTTTGGGGTGACCTTTGGTGACCTTTGGTGACCTTTGGTGACCTTTGGGGGTGACCTTTGGTGACCTTTGGTGACCTTTGGTGACCTTTGGTGACCTTTGGGGTGACCTCTGGTGACCTCTGGTGACCTTTGGTGACCTTTGGTGACCTTTGGTGACCTTTGGGGTGACCTTTGGTGACCTTTGGTCACCTTTGGGGTACCTTTGGTGACCTTTGAGGTGACCTTTGGTGACCTTTCTGGTGACCTTTGGTGACCTTTGGGGTGACCTTTGGTGACCTTTGGTGACCTTTGGTGACCTTTGGTGACCTTTGAGGTGACCTTTGGTGACCTTTGGGGTGACCTTTGGTGACCTTTGGGGTGACCTTTGGTGACCTTTGGGGTGACCTTTGGTGACCTTTGGTGACCTTTGGTGACCTTTGGTGACCTTTGGTGACCTTTGGGATGACCTTTGGTGACCTTTGGTGACCTTTGGAGTGACCTTTGGTGACCTTTGGGGTGACCTTTGGTGACCTTTGGTGACCTTTGGTGACCTTTGGTGACCTTTGGGGTGACCTTTGGTGACCTTTGGTGACCTTTGGGGTGACCTTTAGTGACCTTTGAGGTGACCTTTAGTGACCTTTGGGGTGACCTTTGGTGACCTTTGGGGTGACCTTTGGTGACCTTTGGGGTGACCTTTGGTGACCTTTGGGGTGACCTTTGGTGACCTTTGGTGACCTTTGGTGACCTTTGGGGTTACCTTTGGTGATATTTGGTGATCTTTGGGGTGACCTTTGGTGACCTTTGGGGTGACCTTTGGTGACCTTTGGGGTGACCTTTGGTGAAATTTGGGGTGACCTTTGGTGACCTTTGGTGACCTTTGGTGACTTTTGGTGACCTTTGGGGTGACCTTTGGTGACCTTTGGGGTGACCTTTGGTGACCTTTGGGGTGACCTTTGGTGACCTTTGGTGACCTTTGGTGACCTTTGGTGACCTTTGGGGTGACCTTTGGTGACCTTTGGTGACTTTTGGGGTGACCTTTGGTGACCTTTGGGGTGACCTTTGGTGACCTTTGAGGTGACCTTTGGTGACCTTTGGGGTGACCTTTGGTGACCTTTGGGGTGACCCTTGGTGACCTTTGGGGTGACCTTTGGTGACCTTTGGTGACCTTTGGTGACCTTTGGTGACCTTTGGGGTGACCTTTGGTGACCTTTGGGGTGACCTTTGGTGACCTTTGGGGTGACCTTTGGTGACCTTTGGTGACCTTTGGTGACCTTTGGGGGTGACCTTTGGTGACCTTTGGTGACCTTTGGTGACCTTTGGTGACCTTTGGGGTGACCTCTGCTGACCTCTGGTGACCTTTGGTGACCTTTGGTGACCTTTGGTGACCTTTGGGGTGACCTTTGGTGACCTTTGGTCACCTTTGGGGTGACCTTTGGTGACCTTTGAGGTGACCTTTGGTGACCTTTCTGGTGACCTTTGGTGACCTTTGGGGTGACCTTTGGTGACCTTTGGGGTGACCTTTGGTGACCTTTGGTTACCTTTGGTGACCTTTGGTGACCTTTGAGGTGACCTTTGGTGACCTTTGGGGTGACCTTTGGTGACCTTTGGGGTGACCTTTGGTGACCTTTGGGGTGACCTTTGGTGACCTTTGGTGACCTTTGGTGACCTTTGGTGACCTTTGGTGACCTTTGGGATGACCTTTGGTGACCTTTGGTGACCTTTGGGGTGACCTTTGGTGACCTTTGGGGTGACCTTTGGTGACCTTTGGGGTGACCTTTGGTGACCTTTGGTGACCTTTGGTGACTTTTGGGGTGACCTTTGGTGACCTTTGGTGACCTTTGGTGACATTTGGGGTGACCTTTGGTGATATTTGGTGAGCTTTGGTGACGTTTGGTGACCTTTGGGGTGACCTTTGGTGACCTTTGGGGTGACCTTTGGTGACCTTTGGGGACCTTTGGTGACCTTTGGTGACCTTTGGGGTGACCTTTGGTGACCTTTGGGGTGACCTTTGGTGACCTTTGGTGAGCTTTGGGGTGACCTTTGAGGTGACCTTTGGTGACCTTTGGGGTGACCTTTGGTGAACTTTGGGGTGACCTTTGGTGACCTTTGGGGTGACCTTTGGTGACCTTTGGTGTGACCTTTGGTGACCTTTGGGGTGACCTTTGGTGACCTTTGGTGACCTTTGGTGACCTTTGGTGACCTTTGGTGACCTTTGGGATGACCTTTGGTGACCTTTGGTGACCTTTGGGGTGACCTTTGGTGACCTTTGGGGTGACCTTTGGTGACCTTTGGGGTGACCTTTGGTGACCTTTGGTGACCTTTGGGGTGACCTTTGGTGACCTTTGGTGACCTTTGGTGACTTTTGGGGTAACCTTTGGTGACCTTTGGTGACCTTTGGTGACCTTTGGTGACCTTTGGGGTGACCTTTGGTGATATTTGGTGACCTTTGGTGACCTTTGGGGTGACCTTTGGTGACCTTTGGTGACCTCTGGTGACCTTTGGTGACCTTTGGGGTGACCTTTGGTGACCTTTGGGGTGACCTTTGGTGACCTTTGGTGAGCTTTGGGGTGACCTTTGAGGTGACCTTTGGTGACCTTTGGGGTGACCTTTGGTGAACTTTGGGGTGACCTTTGGTGACCTTTGGGGTGACCTTTGGTGACCTTTGGTGACCTTTGATGACCTTTGGGGTGACCTTAGGTGACCTTTGGTGACCTTTGGGGTGACCTTTAGTGACCTTTGAGGTGACCTTTAGTGACCTTTGGGGTGACCTTTGGTGACCTTTGGGGTGACCTTTGGTGACCTTTGGGGTGACCTTTGGTGACCTTTGGGGTAACCTTTGGTGACCTTTGGTGACCTTTGGTGACCTTTGGGGTGACCTTTGGTGACCTTTGGTGACCTTTGAGGTGACCTTTGGTGACCTTTGGGGTGACCTTTGGTGACCTTTGGGGTGACCTTTGGTGAAATTAGGGGTGACCTTTGGTGACCTTTGGTGACCTTTGGTGACCTTTGGGGTGACCTTTGGTGACCTTTGGGGTGACCTTTGGTGACCTTTGGGGTGACCTTTGGTGACCTTTGGTGACCTTTGGTGACCTTTGGGGTGACCTTTAGTGACCTTTGAGGTGACCTTTAGTGACCTTTGGGGTGACCTTTGGTGACCTTTGGGGTGACCTTTGGTGACCTTTGGGGTGACCTTTGGTGACCTTTGGGGTGACCTTTGGTGACCTTTGGTGACCTTTGGTGACCTTTGGGGTGACCTTTGGTGACCTTTGGTGACCTTTGGGGTGACCTTTGGTGACCTTTGGGGTGACCTTTGGTGACCTTTGGGGTGACCTTTGGTGAAATTTGGGGTGACCTTTGGTGACCTTTGGTGACCTTTGGTGACCTTTGGGGTGACCTTTGGTGACCTTTGGGGTGACCTTTGGTGACCTTTGGGGTGACCTTTGGTGACCTTTGGTGACCTTTGGTGACCTTTGGTGACCTTTGGTGACCTTTGGGGTGACCTTTGGTGACCTTTGGTGACTTTTACGGTGACCTTTGGTGACCTTTGGGGTGACCTTTGGTGACCTTTGAGGTGACCTTTGGTGACCTTTTTGGTGTCCTTTGGTGACCTTTGGGGTGACCCTTGGTTACCTTTGGGGTGACCTTTGGTGACCTTTGGTGACCTTTGGTGACCTTTGGTGACCTTTGGGGTGACCTTTGGTGACCTTTGGGGTGACCTTTGGTGACCTTTGGTGACCTTTGGGGGTGACCTTTGGTGACCTTTGTGATGACCTTTGGTGACCTTTGGTGACCTTTGGGGTGACCTTTGGTGACCTTTGGGGTGACCTTTGGTGACCTTTGGGATGACCTTTGGTGACCTTTGGTGACCTTTGGGGTGACCTTTGGTGAGCTTTGGTGACCTTTGGTGACCTTTGGTGACCTTTGGGGTGACCTATGGCGACCTTTGGGGTGACCTTTGGTGACCTTTGGGGTGACCTTTGGTGACCTTTGGGGTGACCTTTGGTGACCTTTGAGGTGACCTTTGGTGACCTTTGGGGTGACCTTTGGTGACCTTTGGGGTGACCTTTGGTGACCTTTGGTGACCTCTGGGGTGATCTTTGGTGACCTTTGGTGACCTTTGGTGACCTTTGGGGTGACCTTTGGTGACCTTTGGTGACCTTTGGTGACCTTTGGTGACCTTTGGGGTGACCTTTGATGACCTTTGGTCACCTTTGGGGTGACCTTTGGTGACCTTTGAGGTGACCTTTGGTGACCTTTCTGGTGACCTTTGGTGACCTTTGGGGTGACCTTTGGTGATATTTGGTGACCTTTGGTGACCTTTGGTGACTTTTGGGGTGACCTTTGGTGACCTTTGGTGACCTTTGGTGACCTTTGGTGACCTTTGGGGTGACCTTTGGTGATATTTGGTGACCTTTGGTGACCTTTGGGGTGACCTTTGGTGACCTTTGGGGTGACCTTTGGTGACCTTTGGTGAGCTTTGGGGTGACCTTTGAGGTGACCTTTGGGGTGACCTTTGGTGAACTTTGGGGTGACCTTTGGTGACCTTTGGGGTGACCTTTGGTGACCTTTGGTGACCTTTGGTGACCTTTGGTGACCTTTGGGGTGACCTTTGGTGACCTTTGGTGACCTTTGGGGTGACCTTTGGTGAAATTTGGGGTGACCTTTGGTGACCTTTGGTGACCTTTGGTGACCTTTGGTGACCTTTGGGGTGACCTTTGGTGACCTTTGGGGTGACCTTTGGTGACCTTTGGGGTGACCTTTGGTGACCTTTGGTGACCTTTGGTGACCTTTGGTGACCTTTGGGGTGACCTTTGGTGACCTTTGGTGACTTTTGGGGTGACCTTTGGTGACCTTTGGGGTGACCTTTGGTAACCTTTGAGGTGACCTTTGGTGACCTTTGGGGTGACCTTTGGTGACCTTTGGGGTGACCCTTGGTGACCTTTGGGGTGACCTTTGGTGACCTTTGGTGACCTTTGGTGACCTTTGGTGACCTTTGGTGACCTTTGGGGTGACCTTTGGTGACCTTTGGGGTAACCTTTGGTGACCTTTGGGGTGACCTTTGGTGACCTTTGGTGACCTTTGGTGACCTTTGGGGGTGACCTTTGGTGACCTCTGGGGTGATCTTTGGTGACCTTTGGTGACCTTTGGTGACCTTTGGGGTGACCTCTGGTGACCTCTGGTGACCTTTGGTGACCTTTGGTGACCTTTGGTGACCTTTGGGGTGACCTTTGGTGACCTTTGGTCACCTTTGGGGTGACCTTTGGTGACCTTTGAGGTGACCTTTGGTGACCTTTCTGGTGACCTTTGGTGACCTTTGGGGTGACCTTTGGTGACCTTTGGGGTGACCTTTGGTGACCTTTGGTGACCTTTGGTGACCTTTGGTGACCTTTGAGGTGACCTTTGGTGACCTTTGGGGTGACCTTTGGTGACCTTTGGGGTGACCTTTGGTGACCTTTGGGGTGACCTTTGGTGACCTTTGGTGACCTTTGGTGACCTTTGGGGAACTTTGGTGACCTTTGGGATGACCTTTGGTGACCTTTGGTGACCTTTGGGGTGACCTTTGGTGACCTTTGGGGACCTTTGGTGACCTTTGGTGACTTTTGGGGTGACCTTTGGTGACCTTTGGTGACCTTTGGTGATCTTTGGGGTGACCTTTGGTGACCTTTGGTCACCTTTGGGGTGACCTTTGGTGACCTTTGAGGTGACCTTTGGTGACCTTTCTGGTGACCTTTGGTGACCTTTGGGGTGACCTTTGGTGACCTTTGGGGTAACCCTTGGTGACCTTTGGTGACCTTTGGTGACCTTTGGTAACCTTTGAGGTGACCTTTGGTGACCTTTGGGGTGACCTTTGGTGACCTTTGGGGTGACCTTTGGTGACCTTTGGGGTGACCTTTGGTGACCTTTGGTGACCTTTGGTGACCTTTGGTGACCTTTGGTGACCTTTGGTGACCTTTGGGGTGACCTTTGGTGACCTTTGGGGTGACCTTTGGTGACCTTTGGGGTGACCTTTGGTGACTTTGGTGACCTTTGGTGACTTTTGGGGTGACCTTTGGTGACCTTTGGTGACCTTTGGTGACCTTTGGTGACCTTTGGGGTGACCTTTGGTGATATTTGGTGACCTTTGGTGACCTTTGGGGTGACCTTTGGTGACCTTTGGTGAGCTTTGGGGTGACCTTTGAGGTGACCTTTGGTGACCTTTGAGGTGACCTTTGGTGAACTTTGGGGTGACCTTTGGTGACCTTTGGGGTGACCTTTGGTGACCTTTGGTGACCTTTGGTGACCTTTGGGGTGACCTTTGGTGACCTTTGGTGACCTTTGGGGTGACCTTTAGTGACCTTTGAGGTGACCTTTAGTGACCTTTGGGGTGACCTTTGGTGACCTTTGGGGTGACCTTTGGTGAACTTTGGGGTGACCTTTGGTGACCTTTGGGGTGACCTTTGGTGACCTTTGGTGACCTTTGGGGTGACCTTTAGTGACCTTTGAGGTGACCTTTAGTGACCTTTGGGGTGACCTTTGGTGACCTTTGGGGTGACCTTTGGGGTGACCTTTGGTGACCTTTGGTGACCTTTGGTGACCTATGGGGTGACCTTTGGTGACCTTTGGTGATCTTTGGGGTGACCTTTGGTGACCTTTGGGGTGACCTTTGGTGACCTTTGGGGTGACCTTTGGTGAAATTTGGGGTGACCTTTGGTGACCTTTGGTGACCTTTGGTGACCTTTGGTGACCTTTGGGGTGACCTTTGGTGACCTTTGGGGTGACCTTTGGTGACCTTTGGGGTGACCTTTGGTGACCTTTGGTGACCTTTGGTGACCTTTGGTGACCTTTGGGGTGACCTTTGGTGACCTTTGGTGACTTTTGGGGTGACCTTTGGTGACCTTTGGGGTGACCTTTGGTGACCTTTGAGGTGACCTTTGGTGACCTTTGGGGTGACCTTTGGTGACCTTTTGGGGTAACCCTTGGTGACCTTTGGGGTGACCTTTGGTGACCTTTGGTGACCTTTGGTGACCTTTGGTGACCTTTGGGGTGACCTTTGGTGACCTTTGGGGTGACCTTTGGTGACCTTTGGGGTGACCTTTGGTGACCTTTGGTGACCTTTGGTGACCTTTGGGGGTGACCTTTGGTGACCTTTGGTGACCTCTGGGGTGATCTTTGGTGACCTTTGGTGACCTTTGGTGACCTTTGGTGACCTTTGGGGTGACCTCTGGTGACCTCTGGTGACCATTGGTGACCTTTGGTGACCTTTGGTGACCTTTGGGGTGACCTTTGGTGACCTTTGGTCACCTTTGGGGTGACCTTTGGTGACCTTTGAGGTGACCTTTGGTGACCTTTCTGGTGACCTTTGGTGACCTTTGGGGTGACCTTTGGTGACCTTTGGGGTGACCTTTGGTGACCTTTGGTGACCTTTGGTGACCTTTGGTGACCTTTGAGGTGACCTTTGGTGACCTTTGGGGTGACCTTTGGTGACCTTTGGGGTGACCTTTGGTGACCTTTGGTAACCTTTGGTGACCTTTGGTGACCTTTGGTGACCTTTGGGATGACCTTTGGTGACCTTTGGTGACCTTTGGGGTGACCTTTGGTGACCTTTGGGGTGACCTTTGGTGACCTTTGGGGTGACCTTTGGTGACCTTTGGTGACCTTTGGTGACTTTTGGGGTGACCTTTGGTGACCTTTGGTGACCTTTGGTGACATTTGGGGTGACCTTTGGTGATATTTGGTGAGCTTTGGTGACCTTTGGTGACCTTTGGGGTGACCTTTGGTGACCTTTGGGGTGACATTTGGTGACCTTTGGGGACCTTTGGTGACCTTTGGTGACCTTTGGGGTGACCTTTGGTGACCTTTGGGGTGACCTTTGGTGACCTTTGGTGAGCTTTGGGGTGACCTTTGAGGTGACCTTTGGTGACCTTTGGGGTGACCTTTGGTGATCTTTGGGGTGACCTTTGGTGACCTTTGGGGTGACCTTTGGTGACCTTTGGGGTGACCTTTGGTGACCTTTGGGGTGACCTTTGGTGACCTTTGGTGACCTTTGGTGACCTTTGGTGACCTTTGGTGACCTTTGGGATGACCTTTGGTGACCTTTGGTGACCTTTGGGGTGACCTTTGGTGACCTTTGGGGTGACCTTTGGTGACCTTTGGGGTGACCTTTGGTGACCTTTGGTGACCTTTGGGGTGACCTTTGGTGACCTTTGCTGACCTTTGGTGACTTTTGGGGTGACCTTTGGTGACCTTTGGTGACCTTTGGTGACCTTTGGTGACCTTTGGGGTGACCTTTGGTAATATTTGGTGACCTTTGGTGACCTTTGGGGTGACCTTTGGTGACCTTTGGGGTGACCTTTGGTGACCTTTGGTGAGCTTTGGGGTGACCTTTGGTGACCTTTGGGGTGACCTTTGGTGACCTTTGGTGACCTTTGGTGACCTTTGGTGACCTTTGGGGTGACCTTTGGTGACCTTTGGGGTGACCTTTGGTGACCTTTGGTGAGCTTTGGGGTGACCTTTGAGGTGACCTTTGGTGACCTTTGGGGTGACCTTTGGTGAACTTTGGGGTGACCTTTGGTGACCTTTGGGGTGACCTTTGGTGACCTTTGGTGACCTTTGGTGACCTTTGGTGACCTTTGGGGTGACCTTAGGTGACCTTTGGTGACCTTTGGGGTGACCTTTAGTGACCTTTGAGGTGACCTTTAGTGACCTTTGGGGTGACCTTTGGTGACCTTTGGGGTGACCTTTGGTGACCTTTGGGGTGACCTTTGGTGACCTTTGGGGTGACCTTTGGTGACCTTTGGTGACCTTTGGTGACCTTTGGGGTGACCTTTGGTGACCTTTGGTGACCTTTGGGGTGACCTTTGGTGACCTTTGGGGTGACCTTTGGTGACCTTTGGGGTGACCTTTGGTGAAATTAGGGGTGACCTTTGGTGACCTTTGGTGACCTTTGGTGACCTTTGGGGTGACCTTTGGTGACCTTTGGGGTGACCTTTGGTGACCTTTGGGGTGACCTTTGGTGACCTTTGGTGACCTTTGGTGACCTTTGGGGTGACCTTTAGTGACCTTTGAGGTGACCTTTAGTGACCTTTGGGGTGACCTTTGGTGACCTTTGGGGTGACCTTTGGTGACCTTTGGGGTGACCTTTGGTGACCTTTGGGGTGACCTTTGGTGACCTTTGGTGACCTTTGGTGACCTTTGGGGTGACCTTTGGTGACCTTTGGTGACTTTTGGGGTGACCTTTGGTGACCTTTGGGGTGACCTTTGGTGACCTTTGGGGTGACCTTTGGTGAAATTTGGGGTGACCTTTGGTGACCTTTGGTGACCTTTGGTGACCTTTGGGGTGACCTTTGGTGACCTTTGGGGTGACCTTTGGTGACCTTTGGCGTGACCTTTGGTGACCTTTGGTGACCTTTGGTGACCTTTGGTGACCTTTGGGGTGACCTTTGGTGACCTTTGGTGACTTTTGGGGTAACCTTTGGTGACCTTTGGGGTGACCTTTGGTGACCTTTGAGGTGACCTTTGGTGACCTTTGGGGTGACCTTTGGTGACCTTTGGGGTGACCCTTGGTTACCTTTGGGGTGACCTTTGGTGACCTTTGGTGACCTTTGGTGACCTTTGGTGACCTTTGGTGACCTTTGGGGTGACCTTTGGTGACCTTTGGGGTGACCTTTGGTGACCTTTGGGGTGACCTTTGGTGACCTTTGGTGACCTTTGGGGGTGACCTTTGGTGACCTTTGGGATGACCTTTGGTGACCTTTGGTGACCTTTGGGGTGACCTTTGGTGACCTTTGGGGTGACCTTTGGTGACCTTTGGGATGACCTTTGGTGACCTTTGGTGACCTTTGGGGTGACCTTTGGTGAGCTTTGGTGACCTTTGGTGACCTTTGGTGACCTTTGGGGTGACCTTTGGTGACCTTTGGGGTGACCTTTGGTGACCTTTGGGGTGACCTTTGGTGACCTTTGGGGTGACCTTTGGTGACCTTTGAGGTGACCTTTGGTGACCTTTGGGGTGACCTTTGGTGACCTTTGGGGTGACCTTTGGTGACCTTTGGTGACCTCTGGGGTGATCTTTGGTGACCTTTGGTGACCTTTGGTGACCTTTGGGGTGACCTTTGGTGACCTTTGGTGACCTTTGGGGTGACCTTTGGTGACCTTTGGTCACCTTTGGGGTGACCTTTGGTGACCTTTGAGGTGACCTTTGGTGACCTTTCTGGTGACCTTTGGTGACCTTTGGGGTGACTTCTGGTGACCTTTGGGGTGACCCTTGGTGACCTTTGGTGACCTTTGGTGACCTTTGGTAACCTTTGAGGTGACCTTTGGTGACCTTTGGGGTGACCTTTGGTGACCTTTGGGGTGACCTTTGGTGACCTTTGGGGTGACCTTTGGTGACCTTTGGTGACCTTTGGTGACCTTTGGTGACCTTTGGTCACCTTTGGGATGACCTTTGGTGACCTTTGGTGACCTTTGGGGTGACCTTTGGTGACCTTTGGGGTGACCTTTGGTGACCTTTGGGGTGACCTTTGGTGACCTTTGGTGACCTTTGGTGACTTTTGGGGTGACCTTTGGTGACCTTTGGTGACCTTTGGTGTCCTTTGGGGTGACCTTTGGTGATATTTGGTGACCTTTGGTGACCTTTGGGGTGACCTTTGGTGACCTTTGGGGTGACCTTTGGTGACCTTTGGTGAGCTTTGGGGTGACCTTTGGTGACCTTTGGTGACCTTTGGTGACCTTTGGTGACCTTTGGGGTGACCTATGGTGACCTTTGGGGTGACCTTTGGTGACCTTTGGTGACCTTTGGGGTGACCTTTGGTGACCATTGGTGACCTTTGGGGTGACCTTTGGTGACCTTTGTAGACCTTTGGTGACCTTTGGGGTGACCTTTGGTGACCTTATGTGACCTTTGGTGACCTTTGGTGACTTTTGGGGTGACCTTTGGTGACCTTTGGTGACCTTTGGGGTGACCTTTGGTGACCTTTGAGGTGACCTTTGGTGACCTTTGGGGTGACCTTTGGTGACCTTTGGGGTGACCTTTGGTGACCTTTGGGGTGACCTTTGGTGACCTTTGGTGACCTTTGGTGACCTTTGGTGACCTTTGAGGTGACCTTTGGTGACCTTTGGGGTGACCTTTGGTGACCTTTGGGGTGACCTTTGGTGACCTTTGGGGTGACCTTTGGTGACCTTTGGTGACCTTTGGTGACCTTTGGGGTGACCTTTGGTGACCTTTGGTGACCTTTGGTGACCTTTGGTGACCTTTGGGGTAACCATTGGTGACCTTTGGGGTGACCTTTGGTGACCTTTGGTGACCTTTGGTGACCTTTGGGGTGACCTTTGGTGACCTTTGGGGTGACCTTTGGGGTGACCTTTGGTGACCTTTGGTGACCTTTGGGGTGACCTTTGGTGACCTTTGCGGTGACCTTTGGTGACCTTTGGGGTGACCTTTGGTGACCTTTGGTGACCTTTGGTGACCTTTGGTGACCTTTGGTGACCTTTGGGGTGACCCTTGGTGACCTTTGGTGACCTTTGGGGTGACCTTTGGTGACCTTTGGGGTGACCTTTGGTGACCTTTGGGGTGACCTTTGGTGACCTTTGGTGACCTTTGGTGACCTTTGGTGACCTTTGGGGTGACCCTTGGTGACCTTTGGTGACCTTTGGGGTGACCTTTGGTGACCTTTGGGGTGACCTTTGGTGACCTTTGGGGTGACCTTTGGTGACCTTTGGGGTGACCTTTGGTGACCTTTGGTGGCCTTTGGGGTGACCTTTGGTGACCTTTGAGGTGACCTTTGGTGACCTTTGGGGTGACCTTTGGTGACCTTTGGGGTGACCTTTGGTGACCTTTGGGGTGACCTTTGGTGACCTTTGGTGACCTTTGGTGACCTTTGGGGTGACCTTTGGTGACCTTTGGGGTGACCTTTGGTGACCTTTGGTTACCTTTGGTGACCTTTGGTGACCTTTGGGATGACCTTTGGTGACCTTTGGTTACCTTTGGTGACCTTTGGTGACCTTTGGTGACCTTTGAGGTGACCTTTGGTGACCTTTGGGGTGACCTTTGGTGACCTTTGGGGTGACCTTTGGTGACCTTTGGTGACCTTTGGTGACCTTTGGGGTGACCTTTGGTGACCTTTGGTGACCTTTGGTGACCTTTGGAGACCTTTGGTGACCTTTGGGGTAATTTTTGGTGACCTTTGGTGACCTTTGGTGATTTTTGGTGACCTTTGGTGACCTTTGGTGACCTTTGGTGACCTTTGGTGACCTTTGGTGACCTTTGGTGACCTTTGGGGTGACCTTTGGTGACCTTTGGTGACCTTTGGGGTGACCTTTGGTGACCTTTGGTGACCTTTGGTGACCTTTGGTGACCTTTGAGGTGACTTTTGGTGACCTTTGGGGTGACCTTTGGTGACCTTTGGTGACCTTTGGTGACCTTTGGTAACCTTTGGGGTGACCTTTGGTGACCTTTGGTGACCTTTGGGGTGACCTTTGGTGACCTTTGGTGACCTTTGGTGACCTTTGAGGTGACCTTTGGTGACCTTTGGGGTGACCTTTGGTGACCTTTGGTGACCTTTGGTGACCTTTGGTGACCTTTGGGGTGACCTTTGGTGACCTTTGGGGTGACCTTTGGTGACCTTTGGGGTGACCTTTGGTGACCTTTGGGGTGACCTTTGGTGACCTTTGATGACCTTTGGTGACCTTTGGTGACCTTTGAGGTGACCTTTGGTGACCTTTGGGTGACCTTTGGTGACCTTTGGGGTGACCTTTGGTGACCTTTGGGGTGACCTTTGGTGACCTTTGGTTACCTTTGGTGACCTTTGGTGACCTTTGGGATGACCTTTGGTGACCTTTGGTGACCTTTGGGGTGACCTTTGGTGACCTTTGGGGTGACCTTTGGTGACCTTTGGGGTGACCTTTGGTGACCTTTGGTGACCTTTGGTGACCTTTGGTGACCTTTGGGGTGACATTTGGTGACCTTTGGGGTGACCTTTGGTGACTTTGGTGACCTTTGGGGTGACCTTTGGTGACCTTTGGGGTGACCTTTGGTGACCTTTGGGGTGACCTTTGGTGACCTTTGGTGACCTTTGGGGTGACCTTTGGTAACCTTTGGTGACCTTTGGTGACCTTTGGTGACCTTTGGTGACCTTTGGTGACCTTTGGTGACCTTTGGTGACCTTTGGGGTGACCTTTGGTGACCTTTGGTGACCTTTGGTGACCTTTGGGGTGACCTTTGGTGACCTTTGGTGACCTTTGGTGACCTTTGGTGACCTTTGGTGACCTTTGGTGACCTTTGGGGTAACCTTTGGTGACCTTTGGTGACCTTTGGTGACCTTTGGTGACCTTTGGTGACGTTTGGTGACCTTTGGTGACCTTTGGGGTGAATTTTGGTGACCTTTGGTGACCTTTGGTGACCTTTGGGGTGACCTTTGGTGACCTTTGGGGTGACCTTTGGTAACCTTTGAGGTGACCTTTGGTGACCTTTGGTGACCTTTGGTGACGTTTGGTGACCTTTGGTGACCTTTGGGGTGACCTTTGGTGACCTTTGGTGACCTTTGGTGACCTTTGGTGACCTTTGGGGTGACCTTTGGTGACCTTTGGGGTGACCTTTGGTGACCTTTGAGGTGGCCTTTGGTGACCTTTGGGGTGACCTTTGGTGACCTTTGGGGTGACCTTTGGTGACCTTTGGGGTGACCTTTGGTGACCTTTGGTGACCTTTGGTGACCTTTGGTGACCTTTGGGGTGACCTTTGGTGACCTTTGGTGACCTTTGGGGTGACCTTTGGTGACCTTTGAGGTGACCTTTGGTGACCTTTGAGGTGACCTTTGGTGACCTTTGGTGACCTTTGGTGACGTTTGGTGACCTTTGGTGACCTTTGGGGTGACCTTTGGTGACCTTTGGTGACCTTTGGTGACCTTTGGGGTGACCTTTGGTGACCTTTGGGGTGACCTTTGGTGACCTTTGGTGAGCTTTGGGGTGACCTTTGGTGACCTTTGAGGTGACCTTTGGTGACCTTTGGGGTGACCTTTGGTGACCTTTGGGGTGACCTTTGGTGACCTTTATGGTGACCTTTGGTGACCTTTGGTGACCTTTGGTGACCTTTGGTGACCTTTGGGGTGACCTTTGGTGACCTTTGGTGACCTTTGGGGTGACCTTTGGTGACCTTTGAGGTGACCTTTGGTGACCTTTGGGGTGACCTTTGGTGACCTTTGGGGTGACCTTTGGTGACCTTTGTGGTGACCTTTGGTGACCTTTGGTGACCTTTGGTGACCTTTGAGGTGACCTTTGGTGACCTTTGGGGTGACCTTTGGTGACCTTTGGGGTGACCTTTGGTGACC
The DNA here is from genome assembly GCA_940337035.1 of Agriotes lineatus. NCBI lineage: Eukaryota > Metazoa > Arthropoda > Insecta > Coleoptera > Elateridae > Agriotes > Agriotes lineatus. The sequence goes on from OW679197.1 coordinate 11,303,667, forward strand.
TTTGGGGTGACCTTTGGTGACCTTTGGTTACCTTTGGTGACCTTTGGTGACCTTTGGGATGACCTTTGGTGACCTTTGGTGACCTTTGGGGTGACCTTTGGTGACGTTTGGGGTGACCTTTGGTGACCTTTGGTGACCTTTGGTGACCTTTGGTGACCTTTGGTGACCTTTGGTGACCTTTGGGGTGACCTTTGGTAACCTTTGGTGACCTTTGGTGACCTTTGGTGACCTTTGGTGACCTTTGGTGACCTTTGGTGACCTTTGGTGACCTTTGGTGACCTTTGGGGTGACCTTTGGTGACCTTTGGTGACCTTTGGTGACCTTTGGTGATCTTTGGGGTGACCTTTGGTGACCTTTGGTGACCTTTGGTGACCTTTGGTGACCTTTGGGGTGACCTTTGGTGACCTTTGGTGAGCTTTGGTGACCTTTGGTGATTTGGTGACCTTTGGTGACCTTTGGGGTGACCTTTGGTGACCTTTGGTGAGCTTTGGGGTGACCTTTGGTGACCTTTGAGGTGACCTTTGGTGATCTTTGGGGTGACCTTTGGTGACCTTTGGAGTGACCTTTGGTGACCTGTGGGGTGACCTTTGGTGACCTTTGGTGACCTTTGGTGACCTTTGGTGACCTTTAGGGTGACCTTTGGTGACCTTTGGTGACCTTTGGGGTGACCTTTGGTGACCTTTGAGGTGACCTTTGGTGACCTTTGGGGTGACCTTTGGTGACCTTTGGGGTGACCTTTGGTGACCTTTGGTGACCTTTGGTGACCTTTGGTGACCTTTGGGGTGACCTTTGGTTACCTTTGGTGACCTTTGGGGTGACCTTTGGTGACCTTTGGGGTGACCTTTGGTGACCTTTGGGGTGACCTTTGGTGACCTTTGGTGACCTTTGGTGACCTTTGGTGACTTTTGGGGTGACCTTTGGTGACCTTTGGGGTGACCTTTGGTGACCTTTGGTGACCTTTGGGGTGACCTTTGGTGACCTTTGGGGTGTCCTTTGGTGACTTTTGGGGTGACCTTTGGTGACCTTTGGTGTTCTTTGGGGTGACCTTTAGTGACCTTTGGTGACCTTTAGGGTGACCTTTGGTGACCTTTGGTGATCTTTGGGGTGACCTTTAGTGACCTTTGGTGACCTTTAGGGTGACCTTTGGTGACCTTTGGGGTGACCTCTGGTGACCTTTGGGGTGACCTTTGGTGAAATTTGGGGTGACCTTTGGTGACCTTTGGTGACCTTTGGTGACCTTTGGTGACCTTTGGGGTGACCTTTGGTGACCTTTGGGGTGACCTTTGGTGACCTTTGGGGTGACCTTTGGTGACCTTTGGTGACCTTTGGTGACCTTTGGTGACCTTTGGGGTGACCTTTGGTGACCTTTGGTGACTTTTGGGGTGACTTTTGGTGACCTTTGGGGTGACCTTTGGTGACCTTTGGGGTGACCTTTGGTGACCTTTGGTGACCTTTGGGGTGACCATTGGTGACCTTTGGTGACCTTTGGGTTGACCTTTGGTGACCTTTGGTGACCTTTGGTGTGACCTTTGGTGACCTGTGGGGTGACCTTTGGTGACCTTTGGGGTGACCTTTGGTGACCTTTGGTGACCTTTGGGGTGACCTTTGGTGACCTTTGGTGAGCTTTGCTGACCTTTGGTGACCTTTGGGGTGACCTTTGGTGACCTTTGGGGTGACCTTTGGTGACCTTTGGTGACCTTTGGTGACCTTTGGTGACCTTTGGACTGACCTTTGGTGACCTTTGGGGTGACCTTTGGTGCGCTTTGGTGACCTTTGGGGTGACCTTTTGTGACCTTTGGTGACCTTTGGTGACCTTTGGTGACCTTTGGAGTGACCTTTGGTGAACTTTGGGGTGACCTTTGGTGACCTTTGGTGACCTTTGGTGACCTTTGGTGACCTTTGGGGTGACCTTTGGTTACCTTTGGTGACCTTTGGGGTGACCTTTGGTGACCTTTGGGGTGACCTTTGGTGACCTTTGGGGTGACCTTTGGTGACCTTTGGTGACCTTTGGTGACCTTTGGTGACCTTTGGGGTGACCTTTGGTGACCTTTGGGGTGACCTTTGGTGACCTTTGGTGACCTTTAGGGTGACCTTTGGTGACCTTTGGGGTGTCCTTTGGTGACCTTTGGGGTGACCTTTGGTGACCTTTGGTGACCTTTGGGGTGACCTTTGGTGACCTTTGGTGACCTTTGGTGACCTTTGGGGTGACCTTTGGTGACCTTTGGTGACCTTTGGGGTGACCTTTGGTGACCTTTGGGGTGACCTCTGGTGACCTTTGGGGTGACCTTTGGTGAAATTTGGGGTGACCTTTGGTGACCTTTGGTGACCTTTGGTGACCTTTGGTGACCTTTGGGGTGACCTTTGGTGACCTTTGGGGTGACCTTTGGTGACCTTTGGGGTGACCTTTGGTGACCTTTGGTGACCTTTGGTGACCTTTGGTGACCTTTGGGGTGACCTTTGGTGACCTTTGGTGACTTTTGGGGTGATTTTGGTGACCTTTGGGGTGACCTTTGGTGACCTTTGGGGTGTCCTTTGGTGACCTTTGGGGTGACCTTTGGTGACCTTTGGTGACCTTTGGGGTGACCTTTGGTGACCTTTGGTGACCTTTGGTGACCTTTGGTGACCTTTGGGGTGACCTTTAGTGACCTTTGGTGACCTTTGGGGTGACCTTTGGTGACCTTTGGGGTGACCTCTGGTGACCTTTGGGGTGACCTTTGGTGAAATTTGGGGTGACCTTTGGTGACCTTTGGTGACCTTTGGTGACCTTTGGTGACCTTTGGGGTGACCTTTGGTGACCTTTGGGGTAACCTTTGGTGACCTTTGGGGTGACCTTTGGTGACCTTTGGTGACCTTTGGTGACCTTTGGTGACCTTTGGGGTGACCTTTGGTGACCTTTGGTGACTTTTGGGGTGACTTTTGGTGACCTTTGGGGTGACCTTTGGTGACCTTTGGGGTGACCTTTGGTGACCTTTGGTGACCTTTGGGGTGACCATTGGTGACCTTTGGTGACCTTTGGGTTGACCTTTGGTGACCTTTGGTGACCTTTGGTGTGACCTTTGGTGACCTGTGGGGTGACCTTTGGTGACCTTTGGGGTGACCTTTGGTGACCTTTGGTGACCTTTGGGGTGACCTTTGGTGACCTTTGGTGAGCTTTGCTGACCTTTGGTGACCTTTGGGGTGACCTTTGGTGACCTTTGGGGTGACCTTTGGTGACCTTTGGTGACCTTTGGTGACCTTTGGTGACCTTTGGAGTTACCTTTGGTGACCTTTGGGGTGACCTTTGGTGCCCTTTGGTGACCTTTGGGGTGACCTTTTGTGACCTTTGGTGACCTTTGGTGACCTTTGGTGACTTTTGGAGTGACCTTTGGTGAACTTTGGGGTGACCTTTGGTGACCTTTGGTGACCTTTGGTGACCTTTGGTGACCTTTGGTGACCTTTGGGGTGACCTTTGGTTACCTTTGGTGACCTATGGGGTGACCTTTGGTGACCTTTGGGGTGACCTTTGGTGACCTTTGGGGTGACCTTTGGTGACCTTTGGTGACCTTTGGTGACCTTTGGGGTGACCTTTGGTGACCTTTGGGGTGACCTTTGGTGACCTTTGGTGACCTTTGGGGTGACCTTTGGTGACCTTTGGGGTGTCCTTTGGTGACCTTTGGGGTGACCTTTGGTGACCTTTGGTGACCTTTGGGGTGACCTTTGGTGACCTTTGGTGACCTTTGGTGACCTTTGGTGACCTTTGGGGTGACCTTTGGTGACCTTTGGGGTGACCTTTGGTGACCTTTGGGATGACCTTTGGTGACCTTTGGTGACCTTTGGGGTGACCTTTGGTGACCTTTGGGGTGACCTTTGGTGACCTTTGAGGTGACCTTTGGTGACCTTTGGGGTGACCTTTGGTGACCTTTGGGGTGACCTTTGGTGACCTTTGGTGACCTCTGGGGTGATCTTTGGTGACCTTTGGTGACCTTTGGTGACCTTTGGGGTGACCTTTGGTGACCTTTGGTGACCTTTGGTGACCTTTGGTGACCTTTGGGGTGACCTTTGGTGACCTTTGGTCACCTTTGGGGTGACCTTTGGTGACCTTTGAGGTGACCTTTGGTGACCTTTCTGGTGACCTTTGGTGACCTTTGGGGTGACCTTTGGTGACCTTTGGGGTGACCCTTGGTGACCTTTGGTGACCTTTGGTGACCTTTGGTAACCTTTGAGGTGACCTTTGGTGACCTTTGGGGTGACTTTTGGTGACCTTTGGGGTGACCTTTGGTGACCTTTGGGGTGACCTTTGGTTACCTTTGGTGACCTTTGGTGACCTTTGGTGACCTTTGGTGACCTTTGGGATGACCTTTGGTGACCTTTGGTGACCTTTGGGGTGACCTTTGGTGACCTTTGGGGTGACCTTTGGTGACCTTTGGGGTGACCTCTGGTGACCTTTGGTGACCTTTGGTGCCTTTTGGGGTGACCTTTGGTGACCTTTGGTGACCTTTGGTGACCTTTGGGGTGACCTTTGGTGATATTTGGTGACCTTTGGTGACCTTTGGGGTGACCTTTGGTGACCTTTGGGGTGACCTTTGGTGACCTTTGGGGTGACCTTTGGTGACCTTTGGGGTGACCTCTGGTGACCTTTGGTGACCTTTGGTGCCTTTTGGGGTGACCTTTGGTGACCTTTGGGGTGACCTTTGGTGACCTTTGGGGTGACCTCTGGTGACCTTTGGTGACCTTTGGTGCCTTTTGGGGTGACCTTTGGTGACCTTTGGTGACCTTTGGTGACCTTTGGGGTGACCTTTAGTGACCTTTGAGGTGACCTTTAGTGACCTTTGGGGTGACCTTTGGTGACCTTTGGGGTGACCTTTGGTGACCTTTGGGGTGACCTTTGGTGACCTTTGGGGTGACCTTTGGTGACCTTTGGTGACCTTTGGTGACCTTTGGGGTGACCTTTGGTGACCTTTGGTGATCTTTGGGGTGACCTTTGGTGACCTTTGGGGTGACCTTTGGTGACCTTTGGGGTGACCTTTGGTGAAATTTGGGGTGACCTTTGGTGACCTTTGGTGACCTTTGGTGACCTTTGGTGACCTTTGGGGTGACCTTTGGTGACCTTTGGGGTGACCTTTGGTGACCTTTGGGGTGACCTTTGGTGACCTTTGGTGACCTTTGGTGACCTTTGGTGACCTTTGGGGTGACCTTTGGTGACCTTTGGTGACTTTTGGGGTGACCTTTGGTGACCTTTGGGGTGACCTTTGGTGACCTTTGAGGTGACCTTTGGTGACCTTTGGGGTGACCTTTGGTGACCTTTGGGGTGACCCTTGGTGACCTTTGGGGTGACCTTTGGTGACCTTTGGTGACCTTTGGTGACCTTTGGTAACCTTTGGGGTGACCTTTGGTGACCTTTGGGGTGACCTTTGGTGACCTTTGGGGTGACCTTTGGTGACCTTTGGTGACCTTTGGTGACCTTTGGGGGTGACCTTTGGTGACCTTTGGTGACCTTTGGTGACCTTTGGTGACCTTTGGGGTGACCTCTGGTGACCTCTGGTGACCTTTGGTGACCTTTGGTGACCTTTGGTGATCTTTGGGGTGACCTTTGGTGACCTTTGGTCACCTTTGGGGTGACCTTTGGTGACCTTTGAGGTGACCTTTGGTGACCTTTTTGGTGACCTTTGGTGACCTTTGGGGTGACCTTTGGTGACCTTTGGGGTGACCTTTGGTGACCTTTGGTGACCTTTGGTGACCTTTGGTGACCTTTGAGGTGACCTTTGGTGACCTTTGGGGTGACCTTTGGTGACCTTTGGGGTGACCTTTGGTGACCTTTGGGGTGACCTTTGGTGACCTTTGGTGACCTTTGGTGACCTTTGGTGACCTTTGGTGACCTTTGGGATGACCTTTGGTGACCTTTGGTGACCTTTGGAGTGACCTTTGGTGACCTTTGGGGTGACCTTTGGTGACCTTTGGTGACCTTTGGTGACCTTTGGTGACCTTTGGGGTGACCTTTGGTGACCTTTGGTGACCTTTGGGGTGACCTTTAGTGACCTTTGAGGTGACCTTTAGTGACCTTTGGGGTGACCTTTGGTGACCTTTGGGGTGACCTTTGGTGACCTTTGGGGTGACCTTTGGTGACCTTTGGGGTGACCTTTGGTGACCTTTGGTGACCTTTGGTGACCTTTGGGGTGACCTTTGGTGACCTTTGGTGATCTTTGGGGTGACCTTTGGTGACCTTTGGGGTGACCTTTGGTGACCTTTGGGGTGACCTTTGGTGAAATTTGGGGTGACCTTTGGTGACCTTTGGTGACCTTTGGTGACTTTTGGTGACCTTTGGGGTGACCTTTGGTGACCTTTGGGGTGACCTTTGGTGACCTTTGGTGACCTTTGGTGACCTTTGGGGTGACCTTTGGTGACCTTTGGTGATCTTTGGGGTGACCTTTGGTGACCTTTGGGGTGACCTTTGGTGACCTTTGGGGTGACCTTTGGTGAAATTTGGGGTGACCTTTGGTGACCTTTGGTGACCTTTGGTGACTTTTGGTGACCTTTGGGGTGACCTTTGGTGACCTTTGGGGTGACCTTTGGTGACCTTTGGGGTGACCTTTGGTGACCTTTGGTGACCTTTGGGGTGACCTTTGGTGACCTTTGGGGTGACCTTTGGTGACCTTTGGGGTGACCTTTGGTGACCTTTGGTGACCTTTGGTGACCTTTGGGGTGACCTTTGGTGACCTTTGGTGATCTTTGGGGTGACCTTTGGTGACCTTTGGGGTGACCTTTGGTGACCTTTGGGGTGACCTTTGGTGAAATTTGGGGTGACCTTTGGTGACCTTTGGTGACCTTTGGTGACCTTTGGGGTGACCTTTGGTGACCTTTGGTCACCTTTGGGGTGACCTTTGGTGACCTTTGAGGTGACCTTTGGTGACCTTTCTGGTGACCTTTGGTGACCTTTGGGGTGACCTTTGGTGACCTTTGGGGTGACCTTTGGTGACCTTTGGTGACCTTTGGTGACCTTTGGTGACCTTTGGGGTGACCTTTGGTGACCTTTGGGGTGACCTTTGGTGACCTTTGGTGAGCTTTGGGGTGACCTTTGAGGTGACCTTTGGTGACCTTTGGGGTGACCTTTGGTGAACTTTGGGGTGACCTTTGGTGACCTTTGGGGTGACCTTTGGTGACCTTTGGGGTGACCTTTGGTGACCTTTGGGGTGACCTTTGGTGACCTTTGGGGTGACCCTTGGTGACCTTTGGGGTGACCTTTGGTGACCTTTGGTGACCTTTGGTGACCTTTGGGGTGACCTTTGGTGACCTTTGGGGTGACCATTGGTGACCTTTGGGGTGACCTTTGGTGACCTTTGGTGACCTTTGGTGACCTTTGGGGGTGACCTTTGGTGACCTTTGGTGACCTTTGGTGACCTTTGGGGTGACCTCTGGTGACCTCTGGTGACCTTTGGTGACCTTTGGTGACCTTTGGTGACCTTTGGGGTGACCTTTGGTGACCTTTGGTCACCTTTGGGGTGACCTTTGGTGACCTTTGAGGTGACCTTTGGTGACCTTTCTGGTGACCTTTGGTGACCTTTGGGGTGACCTTTGGTGACCTTTGGGGTGACCTTTGGTGACCTTTGGTGACCTTTGGTGACCTTTGGTGACCTTTGGGGTGACCTTTGGTGACCTTTGGGGTGACCTTTGGTGACCTTTGGTGAGCTTTGGGGTGACCTTTGAGGTGACCTTTGGTGACCTTTGGGGTGACCTTTGGTGAACTTTGGGGTGACCTTTGGTGACCTTTGGGGTGCCCTTTGGTGACCTTTGAGGTGACCTTTGGTGACCTTTGGGGTGACCTTTGGTGACCTTTGGGGTGACCCTTGGTGACCTTTGGGGTGACCTTTGGTGACCTTTGGTGACCTTTGGTGACCTTTGGTGACCTTTGGGGTGACCTTTGGTGACCTTTGGGGTGACCTTTGGTGACCTTTGGGGTGACCTTTGGTGACCTTTGGTGACCTTTGGTGACCTTTGGGGGTGACCTTTGGTGACCTTTGGTGACCTTTGGTGACCTTTGGTGACCTTTGGGGTGACCTCTGGTGACCTCTGGTGACCTTTGGTGACCTTTGGTGACCTTTGGTGACCTTTGGGGTGACCTTTGGTGACCTTTGGTCACCTTTGGGGTGACCTTTGGTGACCTTTGAGGTGACCTTTGGTGACCTTTCTGGTGACCTTTGGTGACCTTTGGGGTGACCTTTGGTGACCTTTGGGGTGACCTTTGGTGACCTTTGGTTACCTTTGGTGACCTTTGGTGACCTTTGAGGTGACCTTTGGTGACCTTTGGGGTGACCTTTGGTGACCTTTGGGGTGACCTTTGGTGACCTTTGGGGTGACCTTTGGTGACCTTTGGGGTGACCTTTGGTGACCTTTGGGGTGACCTTTGGTGACCTTTGGTGACCTTTGGTGACTTTTGGGGTGACCTTTGGTGACCTTTGGTGACCTTTGGTGACATTTGGGGTGACCTTTGGTGATATTTGGTGAGCTTTGGTGACGTTTGGTGACCTTTGGGGTGACCTTTGGTGACCTTTGGGGTGACCTTTGGTGACCTTTGGGGACCTTTGGTGACCTTTGGTGACCTTTGGGGTGACCTTTGGTGACCTTTGGGGTGACCTTTGGTGACCTTTGGTGAGCTTTGGGGTGACCTTTGAGGTGACCTTTGGTGACCTTTGGGGTGACCTTTGGTGAACTTTGGGGTGACCTTTGGTGACCTTTGGGGTGACCTTTGGTGACCTTTGGGGTGACCTTTGGTGACCTTTGGGGTGACCTTTGGTGACCTTTGGTGACCTTTGGTGACCTTTGGTGACCTTTGGTGACCTTTGGGATGACCTTTGGTGACCTTTGGTGACCTTTGGGGTGACCTTTGGTGACCTTTGGGGTGACCTTTGGTGACCTTTGGGGTGACCTTTGGTGACCTTTGGTGACCTTTGGGGTGACCTTTGGTGACCTTTGGTGACCTTTGGTGACCTTTGGTGACCTTTGAGATGACCTTTGGTGACCTTTGGTGACCTTTGGGGTGACCTTTGGTGACCTTTGGGGTGACCTTTGGTGACCTTTGGGGTGACCTTTGGTGACCTTTGGTGACTTTTGGGGTGACCTTTGGTGACCTTTGGTGACCTTTGGTGACCTTTGGTGACCTTTGGGGTGACCTTTGGTGATATTTGGTGACCTTTGGTGACCTTTGGGGTGACCTTTGGTGACCTTTGGGGTGACCTTTGGTGACCTTTGGTGAGCTTTGGGGTGACCTTTGGTGACCTTTGGGGTGACCTTTGGTGACCTTTGGTGACCTTTGGTGACCTTTGGTGACCTTTGGGGTGACCTTTGGTGACCTTTGGTGACTTTTGGGGTGATTTTGGTGACCTTTGGGGTGACCTTTGGTGACCTTTGGGGTGTCCTTTGGTGACCTTTGGGGTGACCTTTGGTGACCTTTGGTGACCTTTGGGGTGACCTTTGGTGACCTTTGGTGACCTTTGGTGACCTTTGGTGACCTTTGGGGTGACCTTTAGTGACCTTTGGTGACCTTTGGGGTGACCTTTGGTGACCTTTGGGGTGACCTCTGGTGACCTTTGGGGTGACCTTTGGTGAAATTTGGGGTGACCTTTGGTGACCTTTGGTGACCTTTGGTGACCTTTGGTGACCTTTGGGGTGACCTTTGGTGACCTTTGGGGTAACCTTTGGTGACCTTTGGGGTGACCTTTGGTGACCTTTGGTGACCTTTGGTGACCTTTGGTGACCTTTGGGGTGACCTTTGGTGACCTTTGGTGACTTTTGGGGTGACTTTTGGTGACCTTTGGGGTGACCTTTGGTGACCTTTGGGGTGACCTTTGGTGACCTTTGGTGACCTTTGGGGTGACCATTGGTGACCTTTGGTGACCTTTGGGTTGACCTTTGGTGACCTTTGGTGACCTTTGGTGTGACCTTTGGTGACCTGTGGGGTGACCTTTGGTGACCTTTGGGGTGACCTTTGGTGACCTTTGGTGACCTTTGGGGTGACCTTTGGTGACCTTTGGTGAGCTTTGCTGACCTTTGGTGACCTTTGGGGTGACCTTTGGTGACCTTTGGGGTGACCTTTGGTGACCTTTGGTGACCTTTGGTGACCTTTGGTGACCTTTGGAGTTACCTTTGGTGACCTTTGGGGTGACCTTTGGTGCCCTTTGGTGACCTTTGGGGTGACCTTTTGTGACCTTTGGTGACCTTTGGTGACCTTTGGTGACTTTTGGAGTGACCTTTGGTGAACTTTGGGGTGACCTTTGGTGACCTTTGGTGACCTTTGGTGACCTTTGGTGACCTTTGGTGACCTTTGGGGTGACCTTTGGTTACCTTTGGTGACCTATGGGGTGACCTTTGGTGACCTTTGGGGTGACCTTTGGTGACCTTTGGGGTGACCTTTGGTGACCTTTGGTGACCTTTGGTGACCTTTGGGGTGACCTTTGGTGACCTTTGGGGTGACCTTTGGTGACCTTTGGTGACCTTTGGGGTGACCTTTGGTGACCTTTGGGGTGTCCTTTGGTGACCTTTGGGGTGACCTTTGGTGACCTTTGGTGACCTTTGGGGTGACCTTTGGTGACCTTTGGTGACCTTTGGTGACCTTTGGTGACCTTTGGGGTGACCTTTGGTGACCTTTGGGGTGACCTTTGGTGACCTTTGGGATGACCTTTGGTGACCTTTGGTGACCTTTGGGGTGACCTTTGGTGACCTTTGGGGTGACCTTTGGTGACCTTTGAGGTGACCTTTGGTGACCTTTGGGGTGACCTTTGGTGACCTTTGGGGTGACCTTTGGTGACCTTTGGTGACCTCTGGGGTGATCTTTGGTGAACTTTGGTGACCTTTGGTGACCTTTGGTGACCTTTGGGTGACCTTTGGTGACCTTTGGTGACCTCTGGGGTGATCTTTGGTGACCTTTGGTGACCTTTGGTGACCTTTGGGGTGACCTTTGGTGACCTTTGGTGACCTTTGGTGACCTTTGGTGACCTTTGGGGTGACCTTTGGTGACCTTTGGTCACCTTTGGGGTGACCTTTGGTGACCTTTGAGGTGACCTTTGGTGACCTTTCTGGTGACCTTTGGTGACCTTTGGGGTGACCTTTGGTGACCTTTGGGGTGACCCTTGGTGACCTTTGGTGACCTTTGGTGACCTTTGGTAACCTTTGAGGTGACCTTTGGTGACCTTTGGGGTGACCTTTGGTGACCTTTGGGGTGACCTTTGGTGACCTTTGGGGTGACCTTTGGTGACCTTTGGGGTGACCATTGGTGACCTTTGGTGACCTTTGGGTTGACCTTTGGTGACCTTTGGTGACCTTTGGTGTGACCTTTGGTGACCTGTGGGGTGACCTTTGGTGACCTTTGGGGTGACCTTTGGTGACCTTTGGTGACCTTTGGGGTGACCTTTGGTGACCTTTGGTGAGCTTTGCTGACCTTTGGTGACCTTTGGGGTGACCTTTGGTGACCTTTGGGGTGACCTTTGGTGACCTTTGGTGACCTTTGGTGACCTTTGGTGACCTTTGGAGTTACCTTTGGTGACCTTTGGGGTGACCTTTGGTGCCCTTTGGTGACCTTTGGGGTGACCTTTTGTGACCTTTGGTGACCTTTGGTGACCTTTGGTGACTTTTGGAGTGACCTTTGGTGAACTTTGGGGTGACCTTTGGTGACCTTTGGTGACCTTTGGTGACCTTTGGTGACCTTTGGTGACCTTTGGGGTGACCTTTGGTTACCTTTGGTGACCTATGGGGTGACCTTTGGTGACCTTTGGGGTGACCTTTGGTGACCTTTGGGGTGACCTTTGGTGACCTTTGGTGACCTTTGGTGACCTTTGGGGTGACCTTTGGTGACCTTTGGGGTGACCTTTGGTGACCTTTGGTGACCTTTGGGGTGACCTTTGGTGACCTTTGGGGTGTCCTTTGGTGACCTTTGGGGTGACCTTTGGTGACCTTTGGTGACCTTTGGGGTGACCTTTGGTGACCTTTGGTGACCTTTGGTGACCTTTGGTGACCTTTGGGGTGACCTTTGGTGACCTTTGGGGTGACCTTTGGTGACCTTTGGGATGACCTTTGGTGACCTTTGGTGACCTTTGGGGTGACCTTTGGTGACCTTTGGGGTGACCTTTGGTGACCTTTGAGGTGACCTTTGGTGACCTTTGGGGTGACCTTTGGTGACCTTTGGGGTGACCTTTGGTGACCTTTGGTGACCTCTGGGGTGATCTTTGGTGACCTTTGGTGACCTTTGGTGACCTTTGGGGTGACCTTTGGTGACCTTTGGTGACCTTTGGTGACCTTTGGTGACCTTTGGGGTGACCTTTGGTGACCTTTGGTCACCTTTGGGGTGACCTTTGGTGACCTTTGAGGTGACCTTTGGTGACCTTTCTGGTGACCTTTGGTGACCTTTGGGGTGACCTTTGGTGACCTTTGGGGTGACCCTTGGTGACCTTTGGTGACCTTTGGTGACCTTTGGTAACCTTTGAGGTGACCTTTGGTGACCTTTGGGGTGACCTTTGGTGACCTTTGGGGTGACCTTTGGTGACCTTTGGGGTGACCTTTGGTTACCTTTGGTGACCTTTGGTGACCTTTGGTGACCTTTGGTGACCTTTGGGATGACCTTTGGTGACCTTTGGTGACCTTTGGGGTGACCTTTGGTGACCTTTGGGTGACCTTTGGTGACCTTTGGGGTGACCTCTGGTGACCTTTGGTGACCGTTGGTGCCTTTTGGGGTGACCTTTGGTGACCTTTGGTGACCTTTGGTGACCTTTGGGGTGACCTTTGGTGATATTTGGTGACCTTTGGTGACCTTTGGGGTGACCTTTGGTGACCTTTGGGGTGACCTTTGGTGACCTTTGGGGTGACCTTTGGTGACCTTTGGGGTGACCTCTGGTGACCTTTGGTGACCTTTGGTGCCTTTTGGGGTGACCTTTGGTGACCTTTGGGGTGACCTTTGGTGACCTTTGGGGTGACCTCTGGTGACCTTTGGTGACCTTTGGTGCCTTTTGGGGTGACCTTGGTGACCTTTGGTGACCTTTGGTGACCTTTGGGGTGACCTTTAGTGACCTTTGAGGTGACCTTAGTGACCTTTGGGGTGACCTTTGGTGACCTTTGGGGTGACCTTTGGTGACCTTTGGGGTGACCTTTGGTGACCTTTGGGGTGACCTTTGGTGACCTTTGGTGACCTTTGGTGACCTTTGGGGTGACCTTTGGTGACCTTTGGTGATCTTGGGGTGACCTTTGGTGACCTTTGGGTGACCTTTGGTGACCTTTGGGGTGACCTTTGGTGAAATTTGGGGTGACCTTTGGTGACCTTTGGTGACCTTTGGTGACCTTTGGTGACCTTTGGGGTGACCTTTGGTGACCTTTGGGGTGACCTTTGGTGACCTTTGGGGTGACCTTTGGTGACCTTTGGTGACCTTTGGTGACCTTTGGTGACCTTTGGGGTGACCTTTGGTGACCTTTGGTGACTTTTGGGGTGACCTTTGGTGACCTTTGGGGTGACCTTTGGTGACCTTTGAGGTGACCTTTGGTGACCTTTGGGGTGACCTTTGGTGACCTTTGGTGACCTTTGGTGACCTTTGGGGTGACCTTTGGTGACCTTTGGTGACCTTTGGGGTGACCTTTAGTGACCTTTGAGGTGACCTTTAGTGACCTTTGGGGTGACCTTTGGTGACCTTTGGGGTGACCTTTGGTGACCTTTGGGGTGACCTTTGGTGACCTTTGGGGTGACCTTTGGTGACCTTTGGTGACCTTTGGTGACCTTTGGGGTGACCTTTGGTGACCTTTGGTGATCTTTGGGGTGACCTTTGGTGACCTTTGGGGTGACCTTTGGTGACCTTTGGGGTGACCTTTGGTGAAATTTGGGGTGACCTTTGGTGACCTTTGGTGACCTTTGGTGACTTTTGGTGACCTTTGGGGTGACCTTTGGTGACCTTTGAGGTGACCTTTGGTGACCTTTGGGGTGACCTTTGGTGACCTTTGGGGTGACCTTTGGTGACCTTTGGGGTGACCTTTGGTGACCTTTGGTGACCTTTGGTGACCTTTGGTGACCTTTGGTGACCTTTGGGATGACCTTTGGTGACCTTTGGTCACCTTTGGAGTGACCTTTGGTGACCTTTGGGGTGACCTTTGGTGACCTTTGGTGACCTTTGGTGACCTTTGGTGACCTTTGGGGTGACCTTTGGTGACCTTTGGTGACCTTTGGGGTGACCTTTGGGGTGACCTTTGGTGACCTTTAGTGACCTTTGGGGTGACCTTTGGTGACCTTTGGGGTGACCTTTGGTGACCTTTGGGGTGACCTTTGGTGACCTTTGGGGTGACCTTTGGTGACCTTTGGTGACCTTTGGTGACCTTTGGGGTGACCTTTGGTGACCTTTGGTCACCTTTGGGGTGACCTTTGGTGACCTTTGAGGTGACCTTTGGTGACCTTTCTGGTGACCTTTGGTGACCTTTGGGGTGACCTTTGGTGACCTTTGGGGTGACCTTTGGTGACCTTTGGTGACCTTTGGTGACCTTTGGTGACCTTTGGGGTGACCTTTGGTGACCTTTGGGGTGACCTTTGGTGACCTTTGGTGAGCTTTGGGTGACCTTTGAGGTGACCTTTGGTGACCTTTGGGGTGACCTTTGGTGAACTTTGGGGTGACCTTTGGTGACCTTTGGGGTGACCTTTGGTGACCTTTGGGGTGACCTTTGGTGACCTTTGGGGTGACCTTTGGTGACCTTTGGGGTGACCCTTGGTGACCTTTGGGGTGACCTTTGGTGACCTTTGGTGACCTTTGGTGACCTTTGGGGTGACCTTTGGTGACCTTTGGGGTGACCATTGGTGACCTTTGGGGTGACCTTTGGTGACCTTTGGTGACCTTTGGTGACCTTTGGGGGTGACCTTTGGTGACCTTTGGTGACCTTTGGTGACCTTTGGGGTGACCTCTGGTGACCTCTGGTGACCTTTGGTGACCTTTGGTGACCTTTGGTGACCTTTGGGGTGACCTTTGGTGACCTTTGGTCACCTTTGGGGTGACCTTTGGTGACCTTTGAGGTGACCTTTGGTGACCTTTCTGGTGACCTTTGGTGACCTTTGGGGTGACCTTTGGTGACCTTTGGGGTGACCTTTGGTGACCTTTGGTGACCTTTGGTGACCTTTGGTGACCTTTGGGGTGACCTTTGGTGACCTTTGGGGTGACCTTTGGTGACCTTTGGTGAGCTTTGGGGTGACCTTTGAGGTGACCTTTGGTGACCTTTGGGGTGACCTTTGGTGAACTTTGGGGTGACCTTTGGTGACCTTTGGGGTGCCCTTTGGTGACCTTTGAGGTGACCTTTGGTGACCTTTGGGGTGACCTTTGGTGACCTTTGGGGTGACCCTTGGTGACCTTTGGGGTGACCTTTGGTGACCTTTGGTGACCTTTGGTGACCTTTGGTGACCTTTGGGGTGACCTTTGGTGACCTTTGGGGTGACCTTTGGTGACCTTTGGGGTGACCTTTGGTGACCTTTGGTGACCTTTGGTGACCTTTGGGGGTGACCTTTGGTGACCTTTGGTGACCTTTGGTGACCTTTGGTGACCTTTGGGGTGACCTCTGGTGACCTCTGGTGACCTTTGGTGACCTTTGGTGACCTTTGGTGACCTTTGGGGTGACCTTTGGTGACCTTTGGTCACCTTTGGGGTGACCTTTGGTGACCTTTGAGGTGACCTTTGGTGACCTTTCTGGTGACCTTTGGTGACCTTTGGGGTGACCTTTGGTGACCTTTGGGGTGACCTTTGGTGACCTTTGGTTACCTTTGGTGACCTTTGGTGACCTTTGAGGTGACCTTTGGTGACCTTTGGGGTGACCTTTGGTGACCTTTGGGGTGACCTTTGGTGACCTTTGGGGTGACCTTTGGTGACCTTTGGGGTGACCTTTGGTGACCTTTGGGGTGACCTTTGGTGACCTTTGGTGACCTTTGGTGACTTTTGGGGTGACCTTTGGTGACCTTTGGTGACCTTTGGTGACATTTGGGGTGACCTTTGGTGATATTTGGTGAGCTTTGGTGACGTTTGGTGACCTTTGGGGTGACCTTTGGTGACCTTTGGGGTGACCTTTGGTGACCTTTGGGGACCTTTGGTGACCTTTGGTGACCTTTGGGGTGACCTTTGGTGACCTTTGGGGTGACCTTTGGTGACCTTTGGTGAGCTTTGGGGTGACCTTTGAGGTGACCTTTGGTGACCTTTGGGGTGACCTTTGGTGACCTTTGAGATGACCTTTGGTGACCTTTGGTGACCTTTGGGGTGACCTTTGGTGACCTTTGGGGTGACCTTTGGTGACCTTTGGGGTGACCTTTGGTGACCTTTGGTGACTTTTGGGGTGACCTTTGGTGACCTTTGGTGACCTTTGGTGACCTTTGGTGACCTTTGGGGTGACCTTTGGTGATATTTGGTGACCTTTGGTGACCTTTGGGGTGACCTTTGGTGACCTTTGGGGTGACCTTTGGTGACCTTTGGTGAGCTTTGGGGTGACCTTTGGTGACCTTTGGGGTGACCTTTGGTGACCTTTGGTGACCTTTGGTGACCTTTGGTGACCTTTGGGGTGACCTTTGGTGACCTTTGGTGACTTTTGGGGTGATTTTGGTGACCTTTGGGGTGACCTTTGGTGACCTTTGGGGTGTCCTTTGGTGACCTTTGGGGTGACCTTTGGTGACCTTTGGTGACCTTTGGGGTGACCTTTGGTGACCTTTGGTGACCTTTGGTGACCTTTGGTGACCTTTGGGGTGACCTTTAGTGACCTTTGGTGACCTTTGGGGTGACCTTTGGTGACCTTTGGGGTGACCTCTGGTGACCTTTGGGGTGACCTTTGGTGAAATTTGGGGTGACCTTTGGTGACCTTTGGTGACCTTTGGTGACCTTTGGGGTGACCTTTGGTGACCTTTGGGGTAACCTTTGGTGACCTTTGGGGTGACCTTTGGTGACCTTTGGTGACCTTTGGTGACCTTTGGTGACCTTTGGGGTGACCTTTGGTGACCTTTGGTGACTTTTGGGGTGACTTTTGGTGACCTTTGGGGTGACCTTTGGTGACCTTTGGGGTGACCTTTGGTGACCTTTGGTGACCTTTGGGGTGACCATTGGTGACCTTTGGTGACCTTTGGGTTGACCTTTGGTGACCTTTGGTGACCTTTGGTGTGACCTTTGGTGACCTGTGGGGTGACCTTTGGTGACCTTTGGGGTGACCTTTGGTGACCTTTGGTGACCTTTGGGGTGACTTTTGGTGACCTTTGGTGAGCTTTGCTGACCTTTGGTGACCTTTGGGGTGACCTTTGGTGACCTTTGGGGTGACCTTTGGTGACCTTTGGTGACCTTTGGTGACCTTTGGTGACCTTTGGAGTTACCTTTGGTGACCTTTGGGGTGACCTTTGGTGCCCTTTGGTGACCTTTGGGGTGACCTTTTGTGACCTTTGGTGACCTTTGGTGACCTTTGGTGACTTTTGGAGTGACCTTTGGTGAACTTTGGGGTGACCTTTGGTGACCTTTGGTGACCTTTGGTGACCTTTGGTGACCTTTGGTGACCTTTGGGGTGACCTTTGGTTACCTTTGGTGACCTATGGGGTGACCTTTGGTGACCTTTGGGGTGACCTTTGGTGACCTTTGGGGTGACCTTTGGTGACCTTTGGTGACCTTTGGTGACCTTTGGGGTGACCTTTGGTGACCTTTGGGGTGACCTTTGGTGACCTTTGGTGACCTTTGGGGTGACCTTTGGTGACCTTTGGGGTGTCCTTTGGTGACCTTTGGGGTGACCTTTGGTGACCTTTGGTGACCTTTGGGTGACCTTTGGTGACCTTTGGTGACCTTTGGTGACCTTTGGTGACCTTTGGGGTGACCTTTGGTGACCTTTGGGGTGACCTTTGGTGACCTTTGGGATGACCTTTGGTGACCTTTGGTGACCTTTGGGGTGACCTTTGGTGACCTTTGGGGTGACCTTTGGTGACCTTTGAGGTGACCTTTGGTGACCTTTGGGGTGACCTTTGGTGACCTTTGGGGTGACCTTTGGTGACCTTTGGTGACCTCTGGGGTGATCTTTGGTGAACTTTGGTGACCTTTGGTGACCTTGGTGACCTTTGGGGTGACCTTTGGTGACCTTTGGTGACCTCTGGGGTGATCTTTGGTGACCTTTGGTGACCTTTGGTGACCTTTGGGGTGACCTTTGGTGACCTTTGGTGACCTTTGGTGACCTTTGGTGACCTTTGGGGTGACCTTTGGTGACCTTTGGTCACCTTTGGGTGACCTTTGGTGACCTTTGAGGTGACCTTTGGTGACCTTTCTGGTGACCTTTGGTGACCTTTGGGGTGACCTTTGGTGACCTTTGGGGTGACCCTTGGTGACCTTTGGTGACCTTTGGTGACCTTTGGTAACCTTTGAGGTGACCTTTGGTGACCTTTGGGGTGACCTTTGGTGACCTTTGGGGTGACCTTTGGTGACCTTTGGGGTGACCTTTGGTGACCTTTGGGTGACCATTGGTGACCTTTGGTGACCTTTGGGTTGACCTTTGGTGACCTTTGGTGACCTTTGGTGTGACCTTTGGTGACCTGTGGGGTGACCTTTGGTGACCTTTGGGGTGACCTTTGGTGACCTTTGGTGACCTTTGGGGTGACCTTTGGTGACCTTTGGTGAGCTTTGCTGACCTTTGGTGACCTTTGGGGTGACCTTTGGTGACCTTTGGGGTGACCTTTGGTGACCTTTGGTGACCTTTGGTGACCTTTGGTGACCTTTGGAGTTACCTTTGGTGACCTTTGGGGTGACCTTTGGTGCCCTTTGGTGACCTTTGGGGTGACCTTTTGTGACCTTTGGTGACCTTTGGTGACCTTTGGTGACTTTTGGAGTGACCTTTGGTGAACTTTGGGTGACCTTTGGTGACCTTTGGTGACCTTTGGTGACCTTTGGTGACCTTTGGTGACCTTTGGGGTGACCTTTGGTTACCTTTGGTGACCTATGGGGTGACCTTTGGTGACCTTTGGGGTGACCTTTGGTGACCTTTGGGGTGACCTTTGGTGACCTTTGGTGACCTTTGGTGACCTTTGGGGTGACCTTTGGTGACCTTTGGGGTGACCTTTGGTGACCTTTGGTGACCTTTGGGGTGACCTTTGGTGACCTTTGGGGTGTCCTTTGGTGACCTTTGGGGTGACCTTTGGTGACCTTTGGTGACCTTTGGGGTGACCTTTGGTGACCTTTGGTGACCTTTGGTGACCTTTGGTGACCTTTGGGGTGACCTTTGGTGACCTTTGGGGTGACCTTTGGTGACCTTTGGGATGACCTTTGGTGACCTTTGGTGACCTTTGGGGTGACCTTTGGTGACCTTTGGGGTGACCTTTGGTGACCTTTGAGGTGACCTTTGGTGACCTTTGGGGTGACCTTTGGTGACCTTTGGGGTGACCTTTGGTGACCTTTGGTGACCTCTGGGGTGATCTTTGGTGACCTTTGGTGACCTTTGGTGACCTTTGGGGTGACCTTTGGTGACCTTTGGTGACCTTTGGTGACCTTTGGTGACCTTTGGGGTGACCTTTGGTGACCTTTGGTCACCTTTGGGGTGACCTTTGGTGACCTTTGAGGTGACCTTTGGTGACCTTTCTGGTGACCTTTGGTGACCTTTGGGTGACCTTTGGTGACCTTTGGTTACCTTTGGTGACCTTTGGTGACCTTTGGTGACCTTTGGTGACCTTTGGGATGACCTTTGGTGACCTTTGGTGACCTTTGGGGTGACCTTTGGTGACCTTTGGGGTGACCTTTGGTGACCTTTGGGGTGACCTCTGGTGACCTTTGGTGACCGTTGGTGCCTTTTGGGGTGACCTTTGGTGACCTTTGGTGACCTTTGGTGACCTTTGGGGTGACCTTTGGTGATATTTGGTGACCTTTGGTGACCTTTGGGGTGACCTTTGGTGACCTTTGGGGTGACCTTTGGTGACCTTTGGGGTGACCTTTGGTGACCTTTGGGGTGACCTCTGGTGACCTTTGGTGACCTTTGGTGCCTTTTGGGGTGACCTTTGGTGACCTTTGGGGTGACCTTTGGTGACCTTTGGGGTGACCTCTGGTGACCTTTGGTGACCTTTGGTGCCTTTTGGGGTGACCTTTGGTGACCTTTGGTGACCTTTGGTGACCTTTGGGGTGACCTTTAGTGACCTTTGAGGTGACCTTTAGTGACCTTTGGGGTGACCTTTGGTGACCTTTGGGGTGACCTTTGGTGACCTTTGGGGTGACCTTTGGTGACCTTTGGGGTGACCTTTGGTGACCTTTGGTGACCTTTGGTGACCTTTGGGGTGACCTTTGGTGACCTTTGGTGATCTTTGGGGTGACCTTTGGTGACCTTTGGGGTGACCTTTGGTGACCTTTGGGGTGACCTTTGGTGAAATTTGGGGTGACCTTTGGTGACCTTTGGTGACCTTTGGTGACCTTTGGTGACCTTTGGGGTGACCTTTGGTGACCTTTGGGGTGACCTTTGGTGACCTTTGGGGTGACCTTTGGTGACCTTTGGTGACCTTTGGTGACCTTTGGTGACCTTTGGGGTGACCTTTGGTGACCTTTGGTGACTTTTGGGGTGACCTTTGGTGACCTTTGGGGTGACCTTTGGTGACCTTTGAGGTGACCTTTGGTGACCTTTGGGGTGACCTTTGGTGACCTTTGGGGTGACCCTTGGTGACCTTTGGGGTGACCTTTGGTGACCTTTGGTGACCTTTGGTGACCTTTGGTAACCTTTGGGGTGACCTTTGGTGACCTTTGGGGTGACCTTTGGTGACCTTTGGGGTGACCTTTGGTGACCTTTGGTGACCTTTGGTGACCTTTGGGGGTGACCTTTGGTGACCTTTGGTGACCTTTGGTGACCTTTGGTGACCTTTGGGGTGACCTCTGGTGACCTCTGGTGACCTTTGGTGACCTTTGGTGACCTTTGGTGATCTTTGGGGTGACCTTTGGTGACCTTTGGTCACCTTTGGGGTGACCTTTGGTGACCTTTGAGGTGACCTTTGGTGACCTTTCTGGTGACCTTTGGTGACCTTTGGGGTGACCTTTGGTGACCTTTGGGGTGACCTTTGGTGACCTTTGGTGACCTTTGGTGACCTTTGGTGACCTTTGAGGTGACCTTTGGTGACCTTTGGGGTGACCTTTGGTGACCTTTGGGGTGACCTTTGGTGACCTTTGGGGTGACCTTTGGTGACCTTTGGTGACCTTTGGTGACCTTTGGTGACCTTTGGTGACCTTTGGGATGACCTTTGGTGACCTTTGGTGACCTTTGGAGTGACCTTTGGTGACCTTTGGGGTGACCTTTGGTGACCTTTGGTGACCTTTGGTGACCTTTGGTGACCTTTGGGGTGACCTTTGGTGACCTTTGGTGACCTTTGGGGTGACCTTTAGTGACCTTTGAGGTGACCTTTAGTGACCTTTGGGGTGACCTTTGGTGACCTTTGGGGTGACCTTTGGTGACCTTTGGGGTGACCTTTGGTGACCTTTGGGGTGACCTTTGGTGACCTTTGGTGACCTTTGGTGACCTTTGGGGTGACCTTTGGTGACCTTTGGTGATCTTTGGGGTGACCTTTGGTGACCTTTGGGGTGACCTTTGGTGACCTTTGGGGTGACCTTTGGTGAAATTTGGGGTGACCTTTGGTGACCTTTGGTGACCTTTGGTGACTTTTGGTGACCTTTGGGGTGACCTTTGGTGACCTTTGGGGTGACCTTTGGTGACCTTTGGTGACCTTTGGTGACCTTTGGGGTGACCTTTGGTGACCTTTGGTGATCTTTGGGGTGACCTTTGGTGACCTTTGGGGTGACCTTTGGTGACCTTTGGGGTGACCTTTGGTGAAATTTGGGGTGACCTTTGGTGACCTTTGGTGACCTTTGGTGACTTTTGGTGACCTTTGGGGTGACCTTTGGTGACCTTTGGTGCCTTTTGGGGTGACCTTTGGTGACCTTTGGTGACCTTTGGTGACCTTTGGGGTGACCTTTAGTGACCTTTGAGGTGACCTTTAGTGACCTTTGGGGTGACCTTTGGTGACCTTTGGGGTGACCTTTGGTGACCTTTGGGGTGACCTTTGGTGACCTTTGGGGTGACCTTTGGTGACCTTTGGTGACCTTTGGTGACCTTTGGGGTGACCTTTGGTGACCTTTGGTGATCTTTGGGGTGACCTTTGGTGACCTTTGGGGTGACCTTTGGTGACCTTTGGGGTGACCTTTGGTGAAATTTGGGGTGACCTTTGGTGACCTTTGGTGACCTTTGGTGACCTTTGGGGTGACCTTTGGTGACCTTTGGGGTGACCTTTGGTGACCTTTGGGGTAACCTTTGGTGACCTTTGGTGACCTTTGGTGACCTTTGGTGACCTTTGGGGTGACCTTTGGTGACCTTTGGTGACTTTTGGGGTGACCTTTGGTGACCTTTGGGGTGACCTTTGGTGACCTTTGAGGTGACCTTTGGTGACCTTTGGGGTGACCTTTGGTGACCTTTGGGGTGACCCTTGGTGACCTTTGGGGTGACCTTTGGTGACCTTTGGTGACCTTTGGTGACCTTTGGTAACCTTTGGGGTGACCTTTGGTGACCTTTGGGGTGACCTTTGGTGACCTTTGGGGTGACCTTTGGTGACCTTTGGTGACCTTTGGTGACCTTTGGGGGTGACCTTTGGTGACCTTTGGTGACCTTTGGTGACCTTTGGTGACCTTTGGGGTGACCTCTGGTGACCTCTGGTGACCTTTGGTGACCTTTGGTGACCTTTGGTGATCTTTGGGGTGACCTTTGGTGACCTTTGGTCACCTTTGGGGTGACCTTTGGTGACCTTTGAGGTGACCTTTGGTGACCTTTCTGGTGACCTTTGGTGACCTTTGGGGTGACCTTTGGTGACCTTTGGGGTGACCTTTGGTGACCTTTGGTGACCTTTGGTGACCTTTGGTGACCTTTGAGGTGACCTTTGGTGACCTTTGGGGTGACCTTTGGTGACCTTTGGGGTGACCTTTGGTGACCTTTGGGGTGACCTTTGGTGACCTTTGGTGACCTTTGGTGACCTTTGGTGACCTTTGGTGACCTTTGGGATGACCTTTGGTGACCTTTGGTGACCTTTGGAGTGACCTTTGGTGACCTTTGGGGTGACCTTTGGTGACCTTTGGTGACCTTTGGTGACCTTTGGTGACCTTTGGGGTGACCTTTGGTGACCTTTGGTGACCTTTGGGGTGACCTTTAGTGACCTTTGAGGTGACCTTTAGTGACCTTTGGGGTGACCTTTGGTGACCTTTGGGGTGACCTTTGGTGACCTTTGGGGTGACCTTTGGTGACCTTTGGGGTGACCTTTGGTGACCTTTGGTGACCTTTGGTGACCTTTGGGGTGACCTTTGGTGACCTTTGGTGATCTTTGGGGTGACCTTTGGTGACCTTTGGGGTGACCTTTGGTGACCTTTGGGGTGACCTTTGGTGAAATTTGGGGTGACCTTTGGTGACCTTTGGTGACCTTTGGTGACTTTTGGTGACCTTTGGGGTGACCTTTGGTGACCTTTGGGGTGACCTTTGGTGACCTTTGGTGACCTTTGGTGACCTTTGGGGTGACCTTTGGTGACCTTTGGTGATCTTTGGGGTGACCTTTGGTGACCTTTGGGGTGACCTTTGGTGACCTTTGGGGTGACCTTTGGTGAAATTTGGGGTGACCTTTGGTGACCTTTGGTGACCTTTGGTGACTTTTGGTGACCTTTGGGGTGACCTTTGGTGACCTTTGGGGTGACCTTTGGTGACCTTTGGGGTGACCTTTGGTGACCTTTGGTGACCTTTGGGGTGACCTTTGGTGACCTTTGGGGTGACCTTTGGTGACCTTTGGGGTGACCTTTGGTGACCTTTGGTGACCTTTGGTGACCTTTGGGGTGACCATTGGTGACCTTTGGTGATCTTTGGGGTGACCTTTGGTGACCTTTGGGGTGACCTTTGGTGACCTTTGGGGTGACCTTTGGTGAAATTTGGGGTGACCTTGGTGACCTTTGGTGACCTTTGGTGACCTTTGGGGTGACCTTTGGTGACCTTTGGTCACCTTTGGGGTGACCTTTGGTGACCTTTGAGGTGACCTTTGGTGACCTTTCTGGTGACCTTTGGTGACCTTTGGGGTGACCTTTGGTGACCTTTGGGGTGACCTTTGGTGACCTTTGGTGACCTTTGGTGACCTTTGGTGACCTTTGGGGTGACCTTTGGTGACCTTTGGGGTGACCTTTGGTGACCTTTGGTGAGCTTTGGGGTGACCTTTGAGGTGACCTTTGGTGACCTTTGGGGTGACCTTTGGTGAACTTTGGGGTGACCTTTGGTGACCTTTGGGGTGACCTTTGGTGACCTTTGGGGTGACCTTTGGTGACCTTTGGGGTGACCTTTGGTGACCTTTGGGGTGACCCTTGGTGACCTTTGGGGTGACCTTTGGTGACCTTTGGGGTGACCTTTGGTGACCTTTGGTGACCTTTGGTGACCTTTGGGGGTGACCTTTGGTGACCTTTGGTGACCTTTGGTGACCTTTGGGGTGACCTCTGGTGACCTCTGGTGACCTTTGGTGACCTTTGGTGACCTTTGGTGACCTTTGGGGTGACCTTTGGTGACCTTTGGTCACCTTTGGGGTGACCTTTGGTGACCTTTGGTGACCTTTGGGGGTGACCTTTGGTGACCTTTGGTGACCTTTGGTGACCTTTGGGGTGACCTCTGGTGACCTCTGGTGACCTTTGGTGACCTTTGGTGACCTTTGGTGACCTTTGGGGTGACCTTTGGTGACCTTTGGTCACCTTTGGGGTGACCTTTGGTGACCTTTGAGGTGACCTTTGGTGACCTTTCTGGTGACCTTTGGTGACCTTTGGGGTGACCTTTGGTGACCTTTGGGGTGACCTTTGGTGACCTTTGGTGACCTTTGGTGACCTTTGGTGACCTTTGGGGTGACCTTTGGTGACCTTTGGGGTGACCTTTGGTGACCTTTGGTGAGCTTTGGGGTGACCTTTGAGGTGACCTTTGGTGACCTTTGGGGTGACCTTTGGTGAACTTTGGGGTGACCTTTGGTGACCTTTGGGGTGCCCTTTGGTGACCTTTGAGGTGACCTTTGGTGACCTTTGGGGTGACCTTTGGTGACCTTTGGGGTGACCCTTGGTGACCTTTGGGGTGACCTTTGGTGACCTTTGGTGACCTTTGGTGACCTTTGGTGACCTTTGGGGTGACCTTTGGTGACCTTTGGGGTGACCTTTGGTGACCTTTGGTGACCTTTGGGGTGACCTTAGGTGACCTTTGGTGACCTTTGGGGTGACCTTTAGTGACCTTTGGGGTGACCTTTGGTGACCTTTGGGGTGACCTTTGGTGACCTTTGGGGTGACCTTTGGTGACCTTTGGTGACCTTTGGTGACCTTTGGGGTGACCTTAGGTGACCTTTGGTGACCTTTGGGGTGACCTTTAGTGACCTTTGAGGTGACCTTTAGTGACCTTTGGGGTGACCTTTGGTGACCTTTGGGGCGATCTTTGGTGACCTTTGGGGTGACCTTTGGTGACCTTTGGGGTGACCTTTGGTGACCTTTGGTGACCTTTGGTGACCTTTGGGGTGACCTTTGGTGACCTTTGGGGTGACCTTTGGTGACCTTTGGGGTGACCTTTGGTGACCTTTGGTGACCTTTGGTGACCTTTGGTGACCTTTAATAATAATAATAATAATGTTTATTTCCAATAATAGTTATGAGTGTACATAAAGCAACAGAAATATATAAATATATAAATAAATAATTATTATTACAGGAAATACGATGGTGATCAGATGGTACTCCAGATGGAATACCCCTGCTCTAACCCACCACCGTGATTCGACATGTCAAACATAAATAACAAAAAATAAAAAATCCAGGTTATATTCACATAAATACAAACTAATAAACTATACAGTTGAGGACAGTGCGCATAACAGAATAACAATAACAATACCTAATGCCTTGGTGATAATATTTTAATTTTGACGACTATTAAAATGTATTAAAATGTACTATTGGAGCCCACATGGGAATGAAACAATGTTTTTTTAAAAAATTTATTGAAATAATTGAAATAACCACTGAGTCATATGACGCTTAAAGGACGGTAAGGAAAGTACCTTAAAATTAGCAGGTAAAGTATTATACAATTTGTAAATATTATAAGAAAAAGACCGCTTAAAATATTCAGTACGTCGAATTGGAGGTGTTATTAAACCCCTATGTCTCAAATTCAAATTGTGCACGTCTGTACGATATTTAATTTTATTTGTGAGATAGGGTGGGCTATTATCAGTAATAATTTTGTGGTACAGCACAGAGCTATGCAGTATGCGTCGCCTTTCCATGTTAAGCCATTTAGTCTCCTTTAATTTGTGCGAAATGTGTTCTCGTCGTCTAATTCCATGAATGAAACGTAAGCAGGCATTCTGCACAACTTGTATTTTTCTTGATGTGTCATAGTCGAGACATGGACCATAAAGAACGTCACAGTAATTAAAATCGAAAGCACTAAGGAATCGCACAAAATAATCTTGACATTTTTGTTTAGAACATGTCGATTGTTATATAACAGTTTGAGGTTACCGTATGCCTTTCGAACGCATTTATTAACATGCTCTCTAAACCGAAGAGCATAGTCAAAAATTACTCCCAGATTTCGGGCTGAATCTGTGCATGATATGAGTACATCATTGATTTTAATATGAAAATCTGGTATCAATGCATTTCTTACAACAGATTTTCCAAAAATAATAAGTACAGATTTTGAAGGGTTAATGTTAAGAGAATGTGAAGCAGCAAGTGCAACCAAGTTATTCAGATCTTGGTTTATATGAGTACATGCTTGGATATAGTTCTGTGGACTAAAAGAAATATAAATTTGCGTGTCGTCAGCATATTGATGATATTTACAATATTTTAGAGAACTACATAAATTAGATGAGTAGATTATATATAAGAGAGGACCAAGGATAGACCCTTGCGGTACTCCATGCTTAATATTTCGCACATCGGACTTGTTATTATGTAAGACTACACGTTGCTGACGGCCCTGTAAATAACTCGACATTAAACGGAGAGCTGATTCATCAAGCCCAATATGATATAAAATAGAAAGCAGAATTTCATGATTTATGGTGTCGAAGGCCTTGGAAAAATCAAGCAAAACCAAGGCTGTAGCAAGACCACTATCAGTGGCAGAAATAATATCATCAGCTATATTAATTAGGGCAGTAGCACAGCTGTAGCTAGCTCGAAAACCAGATTGAAAGTTTGAGAGAAGTTGATTATGGACCAAGTAAGCTCTTATCTGAGAATCCATTATTTTTTCCAAGACCTTCGACAACACAGGAAGTATACTTATAGGCCTGAGATCTTTTAACTCTTTAGGTCTACTAGTTTTAGCTAGGGGAATAACACATGCTATTTTCCACTCATCAGGAAAAATGCCGTTTGACAAACAACAGTTAATTATATGAGTTAAAAATGGAATAATGTTTGGACAGCATAGCTGTACCATTAAAATGTTTATGGAGTCATTAGCAATGGCTTTAGATTTTATAGTATTTAAGTACGTAATAACTTCTTCATCATTTACAAGCAAAAATTTAAACTTAATTGCAATGCTAGGCTTCACATTCTCATACAGTCTCAATATGTTAGGATCAGGATCCTCAATACCTTGTACAGAATCAATATAAAAATCATTAATTTTGTTAACGTCACAAAGAGATTCTGGAATATTATTATGCTTGCTACTGTTATAAATACCACATTGTTTTAAATCTTTCCAAAATGTTTTGACATTACCTTGAGCAAATTTCTGATTTAGATAAGCCCTTTTCTCGTTTTTAACTGCCACGGTAACGAGGTTACGTAATGTTTTATAATAATTCCAATGTTCCTGGCGTTTAGTTTTTTTGAACCGCTTGTATGCTTTATCTCTTAAAGACATCATAAACCTTAAATTAGCAGTTAGCCATGGAGCTTTGGGCTTACTAAAAAACGAGGTTTTTGTGGGAGCAAATACATCAAAAAGTGCAATAATGTTTTCATTGAGAAAACGGACTTTATCATTAACGTTAGGAATATCAAAAATATAATGCCAAGGAACCAGCTTAAGGCAGTTTTGAAATCCCTCGACATCAAAATCCGAAAAATTACGATAAGTATGAATAATAGGTTGCAATTTAGGTGATGAGGTACGAACATTACAGAATATAAGATCGTGATCTGAAAAAGTATGTAATGTCTGAGTTCCAGAATCTCCGATAATGTCAGTGTTGGAGGTAAGTATGTGATCGATTAAGGTAGCAGTAGTCGACGTTATCCTAGTAGGTTCGCTGATTAACTGCTTCAGACCAAACTCATCAAGCATGGACACATACTGCATAGTCTCTGTGGACCCAATCTGTAAAATATCAATGTTAAAATCGCCAAGGCAAAGCACATGATCATAAACAGGCAGCAAGCTACTTAAAGTTTCTTCAAATCCTTCAATAAAAATACGATACTTGCTCCTGTGCGACAGATACACCACCCCAATTGCAAAATTTTGTTTATTAATATTAACACTAATCCAAAGCTGTTCATAGTCGTAGGTAGTAATTATATCAAGAACTGTAAACTTTAAAATGCATTTAATATAAAAAGCAACGCCACCACCAAAAGTAGCACGATCCTTACGCAACACAGAATAATTAGCAATTCCCACGTGGGCATCATCTATATTATCGTTTAAGAAAGTTTCTGAAACGGCAATAATATCATAATTGTTAGACAATACAAATTCACTAAATAAATGAAAATCATTTGTAATTGATTGAGCATTGATATGCGCAATACTCAACTGCAGCATGCGAATAAATCAAGAAGCAAATGCAGAGAAAAAGAAAAAAAAAAAATAAATATATATATATAAGAAAGAACAAAAATATTTTATAACGCTACCGTTAGTTTCTAACAAAATAATCCTCGCCACTTAATAGAAAATATATTTTCCCTTTTTTACAAAAAGAAAATTAGAAGTTTAAAATTAATCAAAAGAATATTTGGAAAGCAACAGTAGGTACTCGTGTGTAATAATGACGGTCAATTGGGGAAAATAATTTTATCTATGTAAACAAATAAATGTCTACACAGGTGCGAAACTTGATTGAGCGATTGTGTGTTCTGTAGCGATTAGCTCAGAAGAAAGGCTAAATTTAAACAAAGTGTAAAGACAAGTTGTGGGTATTTGCGGCTAGCTTTAATGATTGTTCACATAGTAAATCACAACAGCGAATATATTACAGTTTCTCGAGATCATTCATGCAACATACGGTTGTTTTGGTATTATTGACGCTAATTACAACTCTCCCATCTACGGTCCATACATTTTTAGCTTGAAATTTTGCAATTGCTGCCTTTAACAGGTTGGCACGAATCCTGGTAAGATCTTAAAGGTCACCCCCTTTGGGGTGACCTTTGGTGACCTTTGGTGACTTTTGGGGTGACCTTTGGTGACCTTTGGGGTGACCTTTGGTGACATTTGAGGTGACCTTTGGTGACCTTTGGGGTGACCTTTGGTGACCTTTGGGGTGACCCTTGGTGACCTTTGGGGTGACCTTTGGTGACCTTTGGTGACCTTTGGTGACCTTTGGGGTGACCTTTGGTGACCTTTGGGGTGACCTTTGGTGACCTTTGGGGTGACCTTTGGTGACCTTTGGTGACCTTTGGTGACCTTTGGTGACCTTTGGGGTGACCTTTGGTGACCTTTGGTGACTTTTGGGGTGACCTTTGGTGACCTTTGGGGTGACCTTTGGTGACCTTTGAGGTGACCTTTGGTGACCTTTGGGGTGACCTTTGGTGACCTTTTGGGTGACCCTTGGTTACCTTTGGGGTGACCTTTGGTGACCTTTGGTGACCTTTGGGGTGACCTTTGGTGACCTTTGGGGTGACCTTTGGTGACCTTTGGGGTGACCTTTGGTGACCTTTGGTGACCTTTGGGGGTGACCTTTGGTGACCTTTGGGATGACCTTTGGTGACCTTTGGTGACCTTTGGGGTGACCTTTGGTGACCTTTGGGGTGACCTTTGGTGACCTTTGGGATGACCTTTGGTGACCTTTGGTGACCTTTGGGGTGACCTTTGGTGACCTTTGGGGTGACCTTTGGTGACCTTTGAGGTGACCTTTGGTGACCTTTGGGGTGACCTTTGGTGACCTTTGGGGTGACCTTTGGTGACCTTTGGTGACCTCTGGGGTGATCTTTGGTGACCTTTGGTGACCTTTGGTGACCTTTGGGGTGACCTTTGGTGACCTTTGGTCACCTTTGGGGTGACCTTTGGTGACCTTTGAGGTGACCTTTGGTGACCTTTCTGGTGACCTTTGGTGACCTTTGGGGTGACCTTTGGTGACCTTTGGGGTGACCCTTGGTGACCTTTGGTGACCTTTGGTGACCTTTGGTAACCTTTGAGGTGACCTTTGGTGACCTTTGGGGTGACCTTTGGTGACCTTTGGGGTGACCTTTCGTGACCTTTGGGGTGACCTTTGGTTACCTTTGGTGACCTTTGGTGACCTTTGGTGACCTTTGGTGACCTTTGGGATGACCTTTGGTGACCTTTGGTGACCTTTGGGGTGACCTTTGGTGACCTTTGGGGTGACCTTTGGTGACCTTTGGGGTGACCTCTGGTGACCTTTGGTGACCTTTGGTGCCTTTTGGGGTGACCTTTGGTGACCTTTGGTGACCTTTGGTGACCTTTGGGGTGACCTTTGGTGATATTTGGTGACCTTTGGTGACCTTTGGGGTGACCTTTGGTGACCTTTGGGGTGACCTTTGGTGACCTTTGGGGTGACCTTTGGTAACCTTTGGGGTGACCTCTGGTGACCTTTGGTGACCTTTGGTGCCTTTTGGGGTGACCTTTGGTGACCTTTGGGGTGACCTTTGGTGACCTTTGGGGTGACCTCTGGTGACCTTTGGTGACCTTTGGTGCCTTTTGGGGTGACCTTTGGTGACCTTTGGTGACCTTTGGTGACCTTTGGTGACCTTTGGTGACCTTTGGTGACTTTTGGGGTGACCTTTGGTGACCTTTGGTGACCTTTGGGATGACCTTTGGTGACCTTTGGTGACCTTTGGGGTGACCTTTGGTGACCTTTGGGGTGACCTTTGGTGACCTTTGGGGTGACCTCTGGTGACCTTTGGTGACCTTTGGTGCCTTTTGGGGTGATCTTTGGTGACCTTTGGTGACCTTTGGTGACCTTTGGTGACCTTTGGTGATATTTGGTGACCTTTGGTGACCTTTGGGGTGACCTTTGGTGACCTTTGGTGACCTTTGGGGTGACCTTTGGTGACCTTTGGGGTGACCTTTGGTGACCTTTGGGGTGACCTCTGGTGACCTTTGGTGACCTTTAGTGACCTTTGAGGTGACCTTTGGTGACCTTTGGGGTGACCTTTGGTGACCTTTGGGGTGACCTTTGGTGAAATTTGGGGTGACCTTTGGTGACCTTTGGTGACCTTTGGTGACCTTTGGGGTGACCTTTGGTGACCTTTGGGGTGACCTTTGGTGACCTTTGGGGTGACCTTTGGTGACCTTTGGTGACCTTTGGTGACCTTTGGGGTGACCTTTGGTGACCTTTGGTGACTTTTGGGGTGACCTTTGGTGACCTTTGGGGTGACCTTTGGTGACCTTTGAGGTGACCTTTGGTGACCTTTGGGGTGACCTTTGGTGACCTTTGGGGTGACCCTTGGTTACCTTTGGGGTGACCTTTGGTGACCTTTGGGGTAACCTTTGGTGAAATTTGGGGTGACCTTTGGTGACCTTTGGTGACCTTTGGTGACCTTTGGGGTGACCTTTGGTGACCTTTGGGGTGACCTTTGGTGACCTTTGGGGTGACCTTTGGTGACCTTTGGTGACCTTTGGTGACCTTTGGTGACCTTTGGGGTGACCTTTGGTGACCTTTGGTAACTTTTGGGGTGACCTTTGGTGACCTTTGGGGTGACCTTTGGTGACCTTTGAGGTGACCTTTGGTGACCTTTGGGGTGACCTTTGGTGACCTTTGGGGTGACCCTTGGTTACCTTTGGGGTGACCTTTGGTGACCTTTGGTGACCTTTGGGGTGACCTTTGGTGACCTTTGGGGTGACCTTTGGTGACCTTTGGGGTGACCTTTGGTGACCTTTGGTGACCTTTGGGGGTGACCTTTGGTGACCTTTGGGATGACCTTTGGTGACCTTTGGTGACCTTTGGGGTGACCTTTGGTGACCTTTGGGGTGACCTTTGGTGACCTTTGGGGTGACCTTTGGTGACCTTTGGGATGACCTTTGGTGACCTTTGGTGACCTTTGGGGTGACCTTTGGTGAGCTTTGGTGACCTTTGGTGACCTTTGGTGACCTTTGGGGTGACCTTTGGTGACCTTTGGGGTGACCTTTGGTGACCTTTGGGGTGACCTTTGGTGACCTTTGGGGTGACCTTTGGTGACCTTTGAGGTGACCTTTGGTGACCTTTGGGGTGACCTTTGGTGACCTTTGGGGTGACCTTTGGTGACCTTTGGTGACCTCTGGGGTGATCTTTGGTGACCTTTGGTGACCTTTGGTGACCTTTGGGGTGACCTTTGGTGACCTTTGGTGACCTTTGGTGACCTTTGGTGACCTTTGGGGTGACCTTTGGTGACCTTTGGTCACCTTTGGGGTGACCTTTGGTGACCTTTGAGGTGACCTTTGGTGACCTTTCTGGTGACCTTTGGTGACCTTTGGGGTGACCTTTGGTGACCTTTGGGTGACCCTTGGTGACCTTTGGTGACCTTTGGTGATCTTTGGTAACCTTTGAGGTGACCTTTGGTGACCTTTGGGGTGACCTTTGGTGACCTTTGGGGTGACCTTTGGTGACCTTTGGGGTGACCTTTGGTGACCTTTGGTGACCTTTGGTGACCTTTGGTGACCTTTGGTGACCTTTGGGATGACCTTTGGTGACCTTTGGTGACCTTTGGGGTGACCTTTGGTGACCTTTGGGGTGACCTTTGGTGACCTTTGGGGTGACCTCTGGTGACCTTTGGTGACCTTTGGTGACTTTTGGGGTGACCTTTGGTGACCTTTGGTGACCTTTGGTGACCTTTGGGGTGACCTTTGGTGATATTTGGTGACCTTTGGTGACCTTTGGGGTGACCTTTGGTGACCTTTGGGGTGACCTTTGGTGACCTTTGGTGAGCTTTGGGGTGACCTTTGAGGTGACCTTTGGTGACCTTTGGGGTGACCTTTGGTGAACTTTGGGGTGACCTTTGGTGACCTTTGGGGTGACCTTTGGTGACCTTTGGTGACCTTTGGTGACCTTTGGTGACCTTTGGGGTGACCTTTGGTGACCTTTGGTGACCTTTGGGGTGACCTTTAGTGACCTTTGAGGTGACCTTTAGTGACCTTTGGGGTGACCTTTGGTGACCTTTGGGGTGACCTTTGGTGACCTTTGGGGTGACCTTTGGTGACCTTTGGGGTGACCTTTGGTGACCTTTGGTGACCTTTGGTGACCTTTGGGGTGACCTTTGGTGACCTTTGGTGATCTTTGGGGTGACCTTTGGTGACCTTTGGGGTGACCTTTGGTGACCTTTGGGGTGACCTTTGGTGAAATTTGGGCTGACCTTTGGTGACCTTTGGTGACCTTTGGTGACCTTTGGTGACCTTTGGGGTGACCTTTGGTGACCTTTGGGGTGACCTTTGGTGACCTTTGGGGTGACCTTTGGTGACCTTTGGTGACCTTTGGTGACCTTTGGTGACCTTTGGGGTGACCTTTGGTGACCTTTGGTGACTTTTGGGGTGACCTTTGGTGACCTTTGGTGTGACCTTTGGTGACCTTTGAGGTGACCTTTGGTGACCTTTGGGGTGACCTTTGGTGACCTTTGGGGTGACCCTTGGTGACCTTTGGGGTGACCTTTGGTGACCTTTGGTGACCTTTGGTGACCTTTGGTAACCTTTGGGGTGACCTTTGGTGACCTTTGGAATGACCTTTGGTGACCTTTGGGGTGACCTTTGGTGACCTTTGGTGACCTTTGGTGACCTTTGGGGGTGACCTTTGGTGACCTTTGGTGACCTTTGGTGACCTTTGGTGACCTTTGGGGTGACCTCTGGTGACCTCTGGTGACCTTTGGTGACCTTTGGTGACCTTTGGTGACCTTTGGGGTGACCTTTGGTGACCTTTGGTCACCTTTGGGGTACCTTTGGTGACCTTTGAGGTGACCTTTGGTGACCTTTCTGGTGACCTTTGGTGACCTTTGGGGTGACCTTTGGTGACCTTTGGTGACCTTTGGTGACCTTTGGTGACCTTTGAGGTGACCTTTGGTGACCTTTGGGGTGACCTTTGGTGACCTTTGGGGTGACCTTTGGTGACCTTTGGGGTGACCTTTGGTGACCTTTGGTGACCTTTGGTGACCTTTGGTGACCTTTGGTGACCTTTGGGATGACCTTTGGTGACCTTTGGTGACCTTTGGAGTGACCTTTGGTGACCTTTGGGGTGACCTTTGGTGACCTTTGGTGACCTTTGGTGACCTTTGGTGACCTTTGGGGTGACCTTTGGTGACCTTTGGTGACCTTTGGGGTGACCTTTAGTGACCTTTGAGGTGACCTTTAGTGACCTTTGGGGTGACCTTTGGTGACCTTTGGGGTGACCTTTGGTGACCTTTGGGGTGACCTTTGGTGACCTTTGGGGTGACCTTTGGTGACCTTTGGTGACCTTTGGTGACCTTTGGGGTTACCTTTGGTGATATTTGGTGATCTTTGGGGTGACCTTTGGTGACCTTTGGGGTGACCTTTGGTGACCTTTGGGGTGACCTTTGGTGAAATTTGGGGTGACCTTTGGTGACCTTTGGTGACCTTTGGTGACTTTTGGTGACCTTTGGGGTGACCTTTGGTGACCTTTGGGGTGACCTTTGGTGACCTTTGGGGTGACCTTTGGTGACCTTTGGTGACCTTTGGTGACCTTTGGTGACCTTTGGGGTGACCTTTGGTGACCTTTGGTGACTTTTGGGGTGACCTTTGGTGACCTTTGGGGTGACCTTTGGTGACCTTTGAGGTGACCTTTGGTGACCTTTGGGGTGACCTTTGGTGACCTTTGGGGTGACCCTTGGTGACCTTTGGGGTGACCTTTGGTGACCTTTGGTGACCTTTGGTGACCTTTGGTGACCTTTGGGGTGACCTTTGGTGACCTTTGGGGTGACCTTTGGTGACCTTTGGGGTGACCTTTGGTGACCTTTGGTGACCTTTGGTGACCTTTGGGGGTGACCTTTGGTGACCTTTGGTGACCTTTGGTGACCTTTGGTGACCTTTGGGGTGACCTCTGGTGACCTCTGGTGACCTTTGGTGACCTTTGGTGACCTTTGGTGACCTTTGGGGTGACCTTTGGTGACCTTTGGTCACCTTTGGGGTGACCTTTGGTGACCTTTGAGGTGACCTTTGGTGACCTTTCTGGTGACCTTTGGTGACCTTTGGGGTGACCTTTGGTGACCTTTGGGGTGACCTTTGGTGACCTTTGGTTACCTTTGGTGACCTTTGGTGACCTTTG
This sequence comes from Agriotes lineatus, assembly GCA_940337035.1. Classification (NCBI taxonomy): domain Eukaryota; kingdom Metazoa; phylum Arthropoda; class Insecta; order Coleoptera; family Elateridae; genus Agriotes; species Agriotes lineatus. Next base: position 11,339,104 of record OW679197.1, read on the forward strand.
AGGTGACCTTTGGTGACCTTTGGGGTGACCTTTGGTGACCTTTGGGGTGACCTTTGGTGACCTTTGGGGTGACCTTTGGTGACCTTTGGTGACCTTTGGTGACCTTTGGTGACCTTTGGTGACCTTTGGGATGACCTTTGGTGACCTTTGGTGACCTTTGGGGTGACCTTTGGTGACCTTTGGGGTGACCTTTGGTGACCTTTGGGGTGACCTTTGGTGACCTTTGGTGACCTTTGGTGACTTTTGGGGTGACCTTTGGTGACCTTTGGTGACCTTTGGTGACATTTGGGGTGACCTTTGGTGATATTTGGTGAGCTTTGGTGACGTTTGGTGACCTTTGGGGTGACCTTTGGTGACCTTTGGGGTGACCTTTGGTGACCTTTGGGGACCTTTGGTGACCTTTGGTGACCTTTGGGGTGACCTTTGGTGACCTTTGGGGTGACCTTTGGTGACCTTTGGTGAGCTTTGGGGTGACCTTTGAGGTGACCTTTGGTGACCTTTGGGGTGACCTTTGGTGAACTTTGGGGTGACCTTTGGTGACCTTTGGGGTGACCTTTGGTGACCTTTGGTGTGACCTTTGGTGACCTTTGGGGTGACCTTTGGTGACCTTTGGTGACCTTTGGTGACCTTTGGTGACCTTTGGTGACCTTTGGGATGACCTTTGGTGACCTTTGGTGACCTTTGGGGTGACCTTTGGTGACCTTTGGGGTGACCTTTGGTGACCTTTGGGGTGACCTTTGGTGACCTTTGGTGACCTTTGGGGTGACCTTTGGTGACCTTTGGTGACCTTTGGTGACTTTTGGGGTAACCTTTGGTGACCTTTGGTGACCTTTGGTGACCTTTGGTGACCTTTGGGGTGACCTTTGGTGATATTTGGTGACCTTTGGTGACCTTTGGGGTGACCTTTGGTGACCTTTGGTGACCTTTGGTGACCTTTGGTGACCTTTGGGGTGACCTTTGGTGACCTTTGGGGTGACCTTTGGTGACCTTTGGTGAGCTTTGGGGTGACCTTTGAGGTGACCTTTGGTGACCTTTGGGGTGACCTTTGGTGAACTTTGGGGTGACCTTTGGTGACCTTTGGGGTGACCTTTGGTGACCTTTGGTGACCTTTGATGACCTTTGGGGTGACCTTAGGTGACCTTTGGTGACCTTTGGGGTGACCTTTAGTGACCTTTGAGGTGACCTTTAGTGACCTTTGGGGTGACCTTTGGTGACCTTTGGGGTGACCTTTGGTGACCTTTGGGGTGACCTTTGGTGACCTTTGGGGTAACCTTTGGTGACCTTTGGTGACCTTTGGTGACCTTTGGGGTGACCTTTGGTGACCTTTGGTGACCTTTGAGGTGACCTTTGGTGACCTTTGGGGTGACCTTTGGTGACCTTTGGGGTGACCTTTGGTGAAATTAGGGGTGACCTTTGGTGACCTTTGGTGACCTTTGGTGACCTTTGGGGTGACCTTTGGTGACCTTTGGGGTGACCTTTGGTGACCTTTGGGGTGACCTTTGGTGACCTTTGGTGACCTTTGGTGACCTTTGGGGTGACCTTTAGTGACCTTTGAGGTGACCTTTAGTGACCTTTGGGGTGACCTTTGGTGACCTTTGGGGTGACCTTTGGTGACCTTTGGGGTGACCTTTGGTGACCTTTGGGGTGACCTTTGGTGACCTTTGGTGACCTTTGGTGACCTTTGGGGTGACCTTTGGTGACCTTTGGTGACCTTTGGGGTGACCTTTGGTGACCTTTGGGGTGACCTTTGGTGACCTTTGGGGTGACCTTTGGTGAAATTTGGGGTGACCTTTGGTGACCTTTGGTGACCTTTGGTGACCTTTGGGGTGACCTTTGGTGACCTTTGGGGTGACCTTTGGTGACCTTTGGGGTGACCTTTGGTGACCTTTGGTGACCTTTGGTGACCTTTGGTGACCTTTGGTGACCTTTGGGGTGACCTTTGGTGACCTTTGGTGACTTTTACGGTGACCTTTGGTGACCTTTGGGGTGACCTTTGGTGACCTTTGAGGTGACCTTTGGTGACCTTTTTGGTGTCCTTTGGTGACCTTTGGGGTGACCCTTGGTTACCTTTGGGGTGACCTTTGGTGACCTTTGGTGACCTTTGGTGACCTTTGGTGACCTTTGGGGTGACCTTTGGTGACCTTTGGGGTGACCTTTGGTGACCTTTGGTGACCTTTGGGGGTGACCTTTGGTGACCTTTGTGATGACCTTTGGTGACCTTTGGTGACCTTTGGGGTGACCTTTGGTGACCTTTGGGGTGACCTTTGGTGACCTTTGGGATGACCTTTGGTGACCTTTGGTGACCTTTGGGGTGACCTTTGGTGAGCTTTGGTGACCTTTGGTGACCTTTGGTGACCTTTGGGGTGACCTATGGCGACCTTTGGGGTGACCTTTGGTGACCTTTGGGGTGACCTTTGGTGACCTTTGGGGTGACCTTTGGTGACCTTTGAGGTGACCTTTGGTGACCTTTGGGGTGACCTTTGGTGACCTTTGGGGTGACCTTTGGTGACCTTTGGTGACCTCTGGGGTGATCTTTGGTGACCTTTGGTGACCTTTGGTGACCTTTGGGGTGACCTTTGGTGACCTTTGGTGACCTTTGGTGACCTTTGGTGACCTTTGGGGTGACCTTTGATGACCTTTGGTCACCTTTGGGGTGACCTTTGGTGACCTTTGAGGTGACCTTTGGTGACCTTTCTGGTGACCTTTGGTGACCTTTGGGGTGACCTTTGGTGATATTTGGTGACCTTTGGTGACCTTTGGTGACTTTTGGGGTGACCTTTGGTGACCTTTGGTGACCTTTGGTGACCTTTGGTGACCTTTGGGGTGACCTTTGGTGATATTTGGTGACCTTTGGTGACCTTTGGGGTGACCTTTGGTGACCTTTGGGGTGACCTTTGGTGACCTTTGGTGAGCTTTGGGGTGACCTTTGAGGTGACCTTTGGGGTGACCTTTGGTGAACTTTGGGGTGACCTTTGGTGACCTTTGGGGTGACCTTTGGTGACCTTTGGTGACCTTTGGTGACCTTTGGTGACCTTTGGGGTGACCTTTGGTGACCTTTGGTGACCTTTGGGGTGACCTTTGGTGAAATTTGGGGTGACCTTTGGTGACCTTTGGTGACCTTTGGTGACCTTTGGTGACCTTTGGGGTGACCTTTGGTGACCTTTGGGGTGACCTTTGGTGACCTTTGGGGTGACCTTTGGTGACCTTTGGTGACCTTTGGTGACCTTTGGTGACCTTTGGGGTGACCTTTGGTGACCTTTGGTGACTTTTGGGGTGACCTTTGGTGACCTTTGGGGTGACCTTTGGTAACCTTTGAGGTGACCTTTGGTGACCTTTGGGGTGACCTTTGGTGACCTTTGGGGTGACCCTTGGTGACCTTTGGGGTGACCTTTGGTGACCTTTGGTGACCTTTGGTGACCTTTGGTGACCTTTGGTGACCTTTGGGGTGACCTTTGGTGACCTTTGGGGTAACCTTTGGTGACCTTTGGGGTGACCTTTGGTGACCTTTGGTGACCTTTGGTGACCTTTGGGGGTGACCTTTGGTGACCTCTGGGGTGATCTTTGGTGACCTTTGGTGACCTTTGGTGACCTTTGGGGTGACCTCTGGTGACCTCTGGTGACCTTTGGTGACCTTTGGTGACCTTTGGTGACCTTTGGGGTGACCTTTGGTGACCTTTGGTCACCTTTGGGGTGACCTTTGGTGACCTTTGAGGTGACCTTTGGTGACCTTTCTGGTGACCTTTGGTGACCTTTGGGGTGACCTTTGGTGACCTTTGGGGTGACCTTTGGTGACCTTTGGTGACCTTTGGTGACCTTTGGTGACCTTTGAGGTGACCTTTGGTGACCTTTGGGGTGACCTTTGGTGACCTTTGGGGTGACCTTTGGTGACCTTTGGGGTGACCTTTGGTGACCTTTGGTGACCTTTGGTGACCTTTGGGGAACTTTGGTGACCTTTGGGATGACCTTTGGTGACCTTTGGTGACCTTTGGGGTGACCTTTGGTGACCTTTGGGGACCTTTGGTGACCTTTGGTGACTTTTGGGGTGACCTTTGGTGACCTTTGGTGACCTTTGGTGATCTTTGGGGTGACCTTTGGTGACCTTTGGTCACCTTTGGGGTGACCTTTGGTGACCTTTGAGGTGACCTTTGGTGACCTTTCTGGTGACCTTTGGTGACCTTTGGGGTGACCTTTGGTGACCTTTGGGGTAACCCTTGGTGACCTTTGGTGACCTTTGGTGACCTTTGGTAACCTTTGAGGTGACCTTTGGTGACCTTTGGGGTGACCTTTGGTGACCTTTGGGGTGACCTTTGGTGACCTTTGGGGTGACCTTTGGTGACCTTTGGTGACCTTTGGTGACCTTTGGTGACCTTTGGTGAACTTTGGTGACCTTTGGGGTGACCTTTGGTGACCTTTGGGGTGACCTTTGGTGACCTTTGGGGTGACCTTTGGTGACTTTGGTGACCTTTGGTGACTTTTGGGGTGACCTTTGGTGACCTTTGGTGACCTTTGGTGACCTTTGGTGACCTTTGGGGTGACCTTTGGTGATATTTGGTGACCTTTGGTGACCTTTGGGGTGACCTTTGGTGACCTTTGGTGAGCTTTGGGGTGACCTTTGAGGTGACCTTTGGTGACCTTTGAGGTGACCTTTGGTGAACTTTGGGGTGACCTTTGGTGACCTTTGGGGTGACCTTTGGTGACCTTTGGTGACCTTTGGTGACCTTTGGGGTGACCTTTGGTGACCTTTGGTGACCTTTGGGGTGACCTTTAGTGACCTTTGAGGTGACCTTTAGTGACCTTTGGGGTGACCTTTGGTGACCTTTGGGGTGACCTTTGGTGAACTTTGGGGTGACCTTTGGTGACCTTTGGGGTGACCTTTGGTGACCTTTGGTGACCTTTGGGGTGACCTTTAGTGACCTTTGAGGTGACCTTTAGTGACCTTTGGGGTGACCTTTGGTGACCTTTGGGGTGACCTTTGGGGTGACCTTTGGTGACCTTTGGTGACCTTTGGTGACCTATGGGGTGACCTTTGGTGACCTTTGGTGATCTTTGGGGTGACCTTTGGTGACCTTTGGGGTGACCTTTGGTGACCTTTGGGGTGACCTTTGGTGAAATTTGGGGTGACCTTTGGTGACCTTTGGTGACCTTTGGTGACCTTTGGTGACCTTTGGGGTGACCTTTGGTGACCTTTGGGGTGACCTTTGGTGACCTTTGGGGTGACCTTTGGTGACCTTTGGTGACCTTTGGTGACCTTTGGTGACCTTTGGGGTGACCTTTGGTGACCTTTGGTGACTTTTGGGGTGACCTTTGGTGACCTTTGGGGTGACCTTTGGTGACCTTTGAGGTGACCTTTGGTGACCTTTGGGGTGACCTTTGGTGACCTTTTGGGGTAACCCTTGGTGACCTTTGGGGTGACCTTTGGTGACCTTTGGTGACCTTTGGTGACCTTTGGTGACCTTTGGGGTGACCTTTGGTGACCTTTGGGGTGACCTTTGGTGACCTTTGGGGTGACCTTTGGTGACCTTTGGTGACCTTTGGTGACCTTTGGGGGTGACCTTTGGTGACCTTTGGTGACCTCTGGGGTGATCTTTGGTGACCTTTGGTGACCTTTGGTGACCTTTGGTGACCTTTGGGGTGACCTCTGGTGACCTCTGGTGACCATTGGTGACCTTTGGTGACCTTTGGTGACCTTTGGGGTGACCTTTGGTGACCTTTGGTCACCTTTGGGGTGACCTTTGGTGACCTTTGAGGTGACCTTTGGTGACCTTTCTGGTGACCTTTGGTGACCTTTGGGGTGACCTTTGGTGACCTTTGGGGTGACCTTTGGTGACCTTTGGTGACCTTTGGTGACCTTTGGTGACCTTTGAGGTGACCTTTGGTGACCTTTGGGGTGACCTTTGGTGACCTTTGGGGTGACCTTTGGTGACCTTTGGTAACCTTTGGTGACCTTTGGTGACCTTTGGTGCCCTTTGGGATGACCTTTGGTGACCTTTGGTGACCTTTGGGGTGACCTTTGGTGACCTTTGGGGTGACCTTTGGTGACCTTTGGGGTGACCTTTGGTGACCTTTGGTGACCTTTGGTGACTTTTGGGGTGACCTTTGGTGACCTTTGGTGACCTTTGGTGACATTTGGGGTGACCTTTGGTGATATTTGGTGAGCTTTGGTGACCTTTGGTGACCTTTGGGGTGACCTTTGGTGACCTTTGGGGTGACATTTGGTGACCTTTGGGGACCTTTGGTGACCTTTGGTGACCTTTGGGGTGACCTTTGGTGACCTTTGGGGTGACCTTTGGTGACCTTTGGTGAGCTTTGGGGTGACCTTTGAGGTGACCTTTGGTGACCTTTGGGGTGACCTTTGGTGATCTTTGGGGTGACCTTTGGTGACCTTTGGGGTGACCTTTGGTGACCTTTGGGGTGACCTTTGGTGACCTTTGGGGTGACCTTTGGTGACCTTTGGTGACCTTTGGTGACCTTTGGTGACCTTTGGTGACCTTTGGGATGACCTTTGGTGACCTTTGGTGACCTTTGGGGTGACCTTTGGTGACCTTTGGGGTGACCTTTGGTGACCTTTGGGGTGACCTTTGGTGACCTTTGGTGACCTTTGGGGTGACCTTTGGTGACCTTTGGTGACCTTTGGTGACTTTTGGGGTGACCTTTGGTGACCTTTGGTGACCTTTGGTGACCTTTGGTGACCTTTGGGGTGACCTTTGGTAATATTTGGTGACCTTTGGTGACCTTTGGGGTGACCTTTGGTGACCTTTGGGGTGACCTTTGGTGACCTTTGGTGACCTTTGGTGACCTTTGGTGACCTTTGGGGTGACCTTTGGTGACCTTTGGGGTGACCTTTGGTGACCTTTGGTGAGCTTTGGGGTGACCTTTGAGGTGACCTTTGGTGACCTTTGGGGTGACCTTTGGTGAACTTTGGGGTGACCTTTGGTGACCTTTGGGGTGACCTTTGGTGACCTTTGGTGACCTTTGGTGACCTTTGGTGACCTTTGGGGTGACCTTAGGTGACCTTTGGTGACCTTTGGGGTGACCTTTAGTGACCTTTGAGGTGACCTTTAGTGACCTTTGGGGTGACCTTTGGTGACCTTTGGGGTGACCTTTGGTGACCTTTGGGGTGACCTTTGGTGACCTTTGGGGTGACCTTTGGTGACCTTTGGTGACCTTTGGTGACCTTTGGGGTGACCTTTGGTGACCTTTGGTGACCTTTGGGGTGACCTTTGGTGACCTTTGGGGTGACCTTTGGTGACCTTTGGGGTGACCTTTGGTGAAATTAGGGGTGACCTTTGGTGACCTTTGGTGACCTTTGGTGACCTTTGGGGTGACCTTTGGTGACCTTTGGGGTGACCTTTGGTGACCTTTGGGGTGACCTTTGGTGACCTTTGGTGACCTTTGGTGACCTTTGGGGTGACCTTTAGTGACCTTTGAGGTGACCTTTAGTGACCTTTGGGGTGACCTTTGGTGACCTTTGGGGTGACCTTTGGTGACCTTTGGGGTGACCTTTGGTGACCTTTGGGGTGACCTTTGGTGACCTTTGGTGACCTTTGGTGACCTTTGGGGTGACCTTTGGTGACCTTTGGTGACTTTTGGGGTGACCTTTGGTGACCTTTGGGGTGACCTTTGGTGACCTTTGGGGTGACCTTTGGTGAAATTTGGGGTGACCTTTGGTGACCTTTGGTGACCTTTGGTGACCTTTGGGGTGACCTTTGGTGACCTTTGGGGTGACCTTTGGTGACCTTTGGCGTGACCTTTGGTGACCTTTGGTGACCTTTGGTGACCTTTGGTGACCTTTGGGGTGACCTTTGGTGACCTTTGGTGACTTTTGGGGTAACCTTTGGTGACCTTTGGGGTGACCTTTGGTGACCTTTGAGGTGACCTTTGGTGACCTTTGGGGTGACCTTTGGTGACCTTTGGGGTGACCCTTGGTTACCTTTGGGGTGACCTTTGGTGACCTTTGGTGACCTTTGGTGACCTTTGGTGACCTTTGGTGACCTTTGGGGTGACCTTTGGTGACCTTTGGGGTGACCTTTGGTGACCTTTGGGGTGACCTTTGGTGACCTTTGGTGACCTTTGGGGGTGACCTTTGGTGACCTTTGGGATGACCTTTGGTGACCTTTGGTGACCTTTGGGGTGACCTTTGGTGACCTTTGGGGTGACCTTTGGTGACCTTTGGGATGACCTTTGGTGACCTTTGGTGACCTTTGGGGTGACCTTTGGTGAGCTTTGGTGACCTTTGGTGACCTTTGGTGACCTTTGGGGTGACCTTTGGTGACCTTTGGGGTGACCTTTGGTGACCTTTGGGGTGACCTTTGGTGACCTTTGGGGTGACCTTTGGTGACCTTTGAGGTGACCTTTGGTGACCTTTGGGGTGACCTTTGGTGACCTTTGGGGTGACCTTTGGTGACCTTTGGTGACCTCTGGGGTGATCTTTGGTGACCTTTGGTGACCTTTGGTGACCTTTGGGGTGACCTTTGGTGACCTTTGGTGACCTTTGGTGACCTTTGGTGACCTTTGGGGTGACCTTTGGTGACCTTTGGTCACCTTTGGGGTGACCTTTGGTGACCTTTGAGGTGACCTTTGGTGACCTTTCTGGTGACCTTTGGTGACCTTTGGGGTGACCTCTGGTGACCTTTGGGGTGACCCTTGGTGACCTTTGGTGACCTTTGGTGACCTTTGGTAACCTTTGAGGTGACCTTTGGTGACCTTTGGGGTGACCTTTGGTGACCTTTGGGGTGACCTTTGGTGACCTTTGGGGTGACCTTTGGTGACCTTTGGTGACCTTTGGTGACCTTTGGTGACCTTTGGTCACCTTTGGGATGACCTTTGGTGACCTTTGGTGACCTTTGGGGTGACCTTTGGTGACCTTTGGGGTGACCTTTGGTGACCTTTGGGGTGACCTTTGGTGACCTTTGGTGACCTTTGGTGACTTTTGGGGTGACCTTTGGTGACCTTTGGTGACCTTTGGTGTCCTTTGGGGTGACCTTTGGTGATATTTGGTGACCTTTGGTGACCTTTGGGGTGACCTTTGGTGACCTTTGGGGTGACCTTTGGTGACCTTTGGTGAGCTTTGGGGTGACCTTTGGTGACCTTTGGTGACCTTTGGTGACCTTTGGTGACCTTTGGGGTGACCTATGGTGACCTTTGGGGAGACCTTTGGTGACCTTTGGTGACCTTTGGGGTGACCTTTGGTGACCATTGGTGACCTTTGGGGTGACCTTTGGTGACCTTTGTAGACCTTTGGTAACCTTTGGGGTGACCTTTGGTGACCTTATGTGACCTTTGGTGACCTTTGGTGACTTTTGGGGTGACCTTTGGTGACCTTTGGTGACCTTTGGGGTGACCTTTGGTGACCTTTGAGGTGACCTTTGGTGACCTTTGGGGTGACCTTTGGTGACCTTTGGGGTGACCTTTGGTGACCTTTGGGGTGACCTTTGGTGACCTTTGGTGACCTTTGGTGACCTTTGGTGACCTTTGAGGTGACCTTTGGTGACCTTTGGGGTGACCTTTGGTGACCTTTGGGGTGACCTTTGGTGACCTTTGGGGTGACCTTTGGTGACCTTTGGTGACCTTTGGTGACATTTGGGGTGACCTTTGGTGACCTTTGGTGACCTTTGGTGACCTTTGGTGACCTTTGGGGTAACCATTGGTGACCTTTGGGGTGACCTTTGGTGACCTTTGGTGACCTTTGGTGACCTTTGGGGTGACCTTTGGTGACCTTTGGGGTGACCTTTGGGGTGACCTTTGGTGACCTTTGGTGACCTTTGGGGTGACCTTTGGTGACCTTTGCGGTGACCTTTGGTGACCTTTGGGGTGACCTTTGGTGACCTTTGGTGACCTTTGGTGACCTTTGGTGACCTTTGGTGACCTTTGGGGTGACCCTTGGTGACCTTTGGTGACCTTTGGGGTGACCTTTGGTGACCTTTGGGGTGACCTTTGGTGACCTTTGGGGTGACCTTTGGTGACCTTTGGTGACCTTTGGTGACCTTTGGTGACCTTTGGGGTGACCCTTGGTGACCTTTGGTGACCTTTGGGGTGACCTTTGGTGACCTTTGGGGTGACCTTTGGTGACCTTTGGGGTGACCTTTGGTGACCTTTGGGGTGACCTTTGGTGACCTTTGGTGGCCTTTGGGGTGACCTTTGGTGACCTTTGAGGTGACCTTTGGTGACCTTTGGGGTGACCTTTGGTGACCTTTGGGGTGACCTTTGGTGACCTTTGGGGTGACCTTTGGTGACCTTTGGTGACCTTTGGTGACCTTTGGGGTGACCTTTGGTGACCTTTGGGGTGACCTTTGGTGACCTTTGGTTACCTTTGGTGACCTTTGGTGACCTTTGGGATGACCTTTGGTGACCTTTGGTTACCTTTGGTGACCTTTGGTGACCTTTGGTGACCTTTGAGGTGACCTTTGGTGACCTTTGGGGTGACCTTTGGTGACCTTTGGGGTGACCTTTGGTGACCTTTGGTGACCTTTGGTGACCTTTGGGGTGACCTTTGGTGACCTTTGGTGACCTTTGGTGACCTTTGGTGACCTTTGGAGACCTTTGGTGACCTTTGGGGTAATTTTTGGTGACCTTTGGTGACCTTTGGTGATTTTTGGTGACCTTTGGTGACCTTTGGTGACCTTTGGTGACCTTTGGTGACCTTTGGTGACCTTTGGTGACCTTTGGGGTGACCTTTGGTGACCTTTGGTGACCTTTGGGGTGACCGTTGGTGACCTTTGGTGACCTTTGGTGACCTTTGGTGACCTTTGAGGTGACTTTTGGTGACCTTTGGGGTGACCTTTGGTGACCTTTGGTGACCTTTGGTGACCTTTGGTAACCTTTGGGGTGACCTTTGGTGACCTTTGGTGACCTTTGGGGTGACCTTTGGTGACCTTTGGTGACCTTTGGTGACCTTTGAGGTGACCTTTGGTGACCTTTGGGGTGACCTTTGGTGACCTTTGGTGACCTTTGGTGACCTTTGGTGACCTTTGGGGTGACCTTTGGTGACCTTTGGGGTGACCTTTGGTGACCTTTGGGGTGACCTTTGGTGACCTTTGGGGTGACCTTTGGTGACCTTTGATGACCTTTGGTGACCTTTGGTGACCTTTGAGGTGACCTTTGGTGACCTTTGGGGTGACCTTTGGTGACCTTTGGGGTGACCTTTGGTGACCTTTGGGGTGACCTTTGGTGACCTTTGGTTACCTTTGGTGACCTTTGGTGACCTTTGGGATGACCTTTGGTGACCTTTGGTGACCTTTGGGGTGACCTTTGGTGACCTTTGGGGTGACCTTTGGTGACCTTTGGGGTGACCTTTGGTGACCTTTGGTGACCTTTGGTGACCTTTGGTGACCTTTGGGGTGACATTTGGTGACCTTTGGGGTGACCTTTGGTGACTTTGGTGACCTTTGGGGTGACCTTTGGTGACCTTTGGGGTGACCTTTGGTGACCTTTGGGGTGACCTTTGGTGACCTTTGGTGACCTTTGGGGTGACCTTTGGTAACCTTTGGTGACCTTTGGGGTGACCTTTGGTAACCTTTGGTGACCTTTGGTGACCTTTGGTGACCTTTGGTGACCTTTGGTGACCTTTGGTGACCTTTGGTGACCTTTGGGGTGACCTTTGGTGACCTTTGGTGACCTTTGGTGACCTTTGGTGACCTTTGGTGACCTTTGGTGACCTTTGGGGTAACCTTTGGTGACCTTTGGTGACCTTTGGTGACCTTTGGTGACCTTTGGTGACGTTTGGTGACCTTTGGTGACCTTTGGGGTGAATTTTGGTGACCTTTGGTGACCTTTGGTGACCTTTGGGGTGACCTTTGGTGACCTTTGGGGTGACCTTTGGTAACCTTTGAGGTGACCTTTGGTGACCTTTGGTGACCTTTGGTGACGTTTGGTGACCTTTGGTGACCTTTGGGGTGACCTTTGGTGACCTTTGGTGACCTTTGGTGACCTTTGGTGACCTTTGGGGTGACCTTTGGTGACCTTTGGGGTGACCTTTGGTGACCTTTGAGGTGGCCTTTGGTGACCTTTGGGGTGACCTTTGGTGACCTTTGGGGTGACCTTTGGTGACCTTTGGGGTGACCTTTGGTGACCTTTGGTGACCTTTGGTGACCTTTGGTGACCTTTGGGGTGACCTTTGGTGACCTTTGGTGACCTTTGGGGTGACCTTTGGTGACCTTTGAGGTGACCTTTGGTGACCTTTGAGGTGACCTTTGGTGACCTTTGGTGACCTTTGGTGACGTTTGGTGACCTTTGGTGACCTTTGGGGTGACCTTTGGTGACCTTTGGTGACCTTTGGTGACCTTTGGGGTGACCTTTGGTGACCTTTGGGGTGACCTTTGGTGACCTTTGGTGAGCTTTGGGGTGACCTTTGGTGACCTTTGAGGTGACCTTTGGTGACCTTTGGGGTGACCTTTGGTGACCTTTGGGGTGACCTTTGGTGACCTTTATGGTGACCTTTGGTGACCTTTGGTGACCTTTGGTGACCTTTGGTGACCTTTGGGGTGACCTTTGGTGACCTTTGGTGACCTTTGGGGTGACCTTTGGTGACCTTTGAGGTGACCTTTGGTGACCTTTGGGGTGACCTTTGGTGACCTTTGGGGTGACCTTTGGTGACCTTTGTGGTGACCTTTGGTGACCTTTGGTGACCTTTGGTGACCTTTGAGGTGACCTTTGGTGACCTTTGGGGTGACCTTTGGTGACCTTTGGGGTGACCTTTGGTGACCTTTGGGGTGACCTTTGGTGACCTTTGGTTACCTTTGGTGACCTTTGGTGACCTTTGGGATGACCTTTGGTGACCTTTGGTGACCTTTGGGGTGACCTTTGGTGACGTTTGGGGTGACCTTTGGTGACCTTTGGTGACCTTTGGTGACCTTTGGTGACCTTTGGTGACCTTTGGTGACCTTTGGGGTGACCTTTGGTAACCTTTGGTGACCTTTGGTGACCTTTGGTGACCTTTGGTGACCTTTGGTGACCTTTGGTGACCTTTGGTGACCTTTGGTGACCTTTGGGGTGACCTTTGGTGACCTTTGGTGACCTTTGGTGACCTTTGGTGATCTTTGGGGTGACCTTTGGTGACCTTTGGTGACCTTTGGTGACCTTTGGTGACCTTTGGGGTGACCTTTGGTGACCTTTGGTGAGCTTTGGTGACCTTTGGTGACCTTTGGTGACCTTTGGTGACCTTTGGGGTGACCTTTGGTGACCTTTGGTGAGCTTTGGGGTGACCTTTGGTGACCTTTGAGGTGACCTTTGGTGATCTTTGGGGTGACCTTTGGTGACCTTTGGAGTGACCTTTGGTGACCTGTGGGGTGACCTTTGGTGACCTTTGGTGACCTTTGGTGACCTTTGGTGACCTTTAGGGTGACCTTTGGTGACCTTTGGTGACCTTTGGGGTGACCTTTGGTGACCTTTGAGGTGACCTTTGGTGACCTTTGGGGTGACCTTTGGTGACCTTTGGGGTGACCTTTGGTGACCTTTGGTGACCTTTGGTGACCTTTGGTGACCTTTGGGGTGACCTTTGGTTACCTTTGGTGACCTTTGGGGTGACCTTTGGTGACCTTTGGGGTGACCTTTGGTGACCTTTGGGGTGACCTTTGGTGACCTTTGGTGACCTTTGGTGACCTTTGGTGACTTTTGGGGTGACCTTTGGTGACCTTTGGGGTGACCTTTGGTGACCTTTGGTGACCTTTGGGGTGACCTTTGGTGACCTTTGGGGTGTCCTTTGGTGACTTTTGGGGTGACCTTTGGTGACCTTTGGTGTTCTTTGGGGTGACCTTTAGTGACCTTTGGTGAACTTTAGGCTGACCTTTGGTGACCTTTGGTGATCTTTGGGGTGACCTTTAGTGACCTTTGGTGACCTTTAGGGTGACCTTTGGTGACCTTTGGGGTGACCTCTGGTGACCTTTGGGGTGACCTTTGGTGAAATTTGGGGTGACCTTTGGTGACCTTTGGTGACCTTTGGTGACCTTTGGTGACCTTTGGGGTGACCTTTGGTGACCTTTGGGGTGACCTTTGGTGACCTTTGGGGTGACCTTTGGTGACCTTTGGTGACCTTTGGTGACCTTTGGTGACCTTTGGGGTGACCTTTGGTGACCTTTGGTGACTTTTGGGGTGACTTTTGGTGACCTTTGGGGTGACCTTTGGTGACCTTTGGGGTGACCTTTGGTGACCTTTGGTGACCTTTGGGGTGACCATTGGTGACCTTTGGTGACCTTTGGGTTGACCTTTGGTGACCTTTGGTGACCTTTGGTGTGACCTTTGGTGACCTGTGGGGTGACCTTTGGTGACCTTTGGGGTGACCTTTGGTGACCTTTGGTGACCTTTGGGGTGACCTTTGGTGACCTTTGGTGAGCTTTGCTGACCTTTGGTGACCTTTGGGGTGACCTTTGGTGACCTTTGGTGACCTTTGGTGACCTTTGGTGACCTTTGGACTGACCTTTGGTGACCTTTGGGGTGACCTTTGGTGCCCTTTGGTGACCTTTGGGGTGACCTTTTGTGACCTTTGGTGACCTTTGGTGACCTTTGGTGACCTTTGGAGTGACCTTTGGTGAACTTTGGGGTGACCTTTGGTGACCTTTGGTGACCTTTGGTGACCTTTGGTGACCTTTGGGGTGACCTTTGGTTACCTTTGGTGACCTTTGGGGTGACCTTTGGTGACCTTTGGGGTGACCTTTGGTGACCTTTGGGGTGACCTTTGGTGACCTTTGGTGACCTTTGGGGTGACCTTTGGTGACCTTTGGTGACCTTTGGTGACCTTTGGTGACCTTTGGTGACCTTTGGACTGACCTTTGGTGACCTTTGGGGTGACCTTTGGTGCCCTTTGGTGACCTTTGGGGTGACCTTTTGTGACCTTTGGTGACCTTTGGTGACCTTTGGTGACCTTTGGAGTGACCTTTGGTGAACTTTGGGGTGACCTTTGGTGACCTTTGGTGACCTTTGGTGACCTTTGGTGACCTTTGGGGTGACCTTTGGTTACCTTTGGTGACCTTTGGGGTGACCTTTGGTGACCTTTGGGGTGACCTTTGGTGACCTTTGGGGTGACCTTTGGTGACCTTTGGTGACCTTTGGTGACCTTTGGTGACCTTTGGGGTGACCTTTGGTGACCTTTGGGGTGACCTTTGGTGACCTTTGGTGACCTTTAGGGTGACCTTTGGTGACCTTTGGGGTGTCCTTTGGTGACCTTTGGGGTGACCTTTGGTGACCTTTGGTGACCTTTGGGGTGACCTTTGGTGACCTTTGGTGACCTTTGGTGACCTTTGGGGTGACCTTTGGTGACCTTTGGTGACCTTTGGGGTGACCTTTGGTGACCTTTGGGGTGACCTCTGGTGACCTTTGGGGTGACCTCTGGTGACCTTTGGGGTGACCTTTGGTGAAATTTGGGGTGACCTTTGGTGACCTTTGGTGACCTTTGGTGACCTTTGGTGACCTTTGGGGTGACCTTTGGTGACCTTTGGGGTGACCTTTGGTGACCTTTGGGGTGACCTTTGGTGACCTTTGGTGACCTTTGGTGACCTTTGGTGACCTTTGGGGTGACCTTTGGTGACCTTTGGTGACTTTTGGGGTGATTTTGGTGACCTTTGGGGTGACCTTTGGTGACCTTTGGGGTGTCCTTTGGTGACCTTTGGGGTGACCTTTGGTGACCTTTGGTGACCTTTGGGGTGACCTTTGGTGACCTTTGGTGACCTTTGGTGACCTTTGGTGACCTTTGGGGTGACCTTTAGTGACCTTTGGTGACCTTTGGGGTGACCTTTGGTGACCTTTGGGGTGACCTCTGGTGACCTTTGGGGTGACCTTTGGTGAAATTTGGGGTGACCTTTGGTGACCTTTGGTGACCTTTGGTGACCTTTGGTGACCTTTGGGGTGACCTTTGGTGACCTTTGGGGTAACCTTTGGTGACCTTTGGGGTGACCTTTGGTGACCTTTGGTGACCTTTGGTGACCTTTGGTGACCTTTGGGGTGACCTTTGGTGACCTTTGGTGACTTTTGGGGTGACTTTTGGTGACCTTTGGGGTGACCTTTGGTGACCTTTGGGGTGACCTTTGGTGACCTTTGGTGACCTTTGGGGTGACCATTGGTGACCTTTGGTGACCTTTGGGTTGACCTTTGGTGACCTTTGGTGACCTTTGGTGTGACCTTTGGTGACCTGTGGGGTGACCTTTGGTGACCTTTGGGGTGACCTTTGGTGACCTTTGGTGACCTTTGGGGTGACCTTTGGTGACCTTTGGTGAGCTTTGCTGACCTTTGGTGACCTTTGGGGTGACCTTTGGTGACCTTTGGGGTGACCTTTGGTGACCTTTGGTGACCTTTGGTGACCTTTGGTGACCTTTGGAGTTACCTTTGGTGACCTTTGGGGTGACCTTTGGTGCCCTTTGGTGACCTTTGGGGTGACCTTTTGTGACCTTTGGTGACCTTTGGTGACCTTTGGTGACTTTTGGAGTGACCTTTGGTGAACTTTGGGGTGACCTTTGGTGACCTTTGGTGACCTTTGGTGACCTTTGGTGACCTTTGGTGACCTTTGGGGTGACCTTTGGTTACCTTTGGTGACCTATGGGGTGACCTTTGGTGACCTTTGGGGTGACCTTTGGTGACCTTTGGGGTGACCTTTGGTGACCTTTGGTGACCTTTGGTGACCTTTGGGGTGACCTTTGGTGACCTTTGGGGTGACCTTTGGTGACCTTTGGTGACCTTTGGGGTGACCTTTGGTGACCTTTGGGGTGTCCTTTGGTGACCTTTGGGGTGACCTTTGGTGACCTTTGGTGACCTTTGGGGTGACCTTTGGTGACCTTTGGTGACCTTTGGTGACCTTTGGTGACCTTTGGGGTGACCTTTGGTGACCTTTGGGGTGACCTTTGGTGACCTTTGGGATGACCTTTGGTGACCTTTGGTGACCTTTGGGGTGAACTTTGGTGACCTTTGGGGTGACCTTTGGTGACCTTTGAGGTGACCTTTGGTGACCTTTGGGGTGACCTTTGGTGACCTTTGGGGTGACCTTTGGTGACCTTTGGTGACCTCTGGGGTGATCTTTGGTGACCTTTGGTGACCTTTGGTGACCTTTGGGGTGACCTTTGGTGACCTTTGGTGACCTTTGGTGACCTTTGGTGACCTTTGGGGTGACCTTTGGTGACCTTTGGTCACCTTTGGGGTGACCTTTGGTGACCTTTGAGGTGACCTTTGGTGACCTTTCTGGTGACCTTTGGTGACCTTTGGGGTGACCTTTGGTGACCTTTGGGGTGACCCTTGGTGACCTTTGGTGACCTTTGGTGACCTTTGGTAACCTTTGAGGTGACCTTTGGTGACCTTTGGGGTGACCTTTGGTGACCTTTGGGGTGACCTTTGGTGACCTTTGGGGTGACCTTTGGTTACCTTTGGTGACCTTTGGTGACCTTTGGTGACCTTTGGTGACCTTTGGGATGACCTTTGGTGACCTTTGGTGACCTTTGGGGTGACCTTTGGTGACCTTTGGGGTGACCTCTGGTGACCTTTGGTGACCTTTGGTGCCTTTTGGGGTGACCTTTGGTGACCTTTGGTGACCTTTGGTGACCTTTGGGGTGACCTTTGGTGATATTTGGTGACCTTTGGTGACCTTTGGGGTGACCTTTGGTGACCTTTGGGGTGACCTTTGGTGACCTTTGGGGTGACCTTTGGTGACCTTTGGGGTGACCTCTGGTGACCTTTGGTGACCTTTGGTGCCTTTTGGGGTGACCTTTGGTGACCTTTGGGGTGACCTTTGGTGACCTTTGGGGTGACCTCTGGTGACCTTTGGTGACCTTTGGTGCCTTTTGGGGTGACCTTTGGTGACCTTTGGTGACCTTTGGTGACCTTTGGGGTGACCTTTAGTGACCTTTGAGGTGACCTTTAGTGACCTTTGGGGTGACCTTTGGTGACCTTTGGGGTGACCTTTGGTGACCTTTGGGGTGACCTTTGGTGACCTTTGGGGTGACCTTTGGTGACCTTTGGTGACCTTTGGTGACCTTTGGGGTGACCTTTGGTGACCTTTGGTGATCTTTGGGGTGACCTTTGGTGACCTTTGGGGTGACCTTTGGTGACCTTTGGGGTGACCTTTGGTGAAATTTGGGGTGACCTTTGGTGACCTTTGGTGACCTTTGGTGACCTTTGGTGACCTTTGGGGTGACCTTTGGTGACCTTTGGGGTGACCTTTGGTGACCTTTGGGGTGACCTTTGGTGACCTTTGGTGACCTTTGGTGACCTTTGGTGACCTTTGGGGTGACCTTTGGTGACCTTTGGTGACTTTTGGGGTGACCTTTGGTGACCTTTGGGGTGACCTTTGGTGACCTTTGAGGTGACCTTTGGTGACCTTTGGGGTGACCTTTGGTGACCTTTGGGGTGACCCTTGGTGACCTTTGGGGTGACCTTTGGTGACCTTTGGTGACCTTTGGTG